>CM057337.1:678669187-679269187 GCA_030015575.1 Agapanthus africanus
CAGTTGCGCTGCGCTCTGCGCTGCTTGACACGTGTCACGCGCTGGGGCGTTTGCGCCAAACAGAATTAAACTCCAGTAAGATTCTTCTGTTCTTGTTAAAACAAGAAGATTGTCTTCCGTAAAACAGAAGCCCTTGGATCAAAGATCCAACGGTGGGGAAAATTCCCTAAATCACTCAGAGAAGAATCTCTTTAACAAACTTAATAAATCTATGGGCACTATATAAAGACCCCTAGACCCCAATTCAAAGATCATCAATATTGTGAGAGATTAAGAATTTCAAAAGAGAGAGAACTCTGAAGAAAGTTCAAGAAAAAGGTAAAAACCTTCATAAAATAAAAGAATTTCTTCTAATAGATCATTGATCTAAGAACAAGATCAATGATCTTCAATAAAAAAACAAATAATAATAAGTGCCTTGCACTTTTTATGAAACACTGGTTCTTTGAAAATAAGAAAAAACAAGAAAACTTGTTTTCTCTGATCTAAATTGGATCAAGAAATTAGATCTTAGTGCAACACACTGCCGCTCACGGGCAAATCATCAAAACCATCGAAGCCCAGATAGCACAACTGAATGCAGCCTTAAGCAAGCGAGAGAAGGGGAAGCTTCCGTCCCAACCACTCCCAAATCCCGGTCACCCACATAATGTACATGTTGCTCTTGAACAACAGAACCATAATGTGAGTGCCGTGACTACATTGAGATCGGGAAGGATGCTGAAAAACAACATTGGCACACGAATCGACGATGACACCCCGGCCGCTTCTTCTTCTTCTTCTTCTTCTTCTTCGTCTTCTGAGCCTATTCTCCATTCTTCAAAAGGCTCTTCCTCTTCTTCTGCTCTAAACGGACCCATTTCTCACTCCACGAAAACACCAGCTCTGGGATCTGTTCCAGCTCCACAATCTCCTCCATAAGCATTGGACTCAACCAATTTTAAAAACGCTCCATTTCCAAACCGGTTGAGGGCCAATAAACAAAATCCACAAATGGAGAAGATTCTGGAGTTGTTTAAGCAGGTTAACATCAACATTCCCCTTTTAGATGCTGTCCAACAAGTCCCGTCCTACGTGAAAATCTTAAAGGACTTGTGCACGAAAAAGAGGAAGTCTCAGGTACCCAAGAAAGTTTTCTTGGCTAGTGCTGTGAGTGATGCTCTTACCCAATCTTTACCGCAAAAACGGAAGGACCCTGGCTGTCCTACGATTTCTATTACCATTGGGGATAAGAACATCAACCGCGCACTATTAGATCTTGGTGCCAGTGTTAACCTGCTTCCGTACTCAGTATATGAGAAATTAGGTGTAGGAGAGCTGAAACCCACACACTGTACTCTCCAAATGGCCGACCGATCGATCACCCATCCTAGGGGTGAGCTAGAGGATGTGTTAATCAAGGTTGGGGACTTCATATTCCCCGTGGACTTCATTGTATTAGACACACAGCCTATAGCTAATCCCCGGAATCAAATTCCGGTGATACTCGGTCGCCCATTCCTTGCAACCTCAAATGCTGTGATCAATTGTCACAATGGTTCGATGAACCTATCTTTTGAAAATATGACAATTGAACTCAACATTTTTAGGTTGGAGAATCAGCCCTCCGAACCTAATGCTCATATACTAGACGTTTTCTCGATCCAGGAGATCACCCCAGAAGAGTGTGAATTCGAGGAGTTTTTGTTCGATCACGATAACCTTAACGCCACTAGTGCGTTCCTCTTCGAACCTGCTGCTGTTTCTGCGCCCGACAATGACTATGAGTGTTTCACTTTCTCGAACGATCTTAGCCACTCACCACTCGAGTTTGAATCCTTCGAATTTCCGGATGAGTTACCTGAACCATCCAACTCGGTCGCTTACACTCGTTTTAAACCGTTGCTGGAATCCTTTGAGTTCGAGACCTTTTCACCAATCTTGCCTTCAATCGTTTCACCTCCAACGCTCGAACTCAAGCCTTTACCGTCTCACCTTAAGTACGCTTACTTAGGTGAGAACGAGACCCTCCCTGTTATCATCTTGGCTTCTCTAGCTCCCGAGCAAGAGAGAGCCCTTCTCGCGGTCTTGCACAGCAATAGGCAAGATTTTGGCTAGTCCATGGCGGACATCAAGGGGATTAGTCCCCTCATCGTTGAACATCACATTCATCTGATGGATGATGCCAAACCAGCCAGGGATCCACAAAGACGACTCAACCCAGTCATGAAAGAGGCTGTGAAAAAGGAAATCGTAAAGTGTCTGGATAGTGGTATCATCTACCCTATCTCTGATAGCCAGTGGGTTAGCCCCATTCACGTTGTCCCTAAGAAATCTGGCATAACGGTCACCACTAACGAGGCAAACGAGTTAATCCCTACTCGCACCCAAACTGGGTGGCGAGTATGCATCGATCACAGAAAACTCAACGTCGCAACGCGGAAGGACCACTTTCCGCTACCTTTCATTGACCAAATGCTTGAACGATTGGCCGGACACGACTACTACTTCTTTCTTGATGGCTACTCCGGCTATAATCAAATTCCCATCGCCGAAAAAGACCAGGACAAGACCACATTCACTTGTCCTTTCGGCACGTTTGCATATCGTCGCATGCCCTTTGGGTTATGCAATACGCCCGCTATCTTCCAGCGGTGTATGATGGGAATCTTCTCAGACATGGTGGAGAAATTCCTGGAGATCTTCATGGACGATTTCTCCATCTTTGGCGATTCCTTTAACGAATGTTTGCTACATCATGACGCTGTCCTTACCCGATGTAAGGACAAGAACCTCACTTTGAATTGGGAGAAGTGCCACTTCATGGTGCGCGAAGGTATTGTCTTAGGACATATCATTTCGCAAAATGGCATAGAGGTTGACAAAGCGAAGATTGAGGTCATTTCCAATCTCCCTCCTCCCAGATGCGTCCGAGACATCCGAGCTTTCCTTGGCCATGCCGGTTTCTATAGACGGTTCATCAAGGACTTTAGCAAGATTGCTAGGCCCTTGACTCTCTTGCTGGCCAAGGACACGCCATTCGATTTCAACTCGAGCTGTGTGACTGCGTTCGAGTCATTAAAAAGCTCACTCATTTCTGCTCCCGTTCTTTCTTCACCTGACTGGACACACCCATTTGAGATTATGTGCGATGCATCCGACTTTGCCATTGGTGTTGTCCTTGGACAACACATCAACAAGATGCCGCACGTAATCTATTATGCTAGCCCAACCCTGAACGACGCCCAACTGAATTATACAACAACTGAGAAGGAATTCTTGGCTGTTGTATTTGCTTTAGAAAAGTTCAGGCCCTACCTCATCGGCTCTCCAGTCATTGTCTACACAGACCATTCTGCTCTGCGCCATCTTTTTGTGAAGAAAGATGCAAAATCTCGGCTGATATGTTGGATCCTCTTGCTTCAAGAGTTTGATCTTGTCATCAAGGACAAAAGAGGATGTGAAAATGTAGTCGCCGACCATCTCTCATGACTTCCTTCTTCGCCGTCGCTTCATATTCCGATCAACGACGTTTTTCCTGATGAACAGCTCTTGACAGTATCTTGCGAACCCTGGTTCGCAGATATTGTGAACTATTTGGCCACAGGTTTACTACCGACTGAATGGTCAAGTCAGGACAGACTTCGCTTCTTATCCCAAGTAAAACACTTTTACTGGGACGAACCCTATCTGTTCATGTACTGTCCCGACCAGATTATTCGTCGGTGTGTCCCTGACGATGAATTCAAGAGTGTGCTGTCATTTTGCCACGATCAAGCATGTGGCGGGCATTTTGGCCTTAGAAAGACAGCTGAGAAGATCTTGCAGTATGGTTTCTACTGGCCACAACTCTTCAAAGACGCTCATGACTATTGCAAGACTTGCTCCCGGTGCCAACACTTGGGCCGGATATTCCGGAGGAACGATATGCCGCTCCAACCAATCTTGGTTGTGGAGATTTTCGACGTTTGGGAGATAGACTTCATGGGGCCGTTTCCCAGCTCTTTTGGGAACTTGTACATCCTTCTCGCTGTTGATTACGTCTCTAAGTGGGTCGAGGTTGTGCCCAGCCGGACTAACGACAACAAGGTTGTCGTTAGATTTCTTAAAGAAAACATTTTCTCCCGTTTTGGGCACCCCCGAGCGATCATTAGCGACAATGGAACTCATTTCTGCAATAAGACTTTCGAGGCCTTGATGCGGAAATATTCCATTAATCATAAGCTATCCACGCCCTACCACCCCTAAACCTGTGGGCAGGCCGAAGTTTCAAAACGGCAAATCAAGCAGATACTGGAGAAGACGGTTTCCAAGAACCGTAAGGATTGGTCGCTGAAACTCACTGATGCCCTTTGGGCATTTCGAACCGCTTGTAAAACCGATCTTGGCATGTCTCCCTATCGGCTTGTGTACGGAAAGGCTTGCCACCTCCCTGTCGAAATAGAGCATCGCGCATTTTGGGCGATAAAGGAGCTGAATCTGTCTCTCGAAGATGCGGGCAGCCAACGGAAGCTGCAGTTGAACAAATTAAGCGAGCTTAGGGATGAGGCTTACGATAACGCGGTTGTCGTTAAGAACCGAACGAAGGTGTTTCACGATAAACACCTTTTGCGCAAAACTTTCGTACCTGGTCAACAGGTACTGCTTTACGACACCCGGCCACACTTTCATCCAGGAAAGCTCAGATCTCACAGGAAAGGGCCGTATTTTGTGCGGAATGTGTATCCGCATGGCGCTGTGGATTTGGAGAATCCAAAGGACGGTTCATTTTTCAAAGTCAACGGACACAGACTAAAACCGTACCTTAGTGCCGAACCAACAGAGGAGCTCCTGGTCTTATAGGAGCCGGTTTACCCTGCATAATCTTCCTCTGCCTACCACCAAACTTCGGTTATCCAGCCAAGAACAATAGACACTGTTCCAAATAAGTTTGGGGGTATGTATATACCATATTGTTTATATTTGTGGATATTCTTACTATTTTTCTTTTCTTTAAAAACAAAAACAAAAAAAATTGTGTATATCTAACCGACAATTTTGACCCTTCAAATGATCTCTTCCTGCAATGACAGTGAGGTCACTGTCCAGTTTAAGTTTTGGGGTACGCTCGGTACGCATTTCTAACCTTCGCATTCATATGTATATTTTGCATCTGCATATTAAAATTCATAAAATCCATAAAAATCAGAAAATTTTCTAAAAACATAAAAACTTTTCTGTCAAGTTAGCTAGTGGGAGAACTCTGATTCAACATTTTGACGGTTTTGTTTGATAAAATAAGAATAACTAAATCTTATTTTTAGATTTTGAAAACCTGAAAGATAACTCTCCTTTGAAGTTAACTATAGCTAATATACGCCTTTACATCACACTACACGTGTCATGAGTTTTGGAAATTAGATGACAAGTCATTTATGTCTAAAAACTTTTAAATGGATAAATGATTTTCTGAGGATCAAATAGGTTTGTTCTGAAATAAGTAATATCAAGAATAGTTTATGAAGTGAAGTAAATATGAAGGAATGTTATTGATGCCTTAATTGGAACTAAGTCTGAAAAATAACCCATCTGGAACTTAATTGGAATGATTACACACCGAACCCACTAAACAAGTCTTTTATCCAAAAAAAATAATTGAACTCCTGGTTATATCTCCGTTCGCATTGAATCATCATGATTTTCATGCTAAATTGTCTTTTGTTTTTGGGCCTAGGTAACTTGAGTAATTAAGTCCGCTGGGGTGTCTCTACACCTAATGCCCTAAAGCCAACTGGTTTGGGTGCATTGGCCCAAAGCTCGTTAAGAAGCCTAGAAAGTCCAGATTAAAACAAAGTCAAGCAAGTGTTCTCTCCGAGCTAAAATTCCTAACGGTTCTTTGTGTAAGAATAATCTTGATAAAAGACAGGCTTTTATAAAAAAAAAATTTAGCGGAGATATGAAGGTTTTATTCTATGATAAAGACTATTGCACGTTCACAGAGGTGTGTATGAAATGAAAACAAGAAAAAGGTGGAGTGAAAAATAAGACCTAGTTTCCTGTTAAGGAAGATAGAAATTCTAAAGTTGAAACTTTACTGGAAAATAAAACTTGAAAAATGCTTAAATCATTATAAAACTTATGTGATCCTTTTAAAAAAAAAATTCCGGGCTTTATTGTGTGATATGATGACTTTAATCGATCCTTCTGGAACTTAACGACACTATTTGCACTGCACGTAAAGACATATAAAATCTTAAGTTAAATAAGAAGCGAGGTGTGAAAAATAAAGGTTCGATAGTCTAGACTTAGGATAATAGAATTGTTATTTTTTGAAACAAAACCTTAGGGTTTGAATCATAGTTATTTTGCAAAACTAGTTTGACCGGATTTTTTGGGTAGTATCCGCTGAAAACCCTCAGGAGACAACACTCCTCATACTAGGGACACCTAGAGGTTTAACGGCTTGTTGCACATGCTCAGTGCAATCGCGTTCCCTGCGAAAGTGAGGTTAAGAACTTTTGTGAATAAATTGGCTTTGCTCAGGACGAGCAAATAATAAGTTTGGGGGTATTTATTCATATCAGATTTTTGCATTTTTATACCGCCCAATTTTTATCACATTGCTTATCGGTAGGTACTCTTGAGCCATGTTTGCTAGTCAATTGCAGGATACATGTTCTCGACTCTAAACGGTGAAATTCATGGAAAAGCATGACAAAATCCGGATTACTGCCAACCACAGATAAAACACGGGTCTCCGCTCTCTATCCGTATATTGCCGCACACCAGTTTAAGAAACAAAATGGCAAATCAATGTCATTTTCATGCACAAAGCTCAATGGCAACACAAGATCCAACATATCTACGCGGAGCTCGAGGAAATCATAACAAAAAGATCCACATCAAATCACCTTTTGACCTGCTGCAAATCTGGAAGAAATGTGGAGAGATTCTGAGAAACAAAGTGTACCAAACTGATCCAAATATCAACAGTAAGCAGCACAAAAAATTGGAGGACCCAACTCCACTATATGGCCGCGGATCTGCGGCCAATAGGGGGTCTAGGCCGCGGATCCGCGGCCTACGGCCTTTGCAGACGTTCAACTTTTGGGGGCAGATTGGTAATTTCTCATATGGACATATTGTTGCCCTAATTTTCCAGTTCTCTGCCTATAAATAGTCCAGAACTTATCAAAGCCAAGTGCTCATTCTTGTATTTAGATTTAGGTTATATGTGTTGTTCTTCTTGCTCTTCTCATCTCTTCTCCATTAAAAACTTGTAGTGAGCTTTTGTGAGTGAAGGATGAATAAAGGAGTTCTTTTTGTTACCATGCTTGTCTTATTTTGTTAACTATAATTGCTTGTAATTTTTATTTGTTAATCTAGTTGTTGTTATTTGTGTTTGTTTCTTTCTTGTTCTCTTTTTCTTTATCTTTAAAACAACTATGATGCTTAAGCTTGATCCTTGCTAAGGTGAGGTCTCAAATAGCTGGTTGTAATCTTCTAACCTCTTTCTTTCTATCTTCCTCCTTTGTTTTCTTTTCTTTTCCTTATAATAGGTGAGTAGTTTTCATACTTGTTAGGGTAGGATAAGGAAAGTTTGAGAGAAGAAAATCTCTCTCACTCTTTCCTTGCCCAACATCTTAAATCGAACTCCCGTTAATTGAACCACAATCTGCTCCCTACGGCACCCTATCCTACATGATAGCGGTGATTCCGTAGTGAGACCGGTTGTGGTTAAATTAACCGGAGGTTAAGGCTAAGAGCCAAGAACAGACAGACAAGCACCAAAAGGAAGAACTTATGCATTGGAAAGCCTAGCTTATACTCGCAAGTTCCTTCCTAGTCGTGCTAATCACCGTTGTTGCCGATTACCGTAACACCGATATTAAGAGTGGCAACGAAAGAAGTGAGCGACTCCTAACTCAAACTAACCTAATCCTAACCCTAACAAGCTCTCTTTACATATCATTTTAGCACATAGTTAATCTCAAACCAAATCTGGACATTTGGACTTAACTCGTTAAAGCACATAGAAAAAGATTCCCATCTCCCTGCGGAGGACCCGTACTCAACCGGCTAGCTACAAGCGAAACCGTCTTGATTGCGGTAATTAACTAAAACTTGAACACGCAAAAACTCTACCAATCACATCCACAAACAAAACAAACACACACGACACGAAGTGAAATTCTGGAGAAGGGGAAAGTGGCTACCGCGATGCGGTAGCGTAATTAACTGCAGGGGCTTACGCCTGCAGGGAGGAGCGTCCCCACAATCAAAAACCCTTCAAACGAGGGGGAATCTGACGAAGTCTGCTATATCGGCCGCATCTGTCTAAAGCTCCGATACACGGTGCCATAAATCAACTTGGCATCTTCGGAGAGGTAGACGGATAAAACCATATAGCATCTGCCACGAATCTCAGGCAAGACCCTCACGTCGTCGCCGTCTTTTGGAGGGGAACAGATTCTGGCACGCCCGGTGCGACCTTTTCCTCTTTCCACTCCACACTTCGTGTGTCGTCTTCACGAACGAATCGTGGTTTGTTAATGGTTGCCTTTGGAATTCAAGTTACTAAGATTTGGTCTTTTGCCTGGAGCAGAAATCAAGCATCGATGGCCTCTAACTTCTCAAACTGCTCGAAGTGCCAATGCAACAAACGCTCCGCCTCACCTGGAGGTGTAGCATATGGGCCTCAAGCGGCCTCCGTCCTTACTCTGCCTGTGGAGCAAGTGAATCAGGCTACCACCGGCCTGTTCTCCGGGACCATGATCCCGCCAGTAAGCTTCACCTTTCCTGTGCCCGCATCGGAAGCTTCAAGAAAGTCGGTCTTCGATCGACTTGCTACTCCCACGGCCCCTCTCAACGGGTCGTCCAATTCTTCAGTCTTCATCAGGCTGAGCTCGGGCACCAAAGGGCCTATTAAGAAGCCCATAACACCTGAGGTGGTCATCCCAAAGAAGACGGCTGCTCCCGAAGTCGCCAAGACGGCTTCTCCTGTCAAAGAGTCAGCCTTTGCAAGGCTGACTATTCCCACTCCTGCTCAGAAATCTGCTTTTGACCGCTTGGACACAACTCCTTAACGGACGTCAGTTTTCAAGAGGCTGACACCGGAAACAGTCCCTCGCATGAACAGGGGGCAAGAAGAAGCTGTCTCTAAACCAATACCGACAACTCGTCGCGCCCGACGACGCCACTGGCACCGGATAAGGAAGACTGGGGGCAACTCCCCCTCTGGGATAACTCCACCAGCTCCAACGGTGGAAGTTAATGCTGCTGTTCCAACTGGGAACAGCTTTGAGCTGCTGAACAGGGTACGCAGAAATTCGCCAACTACGGTGCTCAAAAGATCTCCCCCACCGGTAGAGACTGCCGTGGAAGCATAAAAGCCGGAGCAGTCTCCTCAATCGCTATCCTCCAGGATCTACAAGATATGGCGACGAGTCCGAGAATCTGTGATTGATCCTAATTTCTTCCGCCAACACAAGAAGTCGAAAGGTCGGCAAGAAGAAAATCCCCCGGTCAAGCAACGAAAGGCGACGACAACTTGGGTGCCCAAAGCAATGGCCCCCTCAACTTCGACGGCCTACAAGCGAAGAAGGCCGGAGAAAGTCCCCACACATGCGGCGAATATCAAAGGTGGTGAACCCAAACGCCCTAAGTCCGGGGGCATCGTAGTTCATACCGTCTATATGGCGGCTGGTAAATAGGACAGCCGCATATCCACAGGTCATAGACCGCTCACGCGATCGGTGACCAAAGCGCAGGAGCAGCAGCAGAAGCTCCAAGAGATAATGAACGTGATGACCGCACTTACTGGGCCAAAAGAAAACCCTGAAACGTCCTCGGATGAACGCCAGGAGCAAGAAACTGACGCCGAATTCCTTCGTCGAATATTAGAGAAGAAGGATAAAGAGGCTGTTGAACAAGCAGCCAACATAAAGCGTATGGGCCTCCTGTTCCAAGACATGGTGGGGATGATGATCCAACAAGATCCTCCGGTCGGAGATCCCCCGATCGTCCTTAAAGACGATAGGGGAGAAACGTCGAATCCTCCGCCAACTCTGTCAACAGCTAAGGAAGAGACAATCTCCAAAGCTAACTTGGACGAGTACATAGCCCAACAAATACGGGTTCATCATGCGACTGAAGCAGCCGGTCAGGTCGTAAAAACAGGACGACCATATCCGAGTTGGTACGATCAGATCAAGTACCCGCCGGGCTACACAATTCCCAAGTTCCATGTCTATAAGGGGACGGGCAATCCCCATCAGCATGTTGCTCAGTTCAGGGCACTCTGCGGCAACACCGGCGGTGATGACAAACTATTGCTTCGCCAGTTCGTCGGCAGCTTGTCGGACACAGCGTTCGAGTGGTATTCTGAGCTCCCTAACGACTCTATCAAGACCTTCGCGGAGATGGAGCTACTGTTTACCCAGCGAACGCACCCCGATGATGGCACTGATTAACGCCAGGGTGAAGCCGGGCGAGACATGGGTCCAATATGCTATACAGTGGCGGAACTTATGGTCAAAATGCGAGCAACGCATTGAAGAAGCTCCCGCAGTAGGAATGTTTGTGGGAACACTTGATCCACAAGCAACCATCTCGCAATTTATGATGTTCTTCAAGCCGACTACCTTCCAGGCCTTGATTGACAAGCTAGCGTAAATGGATCAGATGGGCCATAGACCTCCTCTTCCAAAGCCCGATTCCCGAAATGAAAAGGGGAAGGGGAAAGCGATCGTTGTCGCTAATGCTCAGCAACAGCCGAGCAACTTGAAGCCGGTCGTTCGTCAAAATAATATGCGTCCGCAAGTACCCCTTGAGGAGAGGCTAGGACGTCCTTACTCGTTTCCCCGAGATAAAACGAGAAGATTATTCGAGCTGGCGTTGCGCAACCGACTCATAAATCTGCCGGAGCCAAAACGTCCGTCGCAACCAAATGATGTCAATGAGCCCAACTACTGCCCCTATCACCGAGTACTGGGTCATCCGATCGAAGATTGCTACGTCTTCAAAAATTGGCTTGAAGACCAGTACTAACAGGGCAAGTTTGCGTTATCCGATAGATGGAAGGTGAATCCGCCGCAACCTCACACCTCTAAGAGGATGAATATGCCGGGGGCAACGTGCTCTCTCGTCGAAGAAGCCCTATGGGAGGTTGTGCTGTCAGCTAAGACAAAAAGGATGCTGAACGATCTTCAAACATACCCAGCGATCAAGTGGAAGAACCCGTTGGAACCACAGGTCATTGAAGGGATGCTGAAGCCGCGTCCAACTCCAAAGACCGATGGTGGTGGCCCAAGCACTCACAACCAGCCGTCAAAATCTTCAAAGAAGAAGAAGAAGAAATCCAAGAAGCCCATGAAGCCTGGCGACAAGCGCACGGACTTGCAAAAACAAATTGACGCGCTAGAAGAATACAACCAGAAAGCACGGACTCCCATTTCACTCCAAGAGTTTCTCAACCACGTCTTTCAAGAGGAAGATGAGGGAAACAGTTCGTCGGATGAGTCTGAAAAGCTGGGGGCAGATCCTGAACCAAAAATTTTGGGGCCATCAAATGAAGTAATTGACGCATTCCTCAACGAAGCTTGGTTGAAAAGTAAAGCTGATCGGGAACGCGAGACGGCTATATTTGAAAGGGCCAAGCGCCAGCGACTTGACGAAAGAGCTGAGATACTTCCGCTGGAGCAAAATACATCCACTACAGACAAAAGAAAACTCAAGACGAGGAAAAGGTTTGCTAAGGCCATATCAATGGGCATGAAGCTACCTTCCTCTGAAAGAAGCATTACTGGTGAAATGGAAATGCACCCCTCCAACTGCTTATATCATCGAAAGATTTCGCACCCCACTGAAGAGTGCAAAGCTTTTGATAGATGGTGGCAAGGGTATGTTGCTCACCGACAACATTTTAAGCGGGAGAAGCGCAAAACTCGTCGGGAGCGGAAAAATGCGACCGAAGGGCTTAACAGGACTGCCGACAATTGTCACATGGTTAATGCCGGGGATCACAAGTGCTTACATTCGGGAGCGATTCCGACGAGGAGCTGGCTCTTAGCCCTCTCTTTAAAGAGTCCACTTTGGGAAAAGAAGAAGAACAGAAGGTCTGTGAAAATATCCGGCTGCGTAATCGCACGCTTCCCGAAAAGAATCTCGGACCCTCAAATAAAAAAGACAAAGCGAAAGAGAAGGTCCCTGAGGAGATCGCCCTGGATGACCAAGTTGTGGAGGAGCTAAGTGCCAAGGACCCGCCGAAGAGAAATAAGGTGGATTAAAACGTCTTAGCGCATCTGAGGAAACTACCCTCGCAGCTCAGCATTCTTGACGCCCTTTTGCTATCAAAAGAGGCGAGAGATTCGTTAATCAAAGCACTACAGGAGCCGGAACAATTCCAACCTTTCCTGGCTGAAGAAAAGATAAAGGATGAATTGGAGGAAGTGCACACGGCCGATGTCACTTTTGGTGATGAGGACCTTCTCCTTGGGACGTGCGAACACAATCGCCCCCTCTATGTCTCGGGATACTGCCACGATATAAAGATAGGAAAAATCCTGATCGACAATGGATCCTCCGTTAAACTCCTCAATGTGCGGGTGTTAAAAGAAATCTGTATGAGCGTCCAGCACCTTGCTCGGGACAAGATCACCATCTCCGGGTTCGACTCCCAGTCATCAAGAACTCTTGGGTCTGTGATATTGATGCTACGCTTCGGGCTACTCGTCACAGACATTAAGTTCCACGTCATAGACGCCAAGACTTGCTACAATGCTCTGCTCGGCCGACCATGGTTACACGAGTACAACATCATCCCTTCTACACAACATCAGTGTATAAAGTATTTTAAGGATGGTTTCGAGTATACCGTGACGGGAGAACTGAACCCGTTCTCTGTGAACGAGGTCCGCAAATATGAAGATGTCAAATACTTCTTACCGGATTTCGAAGACACGGAGAGGTGTCACAACCCGGAGAATAAAGCTAATGCCACTATCCCTGTCTTCAGCAGTGATACCGAGGAGGAGGAGGAGGAGGAGATAGTTTATTCGGGTCCATCCCAACACAACAGGCCGGGACAGTCTGCTCCCATGTTGATCTTTGGTAGCGACTCAGAAGACGAGGTCCATGTTGTATTCTCTGCTCGACCTTCAATACAAACGTCCGCTGACGAAGAGCAAAGTCTGCAAGTCGCCATGGTTCCACCTAGACACCATAAAGAACTGGACGCACTTGATACCTATAGTGTAGAAGAGTTGTGGACATTCTACGTCCCTCCCAGGCGAAGAGGTGAAAAGGCAATTCTATTCTACCGCTCTGAGGAAACCAAAGTGGAGAAAGAAATCTGGCACGGTGCGGATCCTACGCTTGACAGGCTTCAGCCCATCCGTCTCCTTGTTAGTTATATGTATGCTTTAGAGGCCATTACTGTACATGAGATGTATATTGTAGTGGATGCTGGGACATATATAGGTAGGACTTTCTTGCTCGACATGATAGTACGCTATCTGGTTGCTCTTTATCTTAACATGTATAATTGTTGTCTCTCTATTACATGTTGATAAAGCCCTTAGGATGTGTACTCGACTTCCAGGACTATGATGTAGATCATACTAGTGGGGCCTGGGAAGTCAATGAGTACATCCTTCAATGTTCCTAGTCGTGGGAATATCGAGACAGGGCATCGATATTCCAGAGTAGACTAGCGTATATCTTCTCGACCCATGTGATGGGTGATGGATGATCCCATATCCATTGGTGTTTGACATCAGAGATGGTATGCGGGTGCTCAGTGGTGACTGGGTACACTGAACGGACTCGCCGAGAACTCCCAAATGGTATTATACCTCACGTCAGATGGCAGTTCTCTGGTGACACTGGTACAGCTTAGTCTGTTGACCCGAGATCGTCAAAGAGTCTTGTGTGTCTCCCACTGTGCTTTGATTTCCACCCTACCACGGCTCTACTGAGTCGTGCAAACAGGTGGTTTTTGGGTACAGTCCCGATTCACATGGAGGCAATGAGCGATAGGAGGGGATTCGTCTCTCCCGGTATTGGGGGTTGATGTTGCGCTATGCTCGACTGGCCATAACTGGAAATCCCTAGCCAGGGTTGCACTGATTTACTGGTAAGTGTTATCAGTAGTTTCATGCTTGTTATGGACCTTTACATCGGCATGACTTATCAAGCTACTGGGGTCTGACGTTTACCACCCCTAGGCGAGATATGCGACATATCAGACGAACAGACCGGACTGTACGGTAAGTGTTACTGATTGGATTCGCAGGAGTGTGAGCAGGCTTGCTCGTTGATCTTCTGATCGTTCAATACCCGGGTGGCCGTTACGTTTAGCAGACCGCTTGCGGCTTGTGGGTGATTGATATGATCACCACCTACTGCCGGCGTATTGACGAGTCTTTAGAGTCCTACACAGAGATTTCCTGGCTCAAGAGAAACGAAATAGGAGCGCATATGAGATATGTGCGGGACCGAGAATAATACCAGTATGTGATACTATGTTCTATTGTCGCGATTTGTATCATCGGACGGTTATATATGATATAGCCGGGTTACCGAATCAAGTGTTGATTCGATATATTGATACACTAGATATTAGTCGGTTATATGCGATATGACCAGATCATTAAATCAAGTATTGATTTAATGATTTAATGTATAATTATATATTTGATATATTACTTTACATTAACTAGTATTTGTTCACTTATGATTGATTTTCTCACTTGATGTGCACAAGTTGTATATATATGATATATGTTTGTACACTAGTTTGTATCATGATTGATGATACATGCAAACTTGGGTGTGTGTATGACTTACACCATGTTTAGGTTAATGGTTGGGTTTTATTTATTTTATTTATTTTGGCAAAAATAAAATGGTGGCTTTCTTTGTTTTCTTGCTTGAAGCTCTATGAAGCTTTTAAGCATCTTTGACAAAGTCTAACCATTTTGTTTTGCATGAGATTTTCACTAACCTAACCATTAACTCAAACTAGGGTTTAGTCTCTACAAAGGTTAACTCACCCATGGTTGCATTATGATAGACTTCACTTGATTATTCATTTTATTAATTCATTATTCATTCATATTCTTTTCTTCTTCTTCTTCTTCTTCTTCAAGAAGAAGAAAAACCTTTCTTGAAAATGACCAAGTGAAGATTAAGAGTGAGAAATCCAAATCCAAAGTGAACCCACTTTCTATTTCTTCATCTTCTACCACTAGCCATGTAGTATAGGGTGTTCTCTTTACAAAGTTCATGACCAAGTGAAGATGGAGCTTGAGTTTGAGTCTCCTCGACGTAGATCATCTTCGGCCTCGAAGTCAACGACCTAGCCCGCTCATTTCTCCGAAGAAACCATCGCTAGGGTCCGGGATACCAATGATCGCAGCGAAGGGACGTCAACACGGAGCATTAGAAGTGAAGGACCGGATCTACAAAGGTTGTTATCCATTTCACTTAGTAGCAAAGTAGTTTGCTTGCTTTTAGTTTCGCCTAATATCTAGTATACGATCTTGCATAGGGTTGTTCGGCACATAAAAATTTGATTTTGGCATGGTTGATGCCTTGTGGAACAGCATGAGTGTGCCTAAGAACCCTACACTCCCCAGATATTATACAGAAGGCTTGAAGAGGCTGCTAAAACGCCAAGGGATATCCTTTAAACAGACCGCTCGAAAAGCCAGATTCTATGACAGGGTCTGGAACGTTCCCGGGACTCAACACAAGCTGCCTAATTGTAGCGTTTTGAAAATCGTTTCGGTGAAATTTCGGAAAATCGGTAAAATAAAGGGGTTTTCTCTAAAAAGTCAAAATGCAAATATCTTATTATAAAAATTAAATATACATATTCTAGTTATGTAATTGCTATTATTTGGTGTTTATTAAGCCACTGGTGAAATTTTAAATTTTCTGAAAAATTTTCCGAAATTAATTATTTTAATATTATTTTAAGCCGTCACTAATATATTTAATTAGGGAAAATTACACATTGGAATGAGTTGAAACAAATTTTGTGCATCATAAAACTTTAAATAAAATTTTATCATGTGGTTTTTGAAATGAAATCGTTTGCCAAAACGGTTTAGAAAATATCGAAGAAAAAGGCTTTTTTCGGTGAAATTAGTGTTAATGGGAATTGGGGTATAGCATTTATCTTTTTCCTAACCCACACACCCACACATCACCCTCTCCCCATGTGGCCGGCCCCACCATGACAGCCCTCCCCCTCTCCCTCTCTCCAATCACTTCTTTTTTTCAAAAGAAAAGAAAAGAAAGAGTAGAAAATGATAAGAATAGAGTGGACTTTGACTAAATTCAACTTTCTCCACCTCACTCTCTTTCCTCCCTCACCCATTCCCCCCCCCCACCATGCTGGCCGAAACTGTCACGACCCGAAAGTACGGAACGCGACTGGCACTTAGATTACGAGAAGTCTAAAGGCGTACCGTAACCTAAGTCAGCCAAAGCCCAAAAGAATCTAAACCAAAATCAAAAGAGAGTGAAGGAAAACCTTTAATGAAAATGATTTTTAAAATCATTTAAGTTGCATAGAATCCCTTTTTAAAACATCAAAAATTTCTGAAAATTTCGGCAGAGTCTCCCCTGTATTTTCTATCCCCCAAAATGGGTACAACAAGATAATTAAACATGTAATCATAAAATGGCATCCCCAAGCGGGAGCTAGCTCTTCGCCCAAGGCGGATCATAACCACATGCAATATAATAGTAATATCCAGAAAAGAGCATAAAGAAACGCAAAATACCAGAAAACACACGCAAAATGTCACTTATAATTATCTAGTTAAATAAAAAAAAATTCGTAATTAATTATTTTTTTTATTATTTTAAGCCTTTTTAAATACATTAAATTAGTGATAAATACAAATTTAATTAGGTAAATTTCATAATTAGGAGTCTTTATAAGCTAAAATATGGTGTTAATAAAATTATATCATGTCTTGCAAACTTTTGGTTTTAGGGTGGGAAAATTTGTGAAAAAATGAAGTAAAAATGGGTTTTTTTGTAAAAAGGTTGACATGAAAGCATTAAATGATAATATGGGGTGTTTTTGGACCTAGAAACTTCTCCAATTTTCCCCACCTCCTCACCCTTGCTGCTGGGCGACCCCCATTTCAGCAGAATTCCCCATCTCCCCACTTCTTTTTGCTTCTTTTTCTTGCTAAAAATTCAACTAAAATTCACAATTTCCATCTCTATTCAAACCAAAACCCTAATCCAACATTTCCCAAACCCTAATTTGTTTGAGAACTTGATGAAAGGAGGCTTCTTGGTGACTTGATCATGCTAGGATTCAATTGGTGAGGTAAAAATTCTAAACTAGTTTGCTAACTTGTAGTTTATTTGTGCTAAAATCTAATTTTGAAGTATTAATTTAGTGTAAATCCTTGTTCATGAAAAATCAAGAATGGGTTTTGAGGTTGAGTTAGGGTTTGAAACATGGTTGTAAAAATTAAGTTAGGGTTTTGGTTATATAATTGATTAGAATGGTTAATTGTGTAATGACACGCTTGCTAAATCGACAAATTGCGATGTTTGTATCGAATCGGCTAGAAAATTGCTTGCTAGATTTTTACGAAAATTAGAATGCGATCAAATTGCGTTATGTTAGCGATATAATTAGCTTCGTATAGGACTATTAGAGTGCACGAACGCGGGGTTTCGTCTAGTCGGGTTGTAGTTTTGTCGATTTCCCCGAAATGACGATTCTAGTTAAAGGATTGCGATTTTCGTGCGTTTTCCCGCGCACCGAGTGCATGCTATGAATAATTCGAGAGCGTTGATAATTGTATATTGTGACTTGCATCGTCTTAGGTTTTATAATCTTATGCTTGATATTGTGCAAATATAGGATCGATCGGGGAAACATCGGACACGGCGCGAAAAGGCAAGGCGGTGGCCGGATCGGATTAGCGGAGATTTCAGGTGAGTAGATGTATTCATCTATGGGGGAATCGTCTGAATGGCGCGAGGCGCCCCCCTCTAGTTAGGATTACCCTACTTTTTGCAAGATTCATATTGTTAGCTAGCTTATCCATTCATGTACGCTGCATACCCTTATAGCGAACAGTATATTAGATTGCATGGACATTCATCCATACTTATGCGATATCACTTTGTAGGACACGAACACCATTACCATTGGCATCTGTTGCACGCGCACTATTCATGTGACACACACGCCTTTGGTAATTGCCATGCCACGTGCACTATAGAACCTGTTTATCATAATATCGCCACTTGCATTCATACTTGATATATGAAATTGCATAGCATACGTATACCTCGCATCATCATCATATTTATATAGATTTCTAGCAAAATTCACATCGTATGCATTGATATCATAGACATTTATCATATATAACATGTGGACATTATGATTTTCTTGATGATTTCAGTATTGCTGCGATTTCTGGATTTTTGGGGAAAACCGCAAGAATTTAACAAAACCTTATATTTATCATTTTCAAAACAAAGTTGCGGTTTTCTCATGATGTATGTATCGTCCACCATGAGTTTTCATGTTTTCTGTTGGATTTCGAGACCCGATTCGAGGAGTGGATGAACCGTCTCGGGTACATGGTGGGCCCGGTATGGTACCCCGGGACAAGAAGATCGAGTTGTAGACGATGAGCCTGGCAGGGGAAGACTACTTACCGGTGATGTCTGGCGCGGCGGATATCCGGAGGATACCGACCGTTGTCATGAGATTTATGATATGGGCCGATCCGGACTGACGGAGCCCGATATTGAGACAGATATGATTCCTATTTGGTGTCGATGCTTGACACGGGTTTCAGATGATTTCTTGATGGTACTTAGCTATTATACAGATATTCATGTTTTAAAAAGTTAAGAATTCAATACCCTTAGCATTTAAAACACTTAAAGACTTAATAATGACATTGCATACCTGTGCACGCATATTAGAGATATTATATCACATATGGACATGCATGTTGTGGTGCACTGCGTGCATTCTTACGATTGCCTTATTAGATGTTATATTTACTCACGAGCTGGCAACTCACCCCCGTTGTGCCACAGTGTCTTGCAGGTCGGACTCATCAGTCTTGTAGCGGCGGCTATCTTATTATCAGCTCCTTTTGCGCAGACTCGCGACATCGCCTGTAGGTGGATTGCGGGCACACTTTATTTCTTTTGCTTTATCATTGTATCTAGTATTCTCCATCTACCACTTTATATTGTATATGCGACCTAGTGATGAGACTGAGAGATATGTATATTTGTGGTTTCTTTTGGGTCGAGCTCACTTGAGCCGACGTGTGTTTTTTGGTATTTTGCGTTTCTTTATGCTCTTTTCTTGATATTACTATTATATTGCATGTGGTTGTGATCCGCCTTGGGCGAAGAGCTAGCTCCCGCTTGGGGATGCCATTTTATGATTACAGGTTTAATTATCTTGTTGTACCCATTTTGGGGGATAGAAAATACAGGGGAGACTCTGCCGAAATTTTCAGAAATTTTTGATGTTTTAAAAAGGGATTTTATGCAACTTAAATGATTTTAAAAACCATTTTCATTAAAGGTTTTCCGTCACTCTCTTTTGATTTTGGTTTAGATTCTTTTGGGGTTTGGCTAACTTAGGTTACGGTACGCCTTTAGACGTCTCGTAATCTAAGTGCCAGTCGCGTTCCGTACTTTCGGGTCGTGACAAAGTTGGTATCAGAGCGTAGGTTTTACCTTTCTGAGTGTAGGACGACCTTGGTAGATGGAGTAGGTGACTTAAGCAGAGTGGCGTAGCGTGGGTATGATCCGCGGCATACTTACGATACGATACTCCGCCTAAGTAACCTTAGGACATAATTGCTTGTATTTCCTTTCTTGATTCCTTGCATTCCTTGATTCAATTGCAATGATCTTATCAGTCCTGTTTCTTATTCCAGCTTCGATGCCGCCAAAGACTACGAGAGCTCAGCGGGCTGCCGCTAGGGATGAGATTCGGACGGGCCCGTCTGAGACGAGGATCGAGCGGGATGATACACCTACCCCTCAGGGTCATACTGATCCGCCTTATCCTGACCGTATTGCCAGATTAGAGGCCGGCATGCAAGAGTTGCGGCAGATGATGGGATCTTTAGTTGGGTCCAACCGGGCACAGAGATCCGAGGACGTTCCTTCCACCGCACAGACCACGATCGTACCTGCTGCACAGTTGGTCACTCCTGCTGCTACTACGGAGACTATCCCTGTTTCACTACAGGAGTTCATGAGATTGAGACCTCCAGCTTTTACCGGTATGGATGCGACAGAGGACCCACAGGCATTTCTTGATAGGATGGCTCGGATTTGCCGTTCGTTGAGGTGTTCTGATGATAGATTGGTGGAGTTTGCGAGTTTTCGTCTGGAGGGTCTTGCCCAGACATGGTACGATTCAGTAGAGAGTGGCCGAGCTGCAGGTCTGCCTTCTATGACCTGGGATGAGTTTACAGCTGCATTTCTTGCCCGTTTTCTTCCGGAGAGTGTCCGAGATGCTCGAGCCCGTAGTTTTGAGTCTTTGCGCAAGACTCCTGGGATGACAGTGTCGGAGTATGATATACAGTTTACCCAGTTGTCTCGATATGCTCCGTACCTAGTCGACACAGAAGAGAAGAGAATAAAGAGGTTTGTACGAGGGCTTGATACACAGCTATTCCTTGCCATCGGCACCCAGCACTTTGATACATACGCAGCCGCGATGGACGCAGCCTTACTTTTGGAGGAGCGTATTTCTGAGACTCCGGTCGTTTCTGGGCCGAAGAGGATCCATACTGATACGCCAGCTCAGCGGCAGATGGGCAGACATCGTGATAGATTATTTCCGGGAGATGGTGGAGGCAGAGGATTGAGACGAGGTCAGTTATTTGGTTCATATCCACAGACCCAGCAGTCGTCTCCAGGATGTTTTCGGTGTGGGAGTCAGTACCACCGTGTCAAAGACTGTACCATGGGACGCCAGGGCGCGGCGACAGTCCCGCATGTGACTTTACCACCCTCACCACCTTCTCAGAGAGCTTTACTCCTTACTCCTGATGATGTTCCACGCCAGCCAGATGCTTCTAGAGGCCGTGGGCGTGGCGGTCCGGTTCAGAGAAGACGAGGCGACAGAGGCAAAGGCAGAGGCCGAGGTAGAGGCAGAGCACAGCCAGCTATTAGTGGTGGACAGGCCCGAGTGTTCGCGTTGACTCCTCAGGATGCACAGGCATCCAATGCCGTCGTGACAGAAACCTGCCCATTTCCAGCAACCCTACCCCTCTCATTCCTCATCTCATCTCTTCTCCAAAAAAATTCACAAAAAATTTCATGAAAAATCAACTAAAACTCAAAACCGAAATCCAACTCCTACCCATTATTTATTTGCCTATCTAGCATGGATTTTGGGAGCAAGAGAGCAATTTGGGAGGCTTAGATCCTTGCTAGATCTCTAATTGGGAGGTATAAATCTTAACCCATGTCTTAATTGTTGGTTAATTACTCCAATTTAACTAAATTTGGTGTTTAATTTGTGTATATATTGCAAACTTGAATTGTGGGGTTAATGGTTATGTGAGATTAAAATCAAGATAGGGTTTTATCACATCATTAAGGTTGCCATGAGTAGATTAACATGTTAATTCTTACTAAAACCTATTCTAGTTACTAATTTCAAAATTTGTTAGTTGGAAATTGTGATAAATGTGCTTTTTGCTAACTAGGTTTTTTTTTGAAATTATGCAAATTTATGAGTTTGAATTATGGAAATGGTTTTTATGACTTATTTAAGATGTTTAATAAGTATTATGGCCATTAGATTTGTTTAAACATCGAGTTTTGTACAAAAACGGGTAATTTGTGCTTGCTAGATTTTCGGGAAAAAATGGCTTTTAAAGTGAATTTGGGGTTTTTGTGAATTTTAAGCTATTTTATATTATAATTAGTGCTTGTGATTGTACAAATGAGTGTGTTTAGGTTTTTCTCGATGGTTTGGCGTTTGTACGCCGACGTCGAGGGTTTTTGGGTTGATTTGTGAAAGCAACCATAGGTTTTGACCTATGTGGGACGTTATGGTCATGAGTCGGATTTTAATGTGATATGGTGCGTTATGATGTGTAGGTACCCCATGTGGACTTCGAGACGACAAGCAAGCGCGTGGCGACGTCGGCACCGGCGAGCGAGGACCAGGTGAGTAGATTTATATCTACGGGGAGAAGTCGGGTGGATGGCGTATAGCACCCCCACAGTTCGTGGTGATGTATACGAATACGTATACACACATTATTGATTATATTTTGTTTGAGTTTATTGATGATAAATATGGATGGTTTAGTATCGCGAAACCCTAGAGTAGTGGTCGCACCATACATGCATACACGAACCCATACTTGCATACATTCTTCTTCCATTTGTGTTTACGAGAATATATATAGTTATGTGTTCACATGGGTATGGGACTATGTGTTCACATACGGATTTGAGGATGATTCTTGGGATTAAGATGAGTCGATGAGATTTGTGTTGAGGTTGTGATATCGGTGATATGGCAGGATTCGTACTTGAGGTACGTCCTGGTGCTATAGCGGATCTTGGGACGGCGATACGGGTGAATAGTGTTATGAATAAAATGGTCGACATGTGATCATGATATGAGGCATGATATGTTAGGATATTGATATTAGGCCGTATCGGGCGATGTATACCCCTTGATAATGATGTGTGCTGACGATATCGGTTTGTACGAGATTGTCGATCAGTAGTCAGATCATGAGTATATTGAGGATATTAGTATTGTACTAGATATAGGTCAGTATCCTAGACTATGATCTTGGATAAAGAGGATACCAGAGGAATAGTGTGATGAATATGATATTGACCCGTACCCAGATTTGGGGATGCCGTACGACGGATTTACGTACGAGCTATATCTTGATGATTGATCCGCACTTTTGACTTGGGATGTCTGATTATAGATATGGTATCGGATATGATATTATTGAGGCGGGATCACCGACTAATATATATACAGGTATATATATATATCGACTCAGATGTTAGGCGGTTTCCTTACCTGTAGTCCAGCTTGTTAGCTTAGCCCTTTAGTTTAGTTTAGTTGTTAGATTAGATTCGACTCCTACCTATTTCAAAAGCTTACGAATCGTGGGTATTTCAAAAGACAGGTCAAGGGATTCTACGGATATTTTAAAAGAAGTATCTTTTCCTAAAAACACCGTAACCCTTATTTTCAAAACACCGCGATTCGTGTTATTTCAAAAAGGCACTATTGTAGGACTTATATTAGATTAATGCAGATTAGTTATAGTTGCGTCTAGTATTCAGCTCCCGCTCATTATTGTTATTCGCTTCGCATCGCATGCTTATATTATGTTTCATACTCCATTATTGATATCATGCTGTTAGGACACCAGCACCATTACCGATGATGCGTATGTACCACGTACACTTACTTGCCGGCTCACACACATCTTCATCGGTAATTGCCATGTCACGTACACCTTAGAAAATATTATTGCTTGACATAGCCTGTTAGCTAATAGTTTAGACATTGTAGTTATTACCTGCTACTTCATGCATACTGTTATTCATTGTTATGCCGCATTCATGGATTCTCATGCATATATTCACTATTTTACGTGTTATTGAGGTTTTGGATTCGGATTTCTATGAGATTTTCTGGATTTGGAGGAAAACCGCAAAAACATAAATAAACCTTTTCTCTCTTTTAAACTAAAAAGTGCGGTTTTCCCATGATTTATGAGTCGTCCACCATGAGTTTGCTGATGGATTTCGAGACCCGATTCGAGGAGTGGAGGAACCGTTTCAGGTACATGGTGGGCCCGGTGCGGTACCCCGGGGCAAGAGGAATGTGTTGTTGACGTTGAGCCCGGCAGGGGAGCACTACCGACCGGTGATATTACCCGACGCGTCGGATATCCGGAGGATACCGTCGTGGTCTTGAGATGGATGGTAGGGGCCGGTCTGGATTGACGGCGCCCTAGATATTGAGATTTTAAGATATTGAGGTATAGAGATTGCGATACAGAGATATCGAGATATTTGGACACTTGCTTTGTGTCGATGTTGGGCATTGTTTTATGCTGATTTCATTTATGGTACCTCATTTTTAAAATACAGAAATCTCACTGATTTATGAAAGCAGTTTTCGTCAGTACATGCATTCTGTTCCATGCATTCATACCTCATTCATATGATATATTGCTACCTGAGGCACTGACACGGGCATATGAGATCACACTCGGGTTAGATATTACCCTAGCCATTGTTATAGGCTGCATGTTATTCATATATTTGAGGATATATTATGATCATTGACCTAGGTTGCGTTATTTATACGATTTCTGTGCGTAGATGTTTTTCTATTCACGAGTTGGCAACTCACCCCCGTTGTGCCCCAGTTCTTGCAGGTTTGCCGTACAGGTTTCTTTACGGCTTTGCTGGCACTGCTCCTTTCGGGTGATTTGCTAGTAGGTGGGTTTATTGTATCATACCCATCAGTATACATTGTATATTATTATTCAGTTGTATCTAGAAGTTCCATCAACCAAACATGTATTTATTTTGAGATAGAGACCAGTGATGTTATTCCTTCGACCTTAGAGTCGCGCGTTATATTTCTGTGGTTTTCTTGTGGGTTTGAGTTTCCTTTTGAATTTTGATCCTCGCCGTTGGCGTTGTATATTATATTGCTTGTGTGGTTGTGGCCGTCGATTGACGAAGAGCTAGCTCCCGCTTGGGGATGCCTTTTTATGGATTTCGTATACTATTCATGTTGTATCGCGTTTGGGGGCCAGTATTTTCAAAGGAGACTCTGCCGAAATTTTCGGGAAATATTTGATGTTTTTTTTTAAACCGCATAATTCGGCTTATGCTATTAAAACTACTTGTTTTAAATTGGTTTTCCTTCACTCTACTACTTTTCTTGGTTTGGATTTCTGGGTTTTCGGCTCACTTAGATTACGTACGCCTCGAGACGTTCGTAGTTTATGTGCCGGTCATGTTCCGTACTTTCGGGTCGTGACACTAATGGGAGAATGGAAACAATCGGGCTTGGATACATTCGGTCCAAGAAATGAGGGCTACTCCATGGTTGCTACGTCGTGCATGACTTCGATGAAGAAGCGGATGCTCAATGGGAGGACGCTAATCCTGAACCAGTAAAAGTTCCAGATGCAAAAATGCCCAGTCCGTCGTTCGAAGAACAAATGGACAAGCTTATAAGAGAAGCTGGTCAAAAAGTCCGAGACGAACATAACCACGAAATGGCCATCTACGAGAAAGCCAAAACGCAACGCCTCCTCCAACAGGCTGTGAAAGATGAAGATGCCGCTCCTTGTCAACCTGTTATAAAGAAGGCTCGACGCAGAGGCAGAAACAAGTCGAAAGGCGAAAAAGGCGCTCAACAGCAACAAAGCGGGACTAAGAAGCCACGCAAACGAGAATCGAGCGGTTCCGATCTATCCCTCATAAGGAAAATGGGACGAGCGTACTCTTTTCCTCGGGACAAGATGAAGAAAATACTTGACCTCGCTCTAAAACATCAGATGCTTACACTGCCGGAGTCTAAACACCCCGAACAAGCAAGCGAAGTCTCTCACCCAGACTATTGCCCTTATCACCGAGTGATAGGGCATCCTCTCGAAGACTGCTTCACCTTCAAGAATTGGGTCGAAGATCAGTATCAGCTTGGCAAGTTCGCTCTGTCTGACAACTGGAGGGTAGCGCCCCACAGAAACACGAACCCAAGGCCACGAAAGAAGAACCAGTTCCATATTGGGCTTGGAAACGAATTCGTACTTGTCACGTGATAACAATATTAAAAGAAGAGCCCGAGAATATGGATGAC
Organism: Agapanthus africanus; assembly: GCA_030015575.1. Taxonomy (NCBI): domain Eukaryota; kingdom Viridiplantae; phylum Streptophyta; class Magnoliopsida; order Asparagales; family Amaryllidaceae; genus Agapanthus; species Agapanthus africanus. The sequence goes on from CM057337.1 coordinate 678,695,055, forward strand.
CTTCCTTGGTGCTTCGAAAACAGCAACGATGAGGTGATCTCAGAATTTCCACCAGCGCCAAAAGAGCTGGAAGATGGAATCCATACCACTGCGGATAACCTCAAGAAAATTGAGTTGGGAACGGCGAACGACTCGCGACCGACATTCATTAGTGAGCTGCTGTCTGAAGAGAGGGTGGCTTCATTAAAAGACCTGCTTATGCAGCATAAAGATTGCTTCGCATGGAACTATTCCGAAATGCCGGGACTAGATCCAGAAATTGCTGTGCACAAATTGGCGATATCTCCGGACGTCAAGCCGATCAAACAAGCGCCAAGAAGAATGCGGCTCGAACTTGAGATGAGTATCAATGCCGAGGTCAAGAAGCCGATCGACTCTGGCTTTATCCAGGATGTTCAATATCCTGAATGGATCGCCAACATCATCCCCGTGATGAAGAAAAATGGGACAGTGCGCATATGCATAGACTTTCGGGATCTCAATAAAGCCTGCCCGAAGGACGATTTCCCAGTGCCGGTCACCGAACTGATGATAGACAATACGTCCACTCATGAAGTTTTCTCCTGCATGGACGGCTCATTGGGGTATAATCAGATAAAGATGCATCCCGAAGACCAGAAGCACACTGCCTTCAGGACTCCTTTGGGTATATTCTGCTACAAGGTGATGCCCTTCGGTTTAAAGAACGCCGGTGCCACCTATCAAAGGGCCATGACGCAGAACTTTGATGACCTTATACACGAAATCGTCGAATGCTATATCGACGATCTCGTGGTTAAAAGCAAATTATATGAGGAACATCTCGAGCATATAAAGACCGTATTTCAACGCCTTCGGCAATACAACTTGAAGATGAACCCTCTCAAGTGTGCATTCGAAGTTTCCTCGGGCAAATTCCTGGGATTCATCGTCCGACATCGAGGTATTGAGATAGATCCGTCAAAGATCAAGGCGATCATGGAAATGCCTCCGCCAAGGACTCTCAAACAGCTGCGGTCTCTCCAAGGGAAGCTCGCGTATATACGGAGATTTATAGCCAACCTTTCAGGAAAGTGCCGTCCTTACAGCCACCTGATGAAGAAAGGAACCCCGTTCGTCTGGGACCAAAAATGCCAAAGCGCGCTAGACGAGATCAAGCAATACCTACAGAACCCGCCAGTGTTGGCTGCTCCGGTCAAGGAAAATCCCCTCATTCTTTATACAACCGCCCTCGAAGGTTCCTTAGGCGCATTATGGGCGCAAGAGAACGACCAAGGGAAGGAAAGAGCACTCTACTACTTAAGTCGAGTTCTACTGGGGGCAGAAAGCAACTACTCCCCCATTGAAAAATACTGCCTGGCGTTGATCTTCGTGATAACAAAGCTCAGGCACTTTGCGTTGGCGCATGAAGTCCGTCTCATTTCGAAGGTGGACCCCCTTAAATATTTAATGTCGAAGGCCATATTGACGGGGCGACTCGCTAAATGGGCCCTGCTCTTGATGGAGTTCTCGATAACCTATCAGCCTCTCAAGGCAGTGAAAGGCCAGGCCATCGCCGACTTCCTCGCTGAGCATCCGATACCTGCCGATTCTCCTCTGAATTGCGATCTTCCAGACGAACATGCGTTTGATGCGATCGACGGTGGTGATACCCGATGGGAGCTTTATTTCGATGGAGCATCTTCCATGAAGAAGCGCAAACAAAGTACCCCTATAATCAAATCGGGGGTAGGACTCATCTTTATAACTCCACAATGAGGGATAATGTGCTTTGCTTTCTCCCTAACAGAGCCGAGGACAAACAATGAAGCCGAATACGAAGCTTTGATAGCAGGCCTCAAGATCGCCATCGACATGGGAATTGAAAACCTCCTCATATACGGAGACTCCCAGCTGGTCGTTAGTCAAGTAAACGGTGACTACCAAACGTGCAAACCAGAGTTGGTGAAGTACGGCGAAAAAGTGCAGCAACTGTTGACCCAAATTCCCTCCTATACTTTGGAAAGCATACCGCGCGCGGAAAACAGCAAAGCGGGCGCATTAGCCAAGCTCGCTAAAGAACTGGCTGACGAGAACCTCGATGACGTCAGAATCGTGGTACAAAGCCGTCGGGTGCTTGCCCTAACAGAAATATCACCGGAATCATCCGAAGAGAAGGGAGAGACTGAGCAAATGTCTATGCAAACTAAAGATCGGGAAAATGCCGAGGATTGGAGAGAAGTCTTTATAGACTACTTCAAATACCGTCGAACGCCTGAAAATGCGTCCTCAAGACATCAGCTTAGGAAACGAGCTCTGTCTTTCGCCTTCGTCAATGATACGTTGTACAAGAGGTCATTTGATTCTCTGTGGTTGAGATGTCTGGGACCAGACGAAGCGAAAAGAGTCGTTCAGGAAGTTCATGACGGACTCTGCGGTTCTCACCAAGCAGGCCCAAAGATGAAGTTGAAGATCAAACGGATGGGCTACTACTGGCCCACGATGATTCAGGACTGCCTCGAATATGCGAAGCAATGCCACTTATGCCAAATTCATGGGGATTTCATCCACCAGCATCCAAATCCACTCCATCCAACGGTGGCTAGCTGGCCATTCGAAATGTGGGGGACTGACATAGTTGGCCCCATCGAACTAGCATCGTCCAGGGGACATCGTTTCATCCTGGCGACGACTGACTACTTCTCCAAATGGGCAGAGGCAGTACCGGTGAGGGAAGTGAAGACGGAGAATATCCTCCACTTCTTCAAGACACACGTCATTTATCGGTTTGGAACTCCGCGACGGATCATCTCCGATAATGGGCCAGCTTACAGAAGCCACAAGATCAGTCGCTTCGCACAACAACACAATATAGACTGGAGATATTCCTCAGTTTATAATCCGCGAGCTAACGGTCTAGCTGAGGCCTTCAACATGACAAAGATCATGAAGAAAATGGTGTCCCAAAATAAAAAGGATTGGCATGAGAGGCTGCAAGATGCCCTCTGGGCGTATCGAACTACGTTCAAGACAGTCACGAACACAACGCCATATGCGTTGGTATTCGGTACAGAAGCAGTACTCCCCCTCGAGATAGAGTTACCCTCTCTACGAGTGGCGGTCCACTATGAGCTGACGTACGAAGAAAATGCTCACCTTCGGCTTGAGGAGCTTGATGCCCTCGATGAGACCCGGCTCATAGCGCAACAAAATCTGGAAGCCTATAAAGCAAAGATGACGCGCTCATATGAAAGATTGACCCGGCTGAGGACATTCCGCCAAGGCGAACTCATGCTAGTGGTCAAAAGGCCTATGATCCCCAATCGCGCCAAGCGGGGAAAGTTCGAGCCAAACTATGAAGGCCCGTACATCATAGACAAGGTCTACCAGGGTGGAGCCTATCTACTCATGGATATGCACGGTGAAAGGCCTTACAGGCCAATAAACGGTCGATTACTACGCTTAATGAGCCACAGCCTAGGTCAATGATGGATGACGACGACTATGTCCACTCGCTATCTTCCTAAGCTCAAACTCTATAAGCGGTAGCCGGCCTTCTCCTCGACGGACCGAAACGTCCTTAAACTAATGGCGGACCGAAACGTCCTTAAACTAACGAAGGACCGAAACGTCTTTAAACTATTACCACAGCATCTTCAGGCTGACGGGATGAGTGAAAGAAAAAAAAATATGTAAAAATATATATATATATAATAAACGGTATGTCCATAAGCAAAATGGGCACGGATGAAAACCTGAAAGGGCTCCGTGAGAAAAAACAGCAGGGCTACCGGTGAGTGTTCGTGAAAATCCAAAAGGGCGCGACCTCGTAAAAAAAAAGAGAAAAGAAAAAGAATAAAAAAAAACGGTATGTCCATAAGCAAAATGGGCACGGATGAAAACCCGAAAGGGCTCCGTGAGTAAAAACAACAGGACTACCGGCGAGTGTTTGTGAAAACCCGAAAGGGCGCAACCTCGTTAAAGGACACTTACAGGGTCCTCTCGACCTTGTAAGGAGAAACCACCCGCGTGAGATCCTTACGACTCATAAGGGAGCAACACACTTAGGAATCCTCACGATTCCTAAGGAGAAAATACACTTGCGAGATCCTCACGACTCGTAAGGAGAACTCTCTTATGGGACCCTCATGGCTCATAAGATTTGAAAGTCTTAACTTACAGAGACCTAAACATGTGCTTAAGCAACCCCCACAACCTTCGAATTGCCCTACAAGTGGTTCAATACTGACCCTTGTATACAATCCACGGGCGCGAATAAACATTTCCCTAACCAAGTCCCATCCGTGACTGGGGATATGTACGTATGATGAACAACCCTTGTAGGTCCTCTCGATTTACAAGGAGAAAACCCTCTTGTAGGATCCTTACGACTTACAGAGGAACATACACTTAGGAATCCTCATGATTCCTAAGGAGAAAATACACCTACGAGATCCTCACGACTTGTAGGGAGACATACCTTTGTGAGACCCTTACGGCTCATGAAGTCAAAGCCTTAGCCGACAGGACCTTAACCCTGCTCGCTAAGCCACCTTTGTTCGACATCGACGGAGGCAAATGATGCTTCGCTCCTGGCAATATCCCAGTTGTCGTGGTGCTGATGCCGAAACCGGTGTCTAATTTCAGGTTTACGGTGAAAAGCCGGTAGGCCGCACATGCATACGAAATAGCCGAAATGATGGGGCAACTAGCAATAAAAAGCAGCAAGTAGAAACGTATGCATACAAAACAGCCGAAATGATTGGGCAACTCGCAATAAAAAGCAGCGAGTAAAAATAAAATAAATAGCCGAAATGATTGGGCACCGCAAAAAATAGCCGAAATGATTGGGCAGTCGCGACTTTCGCGACCAAAAGCTGAAATGATAGAGCATCGCGGAAATAAAACAATAAAAATGAATGAAACTTTTGCCCTGCAGGTAAGTCCATAGTGACCCCTGTATACAATCCATGGGCATAAAAAAAAGGAAAGGGGACTACATTTCCCCACCAGGCTGCGTCAAAGGGAAGTCAGATCTCGACGACCATATCTACAGCCTGGAGACCAACAGCGACGTTCCTCCTCATTCCAGCAGGACACGGACATGACATCACCAATCGGAGCCACGGCAAAGTCCCCGGTTCCAAGACTCTACGGTTCACAGACAACCTAGAGTCAGCAAACGACCTCCGTCGCGGAAACAAATCAGCCAATGACCTCCTCGTCGGAACAACGCTCCGACCCGGAAACAAGTCAGCCAATGACCTCCGTCTCGGAAACAAGTCAGCCAATGACCTCCGTCTCGGAAACAAGTCAGTCAAGGACCTCCGTTGCGGAAACAAGTCAGCCAATGACCTCCGTCTCAGAAACAAGTCAGCCAATGACCTCCGTCTCGGAAACAAGTCAGCCAACGACCTCCGTCTCGGAAACAAGCCAGCCAACGACCTCCGTCGCGAAAACAAGTCAGCCAACGACCTCCATCGCGGAAACAAGTCAGCCAATGACCTCCGTCTCGGAAACAAGTCAGCCAACAACCTCCGTCTCAGAAATAAGTCAGCCAACGACCTCCATCGCGGAAACAAGTCAGCCAATGACCTCCGTCTCGAAATCAAGTCAGCCAATGACCTCCGTCTCGGAAACAAGTCAGCCAACGACCTCCGTCTCGGAAATAAGTCAGCCAACGACCTCCGTCGCGGAAACAAATTAGCCAATGACCTCCTCGTCGGAACAACGCTCCGACCCGGAAACAAGTCAGCCAACGACCTCCCCGTCGGAACAATACTTCGACTCGGAAACAGGTCAACTCACCAACCACTTACAAGTCCTCTCGACTTGTAAGAGAGAAAATTCTCTTATAAGATCCTTACGACTTATAAGAGAAAACACACTTAGGAATCCTCACGATTCCTAAGGAGAAAATCCACCTACGAGATCCTCTCGATCCGTAGGGAGAAAAGTCTGTATGAGACCCTCACGGCTCATAGAGTTGAAAAAGTCTTAGGTAGCAGATCTGAACCTGCGGCCTAAGCCATCGCTATCTCTTGGAGAATCTAGATGCTTACTCTATTATCTGTCAATTGTGTTTATCAAGATAGCATGCTGATAATAAGAGAAGGGAGAAAGCAAAGAAATAGTACAAGACATTGCAGAGAAAAATGTGTATCTTTATTTATTAATTTAATCAAGTACAAGGTGAAGCGTACAAAAGAATAAAGAATGGATACATATTATTTGAAAAAAGAAAAATTTTACAAATACATTGATACAAAGGCAGCTACTGGGAAGGAAGCGTCTTAAATAGCTCTATCAGTTGTTCGCACACTTCCTTCCATACCTTTTCCTGAACGGACACCACCGCCAGTTCTGCCTCCACCTGAGCCCTTTGCTGCAAGAGAGATGCAAGCTGCTCCCCAACGGCCTGCAGAGCTGCTTCACGGCCTTGGGCATTACGCTCGGCAGCGTCAAGCTTCTGCTTCAAGTTCAGCCCATTTGAGATACGCTCCAGAAGGCCCTCGAAGACAGCCTTCACCTCGGCAGCGTTCGCCTCGACTTCGGCACGTAGGCAAGAAGTTTTGCTTGAAGACTCCTGACACTCCTTCAGCCTTAAAGCTGCTTCTTTTTCCAAATGGCGGAAATGAGAAGTGCTTTGTTCGAGCCATGCTGCCCGTTGAGTGCTAACGGTCAAAACCTCAGGGGCAGGACGCATCGACTCCAGCTGATGCAGGCGAGCCTCGATTTCTCTGCAGTGGTTAACCCAAGACGCAACGATGCCCTCGTCATGGAAATTTACGAGTATCACCAGCATCGGGTTAACCGCCGTAGCGAAATCTGCAGCAGACGTAGGAGTCTCGACGTCGAGTTCCTCGATGTAGTCGCTCAACATGCGTAGACTATTCGCGGCGCCTTTCGAGGACGGACGTCTCAGGAAAGGGCCCGCCGGCATTATAACACGAGGCTCGAAGGGCGCCGAGACCGGAACGACAGCTAAAAAAAAACAAGATACGATCAGATAACAGTTCAAGAAATATGAAAAAGTCATTGATGAGATAGTTTACTATACCAGCTGCAGCAGGTGGCAAGGCCGGAAGGGCCGGTGGTGCAACCGATCTTTCGTCTCCTGCTTCGATTTGTAGCACTGCAATCAGGACAAGGAAAAATTAGGAATAATTCCATTACTAAAAAGAAGAAAGACATCAGTTGGAAACTATACTCACCAGCGCCACTCAAGGAAGAAGCGAGTTCAGATGGGAAGGAGAAGTGTAGGAGCAACACTTAATAAAGTTGATCAAAAAGCACTCCTGAAAAGACACAATAGTACGACTTTAGCACATAAATTATGTGTTCGAAAAATAAGACTCATAAGTTGCAAACCCAAACCTTCCAACATCTTCGATGGTACGAGAGAGGGCTGAGAGGTGACCACCGCCAAAGCAGTAGTTGACGACGCTCCCTTAAGCAATGGAGCATCGGCACTGGTCGCACCTGCGTTAAAAAACAAGGGTAAACCTGTCAGGAAAGATTGCAAGATACAAAAAAGAGACGGTAATCCGAAATTTACCTGATGAGCCTCCAGCCGAGACGGAAGCGTCTCCCTCCTCCATTGACATAAGTCCACCACCCGTGGCCTCATCCCCAGACTCCACGGGGGCCGTCGTCGTGCTCGCGAGGCCAGGAGATGGCGGAGGGCCGTAGGCGGGGAGAGCTATGACCGGAGCATTGCCAGACTCCTGAGAAAGAGCGGTCGGCTCATCCTCAGGAATCATGTCCACATCACCCGCTACTCCCTCGGGCTCAGCAGTCACGGCTGTCTCGTCCACCGTCGCCACGGGGTCATCGGTCTCAAGTGCTCCGTCCGCTGCTACCTCGGGCTCGGCATCGGCCACCTGCTCAGGCATAGTGGACGTGACCATTTCGTCAGCCACTAGCTCGGGCCCGGCAATCTCGGTTGTGTCGTCCGCCATCGGCTTGGGTTCGACCAATGCCTCTTCCTCTGGCCCTTCAGGTTCGGCGGTCTCCGCCTCCCCCTCGGTTGGACTTGGCCCTGTAGGATAGAATATATGAGAACCGACAGCTTTATAATTCTTACAAAAAAATTCTGAAAGAAATATTACCTGAGGTAGACTTATCGTTAGCCTCCCTATTGGCGCGCACCGCCTGTCTGTGAGCTGTAGACAAGGCGACCGGGGGCTCATCTGAGGGAGTATCAGCACTAGGGATGGTGCTTAGGCCCGCTCTAATGGCCAAAGCAGCCCTGCGTGCCTTCGCTTCGCGCCTCAACCGCTTCCTCTCCTCCCGGGCCGTCGCGATGGACCTCTTCGACGCTTCCTTCATCAAGGTGTCATCGTCCTCATTCAGAGATGCCTCCAGAGCCTTTAAGGCATCTCTCATCGGCTCTTCAAGACGGGCCTCTCGTGGTAGCCCCGAGGAGGCAGAAACATCTGCGGCTGGCGCGGGAAGAGTCTCCGCGTCACCTGGCGGTATCGGCAGTGTGGTTCCTGCGATAAAAAAGGGGGAGATTAGATCGACCATAACACAAGGAAAATGAAGACTTGATGAATCGAAATTTACCAAGGCCTAAGGACGCTCTAAGGCGTTCCTCCTCTTGGAAAGTCTTGAGGGAAGCAGCAATGGCTTCTTCAGTGGTGATGCCTGTTTGAAGAAAAGAAGAAAAAAACGTTAGTTAAGGGAAATAATAAAGATATGATACAATAAAAAATGCGACTAGTGATTACCTGATTGCGCAAGCTTAGCTAGCCACGCGTCGCGCCTCGCCAACCGCTCTGAAGCTATGATGGCGGCCTCCAAGTCCGTGTCATCCGGCGGCATGACTAACCCCCTGTTGGTCCCGTATTCACTCAGGCCCTCACCATAGGGAGCGTGGGGTTCCTGACCGAACGCAACGTCAGCCGCGAAGAGCGACTTCTTTTTCTTCTTCTGTCCACCATCCCTAGGTGCACCCGGGATCGATTTGCGCTTTGCAGGCACCTTGGGGTGGCGGGTCCCGATGTCCGCACCCACACCGAACTCCGGCGAGGCTACAACCACTGTCTCCACTGGAGCACAGGGCGTTGGTGGTGCATCCGCAATATCGGGAAGCGGCAATCCGCGTGGAGGACTCTGCGCACGCGGTGGTCCGGCTCTAGCATCTTTTAGAAGGGGAACTATCGGGGTCCTTGGCACTAAAGGAGCGTTGCGGTCGCTACCTGGAGGCACACCTTTACGGGCGACCAGCAATTGCTTTTCCTCCTTTATGATGGCTCCCGTCGAATGACTGTACCATTTTGTATATACCCTGAAGAGTCGTGGGGCGCAAGCCGGCTCACTGATAAAAAAGTGGGAACCCGTATTCAGACGCATGAAGTGATGCAGCGCGCTCTCCATCCCTTCTTCTGTAGCAGCAGGTTCCGATAAGAAAGCCTCCAATGGTACCCCTTGATTGTAGCTCAGTTGTTGGGCGAAACGATGCGGGTTGTATCTCATGAAAATCGCCGCACCGTTCTGTCTGAACACCAGGAAGCCCGGTCTGATAGAATATAGATGGAGGGTCTCCCGGGCTGTCAAAACTGAGGCTCCGTCTTTGAAGGTGTCTTGCAATGGCCGCACTGCAGTGGTAGATGCCTTTCCAATAGTCAACACTTTGTCAATGAAAGACACCCCGTCTCCAACGGTGTGGGGGCGAAGGAGCAAACCCCTGGCATTCCGTGGTGATGGAGTCATAATTGAGGCGCCAACCAGCTGTATGATGCGAGGGAAGCTGCACTTGTCATAGAACGAGGGCCTTTTGTGCATGCCGAAGACGCCCGATGTGTGTAGCTCGAGCCATGATATGAAGTAGTGCATCGGGAACATCACGTGCAGTACCCCAGGCTCATTAGCATCCGCCGCTTGACTGAGGCCGTGATACAGGTGTGCCAAGCCGGCGATCCCAACAGCCACTTTTACCCCAATGGTCATCCGGTGAGCTGGGTAAAAGACAGAGGGCCGCATATGGCGAGAATGCATCGGGAGCGCAAACCAACTCAGCCATAGCCCAAGAAATCCTAAGAAGAAGGCCTCCTCGTCCATCCCGGGGGCTGCAACTTCCGCAAAAGACATAGTCGGGGAGTTAGGAAGGAAAAAACCCTTTTGGTCTATTTCCTTCGCCGGCAGGTTATCCAAACCTAGACCGAAAGGGTCATCAAGTGTGGCAAACTTGGCAGCTTCTGCCGAGAGGACGTTTAGGTGAAGGAACCTAGCGATGAAATCCTCGAAACTAACTCCGCGACTCCCACGTTCGATGAAAAGGGCCTCATAGATGTTCAACACCTTGATCAAACTTGGAAATTGATGTTGAACAACATTCTCCGGAGTGAGGCCCCTTACTGCCGGCATAACACCAAAGACATACTCGTCTGTAGGAAGCAACTCCTCATAGTGCTCCCATATAACCGGTAAACCGGAGACCTCTGTGAATTCCTCCAGAGAAATCGACACTTCCCGGTCCATTGCGAGGAAAGTGTGAGTAGGAATATTCCACTGCTCCAAGAAGGCCTTGAACAACCAGGTGGGAAGCGTGGGATATTGGAAGAGGGAGAAGTAAACCGCAGTGTACAACCCTAACCTTATCAACTGTGACTTCTTCGCCGACAGAATGTAGCGAGCCCATGGCACATAGCCGATCGGGTGGCGAGGGATCAGACCTATGTTATATGATCGCCCCCAAGGTCGCGCCTCGCCTTGACAAATACGGCGTCCCAGGATATCCAAAACCATAGGACGCTGAACCGGAATTGCATCTATAGCGGGATTAAGAAAGCCCTTCGAAGTCCAATCAACCATCTCCACGGCATACTGCACCGGGGGTGGGTTGGCATAATGGATCGCCGTAATAGGCTCTGACGGTACTGCGCACGTAAAGCTCCGTCGACCCATGATGATTTGATTGTACCACGACCCCCAAAGGTGAAGACTCTTATATTCCCGGTCATGGTCTATGATCATAGCTAAGACTTCGCGGTCCACAGGCGCTTCGGGAAATCCTTCCTCCGAACGAGCAAACGGGAATGAGGTATCGAAAGACATGTTCACTGCAAGAGGACAAAATTGGCCGTTAGTGTTGCAATTCCAACGCTGGGCGTTTAAAAAAATTTAATTAAAAAGTTAATTAAAATTAATTACGCCACACTACAGTGCAGTGGGTAGGAGACCAAAGGGGGACCCACAAAATCTGGATGACAATGCATCAATTAATAAGACAACCCCATCATTGGATGAGATTGTCAGCTAATCCCTAAAAGAATATTCTCATTAATAATAAAAAAAATCCCTAGAAACAAGGAGAAAATCTCCTCTTTCAGAGCAAAGCTCTGTCACAGAGTGACACTTGTCAAACTCTGGTCTCAGGGGAATAAGATTCCTTAAAAGAGCCTAGCTCTGTGATAATGATGAGAAAATCTATTAAAAAAAAGTTTTCTTTAAACTCCTAAAAAAATTAAAAAAATTGAAGACTCTTAGGAGTTCTTCACTTTTAGATCAAAAAGATCTACTTTTTGGTCCATGAGCAAAGCTCTGCTCATGGGTTAAAACCCATGAACAAGATCTCTGTAGATCTATGGATTCTTGAGAGCAAAGTTCTGTTGGTGAAACCCCGAAGGGGTTTTCTTTAAATCAGAAGATCTTTGAGAGCAAAGCTCTGTTGATTAAGATTAATTAAAATTAATTTAATCTAAGATTAATTTTACCTAAAGTTTTCTAACTTTGGAAATGAGAGCAAAGCTCTGGAGTTCTTGAAACAAGAGCAAGGCTCTGAAGTTCTTAAACAAGAGCAAAGCTCTGAAAATCAAAATCTTGGAAAATAGTAAAGATTTTCTAAGGGCCAAGGGTCCTATATATACGCGCTTGCGCCCCTTCAGCTCCTGAGTTGATCTAACGGCCAAGATTTTGCCACCGCTGCACTCACGTGTGCGCCACGTGAGCGCAACGGTGGGGGGGCATTTGTTTCCACCAATCAGAGCAAAGCTCTGTTTGAATTTCAAAAATTCAAAATTCGAAGCAACGCTTCAAATTCCTTGCGCTGCGCGCAACGCGCCACGTGTCAAAAGCTGATACGTCAGCGCAGCGCCCAAGGCAGCACGCCCAATCAGAATAAGGCTCTATTTTAAACAAAATTAAAGGAAGCAACGCTTCAGTTGCGCAAGCGTTGCGCTGCACAGTTGCGCAAGCGCTGCGCTGCGCGACACGCGTCAGCGCAAACGCAGTTGCGCTGCGCCGTGCGCTACTCGACACGTGTCAGCGCAGATGCGCTGCGCTGTGCGCTGCGCGACACGTGTCAGCGCAGTTGTGCAAGCGCAGTTGCGTTGCGCTCTGCACTGCTTGACACGTGTCACGCGCTGGGGCGTTTGCGCTAAACAGAATTAAATTCCAGTAAGATTCTTCTGTTCTTGTTAAAACAAAAAGATTGTCTTCTGTAAAACAGAAGCCCTTGGATCAAAGATCCAACGGTGGGGAAAATTCCCCAAATCACTCGGAGAAGGATCTCTTTAACAAACTTAACAAATCTATGGGCACTATATAAAGACCCCTAGACCCCAATTCAAAGATCATCAACATTGTGAGAGATTAAGAATTTCAAAAGAGAGAGAACTCTGAAGAAAGTTCAAGAAAAAGGTAAAAACCTTCATAAAATAGAAGAATTTCTTCTAATAGATCATTGATCTAAGAACAAGATCAATGATCTTCAATAAAAAAAAACAAATAATAATAAGTGCCTTGCACTTTTTATGAACCACTGGTTCTTTGAAAATAAGAAAAAACAAGAAAACTTGTTTTCTCTGATCTAAATTGGATCAAGAAATTAAACAGTGCCCTGCACTTGCAAAACTACACTGTTGCGCTCTTGGGTTGGCGCAAGCCACCAGAGAGCGCCATGTGTCAGCACCTGAATCACTTGCACCATGCGCTTTTAAGATAGAGCCTTGCTCTCTGAAATTGGCGCAACTCACCAGAGCGTGCCAGGTGTCAGCAGCGCAAGCGCAGCGCATTGACGCAGCGCACTGCGCTTGCGCGACACGTGTCATCCCCACAAGCGCTTGCGCTCAGTGATTGGCGCAAAATGCCTGACAAATGCACTGCATTGTTTACTAAAGGGCCAGGCCCAAATCAAAAAGGCCTAGTAGGCCAAAATAAATTGCAATGCAATAAAAGGGCAGAGCCCAAACAAACTTGATGCTCTGCATTATTTGTAAAAGTGCAGAGCCCAAACAAAATAAAATACAGAGCCCAGACAAAATTGATGTTCTGCCTCATTTATAAATGGGCAGAGCCCGAACAAAATAAAAAATGCAACGCATTATTTATAAAGGGGCAAAGCCCTAGCACAGACTTATTAGGCCAAAAACAAATAAAAGCGTTGAACATTTTTCAACTGGACTTAGCCCAATCATGGCCGTAAGTTCTCAAACTAAATTGACTGAGCAAGACTGTTCTCCTAAATCAATTTACATCCGGTTCGAGGGTACATCTCCGAACTCCTCTGACTCCTATCGTTGTAATCCTTCAACGACGTCAGAGAGGTGACGGGTCCCGACAACCACACATCAACACGGACTGTGGGGTTCTTAAACCCACGGACTTATGCATCCTTAAACCAAAACACGGACTGTGGGGTCCTTAAACCCGTGGACTTATGCGTCCTTAAATTAAGACACGGACTGTGGGGTCCTTAAACCCACGGACTTAAGCGTCCTTAAACTAATGGACCACCATGTCCCTAAACTGGCAATGGACCGAAATGTTCTTAAACTACCTATGGACCACTATGTCCCTAAACTGGAACAATAGAGCCCCCAAATGCTCTTTTGTCGGATCTAAACGATCCCGTTAAGTTGATCTTAGTCTCAAACTGGACTAACGTATCCTTAACAAACGTTTAAGTTGATCTTAGCCTCAAATACGGCTAACGTATCCTTAAACTAAAACACCAAACCCAAATCTAAGTAAATACGGATTTGGACTACTCCACGTCCTACGGGCGACGGCATAACTTAGTCTCCGTATACAATCCACGAGCATCCACAAACAAAACAAACACACACGACACGAAATGAAATTCTGGAGAAGGAGAAAGTGGCTACCGCGATGCGGTAGCGTAATTAACTGCAGGGGCTTGCGCCTGCAGGGAAGAGCGTCCCCACAATCAAAAACCCCTCAAACGAGGGGGAATCTGACGAAGTCTGCTACATCGGCCGCATCCGTCTAAACCTCCGATACGCGGTGCCATAAATCAACTTAGCATCTTCGGAGAGGTAGACGGATAAAACCATATAGCATCTGCCCCGAATCTCAGGCAAGACCCTCACGTCATTGCCGTCTTTCGGAGGGGAACAGAGGTGACTCCCGGTGAAGGGATCTCGGCTCTTTCCTTATAGAATAAGGTGCTGGATATTCTACAAGGAATACCGCTATGCAAAGCAAAACTAGAGCTACCCTTTTTATAAATTTGATTCTACAACATATTTTAGGTTTCTTTTCTTTCATTAATCTCATTAATGAATCCCATCATTTATGCTTCCTAAGTATCACAGAAGAAACGAAAATACAACGTACGCTTATACCATCCGCAATCGCCACAGTGTCCCGTTATACACTGTTAGGTTACTTAACTAACGGCATACCGGGACGGGACTAGCGCGGGTGCAAAACATAAGCAACATCTACTATATATCTCATTTATAACAATAAAACATTCGTCTCACACATATAATATGATCACATCACAGTATATCAACAGCAGAAAAAACATATGAAATATTGGATATACTAGGAGGTCCGTGTTTTATTTTGAGCCTGTATAAAACACGGATTCCACGGTCGTGATGAATAGACAAACCCACATCCCTAGACCTCTACGAGAGCGGCAAGTAATGCTGCCAATTCTAAAGTTAGGAGACTCGGTCTCGACTCCTCGAGATGGCCTCCCACTGGACCCTAGAACCTGGTTACTTGTGCTCCCCTCCTTGGGTCTATCCTAATGCAGAAAAGTAAATAATATACAATGGTGACATCATCCTCAACATGGAACCCCAATAAAATAATATTACATACAATGAATTTTACATGAATGAAAATAAAAACCCTCATCTCACATAAACCCCCTGTCTATTCAAAACACGACGATCCAATATAACATATCACAGCAACACATAACATCTAATATCATCAACGTAAGCAAGTATGTGTATCCCGATTGTCGTTGATGTATAGCAACAAAATCGGCGATACCCCACATGCTACACTTACGGTCGCAGAAAAGAAAGTGAAAAACTGCAATATTTGGAATCCAAAATCATCTTTAGACATCGTAAACCCGAAATATCACATATTGCGGATTTCATGCCTAACTCGATGAATTCCACATATTGTATCACATTACAAATATATCAAGACAATGTTTAACGTTTCGATCGAATCAACATACACTCACAAATTACCCCGTGAGCTCAACACTTGAGCAAAGTCAAAAATACTCAAAAACCGTGCTACAGTGTCCATGGACCAGCCGTAGAAGGAGTTAACCAATGCCTCACCTATGACACCACGGAACTACGGCAAACCCTAGGGTTCGATCGTGGTTCCGTAGGCATAGAATCGAGTTAAGCTTAGTATGTTCTTCTAGAGGGTCCATTGGGGTACTTGCACGATTTTACGAATACAATCAACTAAGGAAAATCACAACACTTGGAAATTTCAGCGGGGTATGAAGTGTAGTGTTCGATGTTCGTTCGAACTGCTAAACATAGTCTAGGTTACCAATTTAGTGTTAAATTATACGACTACGAAGCACTATGAATTAGCCTCAGGTCAAAACAATCATCACATGAAAATTGGGCTAAGCAAACAATACTAAAAACCCCAACTTGCAAACAAGAGAGCACAGGAGAAATAAAGGGTGCAATAGGGGTAGGGGGGCCGGCCAGGCCAGATTCTGGGGCCTTGTGCTCGGCCAAAATCCGAGCACAAGTCCCCGTATTTCACCTGTGTTCTTATGTTTGTCTATACTCCATTCTGTACCTGTTTGAAAAAAATTTTAAGCACTTTTTAGAAAATTTTTAGAGAGCATTTTTAGGGTTCCATAATACCGTATTTTTCGGGGCCGATTTCGTTTTCGTATTTGTTTTAACACCGTGTATAAAATTCTAGCTTGGCTCTGATACCACTGTTGGGTTTCCCTTGCACCTAGTCTAGGGTTTGGTAGCATCACTCATTCCACTTTAAAATTTAGAGAGGTGCAAAGCAAACAAACCATTAATCTTAACTAGAATATTTAGGGTAACAAGTTTTGTATCACATACAAAGAACAATCTATCACTAAGAGTAGAGATTACAACCTTTGTAGTCTCTTTTTGGTGAATCCTTGGACCTTTGAGAGTTTGGAACGGATCGGTAGCAACCTTCCAAGTCCACGATGATCCACCCGAAGTCCCTTTGCCTAAAGCTCCTTGCTTTACTTGATCCATGGAAGAAGTGTAGCAAACACCCAACACAAATGGGATAGATGTGTGTAGAATGATGAGGTGGTTTGTATTCTCTAATCAAAACCCTTTCTTTTTAACTAACTCACTCAAATGAAAACTCAAGAGAGGGAGGAAGGAGAAGATGATGGCAAAGCTTGAGCTCAAAAGCTTTTGTGTTGAAAAACAAACATAATAAGATGAGAATAAAATAATCATATTAATTCCTTCTCTCCTCAAACCATGGTTAGTAAATATCTTAGATATTTATCATTGAGTTAAAAGGCAAAAGAGAATTAATCCAAGGTTAAAAGTTAGGTCAAGAATGGTCAAAAAGTCAAAGATGATAAACTTTAACCATGAGTGAATAATCTTTTCTTTAACTCAATAAAAATAAACATATATATAAATATAACCATGTGAGTCTTGCATTGCCACCATATAGTGTATCATAAACCATGATACTCATCCATATATGTATGCATGTGTCCATGCACATCAATATGTGCACACATGCATGCATACATCTTCTTCAAAGAAAAGGGTTTGAATAAAGAATAAAACTAAGAGTCAAATGTTAAATCAACAATTGATTTAACAATCCAGTCATATCACATACGACCCGACTAATAGAAAAAACGCCCAATTAACATACGGTGTCACATACTCGCATTCAATCGGGTCCCGCGCATATCTCATATGCACACCATATTGTTTCACCTGAGCTAGGAAACTTCTGTGTGGGACTCTAAGACTCGTCAATACACCGGCAGTGGGTGATGATCATATCAAACACCCACAAGCCGCAAGCGGTTAGCTAAACGTAACGGCCACCCGGTATTGAGCGATTAGATGAAAATCAGCGAAGCCGTCAAAACTCCCGTCGAGCCAATCAGTAACACTACCGTACAGTCCGGTCTCTTCGTCTCATATGTCGCATATCTAGTCTAGAGGTGGTAAACGTCAGACCCCAGTAACTGATAAGTCGTGTCGATGTGAGGCTCATAACGGGTCGAGAAACTACTGATAACTCTTACCAGTAGCACTCCATTTCAGCCCTGGCCAGGGACTTCCAGTTATAGCCAATCGAACAAAGCGCAACATCAACTCCCAATACCGGGAGAGACGAAACCCCTCCTATCGCTTATTGCCTCTATGTGATTCGGGACTGTACCCAAAAGCCACCGTTTTGCATGCCCTCTTAGACGTGGTAAGATGGAAATCAAAGCACAGTGGGAATCACACAAGACTCTATGAGAATCTCGGGTCTACAGACTAACCTGTACCAGTGTACCAGAGAACTGCTATCTGACGATAGGTATAATACCATCTAGGAGTTCTTAGCGAGTCCGTTCAGTATACCCAGTCTCCACTGAGCACCCGTACACCATCTTTTATGTCAAACGCCGATGGATATGGGATCATCCATCGCCCATCATATGGGTCAAGATGCGTATACGCTAGTCTACTCTGGTGTATCGATGCCCTGTCTCGATACACCCTCGACTAGGAACAGTTATAGGATGTACTCTTAGACTACCCTGGCCCCACTAGTATGATCTGCATCATAGTCCTAGCAGTCGAGTACATATCCTAAGGGCTTCATCAACATGTGAGAGCATGTCAGTAAACCAATACAAATCAACATGTTAAGATAAAGTGAAACCAGATAGCATACTATCATATCGAGCAAGAAAGTCATCTCTATATATATCTAAGCATCCACTATAATATACATCATATGTACAACAATTGCCTCTAGGGCATATATACAACTAACACCATCCTCCTTCGCCAACCGCCTACGAGCCCGATCCCCCTCACCTCCCTCGTCCTCACGCCGCTCCGCAAAGACCTTGCCATCTCCATGACGATGAAGCCCACGGTCCCAACAACCCCCGCACGCCCACACTCCCCCATGACGAGCTCCTCCATCTCCCTCGACCAAACCACCTACATCACCACGGAGCTTCTCACTTCATCACCATCCCCTCTACCCATCAACAACACCGACCCTTAAGAGCCTCACCGCACTACCGACCTTCTTCCATCACCGGAGATCGATCGTCGGCCGACACCATTGCCACCCACCGACCGTCTCCTCCCCTCCACCGCCATACAACCCTCTGCACCCCACATCCTCACTTCCCCCGACCCCTCGAGCTCCTCACCTCGCCGACAAGCCTGAGCAACCAAGATCCCCATCGACCTTACTGCACCGACCGCCTACTACCACTGCCGACACCACCTCACCGTCGACCACCAAGAGCCCGTGCTAAAACCCAACAGCCGCTGCAAACTCCCGACGAGAACCCATCTCCCGAGCCCTTGCAACCCCAGAACCCTGCCTGCACACCCCCACCTCATCGGAGCTCCGACCCCGATGACCTTACACCCTCGTCATCGCCTCCATCCCCGAGCTCCTGAGCCTTTTACCTCAGCCCCATCACCGCCGTGACACCGCTAGCTATGCCGAACCCAAGCCGTGTCGTGTCCGTGCCACACTGTGCCCGCCTCCATACCACCGCATACCCAGACGTATCGCGTCTCGTGCCCACTCCCCGTGCCATATCGTACTCAGTCCCCGTGCCACATCGTGCCACCCCCCGTGCCACACCGTGTCCGATCCGGTGCACGCGCCATGCCACTCCCGCACCAAGCACCGAGTCAAGACCGTACCCAGTTCCATGTCACGCCCGCGTCATCACCACGCCCGCTACCGTGCCACGCCCACGTCGCCGCCGCGCCCAGTACCGAGTCACCACGCATCGCGCACGCACCACGAACCGTGTCCAGCATCATGCAGTCTCGTGTGTCGAGACAAACTCTGCATGTTCGTTGCTTCTATATCAGCGACCAAGGCAAGTGTTCTTACTTGCTTACATGCTAATGATATACAAATCTGATTTAATCCCTAATTAGACTATATACACCGATGTGCATAACCATGATCGATCGATGTAAAGTCCTAGATCAAAAGATATCTTAAAATGGCGAAACTCATGATGTTTAGACCCTAATACTGTTAACAAATGCTGTGTACAAATTTGGTGGCAAATCAATGCCATTTCCACACATAAGTGACGCCCTAACCATAATACCAAAACTTACAATTTACCGAACACTTGACACTGTAAAATTCATAATTAATTCTAAAAAAATCCAGTCGCAGTGTTCTTAGGTACGTTGCGAAGGGTACTGCATAATAATTAACCTGACATATAGCTTTACTATTAGATATATCCTATGAATATCAAAAATAAGGAACTTACCTGACCTTGGACTGCTGTCCAGAGAAGGAACTTACCCTTGACATGCATTTGAACCCTTGAAACCTAAAATTTTTAATTGTGATAGTGTGCGGAGTCAATTACTGATGTGTAGACAATTGTCTCATCTTTCAAATGGTACCAGTTTTACTAAATTCCAGTATCTTTTGGTATTTAAATCACATTTTAAACGGATAACACGTACAGCAGATTTCTGTCATTTCAGCTCGCACCCTTCATTGGTAATTCGATCATAACTCCTAAACCAAAATGAATATTGTTGATCAGTCTCCTGTTATGTAAAGTTAAGTCATAACCCTACAGTTAGTGAACAGTAGTGTCTCCTAATTGTGCTCCCAACTGGGGATAAGACGTGTTACGAAACGGACTTCCAGTTCAGAAATTAGATTTCCAGCAGTAAACACTTAAAATGAAATAACCATAACTAGTAAACCTGAAACCCGATTGATGCAAAACCAATTCTAATGGATAGATAATTAAACATACTGCTTTCCCCTTTTATATTGTTCTGCTTAATTCTACACATGTGATTTATCGTAAATTTTGCAAGTTATATGGCATTGGTCGTCATTAAAATAGTGAATATATGTTCAGTGTATTTCTGCTTATTTTTCATGTTTGCTTTATATCTGCTGCATAGTGATCATTTACGTTGAAACCTAGCCACTGATTTGCATTTTCGATAAATCAGTATTAGTAATTGGGTTGTGGCAAATACGTCAGTGATACTGATAAGTGGAAAAGTGATTGAAAGTGACAGCGATACGTATTTGTTCACAACCTATCTAATACCTGAATGCATACTATAACCTGGGGAATGGGGAAATCAATGTGGAATTGAACTCGTATTTAGCGAGGTACAGTGATTTAGAGGATGATCATTCGCTATTAGTAATACACACACACACACATTAGGTCGTGGGCCTAGAGGCACAGCTGACAAGGTTATATCCTGGGCACAGCGAACCGTAGTCTCGAGCATGCACGAGACCCTTGTTAAACAAGAGCATCCTTTCCACCATTTGATTTCATTGACTTAGTGACCGATAAGTAGTGACATGTACATTGCCTAGTTTATTGACATGATACCTATATCGCACTATTCATATTCAGTTGATGTTTATTATACTCGTGCTCTGCATTTTGTTTCCCTTCTCATGTTTAATAATATTTCATACCCATCATATATATCTATTGCTATATGTGTCGCCCTGACGACCTGAGTGTGCATGTTCAGAGGACGAAGTGGATCCAGCCCAAGAGCAGGACCTGCCTTATATCGAGGATAGTGCGGACATCTAGATCAGCGATGCCAGTGCTATCTTTCCTTTGATCTCTGTATGGTATATATTTTATCTGTTTTGATAGAATTAATGACTGCATTTCTCATTACCTATGCTACGATTACTGATTACCACGTAATGATAGAAGCCGAAGTGTGACTACGGCAGGATATTTCCTTGATCGTAGGAGTATGTCTCACCTTGTCAACCCCTCATATTCTTTATTTTGGGAAGCGGGGCGTGACACATGTGTTTAACACGTGGGTGCCAAGAGGCTGCACTAGCACTCATGTGGATATCACGTGAGACGCTTACGTGTTTAACATGTGGGAACCAATATAGAATTTGATCTTATATAAAGCGGCACTCACATACTTTGTATGTGGGTGCACACGTGTTTAACACGTGGGGCTTCCCTTTATTTTTAAAAGGGAACAACAAGCTCTGGTCCAAAAAAAATTTGGTAGTAACATCATGCAAAAAGAGTTTAAAATGAGCATGATGGGTGAACTCAATTATTTTCTTGGGCTACAAATCAAGCAACTCAAAGATGACATCTTCATCACTCAAGCCAAGTACACGAAAGAGCTTATCAAGAAGTTTAATCTTGAGGATGCAAAGCCAAGCAACACCCTTATGGCCATGACAATAAAGCTTTCAATAGATGAATCCGGCAAGGATGTGAATATCACTAAGTATCGTAGTATGATTGGCAGTTTACTTTACTTAACCGCTAGTAAACCCGATATAATGTTTAGTGTTTGCTTGTTTTCTCATTTCCAATCGTGTTCCAAAGAATCGTGTCTAAGTGCGGTGAAAAGAATCTTTAGATATCTTAAGTGAACGATTGGTTTGGTTTTTTGGTATTCGAAAAATAGGTTTTTTGATTTTAAATCTAAATCCAATGCGGACTATGCAGGGAGTCAAATAGACCGTAAGAGCATGAGTGGAACGTGTCAATTTCTTGAAAATTGTCTAGTCTCTTAGTCATCCAAGAAAAAAAAAACTCGATTTTTCTTTCCACGGCCGAAACAGAATATATTGCGGTGGTTGCTTGTTGTGCTCAAATCCTTTGGATGAAACATACACTAGAAGATTTTTTTGTGCTTGGAAACCATATCTCTATTCTTTGTGATAACATTAGCACGGTGCACATGACTGAGAATGCAAATCAATATAGTCGCACCAAACACATTGATGTCCACTATCACTTTCTTCGTGATCATCATGAAAAGAGGATATCATTATTGAGCACATATCTACACAACACCAATTGGCCAATATCTTTACAAAACCCCTCGATTCTACACGTTTTGCTTATATTAAGGGAAACCTTAATATGTGTTCAATTGATTGATGTTGTGATTAAGTATCAGCTTGCTAAAATGGCATCCGCAACCATCGTTAGGGAACCCAATTGTGGATTTGTTGTTTATAACATATCCTAAGATTTAGCGGAGTGTGTTTAGAGTCTTCATGGGTTTGACGGTACTAAAAATGAGAAAATCCTATTTTGCCTATATCTTTATCTCATCTTTACAACCATATGATATTAGAACCTGTATGTGTGTGTGTGTGTTGCATATGGTTTTGTTGCATGTATTAATTGATTTTTCTTATCTCATATACATGCTTGTTGATGTGAGCCATATGCTTGTCTTGAAAGTTATTCGAACGTTTAACTTTACCCTTGTTCACATCAAATCATATTAGTCTTCCATATATACATTTAGAGGGAGTTATTCAAACGTCTAACTTACTTTTGAATGTACGCATGCGTTTAGAGAGAGCTATTCAAACGTTTAACTCCTTATGACACCCTTTTTTATTATGTCAAAAAGGGGGAGAGTAATGAGTCTTATCAATATATTGAAGTTATTCAAATATTTAATTTTAATATATTGGTCTTTTATCTATTATTGAAGTTATTCAAACGATTAACTTTCAATATATCGATATCTTCTATTAATATTTTGATATTATCAAAAAGGGGAAGATTGATGGCTTATAAATTTTCATAATCCTACTATTTTTTTGATAATGTTACACAATAATAATAGATTTATACATGTGTTTCTTATTGCATATTTCATAACACTGTATATGAGCTTAGTCGAGTTTGAGAAAAATTTCAGGTTATCAAACGACACAAGCCTATGATAGAGGATGGAGGAAATTGAGCTAAAACGGCAAATCTATTAGAGGTTGGAGGATAATGGATTAGAGCTTCTCAAAGATCAAGTTCAAGCTTCAAGAAATTAAGGAGCCAAAGTCCAAGTTTAAAGAATTCAAGAATCGAAGAAATCGAAGAATTCAAGAGTTCGAGCTAAATGGGCAAAATCTCTAGAAAATCATTGTAAGTACTTCATGGCCTATAAGATTATCTAATAAGAGCTCAAGCGCACATACAAAATCTTGCATAACACATTTGGTTTATACCTTGCATGGTTTTATCATTCAAAATGTTTTTTTGTTTCAAAAGGCAAGTTTCCCAGGTTTTTACTCTTCAGACGTCTGTCCGTTATGCTTCAGACGTCTAATCTCTGTACCCTTTGAAATATCAGAAAGTGTGCAGGTTTCAAGACGTCTGAAGGTTATTTTTGGCAGACGAATGAAAGTATTTTAATATTGTATGTTTTTTAGTGGCAGACATCTGCCAGTTGAACTTCAGACGTCTAAGGTGCACTCTGTCCTTTGGAGATCCCTTACAAGACGTCTGAAGGTCATTTTTGACAGACGTCTAAAAGTTTTTTAATATTGCATGTTTTGAACGGCAGACGTCTGCTTATTGAACTTTTGATGTCTTGGGTGCGCTGTGTCCTTTGGAGACCCCTTACCAGACGTCTGCAGTTGATCGTGGTAGACGTCTAAAGATCTATTTTTAACGAAAATCTTTCTTATTCTGACGTCTGCCTATTTACGCTTCAAACGTCTGCTTCGAAAAAAAATTCAAAAAAAAGTTATTGTCACCATGCATTAAATGTTTTAACGGATCTATTTTTTAAGAGAGCAGACGTCTGGCCTGTTGACCCTCAGACGTCTGCCCTTTCTGTCAAAACTGCATTTAATTCTTTTTCCTTGGTTTTTGTGTGGGGTTATAAAAGGGTGTTTTGATGAGAATTTATAAGCATCTATTAACCGAGCATTTCATTGAAGTTTATCATCTTCCTCACCAAACAAAATACACAAAATCTTGAGCTTTTAATTTGCAAATTTTATACTCATTGAAGTATATCTAGAGCATCGATTGTAAAACTCTTGAGAGAGTAATTTGGATTGTAATTTTCCTTATTTTTCTTGTGTAAGGTCACTTTAATGTGTGAGAGCCTTTGTAAGGATAAAGAACTTGTTGAGAAGCAAGTCACTCATGTGTCGAGTGATGTGGTGTAAGGAGTTGCAAGTGTGCAGCGTGTTTGTCTCATCGGAGACATGAATAAGTGGAACGGGCTCGTACACCTAAAGAAAGTGGACTAGGGGATCTTCCGAACCACTCTAAAACTCTTATGTTTGCAATTGCTTCTCTATCTCTCTCATTATATTACTTGCTCTTTAAGTATTTGTTTATTTTCTTGTAAGTAGATTTTTAATTTATGGGTATTGTTAATTTAATCATATTCACCCCTTCTAAAATTATTTCACTTCTCCTCCTTCAACGGCCACCTCCACCTCCTCTTCTCATCCCCCTCTCCTCTTCCCGTCTCATCCTCATCGGCGATCGGCCATCCGAACCTAAACCCTACTCTTTTTCGGATCCTGATCCAGATCCGATCCAACAATTCGAGAGTAGCCTCCACCCTCTCTTCCTCGCCGTGATGCCTGTAATTTTTATATAATAAATAAAATCCTATTTTAATTTTGAAGTTAAATATGTTTTACATAGTATTTTGATGTTAATATTTTTCATTAAAGTAGATTTTAAATTTATATAGAAGGAAATGATTAGTTAAAACTTTATATTTATATTTATATTTATATTTTTTGTTGAAATATTTGATATAATTTTATTTTAGAAGATAAAAAGAAGGATTTATTAAAAGATGTTGTTGGAGAAAAAATAATATATTAAAAAAGGAATCATGATTTTTTATTTAATTAGATTTTGCTAAAAGGGAATATTATTTAGAAAGGAATTTTTGGAAAAGATAAAATTAATTTGTTATTATTTTAAAAGGGGAGTGACGTGGGGCGGATCCACGCGTCAAGTGTTACCTTCTGTTGATCTACTGATGGCGGCGATGGGTAGCTGAGATTGGATCTGGAGGTTGTCGCTCCTGAAGTGTGTGGATCTCAATGGGTTTGAGGTTGTGGTTGCCGAGCTACCTGCAAGGAAGTCCCGAGGTGGTTGTACCACCAAGGACCCTCCGACGGTCAAGTTTGACTAGAGATCCGAGCAGAGTAACGGCTTAGTGGAGTCAAAATGGCTTACTTGGACCGTCTGAAGAAGGGGTTTATATAGCGGTGGCAGCAGCCAGGGCAGGCGCGAGAATCACGCCGGCCGTTACGCTCCCGACGTCACGCCCGCGTGATGAGCGGGATCTCCCATTAATAGCGAAATAGGCTCATTAATGGGGGATCGTGATGGCGTGGAATGTGGGATATGGCCGGCGGATATCTCGCGCATGGTGAGATTCGCGGGATGGCGGTTGCGCCTGTGAGCGGTGCCGTTGGTCGGTCGATGAGACCGAGGAAGATGACCTCGGAGGGAGAGCTCACGAACGAGCGGGATAGCCAAGGTATCTTGATTCTGCGGTAACCCGGAGACGAGCTAAAAGAGCCGAGGAGGCTCGGGCCTGTGATGGCTCAGAATAGAGCAAAGGGACAGTTGGCTTGGCTGCTGAGGTGCTCAGGAGCAAGGAGTGGGGTGTAACCTCAAAGACGGGGTTTGAGGGAAGCCCCCCATTGTAGCATACTAGTTCTTCCTCCGTGGCCCTCAGGGGCCTAACTGGCTTACGCATATGACACGTCATCCGCCACGTGTCATGATCTAAGGAATTACCGTTATCGAGCATCATCATTAGCCCGCACTCTCGTTCCGATCTATTCGTGGGTCGGGTCGAGAGTGGACTGCTTGGTTTTTTCTGTGCGGCTTGGTGCTCGATAAGCTTTCTTCCTTCGCATTCATGTGTATATTTTTGCATTTGCATACTTATTTTAAAACCCATAAAAAATTGAAAAAATTGAAAAATTATAAAAAAAAAATTGAAACATTCAATTTTGGCCATAATTGACTTGAGTATGACAAAAAGGTTAACTAGTTAGGAACAACTAGATCTTAGACTTAGTAAATTAAAAACCCAAAAAATAAACTTTCTTAAAATTTAACGGTAGAAAATATATGTCTTTGTAGTTTACTTAGAAATAGGCAAATTTTGAGTTCACTTCTTGGGCTAAATCAAAATAAAGGAAAAGTATTGATATTTTTATTAAAGTATAAGTCTGAAAAATAATCACTAAGCTTAAGTCTAAATTCTAAAAATATATACCCTACAACTTGCACAAACACGAACCTTGAAACTTAGAATAGTAGAAGAGACCTTGAAATGCTCTTGTCTAAAGTCCTTAGTATGAAGGAAAATAAAATAAAAATACAAGTGTGAATAAAGAAATAAAAAAAAATGAACACTGGTTTTTGTAATTACTTAAGGCTGCATAAATAGAAAAAAATATTTAGCAAGGGTGCTTTATCACCTAATGCCTTAGACCAACTGGTTTGTGAGTCACTGCTAAAAGCCTTAGGTATTACAAGACTAGGAATTACGCCTTAATGTGCAAACACATTTTGTAATCGGTCGTTGGTACCTCAAGAAGTATTAACGGTCGCATAAAGAATGTGTGAGCAATTTCTTCTAAAAATTCACCAACTAAAAGTACTTTGGATGATGGACAAGAGTATGATAGCTTGAATTGAATTTCCAAGTGTAGGGGTGATACATACACACACATAGGGGTATATGATTGGGGTTTGGATGAGAGATAGGAATGAAAAATAGGATTTATATCTTTAGTAGAGATGATAAAAATTCCTAAGTTGAGATGGAACCTTAGAAGGAAAACTCAAAAGATGCTAAAAGCTAAGTAAATCTACAGAACATATACAATCTTAAGTTAAATGATAAGAAAGCGTGAAAAATACGGGTTGATAATTTCTGAGTCGAAGATAATAGAGTTTCTTGTTAGAAAACCTAATTGGAGAATAAAAGTCAATAGGCCGAATTGATAGGATTTTGTGGGTAGTATCCGCTGAAAACCCTCAGGAGACAACACTCCTCCTACTAGGGACACCTAGAGGTTTAACGGCTTGTTGCATGAGCTCAGTGCAATCGTGTTTCCCTGCGAAAGTGAGGTTAGGTCTTTTTCGAGAATAAACTAGTTTTGCTCCAGGACGAGCAAAAGATAAGTTTGGGAGTATTTTTTCATATCATAATTTTGCATTATTATATTCCCCATTCTTATTCATTTTACAAATAAATAGGTGCTTTTGATCCATGTCTGCTACATAGTTGCAGGTTACAGGTTCTCTGAACAAAACAGTGAAAATGATGAAAAGACGATACAAAAGTGAGACTACGACCAACAAATGGAAGAATCTTGATCATGCCTACAGTTTGAAGGACAAATGAAGATCAATGAACAAGTTCACAAAATACAAAGGCAGCGCAAGATTCAAGACTTCGACACGAAGCAAACGGTAAAAGTCCACGACATTATGCACTGTGGAATTCTGAAAGAAAACTAGAAGACAATCTGAGAAACCAAGTGAAGAAACAAGAAGCCAAATGCAACCAGAAGCAACCCAGAAAAATGCAACCAAGAAGCCCACAATATGGCCGCGGAACCGCGGCCAAACATGCCTTCTGGCCGCGGATCCGCGGCCATGGTGAACACGTGTCGGTGCATTTTCTAACGGTGTGGCGGTGCGGTTACTAGGCTTCTTAGGGGTAAATTTGTAAATGCAGATATGAATCGAATGTAACCATAGGGTTTCTATAATCTATAAATAGAAACCCTAATGCTCTTTTTGAGGGCATGCCTCTTCCTCTTCTTCATTTTATTTATCAAATTCAGAATTTATTCTTGTAATGTTTGAAGAGTGCATCAAATAAAAAGTAAGTCTTTTTTCTTTACCTTGCCCTAGTTTAATTTTCTTTTCTGCCCTAGTATAGATTTTATTTATCTGCCCTGGTTAATTAGATAGCACCTTTATTTATTTGCCGTAGATTAGATAATTAGGTTATTAAAAACAATCATAAAAATGAAATCTTTTATCAATTCCCTAATGAGTGAGTAGTTCCTCACTTGCTAGGGTTAGGAATAGGAAAGGTTTGAGAGATGAAAATCTCTCACCCCTTTCTTGCCCGCTACACATTTTAAATAGGACTCCATGCATACATACACACACCACTCACTACGGCACCCTATCCCACGAGGTAACGGTGATACCGTAGTTTAAAGACCGGTTGTATATGTTTTCCATGGAGGTTAGGGTAAGAGTTAAGAAAGGACGGACAAGGACCTAGAGAAAGAAACATTATTTCTTCCCGATCGTGCTAATCCCCTTTATTAATTATTACCTTAACACCTAAATAGATCTTAATTAGGGCATAGAAAGCGGTGAGGAATATTGAATTTCCAAACCTAATCTAAACCTAACCCTAGCAAGATTTTATTTCATTTGATTGATGGAGAATTTTGCGCGCGTGCGCTTTCGAAAGGTAAATCAAAGAATATTAACCGCAATCAAGAACGGCGTCGCTTGGTAGCTAGCCGGTGAGTACGGGTCGGTCCGCAGGGATTTTGTGTATTTTCTAATTGTTCTGACGAGTTAATTCCGATTGTTGTAGGATTAATTATCACTAAAAACTGAAATGAGTTGATTAGGATTAAAATCATGCTAAGGTTAGGTTTAGGTTAAGTTTGGAAAGTCAATATTCCTCACCACTTTCTATGCCCTAATTAAGATCTATTTTGGTGTTAAGGTAATAATTAACAAAGGGGATTAGCACGATCGGGAAGAAACGATATTTCTTCCTCTAGGTCCTTGTCCGTCCTTTCTTAACTCTTACCCTAACCTCCATGAAAAACATATACAACCGGTCTTTTAAACTACGGTATCACCGCTACCTCGTGGGATAGGGTGCCGTAGTGAGCGGTGTGTGTATGTATGCATGGACTCCTATTTAAAATGTGTAGCGGGCAAGAAAGGGGTGAGAAATTTTCATCTCTCAAACCTTTCCTATTCCTAACCCTAGCAAGTGAGGAACTACTCACTCATTAGGGAATTGATAAAAGATTTCATTTTTATGATTGTTTTTAATAACCTAATTATCTAATCTACGGCAAATAAATAAAGGTGCTATCTAATTAACCAGGGCAGATAAATAAAATCTATACTAGGACAGAAAAGAAAATTAAACTAGGGCAAGGTAAAGAAAAAAGACTTACTTTTTATTTGATGCACTCTTCAAACATTACAAGAATAAATTCTGGATTTGATAAATAAAATGAGGAATAGGAAGAGGCATGCCCTCAAAAAGAGCATTAGGGTTTCTATTTATAGATTATAGAAACCCTAGGGTTACATCCGATTCATATCTGCATTTACAAATTTATCCCTAAGAAGCCTAGTCAACGCACCGCCACACCGTTAGAAAATGCACCGACACGTGTTCACCATGGCCGCGGATCCGCGGCCAGAAGGCATGTTTGGCCGCGGTTCCACGGCCATATTGTGGGCTTCTTGGTTGCATTTTTCTGGGTTGCTTCTGGTTGCATTTGGCTTCTTGTTTCTTCACTTGGTTTCTCAGATTGTCTTCTAGTTTTCTTCCAGAATTCCACAGTGCATAATGTCGTGGACTTTTACCGTTTGCTTTGTGTCGAAGTCTTGAACCTTGCGCTGCCTTTGTATTTTGTGAACTTGTTCATTGATCTTCATTTGTCCTTCAAACTGTAGGCATGATCAAGATTCTTCCATTTGTTGGTCGTAGTCTCACTTTTGTATCGTCTTTTCATCATTTTCACTGTTTTGTTCCGAGAACCTGTAACCTGCAACTATGTAGCAGACATGGATCAAAAGCACCTGTTTATTTGTAAAATGAATAAGAATGGGGAATATAATAATGCAAAATTATGATATGAACACTTGGCGCTGGTAATTCCTCGTGGTGGATTGTTCGGGGATGACACGACGTTCTTGTTGTCGCGCATCGAGTATAAGTCGAACGAAGGACGAGTGTGGGAAGGTCGGTATCCTCCCTTTGCCGGAGTTGAGGCGCTGATCGCACGTTAAATATGAGTTTATTCGGCGGGCCTTGGATCCGTGTCTTCGTAAGGTGGGAAGCTACCCGCTGCGGATGTGCCAAGCAGGAAGCTACTCAGCGGCCTCGCGATGAGGGCTTTGGACCCACCGCGTTGATGGGGAGGAGGATGCCCGCTGGGGATGCGTCGAGCAGGAAGGAACTCGGCGATCTCACGATGAGGGCTTCAGATCCTTAGCGTCTAATGGGCAGGAGGATGCCCGCTGGGGATGCGTCGAGCAGGAAGGAACTCGGCGGCCTCACGATGAGGGCTTCAGATCCTCAGCGTCTGATGGGCAGGAGGATGCCCATTGGGGATGCGCCGAGCAGGAAAGGACTCGGCGGCCTCGCGATGAGGGCTTCAGATCCTCAGCATCTAATGGGCAGGAGGATACCCGCTGGGGATGCGCCGAGCAGGAAGGGACTCAGCGGCCTCGCGATGAGGGCTTCAGATCCTCAGCGTCTGATGGGCAGGAGGATGCCCGCTGGGGATGCGCCGAGCAGGAAGGGACTCGGCGGCCTCGCGATGAGGGCTTCAGATCCTCAGCGTCTGATGGGCAGGAGGATGTGCGCTAGGGATGCGCCGAGCAGGAAAGGACTCGGCGGCCTCGCGATGAGGGCTTCAGATCCTCAGTGTCTGATGGGCAGGAGGATACCCGCTGGGGATGCACCGAGCAGGAAGGTACTCGGCGGCCTCGCGATGAGGGCTTCTGATCCTCGGTGTCTGATGGGTAGGAGGATACCCGCTGGGGATACACCGAGCAGGACGGAACTCGGCGGCCTCGCGATGAGGGCTTCTGATCCTCGGCGTCTGATGGGCGGGAGGATGCCCGCTGGGGATGCGCCGAGGAGGAAGGGACTCGGCGGCCTCACGATAAGAGCTTTAGATCCTCAGCATCTGATGGGTAGGAGAATACCCGCTGGGGATGCGTCGAGCAGGAAGAAACTCGGCGGCCTCACGATGAGGGCCTCAGATCCTTAGTGTCTGATGGGCAGGAGGCTGCCCGCTGGGGATGCGCCGAGCAGGGTAGCTGCTCGGTAGCCTCTTGATGAGGGCTTCAGATCCTCAGCGTCTGATGGGCAGGAGGCCGCCCGCTGGGGATGCGCCGAGCAGGGTAGCTGCTCGGTGGACTCTTGGCGAAGGATTTGATCCTTAGCGCGAGAGGGGCCGTAAGAGGCCTACTAAGGACGGGCCGAGCAGGGTTACTGCCCTGTGCCTCTTGGCGAGGGTTTTGATCCCTGGCGTCATGAGGTAAGGAACTACCAGCCGGGGATAGCCGAGTAGGGTAGCCGCTCGGCTGCCTCTTGATGAGGGCTTCGATCCTTAGCGCGGGAGGGGCCGTAAGGGGCCTACTGAGGATGGGGCCGAGCAGGGTTGCTGCCCAGTGCCTCTTGGCGAGGGCTTTGATCTCTGGTGTGTTGGGGTAGGGAGCTAATAGCCAAGAATAACCGAGCAAGGGCGGGCCCGGTTGCCTCTTGCGAGGGATTTTGATCCTTACGGACGGGCCGGGCAGGGTTGCTGCCCGGTGCCTCTTGGCGAGGGATTTGATCCCTGGTGTGTTGGGGTAGGAAGCTACCAGCCAGGGATAACCGAGCAAGGCAAGGCCCGGTTGCCTCTTGAGAGGGATTTTGATCCTTAGCGCGGGAGGGGCCGTAAGAGGCCTACTAAAGACGGGCCGAGCAGGGTTACTGCCCGGTGCCTCTTGGCGAGGGCTTTGATCCTTAAGGATGGCCGAGCAGGGTTGCTGCCCGGTGCCTCTTGGCTAGGGCTTTGGTCCCTGGCGTTGTGGGGTAGGGAGCTACCAGCCAGGGATAGCCGAGCAGAGTAGCCGCTCGGCTGCCTCTTGGTAAGGGCTTCGATCCTTAGCGCTGGAGGGGCCGTGGGAGGCCTGCTAAGGATGGACCGAGCGGTGAAGCTGCTCAGTTGGCTCTTGGAGAGGGATTTGATCTCTGGCGTTGTGGGGTAGGGAGCTACCAGCCAGGGATAGCCGAGCAGGGTAGCCGCTCGGCTGCCTCTTGGTGAGGGCTTCGATCCTTAGCGCTGGAGGGGCCGTGGGAGGCCTACTAAGGATGGACCGAGCAGTGAAGCTGCTCAGTTGCCTCTTGGCGAGGGCTTTGATCCCTGGAGTTGTGGGGTAGGGAGCTACCAGCCAATGATAGCCGAGCACGGTAGCCGCTCGGCTGCCTCTTGGTGAGGGCTTCGATCCTTAGTGCTGGAGGGGCCGTGGGAGGCCGGCCAAGGATGGATGTTCATATCAGATTTTTACATTTTTATACCGCCCAATTTTTATCACATTGCTTATCGGTAGGTACTCTTGAGCCGTGTTTGCTAGTCAATTGCAGGATACATGTTCTCGGCTCTAAACGGTGAAATTCATTGAAAAGCATGACAAAATCCGGATTACTGCCAACTACAGATAAAACACGGGTCTCCGCTCTCTATCCGTATGTTGCCGCACACCAGTTTAAGAGAAAAAATGGCAAATCAATGTGATTTTCATGCACAAAGCTCAATGGTAACACAAGATCCAACATATCTACGCGGAGCTCGAGAAAATCATGGCAAAAGATCCACATCAAATCACCTTTTGACCTGCGGCAAATCTGGAAGAAATGTGGAGAGATTCTGAGAAAAAAAGTGTACCAAACTGATCCAAATATCAACACTAAGAAGCACAAAAATTCCGTGGAGCCAACTCCTCTAAACGGCCGCGTTTCCACGGCATAAGCATTCTTAGGCCGCGGAACCGCGGCCGTACGGACTCCTCAGTTGACTATTTTTCCAGGGGTAGTTTGGTCTTTTCATGAAGGGTCAGAATGTTGCCCTAGGTTTCCAGCTTCCTGCCTATAAATAGTCCAGAACTTGCCAAAGCCAAGGGTGCTTATTCTTGTATTTAGATTTAGGTTATATGTTGTTGTTCTTCTTCCTCCTCTCATCTCTTCTCCATTAAAAACTTGTAGTGATCTTTTGTGAGTGAAGAATGAATAAAAGAGTTCTTGTTCTTACCATGCTTGTCTTTTTATTGTGTTAACTATTATTGCTTGTAATTTTCATTTGCTAATTTAGTTGTTGTTATTTGTGTTTGTTTCTTTCTTATTCTCTTTTTCTTTATCCTTAAACAACAATGATGCTTACGCTTGATCCTTGCCAAGGTGAGGTCGCAAATAGCTAGTTGTAATCTTCTAACCTCCTTCTTTCTATCTTTCTCCTTTGTTTTATTTTCATTTTTCTTGTAATGGATGAGTAGTTTCCATACTTGTTAGGGTAGGATAAGGAAAGTTTGAGAGAAGGAAATCTCTCTCACTCTTTCCTTGCCCAACATCTTAATTCGGACTCCCGTTAATTGAACCACAATTCGCTCCCTACGGCACCCTATCCTATATGATAGCGGTGATTCCTTAGTGAGACCGGTTGTGGTTGAATTAACCGGAGGTTAAGGCTAAGAGCCAAGAACGGACGGACAAGCACCAAAAGGAAGAACTTATGCGTTGGAAAGCCTAGCTTATACTCGCAAGTTCCTTCCTAGTCGTGCTAATCCCCGTTGTTGCCGATTACCGTAACACCGATATTAAGAGTGGCAACGAAAGAAGTGAGCGACTCCTAACTCAAACTAACCTAATCCTAACCCTAACAAGCTCTCTTTACATATCATTTTAGCACATAGTTAATCAAAAACAAATCTGGACATTTGGACTTAACTCGTTAAAACACATAGAAAAAGATTCCCATCTCCCTGCGGATGACCCGTACTCAACCGGCTAGCTACAAGCGAAACCGTCTTGATTGCGGTAATTAACTAAACTTGAACACGCAAAAACTCTACCAATCAAATGGCGCCGTTGCCGGGGAGACGGTAGTTTATTTCTTTGTGTAATTTCGGGTTAATTTGTGAATATAAATCTAACCGAAAAACAAAACAAAAAAATATACATTGTAAAAAAATCATCTTGTTATTTTTGATTAGTTTTTGTGCAAGTGTGCAGGATAATACGAAGTTCGAGTTCAGTGCCAAAGATGTGGGAAGTTAGACCCATATCTCGCGGCTACACCGCGACGGATCAAGACAAGAGCAACGGTCTACTATAAAAATCTGGAGCAGATACAGTGAGCAAATCAAGATTCAGAAAATCCAGACAAGCAGAGGACTCCCAGACCAGCACACACAAAAAAAATTGGAAGCCCAATCTCTCTTTGCTGCCGCGGAACCGCGGCCTGAGCACGTGTTTGGCCGCGGAACCGCGGCCATTTGGAGCCTTCAGGGTGCCAAAATTTTTGTGAGTTTTTCTGACTTCTCCCCCATTCCTCTGGACTCCACTGAACTGTGTTTTCTGCAGCATTCTTTGCGCAAATTCTCTTCCCCCTTCCAATAAATTGTTTTTGTGCAGGATTCTTTGCGCCGCGCTAAAAAAATAAAAATTGTTTGCAGTTCATTGTTACTGCTTTGCATTTATTAATACGGACTTTAAGGGGCTTGAAACCAATCCAGATTGGGTGGGGATTTCATCACCCTTCCCAGGACCCCAGAAATCACAAAAAGCATATGCATTGACCATTGTTAATTAAAAAATACTAGACTCAGCCCTAAGGACTTCGCGCTCAATAGGACAGAGGACTAGTTACAGGCATCGGCCGTTTATCCTATCATGACTTTGCGGTGTCTAGGCAAGTGTGTCCAAGGCAAGTGGTTACTTAATTAGGACCACTACTTACGTGGTGGGGAGCCTCCCACTTACCTGGCACTTACCTGGCCGCAATTGGCAGAGAAGAGGCGGTTTGAGGTCCTATTTCTAGCCCTTTGGAACAGTTAGGAGCTGTCTAGCTGACCTAGGTGACCCTAGATCTAGGTGTGATTGTGCATATCTTGTTTGTGATTGTTTGAAACCGTAAGTCCGTACATATTTCTGTAAAACTCTTTCTAAAAATAAAAAAAAAAAAGAAAAAACCAAAAACTTTTATAAAAACTTGCTCTTTGTCGCCAAAATCTCATTTTTTTACCCACCACCCATCATATTTCTCCATTGACGTTTTCTTACCCTCACCTTCTCCGCTTTGACTATACTAAACTCGTTTAGTGTATGTCCGCTTGGACTCGGGACACTAGCGCCCGCTTAGTCCGAGTTACGTTAGTCGCTACCGACTACGCGATCGACTCAGACGTCGAAACTCCGTCCACGCCTCATTCACCCTTACCTTTGCCGGCCAACTCCGACGTTGACCCAAATTCTGTTCATACATCCTCACCTTCACCATCACCAACCTCCTCTTCCGCGATGTCAGGATTTAATCCAAACATCCCTACAACTCCCCCGGGATTGATTCGACCTCCTATGGATACGAATAACCCACCACCACCGCCTGTTGTAGCGCCACAGCGAATCGCGCTCCAGGATCGTTTCTATCCCACCCGCTCTGCACTCCCCACCTGTCTTTCCCTTCCACCGGCCAATGGAGATAATTTTGAAATTAAGCCCCACTTCATTAACATGCTTCCGAAATTTCATGGGCTTGAATCTGAAGATGCATATATCTTCATCAACAAATTTCAAAACGTTTGTGCCATGATGAAAACCACCCAGCTGTCGGACGATGCTATACGGCTACGGGTCATTCCGTTCACTTTGTGCGATCTTACTGAAAAATGGCTGTATAGCACCGCTTCCCACTCCATAACCAGTTGGGATGAGTTTGTGAAAGCGTTTCTCAAGAAATTCTATCCGAATCATAAAACCGCGAGGATCCGTAACGAAATCAATCAATTCTCCCAGCTTCCTACTGAACCCTTCAGGAAGTGCTTTGACCGGTATAAAGACCTTCTTGTTCAGTGCCCTCACCATGGCATCGAGAAATGGCAACTTTGCCAAACCTTATACGAGGGCCTGAACCCAGCAACGAAGCAGTTGTTGGAAACCATTTGTCAGGGCCACTTCCTATCGAAATCTGACGAGGAAGCATGGCAATTCTTCGACGACCTTGCGGAACAAACGCTACAATAGGAGAGCACCAGACCGACTTCTTCTTCTTCTACCTCCACTTCTACCGGTTAGTCTAGGGTAGGAATTCACCAACTCGATGTCTCTATTGCAATGAAAGCTGAAATGGCTGCAATAACGAGAAAACTTGAAGCGATAGAGAGCAAATTTTCATCTCCTGCTCCTGCCCCTGTTCTTCCCCTTCGTACCATTTGTGCTTGTTGTTCCGATCCTTCTCACTTGACCGAAGAGTGTCCTTACAATCCACCATCTCAAGGACAGGATCAGGTTAATGCTGTATTTCAGCAAAGACCAAGAAATGATCCATACTCTTCCACCTACAATCCTGGTTGGAGGAACCACCCCAATTTCGCCTGGAATCAGAATCAGCATCAATTCCAAGGCAACAATTTCCAGAGGCCCCCTCCTCCGCAACAACAAGTGCAACACCAAACTCAACATCAGTTTCAGCAGCCCTTCGAACCCCAACCTTTTCAAAATCATACGAACAACTTTGCACCAAACAATTCTTTTCCGCAAAACAACTTTGTTCCGTCAAACAACGATAAGGTTTCCTCGCTAGAACGAAGTCTGGAGGCATTCGTTAAACAATCGACACAATCCACCGCCAACATCCAGTCTTCTATTCAGTCCTTGGTGCAACACACCGCCACTCACGGGCAAAGCATCAAAACCATCGAAGCCCAGATAGCACAACTGAATGCAGCCTTAAGCGAGCGAGAGAAGGGGAAGCTTCCGTCCCAACCACTCCCAAATCCCGGTCACCCACATAATGTACATGTTGCTCTTGAACAACAGAACCATAATGTGAGTGCCGTGACTACATTGAGATCGGGAAGGATGCTGCAAAACAACATTGGCACACGGATCGACGATGACACCCCGGCCGCTTCTTCTTCTTCTTCTTCTTCTTCCTCTTCGTCTTCTGAGCCTATTCTCCATTCTTCAAAAGGCTCTTCCTCTTCTTCTGCTCTAAACGGACCCACTTATCACTCCACGAAAACACCAGCTCTGGGATCCGTTCTAGCTCCACAATCACCTCCACAAGCATTGGACACAACCAATTTTAAAAACGTTCCATTTCCAAACCGGTTGAGGTCTAATAAACAAAACCCACAAATGGAGAAGATTCTGGAGTTGTTTAAACAGGTTAACATCAACATTCCCCTTTTAGATGCTGTCCAACAAGTCCCGTCCTATGCGAAAATCTTAAAGGACTTGTGCACGAAAAAGAGGAAGTCTCGGGTACCCAAGAAAGTTTTCTTGGCTAGTGCTCTGAGTGATGCTCTTACCCAATCTTTAACTCAAAAACGGAAGGACCCTGGCTGTCCTACGATTTCTATTACCATTGGGGATAAGAACATCAACCGCGCACTATTAGATCTTGGTGCCAGTGTTAACCTGCTTCCGTACTCAGTATATGAGCAATTAGGTGTAGGAGAGCTGAAACCCACACACTGCACTCTCCAAATGGCCGACCGATCGATCACCCATCCTAGGGGTGAGCTAGAGGATGTGTTAATCAAGGTTGGGGACTTCATAATCCCCGTTGACTTCATTGTATTAGACACACAGCCTGTAGCTAACCCCCGGAATCAAATTCGGGTGATACTCGGTCGCCCATTCCTTGCAACCTCAAATGCTGTGATCAATTGTCGAAATGGTTCGATGAACCTATCTTTTGGAAACATGACAATTGAACTCAATATTTTTAGGTTGGGGAATCAGCCCACCGAACCTAATGCTCATATACTAGACGTTTGCTCCATCCAGGAGATCACCCCAGAAGAGTGTGAATTCGAGGAGTTTTTGTTCGATCACGATAACCTTAACGCCACTAGTGCGTTCCTCTTCGAACCTGCTGCTGTTTCTGCGTCCGACAATGACTACGAGTGTTTCACTTTCTCGAACGATCTTAGCCACTCACCACCCGAGTTTGAATCCTTCGAATTTCCGGATGAGTTACCTGAACCATCCAACTCGGTCGCTTACACTCATTTTGAACCTTTGCTGGAATCCTTTGAGTTCGAGACCTTTTCACCAATCTTGCCTTCAATCGTTTCACCTCCAACGCTCGAACTCAAGCCTTTGCCGTCTCACCTTAAGTACGCTTACTTGGGTGAGAACGAGACCCTCCCTGTTATCATCTCGGCTTCTCTAGCTCCCGAGCAAGAGAGAGCCCTTCTCGCGGTCTTGCACAGCAATAGGCAAGCTTTTGGCTGGTCCACGGCGGACATCAAGGGGATTAGTCCCCTGATCGTTGAACATCACATTCATTTGATTGATGATGCCAAACCAGCCAGGGATCCACAAAGACGTCTCAACCCAGTCATGAAGGAGGCTGTAAAGAAAGAGATCGTAAAATGTCTGGATAGTGGTACCATTTACCCTATCTGTGATAGCCAGTGGGTTAGCCCCATTCATGTTGTCCCCAAGAAATCAGGCATAACGGTCATCACTAACGAGGCGAACGAGTTAATACCTACTCACACCCAAACTGGGTGACGAGTATGCATCGATTACAGAAAACTCAACGCCGCAACACGGAAGGACCACTTTCCGCTACCTTTCATTGACCAAATGCTTGAACGATTGGCTGGGCACGAGTACTACTGCTTTCTTGATGGCTACTCCGGCTATAATCAAATTCCCATCGCCGAAAAAGACCAGGACAAGACCACATTCACTTATCCTTTCGGCACATTTGCATATCGTCGCATGCCCTTTGGGTTATGCAATGCGCCCGCTACCTTCCAGTGGTGTATGATGGGAATCTTCTCAGACATGGTAGAGAAATTCCTGGAGATCTTCATGGACGATTTCTCCATCTTCGGCGATTCCTTCAACGAGTGTTTGCTACATCTCGACGCTGTCTTACCCGATGTAAGGACAAGAACCTCACTTTGAATTGGGAGAAGTGCCACTTCATGGTGCGCGAAGGTATTGTCTTAGGACATATCATTTCGCAAAATGGCATAGAGGTTGACAAAGCGAAGATTGAGGTCATTTCCAATCTCCCTCCTCCCAGATGCGTCAGAGACATCCGAGCCTTCCTTGGCCATGCCGGTTTCTATAGACGATTCATCAAGGACTTTAGCAAGATTGCTAGGCCCTTAACTCTCTTGCTGGCCAAGGACACACCATTCGACTTCAACTCGAGCTGTGTGACTGCGTTCGAGTCATTAAAAAGCTCACTCACTTCTGCTCCCGTTCTTTCTTCACCTGACTGGACGCACCCATTTGAGATTATGTGCGATGCATCCGACTTTGCCATTGGTGCTGTCCTTGGACAACACATCAACAAGATACCGCACGTAATCTATTATGCTAGCCGAACCCTGAACGACGCCCAACTTAATTATACAACAACTGAGAAGGAATTCTTGGCTGTTGTATTTGCTTTAGAAAAGTTCAGGCCCTACCTCATCGGCTCTCCAGTCATTGTCTACACAGACCATTCTGCTCTGCGCCATCTTTTGCGAAGAAAGATGCAAAATCTTGGCAGATACGTTGGATCCTCTTGCTTCAAGAGTTTGACCTTGTCATCAAGGACAAAAGAGGATGTGAAAACGTCGTCGCCGACCATCTCTCATGACTTCCTTCTTCGCTTTCGCTACATATTCCGATCAACGACGTTTTCCCGGATGAACATCTTGACAGTATCTTGCGAACCCTGGTTCGCAGATATTGTGAACTATTTGGCCACAGGATTACTACCGACTGAATGGTCAAGTCAGGACAGACTTCGCTTCTTATCCCAAGTAAAACACTTTTACTGGGACGAACCCTATCTGTTCAAGTACTGTCCGGACCAGATTATTCGTCGGTGTGTCCCTGACGATGAATTCAAGAGTGTGCTGTCATTTTGCCACGATCAAGCATGTGGCGGGCATTTTGGCCCCAGAAAGACAGCTGAGAAGATCTTGCAATGTGGTTTCTACTGGCCACAACTCTTCAAAGACGCTCATGACTATTGCAAGACTTGCTCCCAGTGCCAACACTTGGGCCGGATATCCCGGAAGAACGAGATGCCGCTCCAACCAATCTTGGTTGTGGAGATTTTCGACGTTTGGGGGATAGACTTCATGGGGCCGTTTTCCAGCTCTTTTGGGAACTTGTACATCCTTCTCGCTATTGATTACGTCTCTAAGTGGGTCGAGGCTGTGCCCAGCCGGACTAACGACAACAAGGTTGTCGTTAGGTTTCTCAGAGAAAACATTTTCTCCCGGTTTGGGCATCCCCGAGCGATCATTAGAGACAATGGAACTCATTTCTGCAATAAGACTTTCGAGGCCTTGATGCGGAAATATTCCATTAATCATAAGCTATCCACGCCCTACCACCCCTAAACCTGTGGGCAGGCCGAAGTTTCAAATCGGCAAATCAAGCAGATACTGGAGAAGACGGTTTCCAAGAACCGTAAGGATTGGTCGCTAAAACTCACTGATGCCCTTTAGGCATTTCGAACCGCTTATAAGACCGACCTTGGCATGTCTCCCTATCGGCTTGTGTACGGAAAGGATTGCCACCTCCCTGTCGAAATAGAGCATCGCGCATTTTGGGCGATAAAGGAGTTGAATATGTCTCTCGAAGATGCGGGCAGCAGTTGAACGAATTGAGCGAGCTTAGGGATGAGGCTTACGATAACGCGGTTGTCGTTAAGAACCGAACAAAGGTGTTTCACGATAAACTCCTTTTGCGCAAAACTTTCGTACCTGATCAACAGGTACTTCTTTACGACACCCGGCTACACTTCCATCTAGGAAAGCTCGCTGGAAAGGGCCGTATTTTGTGCAGAATGTGTATCCGCATGGCGCTGTGGATTTGGAGAATCCAAAGGACGGTTCATTTTTCAAAGTCTACGGACACAGACTAAAACCATACCTTAGTGCCGAACCAACAGAGGAGCTCCTGGTCTTACAGGAGCCGGTTTACCCTACATAATCTTCCTCTGTCTACCACCAAACTTCGGTTATCCAGCCAAGAACAGTGGACACTGTTCCAAATAAGTTTGGGGGTATGTATATACCATCTTGTTTATATTTGTGGATATTCTTTTCCATTTTTTCTATTTTTCTTTTCTTTAAAAACAAAAACAAAAAAATTGTGTATAACTAACCGACAATTTTGACCCTTCAATGATCTCTTCATGCAACGACAGTGAGGACACTGTCCAGTTTAAGTTTGGGGGTACGCTCGGTACGCATTTCTAACCTTCGCATTCATATGTATATTTTGCATCTGCATACTAAAATCCATAAAATCCATAAAAATCAGAAAATTTTCTAAAAACATAAAAACTTTTCTGTCAAGTTAGCTAGTGAGAGAACTCTGATTCAACATTTTGACAGTTTTGTTTGATAAGATAAGAATAACTAAATCTTATTTTTAGATTTTGAAAACTTGAAAGATAACTCTCCTTTGAAGTTAACTATAGCTGATATACGTCTTTACATCACACTACACGTGTCGTGAGTTTTGGAAATTAGATGACAAGTCTTTTATGTCTAAAAACTTTTAAATGGATAAATGATTTTCTGAGGATCAAATAGGTTTGTTCTGAAATAAGTAATATCAAGAATAGTTTATGAAGTGAAGTGAATATGAAGGAATGTTATTGATGCCTTAATTGGAACTAAGTCTGAAAAATAACCCATCTGGAACTTGATTGGAATGATTACACACCAAACCCACTAAACACGTCTTTTATCCAAAAAATAATTGAACTGCCGGTTATATCTCCGTTCGTATTGAATCATCATGATTTTCACGCCAAATTGACTTTTGTTTTTGGACCTAGGTAACTTGAGTAATTAAGTCCGCTGGAGTGTTTCTACACCTAATGCCCTAAAACCAACTGGTTTGGGTGCATTGGCCCAAAGCAAGTTAAGAAGCCTAGAAAGTCCAGATTAAAACAAAGTCAAGCAAGTGTTCTCTCCGAGTTAAAATTCCTAACGGTTCTTTGTATGAGAATAATCTTGATAAAAGACAGGCTTTTATAAAAAAAAAATTTAGCGGAGATATGAAGGTTTTATTCTATGATAAAGACTATTGCACGTTCACAGAGGTGTGTATGAAATGAAAACAAGAAAAAGGTGGAGTGAAAAATAAGACCTAGTTTCCTGTTAAGAAAGATAGAAATTCTGAAGTTGAAACTTTTCTGGAAAACGAAACTTGAAAAATGCTTAACTCTTTATAAAACTTATGTGATCCTTTTAAAAAAATTTATCCGGGCTTTATTGTGTGACATGATGACTTTAATCGATCCTTCTGGAACTTAACGACACTATTTGCACTGCACGTAAAGACATATAAAATCTTAAGTTAAACAAGAAGCGAGGTGTGAAAAATAAAGGTTCGATAGTCTAGACTTAGGATAATAGAATTGTTATTTTCTGAAACAAAACCTTAGGGTTTGAATCATAGTTATTTTGCAAAACTAGCTTGACCGGATTTTGTGGGTAGTATCCGCTGAAAACCCTCAGGAGACAACACTCCTCCTACTAGGGACACCTAGAGGTTTAACGGCTTGTTGCACATGCTCAGTGCAATCGCGTTCCCTGCGAAAGTGGGGTTAAGAAATTTTTTGTGAATAAATTGGTTTTGCTCGGGACAAGCAAATGATATGTTTGGGGGTATTTGTTCATATCAGATTTTTGCATTTTTATACCACCCAATTTTTATCACATTGCTTATCGGTAGGTACTCTTGAGCCGTGTTTGCTAGTCAATTGCAGTATACATGTTCTCGGCTCTAAACGGTGAAATTCATTGAAAAGCACAACAAAATCCGGATTACTGCTAACCACAGATAAAACACGGGTCTCCGCTCTCTATCCGTATGTTGCCGCACACTAATTTAAGAGACAAAATGGCAAATCAATGTCATTTTCATGCACAAAGCTCAATGGCAACACAAGATCCAACATATCTATGCGGAGCTCGAGAAAATCATGGCAAAAGATCCACATCAAATCACCTTTTGACCTGCTGCAAATCTGGAAGAAATGTGGAGAGATTCTGAGAAAAAAAGTGTACCAAACTGATCCAAACATCAACACTAAGAAGCACAAAAATTCCGTGGAGCCAACTCCTCTAAACGGCCGCGTTTCCGCGGCATAAGCATGCTTAGGCCGCGGAACCGCGGCCGTACGGACTCCTCAATTGACTATTTTTCAGGGGTAGTTTGGTCTTTTCATGAAGGGTCAGAATGTTGCCCTAGGTTTCCAGCTTCCTGCCTATAAATAGTCCAGAACTTGCCAAAGCCAAGGGTGCTTATTCTTGTATTTAGATTTAGGTTATATGTTGTTGTTCTTCTTACTTCTCTCATCTCTTCTCCATTAAAAACTTGTAGTGAGCTTTTGTGAGTGAAGAATGAATAAAGGAGTTCTTGTTCTTACCATACTTGTCTTTTTATTGTGTTAACTATTATTGCTTGTAATTTTCATTTGCTAATTTAGTTGTTGTTATTTCTGTTTGTTTCTTTCTTGTTCTCTTTTTCTTTATCCTTAAACAACAATGA
Organism: Agapanthus africanus; assembly: GCA_030015575.1. Classification (NCBI taxonomy): domain Eukaryota; kingdom Viridiplantae; phylum Streptophyta; class Magnoliopsida; order Asparagales; family Amaryllidaceae; genus Agapanthus; species Agapanthus africanus. The sequence goes on from CM057337.1 coordinate 678,738,878, forward strand.
TGCTTACGCTTGATCCTTGCCGAGGTGAGGTCGCAAATAGCTAGTTGTAATCTTCTAACCTCCTTCTTTCTATCTTTCTCCTTTGTTTTATTTTCATTTTTCTTGTATTGGGTGAGTAGTTTCCATACTTGTTAGGGTAGGATAAGGAAAGTTTGAGAGAAGGAAATCTCTCTCACTCTTTCCTTGCCCAACATCTTAATTCGGACTCCCGTTAATTGAACCACAATCCGCTCCCTACGGCACCCTATCCTATATGATAGCGGTGATTCCTTAGTGAGACCGGTTGTGGTTGAATTAACCGGAGGTTAAGGCTAAGAGCCAAGAACGGACAGACAAGCACCAAAAGGAAGAACTTATGCGTTGGAAAGTCTAGCTTATACTCGCAAGTTCCTTCCTAGTCGTGCTAATCCCCGTTGTTGCCGATTACCGTAACACCGATATTAAGAGTGGCAACGAAAGAAGTGAGCGACTCCTAACTCAAACTAACCTAATCCTAACCCTAACAAGCTCTCTTTACATATCATTTTAGCACATAGTTAATCACAAACAAATCTGGACATTTGGACTTAACTCGTTAAAACACATAGAAAAAGATTCCCATCTCCCTGCGGATGACCCGTACTCAACCGGCTAGCTACAAGCGAAACCGTCTTGATTGCGGTAATTAACTAAATTTGAACACGCAAAAACTCTACCAATCAATGGACCGAGCCGTGAAGCTTCTCAGTTGCCTTTTGGCGAGGGCTTTGATCCCTGAAGTTGTGAGGTTGGGAGATACCAGCCAGGGATAGCCGAGCAGGATAGCTGCTTGGCTACCTCTCAGTGAGGGCTTCGATCCCTGGCCTCTGCTATTGGAGACCTGTGTCTGGCCGCGGCCCCGGTTCCTTTCAACAAGGTTCCTTAGGTCCCCTGGCGAGGTAGTCTTCGAGATGCCGTGACGAGTCCCGTCCGTGCGACCCCGTCAAGGGAGGGGGTGTTGGTCATGCCTGGGAGCAGACGAACTGACCGATATCTCCTCGGGAGGGACAAGAGCGTGTAAGGGGCTCGAGGCGAGGCACTCGGGCGACAGACCTCGGCACTGACGCGGATTACAGAATGTATTGGCCCGGGAGATCTGCGGCCGTGGGAGGTAACGAAGCGGTGGTCGGCTTTACCGACGCGAGCAGAGTCTTCTCTCTGTCTGCAGGGGTCTTGGTCCCGAGGTAGGGGAGCAGCGACCTGGGGAGCTTGCCCCACCGTCTGGACACGAACGAGCGCGTTCACGTTGGACGTGAGTCGATCTATCTGGGCTGCTAGGGCGTTGTAAACGCTCGTCGGAGGAGGGGACTCGTCCGCATCTCCGTTGAGGGGGAGGCGGCGGCTGGTGCTTGGATTGTTGTGATGACTGCTCGCCATTGGGTTGGGATCGGAAGGTGAACTTTTTGTTTTTGTGGAATCAAGTATTTCCACAGACGGCGCCAGCTGACGCGGGGCGGATCCGCGCGTCAAGATGTTACCTTCCGTTGATCTACTGATGGCGGTGATGGGTGGCTGAGATTGGATCTGGAGGCTGTCGCTCCTGAAAAGTGTGGATCTCAATGGGTTTGAGGTTGTGGTTGCCGAGCTACCTGCAAGGAAGTCCCGGGGCATTTATACCACCGAGGACCCTCCGACGGTCAAGTTAGACTAGAGATCCGAGCAGAGTAACGGCTTAGTGGAGTCAAAATGGCTTACTTGGACCGTCTGAAGAAGGGGTTTATATAGCGGTGGCAGCAGGCAGGGCAGGCGCGAGAATCACGCCGGCCATTACGCTCCCGACGTCACGCCTGCGTGATGAGCGGGATCTCCCATTAATGGCGAGACAGGCTCGTTAATGGGGGATCGTGATGGCGTGGAATGTGGGATGTGGTCGGCGGATATCTCGCGCATGGCGAGATTCGCGGGATGGCGGTTGCGCCTGTGAGCAGTGCCGTTGGTCGGTCGATGAGACCGAGGAAGATGACCTCGGAGGGAGAGCTCGTGGACGAGCGGGATAGCCGAGGTATCTTGGTTCTGCGGTAGCCCGGAGACGAGCTAAGAGAGCCGAGGAGGCTCGGGCCTGTGATGGCTCGGAGTAGAGCAAAAGGACAGTTGGCTTGGCTGCTGAGGTGCTCGGGGGCAAGGAGTGGGGTGCAACCTCGGAGACAAGGTTTGAGGGAAGCCCCCCACTGTAGCATACTGGTTTTCCCTCCATGGCCCTCAGGGGCCTAACTGGCTTACGCATGTGACACGTCATCCGCCACGTATCGTGATCTAAGGAATTACCGTTATCGAGCATCATCAGGGAGAAAAGGAATTTAAAGAGTTTTGTTAGATTTTATTGTTTTGTTTTTAAAGAAAAGCGAAGAGAAATTGTTTTAAATAGAACTCTTATTTTTAAGATTTGAGTTAAAAAGAATCTTATTTATTTTTGAAAGAATAGAATTAACGTATTAAAGATTTTATTACATTTTAGAGAAAAAAAATTATTATGGAAAAGAATGTTAAATAATTATTTATTTGTTTTGATATGTTTGTTTTGATTTTGAGGGATTGATAGTATAATATATTCTATTTCCAATCTTTCTAAATCAAGCTGAGGCATCAAATGCCTATATAACCTTTTACAAATCCTAAATTCTCTTTCTTTAGACACTCGTTTTCCTTTACTCCGAAATTTCATTATCTCCCTCTGCCTTTTCCCTCTATTTTACTGTTCTTTCTCAAGATATAAAGACCCAAACGAGAAGAAAGAAGATCGTCGAAGGGGAAGCCCGACCATCACCATGAAATCTCGATCAAATCGAGATTTTCTCTACCCGGGTAGATTGTAAGTCATCTCTAAATCCTAGATCATTTTCTCGATCTCTCCTCTTGGACATCTATGATCTATATTTTTAGTCTCTCAAGATAGGAATAAAAAAATAAGGGAAAATGGTATTTTTAATGAAAAGAAAAATTGATGTAGAGTTTTTAATAATTGTTTGTTTTCATAATGTTGGATCAACACTATATGCATGATTTGTGTTGACTTTTGATATGCTTTATGTGATTTTTACTCGTTGATCGCGGTGTTAACACATTAGGGTTTTTGGCGTTGACCACTAGAGTTGACAAGATTTGTTTTTATATACATGCAACCTACGATGTTAATTATTAGGATATATTTAACTTTAATTATGCATGTCATGATTAATCCAGCGACCGCTCTGCCGTAGTGAACTAAATTTCGGTGTATCGACGTCTCCCCGTGGTTGCCATGACGGCGTAGTTTAGCTTAAATCATGATAGAATGTTATATTGCCAATTCTGTAATTTTCTGTTACTGTTTGTAAACTTTAAACACACGTATCTTGTTGTTTCTATAACCAAACGACTTGTTTTCTCTTTTTAAAAACAACAGCAAAGAAATATCTACAACTTTTATGTGTTAAGTTTTGATCAATTCTGACCTTGCTCGTAATTTTATGCAATTTAGTTTTGTTGCATAGTTCTGAACTGCTGCTAAATTTCAGCGATACCCTTTCACTCTAATAATTTTATAAAATTAACAAGACCAGATTTTTTAATTCCGTCTATTGAGAATTATAGTAGAATCATGCCTTTACCCTTTTTAATTTATTTAGGACTAGATAAGTTCGTTTAGGCCACGACTTAGTAGTTACTGTCCTCGTCATGATTGCTGTTTTTCAGAAAAACTGGAGTAGATCTTGTCGCTTAAAATGTCATAACTTCCACCTCGGGACTTCAAACTGAGAAAATTCTTAGATTTTTCATAAATACTCTGAGTGGTGCACATTTTCCCAGTATATCTAGACCTGTAATTCTACACGTAAACACCCCGAAACTGTACTTTAATATCAGCACTGTTTTCTGAAACTATGGCTGTAACATACGCGTAACCTAAATTAAAATTTTCATAACTCGAGTTCCCAATACCTGAATTGGGAAATTCTTTTTGTAGAATCTCCGTAGCAGAAAATCATAACTTTCTTACTTATATTTGGACGCTTGATTCTGATAGTTGACATCTCTTATTTACGCTTAAAATTTTTGAAATTACCGTTATTGATTGTAAATGATAGCATACCATATTGTATGGCCAAGTACTTAATCGAAAACTTGTAAGGTGCCCTGTTAATGATTGATACCATATAGCTCATGTTATGAATAGCTCATTGTAATGGTTCGCCCCTAATGTATACTCTTGCAAGTCCAATATCATCAGTTAAGTGCATGAACGATTAACGGGGGTTGGGTAGTTTGGCAAAAGTAGCGGTCGGGGTTTCAGGAGTCCCCTATCATGTTCACCGTGGATTCCGGATGGTTTTACCGAACGCAATATATATATATATATATATATATATATATATATATAATCATTCATGTTGTTGTTGTTCCGTGGAACAAACGGAATACTCTTGAAACCCAGTCCAATACCTTCGCTAGACTAAGATGAAGGATCGATAGGTTATACCCTACAAACAAGATACCTCTATATGCACACTCATTCATGTTCAAGTACTATTGATTTCATTTGCTTATATGTTGTTCCTTACCATTGATGGATATTCCATTGATGTATGTTTACTGCCCTTTTACTTGCATTTTGTTATTTATGCTTTTATTTTCACATTACTTGAAAGACTTACATGAGCTCCAGCTTTCTAATGGCATTTCTGTTTGATTGAAATGTCGTTAGGGTTGGAAGCTGATCAAAATTTTCATGGAGAATAGGAGCTTTCTGCAGAAGACTTGGAGCTTTTTGCAAATCAGCCAAAGTGATCAAAAGACTCTGAGCAGTTCGTTCATGCTTTTCAAATCTTTGTTATTTTCTTTTCTATTGAACTTTCGTTTTGCAAATAATGTCTTATTTGTTTCAAGACTTTTCGATATAGCTTGTTATTGAATTATTGGTGATGTTATAAAGTTGAATTGTTTATTTATTTTTATTTAGCGTATCTACACCAAGGGGTGTACTTCTCGATGTAGATATGTCGCGGGTCTCGTCGTCGACTCTGTTCTCATATATTTTGGAAAGCGGGACATAATAGGTTTTATTGATAACCCATGTAGATCCATCAATAGCATAATATTACAATAAATTTTTTATATAAAAAATGGGCCAATAAGATTCAACGTCTCTTTTAATTCCGTCCTTGAATTTATCCTAACCCAACAACATTTATTTTCCTTCCTTTGAAAATTCCTGTCATTTGAATCAATTCTTATCCGTTCTCATCATTTCTTGAAAATCACTTCTCGACTTCTTAAATTCCTGAAATTCCTATATTTTTCTTCTTGCATCTTTTAGGCCACTTTTATATCATATTTTCCGGCTTTCGAACCTTTCGATACATAAGTATCTCTTGTTTACATGTCTTATTAGTTCGTTGTATCGCGATCTATAGCAGCCTCGACTGTCGTCAAGAGAGAGTAGTGTTCAAGATTCCTGATCATCCGACATTCATATTCGGAAGCCCTTTAAGCTTCTGGTCAAGTTATTTTATTACTTGCGGTTCTTGAATCATCTTTCTTTTTGCACCTCTAAACTAGCCATACGTTACTACCAGCCCGACCTCGGCTTTTACGATCCTGACCTATTGCCTTTTTGTTGTATCCTCCTTAAGGTTATTTTTTAATTTTTTAAAATTCTTGTCAATTATTTTCCTTCTTGTTTGCATACTTAAATTTCTCCTTGCAACCGAGCTTGATCCTTCTCGAATCCCTACTAGTGTTCTTGATATCTTTTGTATACATTCTTGAAATCAATTTTGTTTTGAAAGTCGAAACAAAAACTATCATCTCCTTTCTAGCATTCGAAACTTCTCGACTTTCCGTTGATGTATCACGGCTTATTAGAGCAATGACTAATGGGATGTAAATGCAACAAGTGACCATGTTGTCGTTACCATTTTCTTGGCCAGTTATGACAGGTTTCTTATGTAATTTCGAGGACGAAATTATTTTAAGGACGGTAAATTGTAATAATAATTTTTATATAATAAATAAGAGCCTATTTTAATTTTGAAGTTAAGTATGTCTTTCATGTTATTTTAATGTTAATATTTTTCATTAAAGGAGATTTTAAATTTATATTTAAGGAAATGATTAGTTAAAACTTTATATTTATATTTATATTTTTTGTTGAATTATTTGATATAATTTTATTTTAGAAAATAAAGAGAAGGATTTATTAAAAGATTTTGTTGGAGAAAAAAATAATATATTTAAAAAAAAGAATCATGATTTTATATTTTATTAGATTTTGGTAAAAAGGAATATTATTTAGAAAAGAATTTTTGGAAAAGATAAAATTAATTTGTTATTATTTTAAAAGGGGATAAAAGGATTTTAAAGAATTTATTAGATTTTATTATTTTGTTTTTAAATAAAAGAGAAGAGAAATTGTTTTAAAAAGAACACTGGTTTTTAAGATTTGAGTTGAAAAGAATATTATTTATTTTTGAAAGAATAGAATTAACGTAGTAAAAATTTTATTACATTTTAGAAAAAAAATTGTTATAGAAAAGAATGTTAAACAATTATTTATTTGTTTTGATATGTTTGATTTGATTTTGAAGGATTGATAGTATCATATATTTTATCACCAATCTTTCTAAATCAAACTGAAGTATCATACGCCTACATAACTCTTCGCACATCTTATATTCTCATTCTTTAGACAGTCATTTTCCTCTACTCCGAAATTGCATCATTTCCCTTTGCGTTTTCCCTCTTTTTTTACTATTCTTTCTTAAGATCTAAAGATCCTAATGAGAAGGAAGAAGATCGTTGAAGGAAAAGCCCTACCATCACTATCAAATTGTGATCAAATCGAGGTTTTCTCTACCCGAGTAGACGATCAAAGATCGTCTAGATTGTAAGTCATCTCTAAACCCTAGACCGTACTCTCGATCTCTCCTCTTAGACATGTACGATCTATGTTGTTAGTCTCTCAAAATATGAATAAAAGAAATAACAAAGGTGGTATTTTTAATGAAAAGAAAAGTCTATGTAGTGTTTTCAATAATTGTTTGTTTTCATAAGGTTAGCTCAATACCATATGCATGATTTGTATTGACTTTTGATATGCTTTATGTAATTTTTTTCTCGCTGATCGCGGTGTTAACACATTAGGATTTATGGCGTTGACCACCAGAGTTGTTAAGATTTGTTTTTATATACATGCAACCTACGATGTTTATTATCAGGATAGATTTAAACCCAATTCCGCATGTCATGATCAATCCAGCGATCGCTCTACCGTAGTTAACTAACTTACGGTGTATCGAAGTCTTTCCATGGTTGCCATGACAGTGTAGTTTAGATTAAATCATGATAGAACGTTATATTGCCAATTATGGAATTTTCTGTTACTGTTTGTGAACTTTAAACGCACGTATCTTACTGTTCCTCCAACCAAATGACTTGTTTCTTATTTTAAAAAATAATAACAGAGAAATATCTGCAACTTTTATATTTTAAGTTTTGGTTAATTCTGAACCTAGATCGTAATTTTATGCAATTTAGTTTTGTTGCGCAGTTCTGGACTACTGCTGAATTTCAGCGATACTCTTTCACTCTAATAATTTTATAAAAATAACCAGACCAGATTTTGTAATTCCGTCTATTGGGAATTACGTAGATTCATGTCTTTACCTCTGTAAATTTATTTAGGACTAGATAACTTCATTTGGGCCATGACTTAGTGGTTATTGTCTTCATCATGGTTGTTGTTTTTCAGAAAAACTGCAGTAGAACTTATCGCTTAAAATGTCATAACTCACACCTCGGGACTCCAAACCAAGCAAACTCTTAGGTTTTTCGTAAGTACTCTGAGTGTCGCACCTTTCCCCAGTATATCTCGACCTGTAATTCTACACGTAAACACTTTAAAACTGTACTTTAATATCGGCATTGTTTTCTGAAACTATTGTTGAAACATACACGTAACCAAAATTAAAATCTTCATAACTCGAGTTTGCAATACCCGAATTGGGAAATTCTTTTTGTAGGATCTCCGTAACAGAAAACCCTAATTTTCTTATTTATATTTGAATGCTTGAATCTGATAATTGACATCTCTTCTTTGCGCTTAAAGTTCATAAAATTACTGTTATTGATTGTAAATGATAACATGCTATATTGTATGGTCAAGTACTTAACCGAAAACTTGCAATGGTTCTTTTTAATGATTGATATCGCATGGCTCATGTTATGAATAGCTCATTTTAATGGTTCACCCCCAATGTATACTCTTGCAAGTTCAATGTCGTCGGTTAAATGCATGAACGATTAACGCTGGGTTGGGATAGTTTGGCGAAGGTAGCGGTCAGGTTTTCAGGAGTCCCCTATCATATTCACCGTAGATTTCGGGTGGTTTTATGGAACGCTATATATATATAATCATTCATGTTGTTGTTGTTCCGTGGGACAAACGGAATACTCTTGAAATTCAGTCCAACACCATCGCTAGACTAAGACGAATGATAGATAGGTTATAACCTACAAACAAGATACCTCTATATGCACACTCATTGATGTTCAAGTACTATTGATTTTATATGCTTACATGTTGTTCCTTACCATTGATAGATATTCTGTTGATGTATGCTTAATGTTCTTATACTTGCTTTTTATTATTTTTCCTTTTATTTTCACATTACTTAAGAAACTTACATGAGCTTCAGCACTCCGACGGCATTTCCGTTTGATTGAAATGTTGTTAGGGTTGGAAACCGATCAAAATTTTCAAGGAGAACAGGAGCTTTCTGTGAAAGACTCGGAGCTTTTCGCAAATCAGTCAGAGTGATCAGCAGATTCTGAGCTGTTCGTTCACGTCTTTCAATTTTTTTGTTATTTTCTTTTGTATTGAACTTTCGTTTTGAAAATAAATGCCTTATTTGTTTCAAGGCTATTCAATATAACTTGTTATTGAATTATTGGTGATGTTATAACTTTGGATTGTTTATTTATTTTTATTTCGAAAAAATATTTGTTATTTCTTATGATATTATTGCCAGACGCTTAGCGTATCTATACCGAGCGGGTGTACTTTTCGATATAGATACGTCGTGGGCCTTATCGTCGACAATGTTTCCGTATATTTTGGGAAGAAGGGGCATGCCACTCGCCCTCTCCCCCAAATCCTCCTTCGGATCTGGTGCCGCCCCCGAGGTACCGTTCCTCTCCTACGACGACGGCGTGGCGCGCATCCTCCCCATGAACCGCCTTGTGGGCCCCGCTGCCAGCGAGATGCTGGTCGAGGACGTCGACCTTGACGATGGGGAGCTTCTCAGGCAACTGAGGTTCAAGCGTGATGTCTTCGATGAAGGCAAAAGAGGGGGAGGTTAGGCCCACATCGCCAGGGAGGTTCATGATGTCGGAAAATGTGAGGATGATGATTGTAAAGAGGATGAAGATGAAGATGTTGCGGACAAGGAGGTTGTTGCGGATGAGGAGCACGTGAAGGGAGGTGGTGGATGAGGGAAGGGGTCCACGTCGCCGGGGAAGTGCCTTGCTAAAATTCATGGGTGGCGATAGCGAGATCTTTCATTTCAAGTTGGGATAGAGAGGGAAGGGGGTAAAAAGGTTATTTAACACGGGGACAAATGGCAGGAGGCTGTGGAGTAATGATTTCAAAGTTTAGGAGGATTTGGACTGACGGCAGAAGTACATGGATTTTTAGGTGGTTTTGGTGAATTAACCTTTTTTTAAATGAATTGCTCTTGCAAGTTAGAAAGCAAACTCTTCAAATCAATTTCAAAATTGGAGACTTCCTTCCTTTTGCGATACAGTAGAGATATTTTCGATTATTTAAAATTAATTATAATGATTCAAATCTTAAAACCCTGTAAACCTGACCATCCATTTTGACTCAAAACCTATCCAAACCCAAATTTACATGTTTAGACATAATGCATTACAAGCCTATCGGTTGGGTTTGGACGACTTTAAATTTAAGTTTAGGTTATAAATTTCAGGCCAGGTATACAAATTGTCAAAAATATGTCCGGCCCGACCTTATTGCACCCCAAATATTAACTATGTAATCAAATCAGGAAAACCGAACATATGGATGGCACACCCGAAGAATTTCTCAGATTTTGGAAACGCTAGGGATAGATAATTGTAAAATTTAATAAATGAAAACGAAGATTTTTTTTAGCTAAATATTTAACTAAAGGGTAATTTGTGAATAAATTATAAATCAGGGGCAAAATAGTGTGTATTTTTTTTGAGGCACATCTGTTTTGACAACACGACATCAAGAATAAGGTCTTTTGGAATGGTTTCCGCGGCCGTGACGTCTATTTGCATTCTATTCTTGTAAACGATTTTATTATTTATGCAACAAAATCTGCCAAAATCATGGATAAAAGATTTGCACGACTAGATTTATGTCCATCAATTCTGGCTCAAATATTACATAATCCACTACTAGTGGGAAATCACTAATTAATCGTGGATGGAGATGGGGCATGTGCAGCGTCCAAATGAACTCATCAAACCTTCCCCTCTATGAACATTATAATTGGCCAACTTGGTGTCATTTTCGCTTTTAACATGCACTGCCTGCACCAACTTTGGACAATGGATCATGCAAATACTACCTGTGGATGCAACCATCCAATTTGGGGGGGGGGGGGGGGGGGGGGGGGGGGGGGGGGGGGTTCATATTTAGACCAGCCATCAACCAGCTTTTGGATATGGTGTTTATTGTGGAGGAAACATGAATCTAACTCCACCAAATGTGAACCCAATGTTTAGTGAGGTTATCGTTTTCAATTGACAGCAAAAGTGAACTGGATGAGTTTAAGTTCTTAATTTCTTGTTGTGATTGACAACCTAATTGTACTCTAAATTAATCACTATGATTCCTTAGCCCATGGATGAACGAAAATGAATGCACGACAAGGCGGAAATACATTTATCAATATTTTCCCAAAAATCGAATTCATGATCGCATGTGTTGTCGAACTTTTCTTCCGCAGCCCTCTCAGGTGCAGAGGTCTCCAATCCCAACAGACTTTACAGAATATGAACAGCAGAGCTGCTGTAGGGTTCATAGGCATTCAAATTTTGAATAGGTGAAAATTTTCTTAATAAAATTCTATCTCATGAGGACTATTTGCACTCTTTATATAGAATGAAGATATGGTAACGGAAACCCTAATATTTGATATGCCACTAAAAACCCATATATTAATAATAATAATACACTTCTTGTTGTTATGTCTTAATCTTCCATCCAAAGGAGTATATACAAGTGGGACCAATTGGCCCTCACATCATCATGAGTCAACCATTCATTAAATTTAAATTTTAGTTTAATGTTAGAATATAAAATATATTCTCTCAACTTTAATCAGTTTCGGAGTTTTTATGCAGTGGAAGTGGCATTTCACTAGACTCTCTTGGCTAACAACTTTGACTTTACCATTTCCGTTTTCCAAATAACCTCTAGTCAACTTTTTTCAATCTTGATCATATGTGAAAAGATAGAAAATTATTCTTGTTGTAAATTTAGGAATATGTTATCATAGCAGATTACAGAACTATATTGGGTTAAGACAATTGTTGCCTGCTTCCAGTCTCAATGTCATATAAACTAATAGAAAACTATGATTTCTTTATTTTAAGAGCCTCCACCTCAACGATTTAAAATTTTAAGAACAAAAATGATCAAAGAAGCTTATAAATAATGTTTCAAATTTTATCAAATAGTTAAATCTCAACTAATCGGCTTTGAAAATTTTTACTATATTAGCTAAAATAAAAGGGTTAATTGCTAAAAAGCCCCCGGTTTGTTCAGAACTTGTGTAAGAAACCCTGGGCTTTGGGCATTATCAGAAAAACCTGTGCTTTAGGCCTTATCAAAAAAAACCCTGAGCCCATCGTAAACCCTTGGTATAACGGTTGCCTATAATATCTAAGCAGATGTCTGCATTATCTAAGCAGTAAGCAATTGCTTGTAATATCTATACAGTTTAGGCCCGGCTAATGAAGTGAATCGATGGCGAACCGCTTCGTTTCGCTTCGGAGTGACGTGGGTGAATTTGACGAGACGATTCGTATCGCCCTCCACGATCTCGCGAAGCGAGCGGGTTTCCCAATTTTCCGGTGGTGCTTCGTCGTAGGTCGCCTCGCCTAACTCGCCAACTCGCATCACCACGCTTCAAGAATCACCATGATTCACTACGAATCAGCAAGACTCACCACGAATCGGCAAGACTCACCAATTCACCTCGCCTCGTTGATTGGTTCGTCCCGGATTCGCCTCGAACTCGTCGCCCAATAATCATAAACGGCCACCTACTCAGCGAATCACTTCGCCTCGTCTCGGGACCGTTTCAGCTCGCCTTGAAATTCTCATCCAACGGCTATAAACGGTCGGATCTAGGCGAGGCGAGGCGAATTTCGAGACGATACATCTCTCCTCGCCTCATAACGACTATAAACGGGCAAAAAATTCAAATCCCCCCCACCACACAAAAAAATCTATAAATACCCCCCAACCCCATTCCTTCTCATTCCAAACTCATTTCTCTTCCCAAAAAAAATCCCAATCTCTCTAATAAAATTACTTTGAATCTCTAATACTATTGTGTCAATTTCCATCTCTCTAAAGAATAAAAGCTCCGATCCAATCCTTCGACGGTCCGACTCCGAATTTTCGAAGCTCCGAGCCACCGACCGATCCATTCTTCTCTCTTTCTTATTTTTTGTTTTTAATTTATTATTTCTATTCTAACACTCTTTTTTTAATTAGTTAAAATATTGATATGGTGGGTTCGTCCGATACGCATCAAACCTAAATTTCTTATCCCGAACGACAAGCGGAAAGATCCACCCATATATTTAAAGAAGCTAAAAAACATATGACTACTAGTGATGTTTGGGATCACTATAAAATTGAATTTAGGAACGGATACGCCGTTTGCAAATATTGTGTCACGCCCCGCTTCCCAAATTACATGAATACGGCACATGATAGAGCCAACCATGCTGCCTATGGCTAGAAAAAATCTCTCTATAGTCATATTATGGCTGTCAATCAGATATCAAGAACAGTAAATAAAAGCTAACTAACACATGTCCATCTGCCACAGTAAATAAAAATCAAGAAATGTATATAACGAAAACGAATAAAAACCCAATAAGAATAATATCTGAATCACGTCTCTTATGCGATCATATCGATAAATCTAAATTACGGAAATAAATAAACTAAGCATCTCTAAAATTAACTATCAAGTTCCCCACTGCTCAGCTTGCTTATTAAAATATTCCTGGTCTTCCTACAACAAAGTCAAAGGAACTGGGCCATGTAAAACCCAGACGTCAGTGCATCATAAATATCAAAATAATATTAATAACCAGAATATGATGCTATGATTAAATATGGGTATAAATAATAAACACAGGTGCAAAACAGTGAGCTATAGATATACCATGTGCATTCTAAAGTCTGTGTTTCTAGGTTATCTATTCTACAAATCTTTGAAATTAATTAATGGAATCGTCGATATAACTCAATAGATCCCGTGCGTGTCCGAGACCACGGTCAAGACCTTCGGGGCTGAATCCGAAACGTGTCGCTAAGCAGTAAAAATAGGATATCATATACAGACGAATGATGTCAGCATCATCTTTCCGGGGCCCGAAGCCCGTATCGACGGACCAGTCTCTGAAAAGTATTGAATTATTGAGTTACAAGTCAGGTTTCATTATTGCTTTCCCCTTTTCCCCCAGGTTTTGTATTCAAGTCAGATATTGATGATATCTACCTAATGCCAACTCAGGATCAAGCAGATACAGGTCTTGTATATCTAGACAATAAGTTACGTCCATCAGGACAATAAGTCAGGATTGTCGGTGTCACGCCCCGCTTCCTAAGATACGTAACTACAGCGCGTGACAGAGCCAACGATGCAACCTGTGGCTAGGAATTATCCTTCCACGGTCATATTACAGCTGTCTATAGGATATCAAGAACAGTAAAATATATAATCTAGCTAACACAAGTCCATCTGCCACAATAAATAAAAATCAAGAAAATGCATAAAGCGGAAACGAATCAAGATTCAATGAACAATATCTGAATCACGTCCAAATATGAGCTCACATCAAAGGAAATTAAACTGAGGAAATAAATAAACTAAACATCTCTAACAATACACGTTCAACTTCTCATTGCTCGGCTTGATTGCTAAAGTACACTTGATTTGCCTACGATAATGGTAGAGGAACTGGGCCATGCAAAACCCAGACGTCGGTGCGTCATAATATCAAAAGATTAGTAATAACCAGGATATGATAATATAGTTAAACGTGCAGGTAAATAATAAATACAGATATAAAACATTGAGGTACATGTATGTGATGTGTATTCTAAAAACTGTGCTTTTAGGTTATCTATTCTAAAAGTCTTTGAAATCAATTTAATAAAATCGTCGATGTAACTCAATAGTATCCCGTGCGTGCCCGGGACCACGGTCAAGATTCTCAGGCTGAATTCGAGACGTACCGCTAAGCAGTAAACAGATAACATGTATAAATGAATAATGTCAGCAGCATCATTCCGGAGCTGGCCGAGCCCGTAGAGACTGATCAGTATAAGTATCGAACTGTTGAGTTACAAGTCAGGTTTCATTATTGATTTCCCCTTACCCCTAAGAATATGTGTTCAAGTCAGGTATTGATGATATAAATCTAGTGCCAACACAGGATCAAGCAGGTATAGGTTTTGTCTATATAAACAACAAGTTACGTCCATCAGGACAACAATCAGGATTGTCGGCATTAGCAAGAACATCTAAGTAACAAGTCCGGTAGTGTCGTGAACATGTCATGTAATATGTATTAACCTAATTGATGCCAAATGTAACACTATAACCAATATTCAGACACGATAACCACAATGAATGCCAGGATGCATATGTATCTATCTGTAATAACCATTATACGTCCATAATCATGTATGATGCAAACTAGATAGTATATTGAACTGATATAGTAGTATAATAATGTTGTGACATTCCGGCATGCAACTAGATAAGCTATTATCAATACAGACACAGACGGATACTGAAAAACTGTAAATATGTAGTATTTGCTGAATAATAAAATACATGCACTATTCTTATTCATATAATTATCAATATAATAACATAGCATGTTGCAAGTTTGAAACTTGCCTGATCAGATCTCACGACGAGATACGGATGCAACGTCGGAATAACGTCGTAATGCAAATTTACGCGCGCAAGACTGGACCTGGCTGAGCAGTGACGTGACGTGGTGACTGGGCTAGACAACGATGGTGACTGGGTCGTCCGGATCGTCGACGACGCGCGCAACTCCGGCGAGACGGCCGGAATTAAGAAATATCAAGAAAAAGAACAAGAAAAGAAGAAGAAGAAGAAGAAGAGTGGGGTGGCTGCTGTTGTTAGGTTCTGGGGTTGTGTGAGGATAGAGAAGAAGTGGCAATGAGACGACGGGGGTTGACGACGACGAGGTGCTGCATCGACGAGGTGGCTGCGACGTTGTGAGGTGATCGGGGAAGATAACAAGGGTGTGGTGTTGGTGATCTAAGGTGTCGGAGAGAGGAGAGGGAGGTAAAGAGGAGGAGAAGATGGGGGTAAAGGTGATGACGAGGGGCGATATCGACGACGACGAGGGTTGCCAGCGTGTTAGGGTGTGGGTTTTCTTGGCGTTGGGGAAGTGCAGGCCATCGAGAAGAAGGATGAAGGAGGTGGTGATGACGAGAGGGGGAGGTGGTGAAGACGAAGGAGATGGTGATAGTAATGGGCGATGACGACGAGGGCTCCGGCGATGGTGTGGTTTCTTAGGTTGGCATCGCGGGGAGGTGCAGGGTGGTTCTTGGGAAAAGGAAAGAGGGAGGAGAGGAGGTCTCGGGGTGATAAGGGTGACAAGGGCGGTGATGGTGAGGTGAGGTCGAGGGCTGAACGGCGACGAGGGAGCGGGCGTAAGTAAGGTTCTTGGGTTCTTTCTCAAGCGGGAAGAAGAGAGGAAGGAGAGGAAGAGAGAGAGAGAGAGGTTAATAATAATAGATTATAATATATATATATATATACATACAGTGAGAGAGAGAGGAAGTGGGGACGAGATTAAGTACGGGGAGAGAGAGAGACTGGGAAAGAGAGAGAGATTAGAATATATTACTTAAATTAATATTATATATATAACAATTGGTATATTATTAGTTATATAGAAAATCCTATAATATATATTATAGGATTTTACAGCTAATACCAGATTACTCCGAATATTACCCAAGTCCCTTCTAAAAATCTAGTTTTTAAATATGGAGAACATACGTAAAAATTTAAACCATAATACGATGTCCTATCAATAAAAATGCATACCCCCAAGTACGGATCTATGTAAATATACGTAGCGATCAAAACGAGTATGTTTTAACAAGTAGGACATGAACATGATGTATGGATGCAACCATATGATCTAGGGTATGATGACATGCAAGGCTAGATATAAAAATATATTATTTGGTTTTTTTTGTATTATTAAATGATATGCGGATACTAAAATATATTATACATGTATAATATCTAAATTTGCACGGATACTCTGTACTAGCAAATATTTGATGTAGTCTTGAACCATAATGGGTTTCAAACAAGTGGTTATGGTCGGATACTAACCACAGTTGCTAAATGCACTATCCACAACCCAAAAGTAATAATAATAAAGAAATCTGTCGCAAGATTTGAAATACCCAAAAAAATATAGTATAAATGCACTAGATTGTTGCAGTCGGCATTAGTAGTAATCCAAGTAACAGGTCTGGTAATGTGTCGTGAATATATCAAGCAGTGTATATTAACCGAAAGATTACTAGATAGAAAACAATAACTAGTTATCTAAGTACGGTAGAAATGACTAATGCATATTATCTATATGGTAAGGTGTATCAATCTATTCATATATCTATCTGTAATAATTATTTTATGTTGCTACAAGGTATACTGTAATCCAGATAAAGGGTACTTAACTGAAATGAAAATTATAATAATATTATAATAAACCAATATGCAACTAGATAAAGCCGTTATTGATATAAATAGGGATTGATGCGGTAAAATTTGTAAATTGCAAATAGCGTGCTAACTATTAATATACGCATACTAATAATGACTATATATAATGGAATACGTAATGTAGCATGTCGTAAGTTTAAAAACTTGTCTGATCAAAAACTCACGACGAAATACGGATATTCATACGTCGATAACGTTCAAAAACATGACGTACGCATGACCTTGGTTACAAGCGACTGTGTACTGCCCTGGGATGCACACTGATACTCTATAGAATTCTCAGATATTGTTAAAGGCGACGGCGACGAGTCGGAGTTTGCCGTCTACGAAACGGAGTCGGAGTTTGAACTTATGAAGAAGAAAAGAGAGAGAGAGAGATGATGGGGACTGCACGTTGAGGAGGTGGTGACTGGGTTCATGCACGTCGACAAAGGGAAGTGGGTAGCGGCGGCGGTGATCGGCTCCGGCGAGATAAGAACAAAAAAGAGGAGAAGAAGAAGATGTCGGGATGATGATGGTGGCTGGGGAGTGGAGAGAGGGGAGATTAGGTCAACGCGGGGAGATGAGGCGAAGTCGACGGCGAGGTCGGGAGAAACGAGGAGGTTGGGTTTGGTCGGCGGTTGAAGAAAAGAGAAAAGAAGAAGAAAGAGAAAGTGATGATGGTGATGGGGTGCTCTGGGCTTGACGACGAGAAGGAGAAGGTGATAGAGGGTGACGGTGGTGGTCGGTTCAGGCGGCGAGGTCGACGAGGAAGATGAAGGTGGGTTCTCGGGTATGGAGTTGGGCTCGGATAAGGTCTCGGTGAAGAAGGAAAGAGATGGTGATGGTGGTGGTGACAAGGAGGTGAGGGTGAAGAGATAGTGACGGCGACGAGAGGGGACGGCGACGAGGTTAGGGTTCGGGCGTGAGAGAGAGCGAGAGGAGAGAGATGGAGACGGGGAAAGAAAGAGAGTATAAAAAATAAATTTGTTAATAATATATATATATATATATAACATTTATATAATAATACAGGCAAAGGAATATATTAAGTAATATATTATATATATTTTGTAGGATTTTACAGATAATACCAGATCATTCCAAATATTACCCGAATCTAGTCAAAAATATAGCTTTTGAATATGAAATACAGATGTAAAGATTTTAATCATAATGCAACAATCTATTATTAAATACATATACCTCCAAATAAAATTTAAATAAATATACATAAAGATTTCTAAATATTTTGTTGTCTATATTTTAAGATATGAACATAATAGATAAAAGCAATAATAAGATATGGGGTGATAAGGCATGCAAAGTTAGTTAGAAAAATATTATTCATTTATATCTTGTACTATAAATAGATATGTAAAGACTTAAAAATATATTAAGTATATATAGTACTAGATTCATATAGATACACCGTATTAGTCAATATTGGATATAACCTTTCATCATGTCGGGTTTTAAACATGCGGGTCGGATCGGATAACGACTACTACTACTTGAATCATTCGCAACCCAAAAGCGAAAAGAATAAAAGAATTTTAAAGCAAAATTTAAAATACTAATTTATATTGTATAAACGTACTAGGATGTTAAATTATACCCAACTACAAAAGAATTTTGTCTTCGAAATTCACGGAACGGGAAAAAAGACAAGAAGATACAGATCTAAGAAAAGAGATGCGGAAACTTTTTTCGAATCTCGTCTTCACGTTTCCAAATCGATTTTCCGTGCGAATGATTTCCCCACGAAACGAGTACTAGTGAGATTACTTTATTCTTGAGAACCTTTTTTTCGTCAATCCACAATAGCCATTGGTCGTTTTTCATACGTTAAATCTTTTCTCACTGTCAGTTCCAAGTGATCTAGGATGTGCGCCTCATCTCGAATATACTTGCGGAGTTGAGATACATGAAACATGTCATGAACACCCGCCAAGGATGGTGGTAAAGCCAATCGATAAGCTACCTCTCCAACACGCTCAATGATATCAAAAGGCCCCACGAATCGATGACTAAGCTTGTCTCGACTACCAAATTGGATTACTCCTCTAGTCGGTGATATCTTCGAGAACACAAGATTACCAACAGCGAATTCCAAAGGTCTTCTTCCATTATCAGCCTAAATTTTATGTCGATTCTGTGCCACTTTCATATGATTACGGATCAAGTTAAATTTCCACAGTTTGCACATTGAGATCCGGTCCCAACAATCCTCTTTCTCCAATATCGTCCCCACAGACAGGCGAGCGACACATACGACCGTACAATACTTCAAGTGGAGCCATCTGTATAGTCGCCTAAAAACTGTTATTATATGAAAGTTCCACTAAGTGCAAATGATCCTCCCACGAACTCTTGAAGTCTAACATGCATACTCTCAATATATCTCCAAGAATTTGGATCGTTCTTTCAGACTGACCGTCTATCTAAGGATGATAGGCCATGCTAAACTTCAAGTGAGTTCCTAAACTTTCCTGTATATTCCTCCAAAAGTGTGATAGAAATCGAGTATCACGATCAGAAACGAGACTTACGGATACCCCATGCAATCTCACAATCTCCTGCATGTACCGCTCTGCCAAAACCTCCATGGACTGACCAACTCGAAATGGTATGAAATGAGCTGTCTTGGTCAATCGATCGACAATCACCCAAACTGTGTTATTGCCCTTTGGACTCCGTGGTAAGGCTGTCACGAAATCCATGGTTATATGTTCCCATTTTTATTGAGAAATTGGAAGTGGTTGCAACAAACCAGCTACCCTTTGGTGTTCAGTCTTGACTTGCTGACACACCAAGTACTTCGATACGTAGCGAGCAATCTTCTTTTCCATTCCTTCCCACCAAAAATGTTGTCATAAATCTCTATACATCTTTGTACCTCCTGGATATACTGAATATGAAGAACTATGAGACTTCTTCATGACTTCTTCACGAACATCTCTTTTAGGCACACATAAACAACTTCCATATCGTAACGAACCATCTTCAGGAATCAACAAATCTGTTCGAAGTCCCGCTCCTACTTATCCTCGAAACTTTTGCAATCTTGGATCGTGCGACTGTGCTGCTTTAATGTTATCGATCAAGGATGACTGTACTTGCAACTGCATCAACTGTCCCAAAAAATTTGGTAGTACAATCTCCAACTCGAATCTCTAAAGATCAGCTATAATCTTTTTTTGTGCAGTCAACATCCGTATCACTGGCAACCGACTTAAAGCATCCGGCACTACATTAACTTTCCCCGGATGGTAATTTAGATCAAGATCATAGTCAGCCATCAGCTCTAACCATCTACGCTTCCTCATGTTGAGCTCTTTCTATATGAACACATACTTTAGGCTCTTGTGATCGGTAAATACTTCAATTCTTTCGCCTAATAAGTAGTGTCTCCAAATTTTCAGAGCAAAAATCACTGCTGCTAGCTCTCAATCATGAGTTGGATAGTTCTTCTCATGAGTTTTCAATTGTCTCGACGCATACGCTATGACCTTCTCATGCTGCATCAGAACACATCATAAGCCTTTCCCAGATGCATCGTTGTGAATAACTAGTCCTCCGGAACCATCTGGCACTGTCAGAATAGGAGCGGTGGTCAATCTCTGCTTCAGCGCTTTAAAAGCTGATGCACACTTCTCAATTCACATGAACGGTACCTCCTTTCATGTTAGCTTGGTCAATGATTCTGTTATTCGAGCGAAGTTCTCCACAAACCTTCTATAATATTCAGCATACCCAAAGAAACTTCTGATCTCCCCCACATTCTTTGTAATTAGCCAATCATGAACGGCTGCAATCTTTTCGGGGTCAACGGCAATTCCATCTCCGGATACAACATGACCCAAGAACTTCACTTCTTCGAGCCAAAACTCGCACTTGCTCATTTTAGCATATAACTTTTCTTGTCTCAGTGTTTACAGTGCGATCCTCAAGTATTCTTCATGCTCTTCTTTGCTCCTCAAATAGACCAGGATATCATCAATGAAAACAACAACGAACTGATCTAGAAATGGCAAAAAGATCCAATTTATCATGTCCATAAATATTTCCGGTGCATTAGTAATTCCAAATAGCATCACTAAATACCCGTAATGCCCATATCGAGTTCGGAACGCCGTCTTGCAAATGTCTTCTGCTTTCACTCGAACTTGATGATACCCACATTGCAAATCCAACTTCAAGAATACCCTTGTGTCACTAAGTTGATCGAATAATTCGCCTATGCGAGGGATTGGGTACTTGTTCTTAATAGTCACCCAAGTTAATTCCCGATAGTCAATGCGCATCTTTCGTGTGCCATCTTTCTTCTTGACTAGAAGAACTGGGGCTCCCTATGGTGAACCGCTGCTGTGAATCCAACCCTTCTCTAATAATTCGGTAACTTATTTTTTTACCTCTTCCAGTTCCACCAGTGCCATTGGATAATAAGCTTGTGAAATCGGCGCTGCTCAAGAATAAGATCAATTGCGAACTCCATATCTCATTTTGGCGGTAAACCCGAAATGTTCTCGAGCACATCCATAAAATTCTGAACTGTTGCTGGTGCTTCTTCCTTGTTTACTTCCATCAACGAAAGAAAGGCACTTGTCAGCCTAGCCCTAAATTTGACTGGTCCGACAGATCTGCTACCCCCCAAGAATATGAACTCCGGATGTCCGGGAATCTAAAAAATCACTTTCTTCGCACCACAATCAATGTGACCGTGGGAAATGCCAAGAAAATCCATTCCCAAGATAACATCATAGGTGTCGGTATTAATCACCAAGAATAACTCCCGTCCACAAATAACAATTGAGCAACCCTTTGTTAGTTGTATGTATGCCCTAGAGGCCAGTATTGTACAGATGTTGTATATTATATTGGATGCTTGGACATATATAGAGATGACTTTCTTGCTCGATATGATAGTATGCTATCTGGTTACTCTTTATCTTAACATGTACACTAGTCTCTTTATATTGTCTTATAGTTACATGTTGGTAAAGCCCTTAGGATGTGTACTTGACTACCTGGACTATGATGCGGATCATACTAGTGGGGACATGGTAGTCCATAAGTACATCCTTCAAGGTCCCTAGTCGTGGGTGTATCGAGACGGGGCATCGATATACCAGTGTAGACTAGCGTATACGCTTCTCGACCCATGTGATGGGCGATGGATGATCCCATATCCATTGGTGTTTGACATCAGAGATGGTGTACGGGTGCTCAGTGGAGACTGGGTACACTGGACGGACTCGCCGAGAACTCCCAGATGGTATTATACCTCACGTCAGATGGCAGTTCTCAGGTGACACTTGTACAGGTTAGTCTGTAGACCCGAGATCGTCATAGAGTCTTGTGTGATTCCCACTGTGCTTTGATCTCCACCTTACCACGTCCATGAGGGCGTGCAAAACGGTGGTCTTTGGGCACAGTCCCGAGTCACATGGAGGCAATGAGCGATAGGAGGGGTTTCGTCTCTCCCGGTATTGGGGGTTGATGTTGCGCAGTGCTCGATTGGCCATAGCAGGGAAGTCCCTGGCCAGGGCTGATCAGAGATTTGCTGGTAAGTGTTACCAGTAGTTTCTCGACCCGTTATGAGCCTCACATCGGCACGACTTATCGGGTTATTGGGGTCTGACGTTTACCACCCCTAGACTTGATATGCGACATATCAGACGAAGAGACCGGACTGTACGGTAAGTGTTACTGGTCGGATTCGCAGGAGTGTGAGCGGGCTAGCTCGTCGATCTTCTGATCGCTCAATACCCGGGTGGCCGTTACGTTTAGCAGACCGCTTGCGGCTTGTGGGTGTTTGATATGATCATCATCTGCTACCGGCGTATTGACGAGTCTTTAGAGTCCTACACAGAGGTTTCCTAGCTCAAGCGAAACGAAATAGGAGCGCATATGAGATATGTGCAGGACCGAGAATAATGCGTGTATGTGATACCGTATTCCATTCTCGCGATATATGTATCGAATCGTTATATTCGATATAACCTAGTTATCGAATCGAAGATCGATTCGATAAGCCGATACATTGGATACTAGTCGGTCATGTGCGACATGACCGGATCATTGAATCAAGTGTTGATTTAATGATTTAATGTATAATTATATATTTGATATATTACTTTGCATTAACTAGTATTGGTTCACTTTAAACGGATTTTTCTCACTTGGATTGCACATTGTATATGTGATATACTTTTGTGCACTTTTTTGTATCATGTTTGATGATACTTGATCATATGGTTAAGTGAATAGAATTAAACCATGGTTATTATGATAATTAGGGTTTTGCATATTTATTTATTCATTTATTTGTTTATTCATTTATTTGGATAAGTTTTAAGAGAATGGTGGCTTTCTTTTGTCATTAGTTGAAGCTTCATGAAGCTTTGACTTCTTTAACCATTCTTGTCTTCTTGCTTAACCCTAACCCACTTAATTCACCATGGTTTATTCTCTACACTTAACCCTAGTTTAAGTTATGATAAGTATTGGTTTTCTATTTCTTTTTAATAGAACTTATCATAACCATCTTCATCTTCTTCTTCTTCTTCAAGCTTGCTACTTTAATGGCAACTTGAGATCTAGTGAGAGAAATCCAAATCTAAAGTGAACCCACCTCCTATTTCTTCATCCTCTACCTCTTGCCAAGTGGTTTTGGGTGTTTTCTTCACAAGTTTCACTACTTTGTGAAGTCGGAGCTTGAGCTTGTGCAACCTCGACGTAGATCGTCTTTGACACGAAGCCGACGACCTATTCCGCACGTTTCTCCGATGAAGCCGTCACGAGAGTCCAAGGTTCAAGATGGACAGCGAGAGGACGCCCTCGTGGAGCTAAGGAAGTGGAAATCCGGATCTACAAAGGTTGTAGCATCTAACTTCTAGTTAAATAGTTAACTAGTTTCTTGTTTCGCCTAAACATCTAGTCTAAGATCCGTAGTCTAGGGTTTCTCGGCACCATTTTTTTTAAATTGGCATGTTCGATACCTTGTGAGAACTCTATAGGGTGCCAAGGAACCTTTCACTGGTATCAGAGCCTAGCTAGAGGCTTAGGCGAAGTCTAGACGGAGTTTGAAGTCCGAACGAACTCGAAACCATAATTCCAAAGTGCTCTCTGGAAAATTTCTGAAATTTTGGATTTTTGTCAATTAAAAATATGCAGAAAATCATGCAGGGTCTTATATGAAATACTGTGAAATTCGAGGGCCTGATTCAACTTTTCCACCGCGGAACCGCGGCATGATCCATGAACACGCGGCGGTTCCGCGTCCGTACTGTCCCCTTGTCTGGTTATTTTTTCACAGTAATTCATGAATTCAGATATTATATTTTCTGGGTATTTTTATTGTGACTCTACAGAAGAGTATTTTGGGGTTGCTTTGGGGACTCAATTATTCGTTCGAGTTATCAGATTTTGTCTATGTAGATTTCCGGATAACTTTAGAATATGTTAAAAAGTTCGACCGGATATAAATACCCAATTTTTCCCCTGTCGGGAAATTTCCAAGTGTTGGATTTTTCCGTAGTTTAACGACGTTCTAAGTAGTGCAAGTAACGCGATGGACCCTCTAGAAGACAACAAACCTTAACTCGATTATGTGACCGTCTTGAACTGCCCTTTGAACCTTCGGGTTTGGGGCAGTACGGCGTGCCACATGTGAGGCGTTGGCTTGACCCTTCTACGGCTGGACCGTCGGTACTGAGGCACGAACTGAATGTTGTTAGACTTATTTCATATGTTGAGCTGTATCGGGAAAACTTGGGTATTCGACTGTTCGATCGGAAAGTTTAACATTTTCTGTTTATCTGGAATGTGATACAATAATTGGAATTCACAAACAGTTATGTGATAACTGAATGAATGTTATAAATTTAGCAGTTTAGTCCCATATGATATTGAAAAGAGTTTTCGATAATGAGACTAAAATGCGGGATTTATATCTGTTAGGCATGTGATGTCTAAGTATTTCATTTGATTAGGCATACGATGTCTGAAGAAGTTGCGGATTCCAATTGTTGTAGTTTTACACTTTCTTTTCTGTGACCGTAAGTGTAGTATGTTCATATCGCCGGTTTCGTTGCTATACGTCAACGACAATTGGGGTATGCATACTTACTTACGTTGATGACATGTGATGTTATGTGTTGCTGGATATGTTATATTGGATCGTCGTGTTTGAATAGCCGGGGGTTTTTATGTGAGATGAGTGTTTTTCATTTTCATTCATGTAAAAACTTGTATGTAATATTCTTTTATTTGGGGCACTTCCAGGTAGCGGAAGATGTCACCTTTTATATATTATTTACTTTTCCGCATTAGGATAGACCCAAGGAGGGGAGCACAAGTAACCGGGTTCTGGGGTCCAGTGGGAGACCAACTCGAGGAGTCGAGTCCGGGTCTCCTAACCCTAGAATTGGCAAGGTTGCTTGCCGCTCTCGTAGGGGTCTAGGGGTGTGGGATTGGCTATTCATCACGACCGTGGAATCCGTGTTTTATACTGGCTCGTATTGAAAACACGGACGTCCTAGTATATCCAATATTTCATATGTTTATTCTGCTGCGATATCTGTGATGTGTTTCTGTGATGGATATAGTATATAGTATATATGATATATTATATAGACGTTACTTATGTTTTACACCCGCGCTAGCCCTGCCCTGCTCTGTCGTTAGTTACCTAACCTAACGGTGCACGAGGGGACATCGAGGCGAATGCGGATGGCATAAGTGTACGTCATATCTATCTGTGATGTTTAGGTATTTAAATGATGGGACTTCATTAATGTGATTAATGAAAGAAAAGAAACCTAAGATGTTGTAGAATAAAATTTTAAAACAAAACAGGTAGCTACAGTTCTTGCTTTGCATAGCGGTATATATGATATACCCTGCACCTTATTCGATGAGGAAAGGACCGAGATCCCTTCACCGGGAGTGACTCCTTTAGCAATAACTGGCAGATGCTACACACTCGGTTTGCTTTTGACTGCTTTTGGGTTTTTGCTTTGCACAGCGATATATATGATATATCCCGCACCTCATTCGATAAGGAAAGGGCCGACGATCCCTTCACCGGGAGTGACCCCTTTAGCAAGACTAGAAAAGCCTCAAAATCACTCCATTTCAAAACTCCATTTGATTCTACAACGATATCAAGTTCATTACGCAATAGGTTTTCAGAAAAACCTGTCGTAGCCCTCCGTCATTTCAGATAAGTACTATTTAGTATTCGTGCTGCGGTTGTTTGGCATGCGTCAAGGCGTAGTATACGGTAGCTAACTAGTATTTATCTGCTTATCCATATGATGCAGATTGGATTAGGGTATTCGCACGGCGTTGTTTGGCATGCGTCAAGGGTCGTGCGGGTGGGTTTAATTCAATCAGGAAATGACGGGTTGAACTTGACTAGCGGACTATGGGTTGTTTGGCATGCGTCAAGGTCATAGCACGCTAGGGGCAAAAGATTATCGGGAATTTCAAGTGTTGAAATTTGCAATGAGATTGCATACCTTCTATGAGATAGTTGGATCCCGATACCCACTGCGAGTAAGAGTTACTCCTGGGAGAGTTTTACACATTACAATTAGCCGATCAAGTAGGTGTCTAGAAAGATGTTAACGAGGTTATGCCTCTGGGAAAACGAGGTTTACATTAATTAGGTTCGTGCGAAAGCACGGGGGACCTCCCTCAAAGTACCGACACTGGCCTGGCTGAAAGATTGGCGAACTTGTAGTGTGTAATTAATCCCGGCTAGTCTTTCCTTTTAGGGTTTGAAGGAAGATTTGATAAAAAGCAGTGGGAGCCATCCTGATTAGATAAGATAATAACCAATCTGATCTTGCACGAGCTTACGCTAAAGTGTTTTCTTCTCTCTCTCTCCAGGTAGCGACCATTTCATGCCTTAATCAAGATAATAATATGGATGTATTGACCGAACCCGCATGTTATACTGTGCTGGGGAACGTTGGTTCTGTTCCTTCTTATAAGAGTTATAGGAATGAACAGGAAATAGGGGAATACCAGGATTCCCATGCCACCCGAATGAAGAAAGTACATGTTGATGCATTTTCTTCGGGTGTGTTCGTTACAGAGAACTGTTTCTCCATTTGCTCCACGTCCTGGGTATTAGATACCGGGTCAGGATCCCATATATGTAATCAGTTACATGGGCTTAGGAAAGGTAGAGAACTTGGAGAAGGTGATAAAGACATTAGAGTTGGAAATGGTGCAATTGTTGCAGCTAAGACTGTCGGGGAATATCACCTTGCATTACCAACTGGTAATACATTGGTTCTGAACGAATGCTATTACATGCCGAACCTGATATGAAACATTATATCGGTTTCTTTATTGAGTAAAGAGGGATATAATTTTGTATTACAGGATAATGTTATGAACATTTTCCGTAACCAAAAGTTGGTTGGATCAGGCACGTTGTGCAATGGCATTTATGTTCTAAACCAATCAACAGTTCTGAGCATAACAAACACACACAAGAGGAAGAGTTCTGAACTGAACGAATCCTTCTTGTGGCATTGTAGACTGGGTCACATCAATGCGACACGACTGGCTAAGTTGCATAAGGATAGATATTTAAATCCGTTTGAATTTTCATCCTATGACACTTGCCAGTCATGTCTCAAAGGCAAGATGACCAAAGCTCCGTTTACGGGACACGGAGAAAGAGTTACCGAACTCTTGGGACTGATACATAGTGATGTATGCGGTCCCATGTCTACACATGCCAGGGATGGTTCTTCGTACTTCATTACATTCACTGACGATCTCTCTAGATTCGGATATGTGTTCCTGATGAAACACAAATCAGAAGCTTTTGAGAAATTTAGAGAATATAAACAAGAAGTCGAGAACCAAACCGGAAAAAGTATTAAAATCCTACGATCTGATCGAGGAGGGGAATACTTGAGCAATGAATTCCTGGACTTCCTAAAAGAGAATGGGATTCTCTCTCAGCTGACTCCTCCATATACACCACAGCACAACGGTGTATCTGAACGGAGAAACCGCACCCTATTAGATATGGTGCGCTCAATGATGAGTACAGCTGAGTTACCTATTTCCTTCTGGGGATATGCGCTTGAGACAGCCATGGACCTATTGAATAGAGTTCCTACCAAATCAGTGCCTACCACTCCATATGAGATATGGAAAGGGAAGAGACCACATCTTAATTATATTAAGATATGGGGTTGTCCAGCCTATGTCAAAAGACAAAATCCGGACAAACTCGAGGCAAGATCTGTCTTATGTAAGTTTGTAGGATATCCCAAAAATTCACAAGGGTATATCTTCTACCACCCCGAGGAACAAAAGGTGTTTGTTTCTCGACATGCCACTTTCTTAGAAAAAAGTTTTCTTATGAAACAGATAAGTGGCATTGAGGTAGAACTGGAAGAGGTTCCAGCGACACAGACTACAACAGAAGATTTGGTTGAACCAGAGGATTCCGTAGTTCCCGATGAACCCCAGCCACTCCGCCGATCTAGTAGGGTTCCTCGCCAACCTGAGAGATACTACGGTTTTCTCATGGATGGAGGGAGCGAGGATTGCATCATGGAGGATGATGACCCAACTAGCTTCGAGCAGGCCATCACGAGTAGGGACTCAGTGAAATGGCTGGATGCTATGCGGTCCGAGATGGAATCCATGTACACCAACAAAGTATGGACTTTGGAAGTTGCTCCTGAAGGGGTAAAACCCATTGGGAGCAAGTGGATCTTCAAGAAGAAACTTGGTGTAGATGGGAAAGTGGAGACTTTCAAAGCTAGACTTGTAGCAAAGGGTTTTCGTCAAAGACCAGGTGTGGACTATGACGAAACCTTTTCTCCATTGGCTATGCTTAAATCCATCCGGATCATGCTTGCCATTGCTGCCTTTCATGACTACGAAATCTGGCAAATGGATGTTAAGACCGCCTTTCTAAATGGTGATTTAGAAGAGTGCGTGTACATGACTCAGCCAGAGGGCTTCGTAGACAGTGGGAGCAGCGGGAAGGTGTGCAAGCTGCTTAAATCCATTTATGGATTAAAGCAAGCATCGCGGAGTTGGAACATCTGCTTTGATGTCGTTATCAAAGAGTTTGATTTCGTCAAAAATCCATATGAACCTTGTATCTACAAGAAGGTGGCAGAGAGTAAGGTTGTCTTCCTCGTATTGTACGTGGACGACATACTCTTGATAGGAAATGATATTCCTATGCTGCAAGCGGTCAAGCTCTTCTTATCACAAAGATTCTCAATGAAAGATCTTGGTGATGCCTCCTGCATATTGGGAATTAGGATCTATAGAGATAGATCCAAACGGATTTTGGGATTGTCCCAATCCAGGTACATTGACACCATACTAAAGAGGTTTAGTATGGAAGAGTCCAAGCGTGGGAACTTGCCCACGATCTCTGGAGTCACTCTCTCCAAAGAGATGTCTCCCAAGACTGATTTGGAGAGAGCTCGCATGCAAGGGATACCCTATGCTTCGGCAGTAGGCTCTATCATGTATGCGATGCTATGTACCAGACCCGATGTAGCATACTCACTAAGTGTAGTGAGCAGGTATCAAGCTGATCCTGGAGAGAGTCACTGGACAGCTGTGAAGAGCATTCTCAAGTACTTACGAAGGACTAGAGATATGTTCTTGGTGTATGGTAACGGAGAACTCCAAGTGGAGTCCTTTACCGATTCGAGCTTCCAGAGTGATAAGGACGACTCTAAGTCGCAGTCGGGCTTTGTCTTTACCCTTTATGGAGGGACGGTTAGCTGGAAGAGTTCCAAGCAGGAAACCATGGCAGACTCGACGATGGAGGCTGAATACATCGCTGCCAACGATGCTGCCAAAGAGGCTGTCTGGATCAAGAAGTTAATGAACTTGGAGTGGTTCCATCCATTGAGCGTCCAATACCTTTGTATTGCGATAACAATGGAGCGGTGGCTTTGGCCAAGGAACCCAGGTCCCATCAGCGGTCCAGGCATATTCTGAGGCGGTATCACCTGATCCGGGAGATAGTTGATCGCCGGGAGATCGAGGTCAGGAGAGTTGACACGAAGAACAACACGGCGGATCCACTCACGAAGGCCATTCCCCAGACACAGTTTGAGAGACTCTTCGGGATGCTCGGTATGCGATACTACAGCAGCTGGCCCTAGTGCAAGTGGGAGATTGTTAGTTGTATGTATGCCCTAGAGGCCAGTATTGTACAGATGTTGTATATTATATTGGATGCTTGGACATATATAGAGATGACTTTCTTGCTCGATATGATAGTATGCTATCTGGTTACTCTTTATCTTAACATGTACACTAGTCTCTTTATACTGTCTTATAGTTACATGTTGGTAAAGCCCTTAGGATGTGTACTTGACTACCTGGACTATGATGCGGATCATACTAGTGGGGACATGGTAGTCCATAAGTACATCCTTCAAGGTCCCTAGTCGTAGGTGTATCGAGACGGGGCATCGATATACCAGTGTAGACTAGCGTATACGTTTCTCGACCCATGTGATGGGCGATGGATGATCCCATATCCATTGGTGTTTGACATCAGAGATGGTGTACGGGTGCTCAGTGGAGACTGGGTACACTGGACGGACTCGCCGAGAACTCCCAGATGGTATTATACCTCACGTCAGATGGCAGTTCTCAGGTGACACTTGTACAGGTTAGTCTGTAGACCCAATATCGTCATAGAGTCTTGTGTGATTCCCACTGTGCTTTGATCTCCACCTTACCACGTCCATGAGGGCATGCAAAACGGTGGTCTTTGGGCACAGTCCCGAGTCACATGGAGGCAATGAGCGATAGGAGGGGTTTCGTCTCTCCCGGTATTGGGGGTTGATGTTGCGCAGTGCTCGATTGGCCGTAGCAGGGAAGTCCCTGGCCAGGGCTGATCAGAGATTTGCTGGTAAGTGTTACCAGTAGTTTCTCGACCCGTTATGAGCCTCACATCGGCACGACTTATCGGGTTATTGGGGTCTGACGTTTACCACCCCTAGACTTGATATGCGACATATCAGACGAAGAGACCGGACTGTACGGTAAGTGTTACTGGTCGGATTCGCAGGAGTGTGAGCGGGCTAGCTCGTCGATCTTCTGATCGCTCAATACCCGGGTGGCCGTTACGTTTAGCAGACCGCTTGCGGCTTGTGGGTGTTTGATATGATCATCATCTGCTACCGGCGTATTGACGAGTCTTTAGAGTCCTACACAGAGGTTTCCTGGCTCAAGCGAAACGAAATAGGAGCGCATATGAGATATGTGCAGGACCGAGAATAATGCGTGTATGTGATACCGTATTCCATTCTCGCGATATATGTATCGAATCGTTATATTCGATATAACCTAGTTATCGAATCGAAGATCGATTCGATAAGCCGATACATTGGATACTAGTCGGTCATGTGCGACATGACCGGATCATTGAATCAAGTGTTGATTTAATGATTTAATGTATAATTATATATTTGATATATTACTTTGCATTAACTAGTATTGGTTCACTTTAAACGGATTTTTCTCACTTGGATTGCACATTGTATATGTGATATACTTTTGTGCACTTTTTTGTATCATGTTTGATGATACTTGATCATATGGTTAAGTGAATAGAATTAAACCATGGTTATTATGATAATTAGGGTTTTGCATATTTATTTATTCATTTATTTGTTTATTCATTTATTTGGATAAGTTTTAAGAGAATGGTGGCTTTCTTTTGTCATTAGTTGAAGCTTCATGAAGCTTTGACTTCTTTAACCATTCTTGTCTTCTTGCTTAACCCTAACCCACTTAATTCACCATGGTTTATTCTCTACACTTAACCCTAGTTTAAGTTATGATAAGTATTGGTTTTCTATTTCTTTTTAATAGAACTTATCATAACCATCTTCATCTTCTTCTTCTTCTTCAAGCTTGCTACTTTAATGGCAACTTGAGATCTAGTGAGAGAAATCCAAATCTAAAGTGAACCCACCTCCTATTTCTTCATCCTCTACCTCTTGCCAAGTGGTTTTGGGTGTTTTCTTCACAAGTTTCACTACTTTGTGAAGTCGGAGCTTGAGCTTGTGCAACCTCGACGTAGATCGTCTTTGACACGAAGCCGACGACCTATTCCGCACGTTTCTCCGATGAAGCCGTCACGAGAGTCCAAGGTTCAAGATGGACAGCGAGAGGACGCCCTCGTGGAGCTAAGGAAGTGGAAATCCGGATCTACAAAGGTTGTAGCATCTAACTTCTAGTTAAATAGCTAACTAGTTTCTTGTTTCGCCTAAACATCTAGTCTAAGATCCGTAGTCTAGGGTTTCTCGGCACCATTTTTTTTAAATTGGCATGTTCGATGCCTTGTGAGAACTCTATAGGGTGCCAAGGAACCTTTCACCCTTGCCCTCATTACTAGATATAATTCTCCCATTCCCAGTGTGTATGTCCCAGCAACTAGACAGGGTCGTGTGTGGGACAGAGTGTGTACTAATAAACTTGGACGACATGAAGCAATAGGATGCACCTGAATCGAATAATACCAATGCGGGAAAATTATAAAAAAGTAGGACACCTGAAACAACATCGTCTGACGCCTTGGCATCCTCGGCCGTCAATGTGAAGGCCCATCCCTGATTAAGCCTCTGAGTAATCTGCTCTGACCATAAGTCTGCTTCTGCGGTGGTTTTTGAATATCGTCTCTCGAACGTAGCTTCGAAGGGCATGCACTAATGGTATGGTCAGCTGATCCACAAACTAAATAAAGTCTGAGCCTCCTTCGACACTCTTTCTGCATGTGTCCGGGTAGATGGTAAAAGTCATAAATCACACCCTCTTTCTGATCTGATAAAAAAGATTTCTTCATAGGTATTGTCCCTCATTTGTTTACTGGAATGCTTCTACGTACAGGAGCTCTGTTTGGTGTAAACACAGTCTTCCGCACCACAACCTCTTGTTGTAGATTACCCTTTACTTTTACCGATAAACTCTGCTGCTCCCTAACCGCCTTGAGAACTTGGGAGAAGGTGGTCAATCCCAGAAATATGATGTGTCTCTGAATCTCCACATCCAAACTATACATAAACCGCCTTACCCTATCTGCCTGGCAACCAAGGGCCCCACAAATCGACTGAGTCGGTTCCATTCAGTCGCATGTGTATCAACGGATCCAACATTTTACTTCAAGCTAATGAAATTCTCCTCCATTTCCTCCCGAGAAGATTGCGGAAAGAACTTCTCTAAGAAACTTCGCGAAAAAGTCACCCAACTGATCGGTTTGGTCAGACGGGTCTTCTCTATAAGCTACCACTCGCGAGTGTAATCTACCAATTGGATGCGCACTACATCCACCCTTTTCTTATCTGGAATCTACGCGGTAACGAGCAGGTTCACTGTATCAACAAGCCACTGCTCCGCTGGCAATGGCTCCTCCAATCCTGTAAATATGGACGGACCGAGCTTTCTAAAGTCTGCTACGGTGCCCTCACACTGTGTTGACCTGGGAGCTGCTGCCCTCTCAGTTTCTATAACAACAGATTACTGGATCGTCCTCAGACACTCTTGAAAAGCCTCGGCCTGCCGCTGATTCAGGTCAATTTGACACTT
Source organism: Agapanthus africanus (assembly GCA_030015575.1). Lineage (NCBI taxonomy): Eukaryota > Viridiplantae > Streptophyta > Magnoliopsida > Asparagales > Amaryllidaceae > Agapanthus > Agapanthus africanus. Next base: position 678,772,555 of record CM057337.1, read on the forward strand.
CTGGTTTTCTAACATACCGCGTACAACTCCAAGTAATGCGGCATTATCTACACGCCTCTGATATAATCACAAATCTCTATCCACTATGATTCTGAAGCCAAAGACACTGAAGGGGATTAGTAACGATAAACGTGATTTAGTAAACAAGATAGTGATAACTATAGATTCAAGACTGGCAAGGCAGTAATGTGGCAGGATATGTTCCTAATTCCAGGTTTCCTGGTTAGTGTTTTGGGTTCAATACCCAACTACAAAAGAACCAAACCCGACTAACCCTAAATCCTAGGGCTCTGATACCAAACAAACCCTGTCACGCCCCGCTTCCCAAAATACATGAATACGGCACGTGACAGAGCCAACCATGCTACCTATGGTTAGAAAAAATCCCTCCATGATCACATTACGGCTGTCCATCAGATATCGAGAACAATAAATAAAAGCTAATTAACACATGTCCATCTGCCACAGTAAATAAAAGTCAAGAAATGTAAATAGCAGAAACGAATAAAGATCCAATAAGAATAATATCTTAATCACATCCTTTATGGGATCACATCGATAAATCTAAACTACGGAAATAAATAAACTAAGCATCTCTAAAATTAATCATCAAGTTCCTCACTACTCGGCTTACTTGTTAAATATTCCTGGTCTTCTTGCGACAAAGTCAAAAGAACCGGGCCATGCAAAACCCAGACGTGAGTGCGTCATAAATATCAAAATAATAGTAATAACCAGAATAGTATGATATGATTAAACATGGGTATAAATAATAAACACAGGTGCAAAAAAGTGAGCCATAGATATGCCATGTGTATTCTAAAGTCTGTGTTACTAGGTTATCTATTCTACAAATCTTTAAAATCAATTAATGGAATCGTCGATGTAATTTAATAGTATCTCATGTGTGCCAGGGACCACGGTCAAGACCCTCGGGGCTGAGTCCGAGGCGTGCCGCTAAGAAATAAAAACAAGATATCATTTACAGAAGAATGATGTCAGCATCATCATTCCGGAGCCCGAAGCCCATATCGACTGATCAGTCTCTGAAAAGTATCGAACTGTTGAGTTACAAGTTAGGATTCATTATCGATTTCTCCTTTTTCGCCCAGATTTTGTGTTCAAGTCAGGTATTGATGATATCTACCTAATGCCAACACAGGATCAAGCAGGTACATGTCATGTCTATCTAGACAACAACTCACGTCCATCAGGACAACAAGTCAGAATTGTCGGCATTAGTAGTAATCCAAGTAACAGGTCTGGTAATGTATCGTGAACATATCAAGCAGTGTATATTAACCAAAAGAATACTAGATAGAAACGGTAACCAGTTATCTAAGTACAGTAAAAATGACTAATGTATATTATATATGTGGTAAGGTGTAATCAATCTATTCATATATCTATCTGTAATAATCATTTTATGTTGCTAAAAGGTATACTATAATCTAGATAAAAAGTATTGAACTGAAATGAAAATTATAATAATATTATAATGAACCAGCATGCAACTAGATAAAACGGTTATTGATATAAATATAGATTGATGCGGTAAAATTTGTAAATTGCAAATAACATACTAACTATTAATATACGCATACTAATAATGACTATATATAATGGAATACGTAATGTAGCATGTCGCAAGTTTAAAAACTTGCCTGATCGAAAACTCACGACGAAATACGGATATTCACACGTCAGCGACGTTCAAAAACACGACGTACTCCCGACCTTGGTTACAAGTGACTGTGTACTGCTCTGGGATGCACACAGGTACTCTGTAGAATTCTCAGATGCTGTTGAAGGTGACGGCGACGAGTCGGAGTTCGCCGGCTACGAAATGGAGTCGGAGTTTGAACTTGTGAAGAATAAAAGAGAGAGAGAAATGATGGGGACTGCACGTTGAGGAGGTGGTGACTGGGATCATGCTCGTCGGCGAAGGGAAGTGGGTGGCGGCGGCGGTGATCGGCTCCGGCGAGGTAAGAACAGAAAAGAAAAGAAGAAGAAGATGATGATGATGATGTCGGGGTGATGATGGTGGCTAGGCTCTGGATTTAGCGAAGGCATGGAGAGGAGAGAGGCAAGATTAGGTCGGCGACGGGAAGATGAGGCAAAGTCGATGGCAAGGTCGGGAGAGACGAGGAGGTTGGGTTTGGTCGGCGGTTGAAGAAAAGAGAAAAGAAGAAGAAAGAGAAAGTGATGGTTGTAGGGTGCTTTTCGTCACCCCATTGAGATGGGAATACGCGCGCGCTTGTCAGGCGTACTACATATTCCCCCTGCCTAGGGTAGGCCGGGGTTTAATGATTGTGGGGATCCGAATCTCCGGCAGCCGCGGACTAAGCTGCCGTTAATTACCTCTCGCCTTTGGGGCGAGGGGACCTCCGATTAACGGGTTAAACTGGTCATGCGAACTCAATGTGCGGTGTACGTGTGTTGTGTTTTGAAAGGGGGGTTTTGGATATATCGGGAGCCACGCAGAGTTTTTACGGGGGTCCCGCTACCCGGATAGCGGGCTGGGGGTCAAGGGGGCTAGCAGCCCCCTTGCGGGGTGCGGGGAAGCGCCCCGTTAGAAATTTTTTTCTAACAGGGACAGTGTCGTGGGGTACATGTGTGTGTAAATACGTATACAGATGTATATATATGTATGTACATAAAAAGAGGGGGGAAAGGCACCTAAGGGATGCGTGGGGCCAGCGCCTTGAGCGCTGTGCGCTTAGGTGCTGTGCGCTCAGGCGCAAGCGCGCCACGTGTCAGCACGTGGGCGTTTTGCGCCTGAGCACAGTGCGCTTGAGCGCAAGTGCGCCCACGTGTCGGCACGTGGGTGCTTTGCGCTCGAGCGCAGTGCGCCTGAGCGCAGAGCGCCACGTGTCGGCATGTGGGCGCTTTGCGCTCGAGCGCAGTGCGCCTGAGCGCAGGCGCGCCACGTGTCAGTACGTGGGCGCTTTGCGCTCGAGCGCAGTGCGCCTGAGCGCAAGCGCGCCACGTGTCGGCAGATGGGCGCTTTGCGCTCGAGCGCAGTGCGCCTGAGCGCAAGCGCGCCACGTGTCGGCACGTGGGCGCTTTGCGCTCGAGCGCTGGGCGCTGGCGAGATAAAGGGGCTTTTAGTCCCAGAACCAGAAGCTATGCTTCAGAAAGGAATATTTGTTATATATATATATATATATATATGTAAATATATGGAGTTAAACTCATGAAATGTTTTGGTTGATGAAAGGGGGTCTTCTTCTTCCTCCTCTGTTGGCTGGATCTTGATGATCAAGAGATGTGAGATCTAAAAATCTCTCCTTTCTGAGATCTAATGGTAGATCCAAGTTCCCCTTTGTGGGTTTTATGGTGGAAGACTTCTTAGTTTTTGAAAGAAAGAGTAAAACTCTTGATTTAATTCAAAGAGATGAGAAGGTTTAGAACCTTGGAGAAGGAGCAGGAGGCACAAAAGATCTCAGATCTAAAATTTTTGTGGAGAGAATGAAAAGTGTTATATTTTATTCATCATGTTGCCTTTTATAGGCTTACATATTTGCATATAGCCCCTTGGGCTTTACAAAAGGGCATTTTAGCCATCCCATGGCTCATGTGCCATTTCATTTTTGCACATAAGCCATGGGCTTACAAAATATTGGCTTTATGCCCATTTTGTTTACATTCATGCATAAACAATTACATAAGAATTATTTATTACATGATTTTGTTGTTGGCATTGGGAGGCTGGCCGCGGGCTCGACTTGGGCATGGGCCTGCTTGACCTGGGCTTGGGCCCACCTAGCTTGGGGGTTGACCTTGACTTTAACTCGGTCAACCGGGGTGTAAATTTTTACCCCAACAAATTGCCCCCATCAATAAATGCACACCGCACATGTGGGTCGTGTGCATGAAATTGATGGATCTTCTTTCACGTGGAGGCGACTTGCTTTGATTCCCACTTTTTTGGATGCACTGCCTTTTTTACGACGTGGACGGTCGACGCTTGACGCGTTTCCGAGATAGAGTGTCTGTGGTAGATGTTTCCCTAGCCCGGAGAGATTTCGTTGACGTGTCCCCGGCGCGAAGTGTCGTTGGTCGACGTTTCCCCGAGACGGAGTGTCTATGTTGGACGTTTCCCCGATGCAGAGTGTCGCTGGTTGACGTGTCCCCGGCACGGAGTGTCGTTGGTTGACGTTTCCCTGATGCGGAGTGTCCGTGTTGGACGTTTCCCCGATGCAGAGTGTCGCTGGTTGACGTATCCCCGGCACGGAGTATCTGCTTGACGTTTCCCCGGCACGGAGTGTCGCTGTTGGACGTTTCCCTGATGCAGAGTGTCTGTGTTGGACGTTTCCCCCGATGCGGAGTGTCGCTGGTTGACATTTCCCTGATGCGGAGTGTCTGTGTTCGACGTTTCCCCGATGCAGAGTGTCGTCTGGTCGACGTGTCCCCGGCACGGAGTGTCGCTGATCGACTTTTCCCCGGCGCGGAGTGTCGCTGATCGACTTTTCCCTGGCGTGGAGTGTCGGTGGTTGACTTTTCCCCGAGACGGAGTGTCTGCTGTTGGACGTTTCCCCGGTACGGAGTGTCTGTGTTGGACGTTTTCCTGATGCGGAGTGTCGCTGGTTGACGTTTCCCCGAGACGGAGTGCCTGTGGTAGGACGTTTCTCCGAGACGGAGTACCTGTTGTAGGGCGTATCCCCGAGACGGAGTGCCTGTGGTAGGGCGTATCCCCGAGACGGAGTGCCTGTGGTAGGGCGTTTCCCCGAGACGGAGTGCCTGTGGTAGGGCGTTTCCCCGAGACGGAGTGCCTGTGGTAGGACGTTTCCCCGAGACGGAGTGCCTGTGGTAGGGCGTTTCCCCGAGACGGAGTGCCTGTTATAGGGCGTTTCTCCGAGACGGAGTGCCTGTGGTAGGACGTTTCCCCGAGACGGAGTGCCTGTGGTAGGACGTATCCCGAGACAGAGTACCTATGGTAGGGCGTATCCCCGAGACGGAGTGCCTGTGGTAGGACGTATCCCCGAGACGGAGTGCCTGTGGTAGGGCGTATCCCCGAGACGGAGTGCCTGTGGTAGGACGTTTCCCCGATGCGGAGTGTCGCTGGTTGACGCAGAGGTCGATGTTGGAATTGGTTGGTTTGATTTGTTTGATTTGAGTTGACATCAGCATCGCTGTACTGGAATATGGTACCAGGAGCGAATCATCATCTGTCTTTGAGAGGATTTGGAAATTGGGGTTTTTGTTTGGCATCTGCATTGCTGCACTGTAATAATGCCAGGAGCAACTCATCATATGCCCCGAGAGGATTTGGATTGGGTTTGTTTGGTATCAGTATCGCTATACTGGAATATGGTACCAGGAGCGAATCATCATTTGCACCGAAAGGATTGGGAATTGGTGGCTTAGAAGACAAGTTTAGATCCCTATCACCTAAGGCTTTTCAATTTTATGGGCCGTGAGGGTCCCATAAAAGCATTTTCTCCCTATGGGTCGTAAGGATCCCGCAGGTGTATTTTCTCCTTAGGAGTCGTGGGGACTCCTAAGTGTGTTGCTCCTTTGTGAGTCGTAGGGATCTCACGCGGGAATTTTCTCCTCACAAAATCGAGAAGACTTTGCGAGTGCATTTCATTTCTTTTTTTTTACGAGTTTGCGCCCTTTCGGGTTTTCACAAACTCGCCGGCAGTCCTGCTGTTTTTACTCACGGAGCCCTTTCGGGTTTTCATCCGTGCCCGTTTTGGTTGTGGACATACCGTTCTTCTTTTTTTCTTTTTTTTCTTTTTTTTTGGAGAGATCGGGATTGTTTTACGCCCGTGAATTGTATACGGTTTTGCAGGATGTATGATCCAGACCGTAGGGCCGAAAAAATTTGGGACATTGTTGGCGTCTGCATCGCTGCACTGGAATATGGTACCAGGAGCGACTCATCATTCGCCGCTTGGGAATTTGAGTTTGGAATTTGGTTGGCGTCTGCATCGCTGCACTGGAACATGGTACCAGGAGCGACTCATCATTCACCGTTTGGGGTATGGGGATATGGAATTTGGTTGGCGTCTGCATCGCTGCACTGGAATATGGTACCAGGAGCGACTCATCATTCGCCACTTGGGGATTTGGATTTGGAATTTGGTTGGCGGTCTGCATCGCTGCACTAGAATATGGTACCAGAGCGACTCATCATTCTCTGCTTATCTGGAGAATCGGTGATGTTAGAACTTCCGCCTTTTCGGTTGTCGTCCCTCCAAGGTTTCGGTCTGTTTGTGAACTGAAGATCCTGAGCGAACTCGGGCTTTGAGCATTCCAACGTTTGGACCTTTTTGGTCAGATCTTGGAATGTTTGAGACCCGCGGTACATAGAAACGGGGCCATCCAGTTGTTGAGATTTCCGACAAGGAGACTGACAGATTGGTCCTGCTCTATCGGCGGTTCGCATTTGATGGAAAGATTACGCCATCGGGTTATAAAATCCGTGTTGCTTTCGTCGCTCTTGGGCTTAGTCCTTACGAGCTCGGCAATGGTAATCTTATTGCTGACAGCTCATGAACCTCTGCCGAAACAGAGACTCCATTTGGACAAAAGTTGTGACGGAGCCATCTGGTATGCTCGTGTACCAGTCGAAAGCAACATCGGTCAAGCTATTAACGAACTGGCGGAGGAGAAGCGCATCATTGCCCCCAGTATTCCCGCATGAGGCTTTGAAGTGGGCGATATGCTGATTCGCGTTTCCCGTCCCATCGAATCTTCCGAATTTGGGGATGACATAGCCGCTAGGGAATTCCACCAGATCATACTGAGCAGGATATGGTCTCCCACTACTACTGATATCTTTTTGCGCTTCGGCTTCGCCACCAATGTTTTGACTTTGCTGGCAACCAAATCCATGATTTGATCTTGAGTTAGCGGGCTACTGTCATCGGTAGCCAAGACATTTCCCGAGATAGGATGCGACTGATTTTCATATAGTTCGCCCACTTTTGGATTTGAGGGAATAGGTGTCGGCTGCTTTGGGGCGCCACTTCCCGGTTCACGAGCAGAGCCCTCCGATTGATTGGGCGGCTGAGAGGCAAGTCGGGCCGTGAGCTGCATCACGACATTCGTCAAGTCATCGATTTTGGAGTAGAGTTTGGCCATCTTCTTGTCTTTGATTCTGAGCTGCTTTCGGAGCTCTTGAAGCAGCTCTTGCTCCGCGGTCCTGGGGCGGAAAGTCGGCTCTTCTTCGCTTTCCGAGCCTGACTCCTCATGAATTGAGGGCTCTCTTTGCCTATCAGCCTCATCGAGAGGGTTTTCATCATCCAGCGGAGGCGGCTGTTCTTGGGAAGTGGCAACCACATTCAAGCCAGATTGGATTTGAGATATGGTGGCCTCGTCCTTGCTCTTGCTGCGCGTGCCCACCACGTAGACAGTGTGGATAACACATTCAGCCATCCCCTCAACTTTGGCGGGGTAACCCTGTTCTTCGAACCTCATGAGGTTTAGCCTGGCAGTAGCCCTAGCCCTTTTGTTGGCTCTATATCTGAGCCTTTTCTCCCTCGGCTTCTCGATTTTGAAGGCTTGGCGGGCATCTGCTACCTGGGAAGCCATTGTGAGTTGATCAGAGGGGAGCTTAGAGAAGACACCCGATCGAGCAGTGGTCAAGAGCACCGCTGGAGCTCGCTCGGGACGCGTTGTAGCTTTATTGGTGTTGATGGCCTTGCCCCCAGCTGGGGCCCAGGAAATTCGTTCAGACACCGACTTGCGTTTGGGTTGGGGCGCCCTTGAGATCACCACATTTGGTCTCCTGCCTTTCGAAACCGGTTTGTCTGCCACCGGGGCTTGAGGAGCTGGGATGGCGCCAACTGGCATGAACACAATAGAGCCGAATGGTAGCAGCGGCTCCTCCCATTGTCGCCCGAGACTGGCCGGAAGGACCGTCCTAGAGTCTATCCTCATCGTGTAGGAGACGGGGGATGAGTTCATCATCGAAGACATCGTCGGAAGGTGATTGCTTGAAAATCTGCATGAAAGAGCATTATTTTAGTATAAATACAGGTATGTATATTGATTGAGTTCGCATGAACGCTTAACCCGAAATATGGGAGGAGAGATTGGTCCCACCGGGCGTGCCAGAATCTGTAGGGTGTTTTCCGTCACCCCATTGAGATGGGAATACGCGCGCGCTTGTCAGGCGTACTACAGATTCCCCCTGCCTAGGGTAGGAGGGGTTTAATGATTGTGGAGATCCGAATCTCTGGCAGCCGCGGACTAAGCTGCCGTTAATTACCCCTCGCCTTTGGGGCGAGGGGACCCCCGATTAACGGGTTAAACTGGTCATGCGAACTCAATGTGCGGTGGACGTGTGTTGTGTTTTGAAAGGGGGGTTTTGGATATATCGGGAGCCACGCAGAGTTTTTACGGGGGTCCCGCTACCCGGATAGCGGGCTGGGGGTCAAGGGGGCTAGCAGCCCCCTTGCGGGGTGCGGGGCAGCGCCCCGTTAGAAATTTTTTCTAACAGGGACAGTGTCGTGGGGTACATGTATGTGTAAATATGTATACAGATGTATATATATGTATGTACATAAAAAGAGGGGGAAAAGGCATCTAAGGGATGTGTGGGGCCAGCGCCTTGAGCGCTGTGCGCTTAGGTGCTGTGCGCTCAGGCGCAAGCGCGCCACGTGTCAGCACGTGGGCGTTTTGCGCTTGAGCGCAAGCGCGCCCACGTGTCGGCACGTGGGCGCTTTGCGCTCGAGCGCAGTGCGCCTGAGCGCAGCGTGCCACGTGTCGGCACGTGGACGCTTTGCGCTCGAGCGCAGTGCGCCTGAGCGCAGGCGCGCCACATGTCGGTACGTCGCCACGTGTCGGCATATGGGCGCTTTGCGCTCGAGCGCAGTGCGCCTGAGCGCAAGCGCGCCACGTGTCGGCATATGGGCGCTTTGCTCTCGAGCGCAGTGCGCCTGAGCGCAAGCGCGCCACGTGTCGGCACGTGGGCGCTTTGCGCTGGGCGCTGGCGAGATAAAGGGGCTTTTAGTCCAGAACCAGAAACTATGCTTCAGAAAGGAAATATTTGTTATATATATATATATATATATATATATATATATATGTAAATATATGGAGTTAAACTCCTGAAATGTTTTGGTTGATGAAAGGGGGTCTTCTTCTTCCTCCTCTGTTGGCTGGATCTTGATGATCAAGAGATGTGAGATCTAAAAATCTCTCCTTTCTGAGATCTAATGGTAGATCCAAGTTCCCCTTTATGGGTTTTGTGGTGGAAGACTTCTTAGTTTTTGAAAAGAAAGAGTAAAACTCTTGATTTAATCAAAGAGATGAGAAGGTTTAGAACCTTGGAGAAGGAGCAGGAGGCACAAAAGATCTCAGATCTAAAAATTTTGTGGAGAGAATGAAAGTGTTATATTTTATTCATCATCATGTTGTCTTTTATAGGCTTACATATTTGCATATAGCCCCTTGGGATTTACAAAAGGGCATTTTAGCCATCCCATGGCTCATGTGCCATTTCATTTTTGCACATAAGCCATGGGCTTACAAAATATTGGCTTTATGCCCATTTTGTTTACATTCATGCATAAACAATTACATAAGAATTATTTATTACATGATTTTGTTGTTGGCATTGGGAGGCTGGCCGCGGGCTCGACTTGGGCATGGGCCTGCTTGACCTGGGCTTGGGCCCACCTAGCTTGGGGGTTGACCTTGACTTTAACTCGGTCAACCGGGGTGTAAATTTTTACCCCAACAATGGTGGTGATGGGGTGCTCTGGGCTTGACGACGAGAAGGAGAAGGTGATAGAGGGTGATGGTGGTGGTCGGTTCAGGTGGCGAGGTCCGCGAGGAAGATAAAGGTTGGTTCTCGGGTGTGGAGTCGGGCTTTGGTAAAGTTTCGAGGAAGGAGGAAGGAGATAATGACGGTGGTGGTGACGAGGAGGTGAGGGTGAACAGATGGTGACGATGACGAAAAGGGATGGCGACGAGGTTAGGGTTCGAGCGCGAGAAAGAGCGAGAGGAAAGATATGGAGACGGGGGAGAGAGTTTATGAAAAAAAATTGTTTATAATATATATTTATATATATATATAACAGTTATATAATAATATAGGTAAAGGAATATATTTAGTTATATATTATATATTTTGTAGGATTTTACAGATAATACAATATCACTCCAAATATTACCCGAATCCAGTCAAAAATATAGTTTTTAAATATGAAATACATACGTAAGGATTTTAACCATAATGCAACAATCTATTATTAAATATATATACCCCCAAATAAAATTTAAATAAATATACGTAAAGATTTCTAAATATTTTGTTGTCTATATTTTAGAATATGAACATAATAGATAAGAGCAACAATAAGATATGGGGTGATAAGCCATACAAAATTAGTTAGAAAATTATTATTTATTTATATCTTGCACTATAAATAGATATGTAAAGACTTAAAAATATATTAAGTGTATATAGTACTAGATTCACGTAGATACACCGTATTAGTAAATATTGGATATGACCTTATATCATGTCGGGTTTTAAACATGTGGGTCGGGTCGGATAACGACTACTACTACTTGAACCATTCGCAATCCAAAAGCAAAAAGAATAAAAGAATTTTAAAGCAAGATTTAAAATACCAATTTATATTGTATAAACATACTAGGATGTTACATATTGTGGCAATGCATATAAACACAAGGATAGTGTCGGCACCGGTAGTTTGAATAAATATGCACAAAAAAACACTTAGAAGCCCCTGCCGGTTCCTCCACTACACAAACACAAATTGGTTTCGTCGGTCAAGATCTTTTTCAATATAATCGTGATTTAAATGCTTCAGAAATGACAGGATATGTTACAGCAGATGAATATGTTCTCGGATTCGAAGAAAGCGCGACTTTTGAGAGTCTTTAATACCAAGTGCACGGTCTCTAAAGAGTATTAGAGATTGTTCATGATTTAAATAGTCACTAATACACGGCCGCAGAATGAGAGGTCGCTGACACCTGTATTAGAGACAGTTCATGGACGGTCTCTAATACAAACAGTCTCTAATAAATTATTAGGGACCTTTCAATACGATCTCTAATAAGCTGACACATAGACACCCAACAAACTATTACCGGTTTCATATATCTACTAACGGTCTTTAATAGTAGTGTTAGCGACTGTTCCTGTAGCATGAACGATCGCTAATACTCATTTAATTTGAAAAAAAATCCAAAAAAATCATTATTACATACAAAAATACACAAAATCATAATTAATATATTACATACAACAATCGCGTTTCACATACGCACGATATATCCAACGATATCAACTCAAACAAACAACCAACATATAATCATAATATATATATCCAACAATCAATATCAATTCAAACGAACAAACCAACATATAATCACGATACATGATATATCACACAATATCAACTCAAACACATACAGCAATAGTGTTTTGAATTCAAATAACACAATACATACAAAAAAAACTATCCAAATAACCCATGCGAACTCTGCAAATCCAAACAGATAAATAAATATATGAACTTAAATCATAATCTACAAAATTAAATACGCGCTGGCTACCACTAACTAACACACACACACACACACACACACACACACACACACACACACACACACATACGTATCTCACAAACTCCAACCGCTGCCATTGCCAAAATATAATCTTTTCGCCGTTAACTTATAAGAACCCTATGAATTTCAATATGAATTTTAAACATCACCACACTCGATGACATAAAATCTGAAGTCTGCTTCAGTTAACTTCGCAAAAGTATCTTTAAAGTCACCAATATCACTCGCCGAGACATACTTTTAAATCAATTATAATTTGGAAAATTCCTACCGATGTAGCGCTAGCCGATAACAAGCCAGTAACCAGCCAGCGCCCCATCGATAGACATTCCCCAAATTGGAATTAAGGTAAAGGTATGTTTCGGCTAGTGCTGTTGGTGACCTTAAAGATGCTTTTGCGAAGTTAACTGAAGCAAACTTCAGATTTTATGTCATCGAGCGTCAAAACCCTGTAAATCCAAACAAATAATTAAATACATGAACTAAAATCATAATTTTTGAAATTAAACAACACGCTAGCTACACTTACACAAGTAAATACGTACCTCACTAACTCTCACCACTACCCTCAGCATCAAAACCTCACCTTGAATAGTATCGATTCACATCGTCGAAGTCTTCCGGCGAAAAAATGTTCCAAGTAACCTTCCCTGCGTGGTAGGCTGAGTGTAACACAGTTCCTGCCGCAGAGGCTAAGGATAATAAGGTTCCTGTGGCGGAGGCCGGAGGTAGTATCCTCTCTAATGCGGAGACGGTGACTGGGGCAGTACGACGGTCCACGTGATGGAGGAGGGTAGAATGACAGTCCATGCGTCGAAGTAAGGTAATATGTCGACTGCGATGGCCATGGACTATGTTTTGACTACGGTTGTGAAGACGGACCGTGTTGTTACAAAAATTGCCGATCCCACCGCGTCTCCATTTAAGCTCTCCATGCTGCTTCATCTTCTATCCTTTTCTTGTCTGCTTTACGCATACTCCTGACCTGCTCCTCTAGCTCGACAATCCGCCTTGCCTCATCCGATTGTTGGTGGGAGTGAGTGGTCAACGTACTTAAAGTTTCTCTTGAGCTCGACCGCGAAAGACTAACGGGACCACCATAAATGGGAATACGACTGTGTCCCCTCGAGCGAGGGAAAGCTTGCTTTATAATAAATACCTCGGCCTTCGCAGAAAGAGGATCTTCGGCCGAAAATTTGGGATTTGATTCCCGATAGCTCCTCTCCACCTCCATGGATTCATTCTTCGATAAATAAAACAGTAATTATTTTTTTTTTTGCAAAGTTAACAAGTGTATTTAATTTACTTAAAAGAATTTATAAATGCAAGCTTACCACACGTAGAGTGGTTATACCCATCCTATCTTCTGGTATGCCCTCTCTAACGTGCAATGCCTCCCAAGTCCAGGACGGCCCGGCTTTTTCCTACCCTTCTCCTATACTAGATATTTGATTTATCTATATGTGAAAATATGTAACGATAAATTTAAAAAATCGAACATATAAATAATTAAAGTTAGACTCATTAAAGTAGCCCTATACTGATCAGTAAGAACCGATCCATTATAATAGTCATCCATGATTTTCCCTCGGTTCTGGTTGTTCCTTTCTGATTTTGCCTGCATATTCAGAAGATAACATCTCTCAATTTAAATTAATCTAAATTCGGTGTTCAAATCAATATTAAGTATCTTTTAAAATATTACCTTTGCCTTGGGTATATACCAATACAATAAGAGGAAAACAAACTAGTCCTTAAGGATGGTAGAGTGATGAGCGACAAAACGTTCCGAATCTTCCATAAATTTATTGGATTGTTTGAAATTTGATTTCAATCTTTGATTCCATATTTTGAATATTCGTGACATCCCATATCGGACATACGTCCAATGTCCGTCTATATCATTTTCTAAGACGAAATGTTTCTGTAATTGATACAGATTAATTAGTATATTAATTAATGAATTAATATCATATAATAAGTATGCAAATAATGTTGAAATATGGTTAATTAAGTTATATATTTTCAAGAGGGAGCGCCAACTCCATACATTGGCCCCCCGGGAGTTATTTGCAAACGTGAATTCCACGTTCCAGAAGTCCGTATTTCGGACAAGAATACTAATAAAACCGTGGAAATGGGTAGCCCACGAACCCGGACCTACGGGCTTCCCATTTCCCCATTGAAATTTTTTTTTTTCCATGCATATTGTATTTGGCGATCTCATTAGCAACACCTCTTCCGTAGTGTTCAAACCGGGCAAAATTATCCCCCGCAACCTGTGCCTCTGCGATACTTGCGTCTGCTGCCTCTATCATCATTCAATTTGAGGACGAACAGCAGCCCACCTTGCCTGGGCCATCGCATTGTCCCTATCTCGATAAGCTTTTTCATTTTGTAAACTGCGAGGAAGAGGCAATGAATAAACAAACTCATCTGTGACGGGATCCAAGAACACCCCGGGTTTTCTACTCAGATCCATACACTGCTCGCCTAGATGTGCATATGGATCATCCCGCACTGATGCACTCGCATCCTTCTGATCAGATGTACCTACACATTTTAATTTATTATAATCAATGCAATAATTATATGAACAAAGTTTTTTAAAACTTGTAATATATACCTCTAATCTCAGGGTCAGCATGTGTCAAGGATGAAGCATCTTGAGTTCTTTTCTTCGAAGAAAATACTTTGGCAAAATTTTCAAATATGTCTTTTCGCCCCATCTGTTTTATGCAAATTATGACGATACAAAATATATAATATGCATAACTTATCAAACTAATATATCAATAGATTACAAATGATTCTAACTGCAAAGGTTTTTATATATCAATTGATTACGTGTGTTTACAACTGCAAATTACACACACACACACACAACCGCAAAGTTTTTTATATGTCAATCGGATCTACTTTCTTGAGATCAACCTGGACAAATCCAACAATTACTGTATATCAAATCCTCTCGTCGAATGCTACACATGCGTTTGAAAAAATTGAACAGGAAGCTCAAATCTCACAAACATATAATGTGATCTTATTAATTCGACGGGAAAAAGATTTGACATACACTAATTGTCAGACGAGAAACTATAGGTCGATCCTAAACAAGTTTAAAACCTTTCGATTTTAAACTTACTAATTAAATGAAAAAATAAAACCCTAATTAAGTTTCTAATCAAAATTTTAGGGATTCTCTTAACTTTCTATTTAATCATTTTTTAATTAGGGTTCACTAATATTTGGTCTTAATTAAGGTTTCTTAATTACTGTAACTAATGTTATATATTAATTAGTGTTAACATTAGAGTTTTTTATAATTAACTTTTTCCGGTCTTTAGTTACGATTTTAATAGTTTGTACTTAAAATTATCATAATTTGTTAATTAAGGTTTATAAGTTGTCATTAGGGTTTTTCAGAGTTTATAGATTCTTTAATACCTTAATTTGTAATTAGGGTTTATAATTTGTAATTAATGTTTATAATTTGTTATTAGGGTTTATAAATTGTTTTTAGGGTTTTTTAGGGTTTCCATATTATCTTAAAAGCAACAAAAATTTCAATTCCATTTATAATCCGTTCGTAAGATGTTGCAATCAAAATAAAATAAATTCATAACCTAACATCACAATTATATCACAATTTCATATTTAATTGAAAAATTCATAACCTAACAAGCACATCATAATTTCATAACCAAACAACACAATTCATAACCAAACAACATAATTCATAACCTAACTGAAAAAATAATAATTTGAGGGGGGAACCCTAATCTTTTCGTTGGATTTTGAACGAGCAAGGACTTTTCGAGCACCAACAACAATAACAGCAACAATAATATCTAAAAAACAAAAATTAGATAAGAAATTGGAAATATTTCAAAAGAAATGGGGAAAATTGAAGTAGGAAATCACCTTGGGGGGAGATTTTCGTGGCCTCGGTGAAAATTTTTAGAAAGAATGAGAGAGAGAGAGCTCTCTCGTGAGCTAAATGTGCTAAGAACATTAGAGACCATTTAGAACGGTCCCTAATATAAAATGAACGGTCGCTAATACATTAGCGACCATTCATTAGAGACCGTATATTATATACGGTCTTTGATAACTTATTTGAGACCGTTTATAAATAAACGATCTCTAATATACCGTCTCTGATATGAACAGTTTCTAATAGTGGCGTTGCAACCGACATTCAAAAGGGTTCCAAGGACTACACTTAAAAGTTGTTGTTTTAGCTTCTACAACGATGGTAAACAGGTATTAATTGCTACTCTTGCTTTTTTAGATACCAGTATTTCATTAACTTCTGATATTTGGACGGATAGGAGAGAACTTCCCTGGATCTGTGTTGCTGCATATTGGATAGATTCTGATCAGTTTTTGCAAAAATGAATTATTGCTTTTAGACAATTTCCATACCCGCATAGTGCTTTTCATATAACTTCTGAAATTAGATCTATTTTAGAAGAATATCATTGTGTAAATAAAAAAAAATTCTATTTCTTTCGATAATACTAGCAACAATAATTCTGCTATTGTTGAACTTATTAGGCTATGCAAACCAATTTGCAGTGGTCATTTTTTTCATATTCGTTGCGCATGTCATATACTTAATCTTGCCGTACAGGATGCATATACCGTATGTAATATAAATATTCAAACAATTAAAAATGCATGTATATTTATTAAAAGTTCTGAAAAAGGAAAAGCTGAATACAAAACTAGATGACTAGTTGCAGGTGTAAGGCCGTCTCTTAGAAAAGATATGGCCACTAGGTGGAATAGTACATATGACATATTTCGTACTGTATTAAAAACAGTCGGAATTATTAGTAACATGTGGAATGAACAAATACATATAGAAAACCTCTTAACACACGATCATTGGGCGGTTGCAGATCTTTTTAAAGATTTTCTTATGACTTTAAAATAGCAACCGAACGATTCTCTGCTACTTATAACCCCACTTCTCATATTCTTGTCCATGAATTATATAATATAGCTAATTGTTTTTCTTGTCACGTCAAAAATACAGTACTTCATCATCCCATACTTACTATGTTAGCTAAGATTTTTAAATATTTCTCTGAAATTCTAATTATTTACTGTTTATATTCGGTAATGAACCCTAGAATTAAATTAAAAGGTTTGAAGGCTCTTTTAAGCGGGTTTCACATGGCCATGAAACATGGTGTAGATATTGATGTTTATATTAGTATCGTTAGAAGTAATTTAGATGAAGTGTTTGATTTGTATGCTGCATGATTTTCTTTTGGTAGAACTACTAGACCACCGCCCTCAACCAGTTCGCGTGCTTCGACTCCAGATTTAGCACTTATTCAACAGAAGAAAAGAGCAAAAAGCCCGGTAGCCTCATTATCCTCATCTTTAAATGAGTCATCAATATTTTTATAAACTGAGTCAGATGTAGATTTAACTATAGATGATTTTGATATTTTAGCCTGGTGGAAAAACTACAGACATTTGTATTCAGTGCTTTTTACTATGGCCCGTGATTTTCTTACCGTTCCAGTATCCACAGTAGCGTCGGAAAGTGCTTTTAGTACAAGTGGCAAGATATTAAACGAGAAGAGATGCAATTTGGCGCACGACACAATGGAGTGCGTGATTTTCTTGCAAGATTGTGAAGCAGCTACCGTCAGGAAACAAAATACAATCACTTTGGACTCGGATTATCTACCTGAAAAGGTTACAGGATCGGACGAGACCAACACCACCGAAGGAGGAGGAACCGCAACCGGCTCCGACAATTAGTGGGTAGGATCTGTAATAGTAGAAAAAGAATTACGTATATCTGATTCTCTCTTATTGAGATCAATATTTAGGAGGGATACGTAGGCAGCTCGAGTGGGTTCAGTCTTTAATATTAAAAACAACAAATTATATTATGAAATTGTAATTTGATTAAGATTTATTTTAATAAAAAGATTTTTTTTAATTTTTGACTTTTTAAGCCTAAGGTTTTTTTTAAAAAAAATAGAAATTTGAGCCAGGCGAAATATTTGCCTCGCCTCATCTCAACTCGCAAACCTAGCCGGTTCTGACGAGCGGGTTCTGGCTCCGCTACTGTAGCCATCGCCTCGTCTCGCCTTCGAGGCGAGCAAAATTTGCTTCGCCGGGTAGACGAAGCAAGCGAATTTTGAAGCGAACTGTTTCAGTTCGCTTCTTTAGCCACACTTAATACAGTTGCCTATAATATATAAGCAGTGTGAGAGATATACGGTCCTAAATGAAATTTAGCCCAAGGGTTTTTTCATAAAGATTTTCAACAGTAACCCCTTCACAACAATTTCGAAAATTACAGGGGTTTTTAGACAACTCTTGAGTGTACCGCGGGCTTTTTGACAATTTACCCAAAATAAAATAGTACAAACATTTTCTGCTCATATTATTTTGGATCTGAGTTCCATTATTTTTCTAGCCCAAATATGATCCGTTATAGATATGGGCCTTATGGTTCTATTTTTCCTTTTATAGCAGAATGCAAAATGATTCAATCTCGTTCCAAATTTCGTTATATATATATCTTTTTAACGTATTATCAGTTCATGATTAGCAACATTTGTTTAGTAAAAACATATATGTATGCCACATTTCATTTAAATAGATAGATGAAATAATTAGAAATTAAGAGCTGAGTGAAAAAAAAAATGTCTGGAGTTTATTTAACAACTCAAAACACATGTTAAATTGATAAAAGGACTCAGTCTTCTATAAATTTAAGAAGTTTATTTATAGCCTTTCTTTTTCCCTTTTGAAAGCAAGTGATGGGAGCACCGTCCATCTCTACTATTACTATTTCGATGCAAAAGGAAAGTGTTCCAAAATTAAGATTTTAGCTTTAATCACAATATGACAGGTGACACGATTCTTTCTTTCTTTCTAGGTTATAAAGGAGCAACTCTCTCTCTCTCTCTCCCTCTCCCTCCCCTTTTTTGATTTATTATCCACTCTCTTTTAACTAATAACCACAATTTATCTTTCACTCGCATTGCACATGCTAAAAAAATATAGTCATCATTAACGAGGAAAAATCAAATCAACACCTAATTTTATTTTGGGTTCACTGGGGGCTCAGTACTTAGGCCCAAAGCCGATTCCTGTATCTATTTAGGCCTAAATTTTAATCCTAGCATGTTTATAAAAATACAAAACCGTTGGGTTCAAATCTCCATTAACATTTGACCAATCTATTCGGTAAGTGATAGGCTAAGGGTTACAACTTATTATTCTGAAAAGAAATGTCTCTGCTAAGAGTCCCTTGTGCTTTAACATCTTGAAGGAAAAAAGGAACACTGCCACAATATTACATTCTACAATTTATGAAAAACTTCCACAAAGAAAATATTAGAAGTTACAATGTGGAGAACTATAGGAAGCAATGGGATGCACAAATGGATCCAAGATGGAGTTTGTTGCCTCAAGCTCCACAAATGTTTTTTATAAAGACTAAATTGCTTGAACCCCCCCATCATCATGTTTGCTAATTAGACGGAAAGCATCATGTCTTGGAAGTCCTACACTTTGTCCAGCCTAGGACTCAACTGGTATCTTCATGTTTTTCATGATTAACTATTAAATTATATTTATGGATTTTTTTTTATTTTGAAGACCAAATTCTTTGATATTTTCAAAAAATAAACAAAATGCTTGTTATTTATAAAAGGATAATTTTTTATATTAAACCATATTAAGATAATATTTTAAAAAAGCAACTTTCAAAACATATTTGAAAAACATACCGCTTTCTGCCTCGTAAGCGCCACGTCAGCGCCAGCTCAACATTTACACTGGCGTCAATAAAAAAAAATTTAATTAAGGGACGCAATTTGAAACTGCACCCATTACAAATGTATGTGGCCCATTTTCAAACTGCGATCCTTGTAATTGTACTGAGCTCAGTTTAAACTGCACCCAGTACAAATGTAATGGGCGCAGTTTCAAACTGCACCCAGTATAATTGTAAGGGGCGCAGAGTTTGAAACTGTGCCTCATACATTTGTAATGGGTGCAGTTTCAAACTGTATCCTTTAAATCTAGCAAAATAATATGAATCGTTTTCATTATTGGGACTTTGTTTTTTTGGGCGCAGTTGCAAACAACGTCCCTAAAAGAAACATACTCATTCACGGGTCTGTATTTTTTTATGGTGTAGTTTTCAGGTGCGCCCCAAAAGGAAATACTATCATTCATGGGTAGACTTCGTTTTTTTTTTTGGCGCAGTTGCAAACTGCATCCCAAAAAAATATATACCCATTCACGGGTCTGATTTTTTTATGGCGCAGTTTATAGATGCGCCCCAAAAGGAAACACTATCATTCACAAGTATATGTTTTTCTAGGGCACAGTTGCAAACTGCACCCAAAAAAAACACATACCCGTGAATGATCATGTTCCTTATATGAAGGAGTTCAATCTCTTTCTCGCTATCTCGAATCTCACTCTCAGTGCCGCGCTCTCTCACACTCTCTCAGATCTCATCGCCATCATATTCTCTATCTTTCTCCCTCTCAGTTCTCAGTCTCACTCTTTCTCAATGTCGGTATCTTCATCTGCAGGATTGCAATCAACCGATAAAATTAAGAGTTGCATCCCTTACACCGTCGTAATATCTGTATACATGATGATAAACTACTCTACTTCCCTATCAATTACGGGGGCATGAATTGGTCGATGAAGATCGATCGTGAAATCTTGCGGCTCTTGCACTTAACCGTATTGGATGCGCTCCCATCTCCCTCTGAAGAAGTAACCTATGACAACCATGGAGATGCAAATCGTCGTCTCCACATCTTTCATTCTATGGGTATTCTTTCTGGTCGCAATATCCAGTACTCCGCAAGCTCTTTCTATCGCATCTTTATGAACCGTCGGATTTTAAACTATCTCGAACTCACTCGAGATTCTGCGGTTGGTGATGAGGACATTGATGCAATTACAGAGCAGATTAATTCTGTTGCTGCAGAGCTCAGTAACGTAGAGCATTTATTTTTGACATTTTAGTGATGGATTATGGTGTTGTTACTGTTCTTGCTATCTATTTTGTTTGTGTGATTCTCGTGTATATTACGGATGTGTGTACCATGTGTGTAATGTATCATGTATGATAATGCGTTTGTATGAGAGAGAATCAACGTTTGAATTAAAATGAATTAAAGTGTTTTTTGGTAAAGAAATAATGTTTGAAAATTGGACAGCACCTCATGCGTAAATTTTGAATAAAATTCATGTATATAGATAGTAAAATAATAGCATCCACAAACGGAACTAACTCAACAGCCAAACAGCGGAGACACAATCCACGCAAAATATACAACGCCCAAACGGCGAAAACTAATAAGCTGAAAATAATAAACAATGTAAAATAAATAACGAATTCATCACAACATAATAAAACACAAACACTCTGTGCAATCTAACGAAGTCATCGCACCATCCCTGGTGTCCTCCTCTTCGCTACGGGATGTCGAGACTGTGATGGTCCAGCTTCGTCGGCGGCAGGTGGCTGAGATGGCTCTGGCTGTGATGGTCCAGCTTCGTCGGCGGCAGGTGGCTGAGATGGCTCTGGCTGTGATGGTACATGCTCGCACTCATCAGGATGTTGAGACGGCTCCGGTTGTCCCCGTCTACGTCTTGTTCATGGATATGTGATAGGAATGGAAGGTGCGGACACAGCTGGTGGAGGCACGGGTGGTGCAGGCACAGCCGATGGACATATGAATCTGTGCATCGTCATCACACTCCTGATGAGGGACTTGATATTCATAAAGCAGCTCACTGAGTCCCTGGTACCACTAATCTCCTCATCAGCTATATCCTCTAATGCGTAAATGGTTTGGACCTATATTGATACTAAATAAGATAATGAATTTCATAAAAATAAGATTATAGTTTTAAAATTTTTGATAAAAAGTTACCAAATCACTCTCTATCGGTTCTCGAGGCATATATGAGGTAGGCGAAGGGATGGCTGTGATGACGAATATGTGGGTAATCATCCAATACCAGGCAAGCTATTGGTCTATCGGTATACCCAGTTGTATCTCATCGGCTATGTGGTGTACCCGACTGTACCATGGACCCGTCCAAATTTGATACTCTACGAGCCAAGTATCCCCAACTAGCGCTCCACCCTGACGCGGTGTCCTCTCCACCGTGCCTGATATGCGCTGCCTCAAGCCGAACTAGCGAAAGACATGGTCTGACACATGCATCTGAATAATATCGTTGTAAACGATCAGCGTCCGCGCATGTCAGAAGTCGGCGCCTGCCAAGCATAATGGATGTAGAGTGCCCATCAGGTCATGTGTGTACGGTGTCCACATAACTGATGCCCCCTCCATGACATCAAACTCATTGCGGTAGAAGCGGAGGCTGCGATCCAGCGTCATGTCCCATGATCTGGGCACATTCCACCTGCATATAGATTACACACAAGTTAATATTCCAAAAAAACTTGAAATTTGAAATATGCGCATAGTTTCAATTACTTACTGGCAACCATATGGCCTTTGGCCATCTAAAACGTGTATTGTAATGGTCGGGTGACCAATAAAAAGATATGTTCATGACCATATCTGAAATACAATATAATAGAATTACATTTTACATTGAATATCAATTTAATTACGCAAAATTAGTAGAATGTGGTTTTAAATATTTTATACCTGAAGAAGTATCAAACAGCCCCCAAACTCTTCTACTACATCAATGCAGTCATCCTCAGCTCGCTGTAAGGGAATGACAGAACTGCACTCCCCCACGATAAAGTGGTACACTGATCGAGATCAGTTAAAAGAGCCAGCCAGGCAAGACTAACTCTGCTCTTGCTCCTATATGAGAACAAGCGAACCCCTATCTAATGTAAAATTTAGGCTCGTGCGTGCTGCTCGATCGCCGAAGGGGTAGCATCCATGGCAAGCTCAGCACTAAACGCCTCCCACAGCCAACTCAAGTTAATGATACTGCCTCTTCTCTGCCCAACAGGCAGAATCCTACCTAAAAAGCTGGAACACAAATCTGACCAATCGTGGCTATACTCCACAGCAACCAACTCTCCGTCTATAGGCAGACTAAGCAGCACAGCGACATCCTGAAGGGTGATAGTCATCTCACCAACTCTAAAATGAAATGTGGAGGTCTCTGGTCTGCATCTATTTACCAAATCCGTAGTCAAGACTCTATCCAGACGTATATATTTTAATCTGGATAGAAAATGAAAACTTGCCCATTGCAGCTCAGCTTGCACACGGGCATCTCCAGCTAAGATTCTGCTATTCTGGACTGAGTGGTCAACGCATGTACTCACCTGATCACTCTGTCAATTACAAAAAGAGAACTTATATCAGTAACGTATAAATAACATATGTAATTAGAGAAAATAATATTACAAAGTTTTACCTGTACTACTGCAGTGTTGGCTGACAGATGGTCAGCCTGCAAGTACAGAACACTCGTATCTATACGTCCATGCTCCATAGGTATATCTGCACAATAAAAAAGTCGGGTTATATTATCTTTGAAAAAATGAGTATGTATAACAAAGAACATATGTGTGCGTGTATGTGTGTAGATGTATGTTTGTATTTTATATTTAGACGTGTGTGTGTGTGCGCGCGCATGTGTATGTATTTCAAAATATAGGCGGTGATTACCAATGGCGGCGTGGGGATGGAGCATTTTTGCATCGTTCCTTGTTATGACCATACCTATTGCAGATACTGCATCTATTTTGCCTACGTTCTTCTCGTGAGTCATCCATAACACTTTTGATACAAATAGAACGTGATCGTCCTGCTTCTCCTACCGATAAGTGGCAATATTATTGGACCGTTGTATATCTCTGTAATGACCGTGTTTTCTAATACCTAATAAAAGGTCTTTTATTTACTTTTCTAGTATGAAGTATTTATTGCCATATTTCGTTGATGGAAAATATTTTATTTTAATGATTTTATTTTTAAAAGCAATTTTAGTAATTTTTAAAGCATTTAAATATAATTATTGGAATTTTATAATAGCAATTTATATTTTTCTGGGTATAAAATGTTTTAATGAAATTTTATAATGTCTTAAAATAATTTATATATTTTATTATTAATTAAAATAAATATTTCGTGATTAAAATAATTTTTAAAGTTAAGATAGATTTAAATAAATATTTTAGAATATCAGAAAATAAGTTAGTTTTAATCAAAAATTAATTTTAAACTGAAAATAACAATAAAATATATTTTCTGAAATTTTCCTCATATTTTCCCCACATTTTACAATATTTTAAACAAAATTTTCAAAATAAATTCGGTTTATTAAAAACGGTTTTAGATTTTAAAATTTAAAAAGAAAAAAGAAAAAAATAGAAAGTGGTGATAAACTTTGATCGTTGGATTTTAAATCCAACGGCCCAGGAGAGATGGCGGCGCCCACAAGATGGGGACTACATGAAAACGCAAGGCCTCCCCACTCGTGACGAGGCCGGGGATGGGGCGATCGCGAGTCGTTGGATTTAGATCCAACGACCACGATTTGATGGCGGTGGCGGCAAATCATCATGCGACGATTCTTAAAATCATTGGGAGCGCGGTTATGTTGTTCTGATGATTTTTTTTGTGGATTTGCTGTTACCACTTAAACGCTGTATATATAGTCCTTTCTAATCACTTTTCTCACACCACAGAACTGTAAAAATTCTGAAAAAAAATATCCAGACCTTCGTCTCAAAGACACCGATGCTGTGGTTCTACCCAATCATCGAGAATAAATCAGAATGCAGAGATATTCGCATATTAGTGCAACGAGACGTTTCGGCTTCCTGAATCTTCATCTCAAAAATAAAGCTAGGATTCGCATCTAAGTGCGAAGAGATATTCGCATCTAGTAAAGTTGTAAACACAAACGTATTTCTACAATGTTACATCTAAATAAATACCATAATTTTATAAATTTATTATTTACAATAAAATACCTTAATCCTTTTTAAAAGGATATAATTTCATTTAAATATCTTGACCTTTACTAAAAGGCTATTTTCGACAAAACCCATAACCTTTTATAAAAAAAATATTTCCCAAAAAAATACCTAAATTTTTATTAAAAGATAATTTCAAATAAATACCATAATTTTTCATTAAAAGATATTTTCATTAAAATACCATGGGTCTCCCAAATTATATTTACTCCAAAATACCATGGTTTTCTTATAAACAATAATTACAATTAAATACCATGATCTTTATTAATTAAGGTTTCTATAAAAATACTATCATACACCTCACAAAATTTAAGTGGCAACAAGATAAAATGAGTAGTTGTGGAAGGTCATATTAAATGAGATCAATTATTTGAATACAAACTTATGATGTATATAACACATGATACAGTTAGGGTTAGAATGCGCGAACCTAGATATGGAATACTTTATAAATAAAGATCCATGCAGGCAAGGTGAACAGTCCGATATTCGGGCGAATACTAACCCGATATAAGGGCGAATACTAACCCTATATTAAGGGCGAATAATCCAATATGTGGATGACATACAATATGGAAATTCCATATCTAGATGATATACGCACTAACTCTAATTCGTCAAAACCTTTACACTGAACAACGAGAATAGGTAGTTTGATTAGGAAAGGATATGCAGAATTCGGATTCCCCTACTACTCGATCATGCTCTCAAGAAGTGAAACTGTACATTTCACATCCCCGGTTATTGTTCCGTGGCCACAACGGAATAATCGCGAGTATCTGGATTCATGTTTAACAAACTAATGCGAACTTTTAACTAGTATATACCCCATACAATATACCCTTATTTACATATACCTCATACCCTACACACATCATACCTTTATACACATATCATACCTATATACACTTGTTGTATTTTTCTGTTCCCTTACTTCCTTATGAAGCAATCCTACACGAGTGTAACACGCTGACGGAATTTCCTTTTTCTCTTTTCTCTGTCTCTGAAATGTCCGTTAGATGAGGACGGGTATTATGATGAGGTTCAAGATATGGAGCCTACTAATGAAGATTATGCGGAGTTGATGACGGAAGATTAGCTAGCTATATTTTTTGTTTGTTGCCCACTTGTTTAGGGCTTGACTCCTTTCCTTCGATATAATTAAACTATTTAGTTCATTTTACTCAATTCTTTTGGGATGTAATAAAGCTTTTATTAATGAAAATAAATGCCTTTCGCTTTTATTATTTCGTTTTGGTACATATCCTGCATGTTATAGATATTCATAAGCTTAACGTAACTGTATTGAAATAGACCACCTTTAATACAGTTAGATTGCGGACCATACCATATTACCTCTTCACTTTCTTTTGGGAAACGGGGCATGACAGGTTTTAGTGGTAGCACATGCAGATTATCAATGTACTAAAACGAAAACATTAACTGACCTTTTAACATTTGTGAATCTTATCTACTTTTTATCCTTTCCATATATTCCCCAAGTTTCCTTGTAATTTTCCTTCGCCGTCCGTATTCTGACCACGGCCTTTCCTTCTAGGCCATAGCCAACATAAGATCCATACCCTTTCCTGTTGAGGATGTCATATCAGATATTACTTTTGAAGCTACACTTGGGTATTCGGACGACGAAGTTGTAAGCTCCCAGGTGGTTATTTCCGATAGCGACTCGGAAGATGAAGAAGTCGATGCTGCAACTCCGGAGCCTATAATGGCCAATGACTCCGAAGATGAAGAAGAAAATCCTATAGAAGAGGAGCATATAGAGGAGGAGCCAGAAGAAGAGACTCTTGCAGCAGAAGAGGATCCTATAGAATAGGATCCTGATGAGGAGGCTCCCGCAGAAGAAGAAGACCCTATAGAGGTGGAATCCGAGAACGAAGCTCCTGCCGAGGATGAGTCAAGAGATGAAGCTTCGAGTGAGGATGCACTTAAGGCCGAAGAACCAGGCAGTTGTCCCTGCAAGGCACTGTAGGAATGGTCGTCTCACTCTTAGTGCGAGAGCCTATCGCAACATGTTGAGCTTCTATAATCGAGATTAATAAGACTTGTATTTGTTTTTGGCCAAATAAAATGATGTATAGCAGTAGGAACATGTCCTTCCTTTTCAGTTGTACTCTCTTGGTTGAAGTTGAATAATATCTTTGTTTTGAGTAAAATCTCTCTTGTGACTCTTGTTTTTCCTTTTATTAGTTTTTCTCTTGCATTAATTGTTGTTCCTTCGTACAAATTACTATCTTATCTCATCCCTCAATCTGTTTGTAACCTAACCCCCTTCTTAATCAGATCATAATGGTCGGACGACACCCTAACCGCAACAGAAGAGGAAATATGATCAATGAAGCCGCTGCTTAACAAGCAGTTATGTTACAAATGATGCAAGAGCTACTAGAATAAAAGCAGCAGTAGACGGCTGCCATTCACCAGGAACTGCGGGAAAGCAGGCAGCAAAAAGATGAGATTTTAGGGAAGGCACTAGCTTCAATTCCTCAAAGTTCAGCGGGGTGAAGCAATTCAGATCACTGCACCCTAAGACTTTTTCGGGAAAGAAAACTCTTTTAGAAGCTGAAAAATGGCTTAAAAGAACCGTCAATGATCTTGGTGCCGCTCAAATTCCTAAGGATGCGTGGGTAAACATTGCTAAACTGCAACTCAAGGATAATGCCAGAATATGATGAGAGTCAGAGAAAAGTAGACTGAAAGAGCCCATCACCTGGGAAACATTCAAACAGTGCTTCGATACCCAGTACTTTCCAACCGTGGCACACCCAGAGATAGAGAGGGAATTCATACAACTACAACAAGGGAGCATATGGGATAAGCCTGTAAATGAGTATGCTTGAGAGTTCGCAAGGTTAAGTCAGTCTGCACATCACTTGGTCGCAACCCCAGAACTATATGCTAAGAGGTTCCGACAAGGTTTGGACCTGAAGACGTAGTCCTCCATGTCTTCTTCTGCCCTTTCGACTTATGATGCAATTTTAGATGCAGCGCAAAACTTTGAAGATCTAAAGAAACGCATAAAGAAGAATGGCCGTTTGTCAGGTGTTAAGCGACCGGCAAGTCAATTTTCAGAAGAATCATCTTCCAAATTCAACGGAGGGCAGTAATTCAAGAGGCCAGCAGGGCCAACCATCTCAAGAAAACTAGCCATTATATGCAACCATTGTGGTAGAACCGGACATTACATGAGAGACTGTCGCATTTTGAACAAACTTTGCATAGTCTGTGGATCTCCGGATCATGCTATTATGGACTGTCCTCAAAGAAGGAAACAACTAAGTCAAGTCAACAAGCCGGCCAATAATGGGGCACCACAATAAGGAAACCGACCACCTTCCGCCACTAAACCAACCGGTCATGGGGCACCACTGAAGGGACCACCCTTTCCATCATAGGAGCGTGTGATTCAGCAAGCGCACCGGAATAGACCCAAATGCCAGACTTTCACCATGATAGCTTAGGAAGCTGAGACCACAAAGCAAGTTAGCAGAGTCACTCTTTTCTTTTTCAACCTTCCTTTTCGATACCATACTTATTTTCCTTCGATACGAATCTTAGTTAGACTCACCGAAATTCTTCTTAGTTCTGTAGTTCGACTAGCTGCCTTTATGCTTATATCTTTCAAGCTTTTCCGCATGACCATTTTACATTTCTCGTTAATATAGAACTACCTATAACCTTCCTTCAACTTTCAAACTTTTTCTATATATCCAGAAGCAACTACCAACTTTACATATTCCGACTCTTTATATATAAACCATTCCTAGACGTTTCCTCACATTAAGCGATACACCAACTCTCGGGAGCGACACATAGAGTAAAAGAAGATTCCTGACAGTGTTACTGATTTCCGTACCCAGTAATGGCCACTCCTTTGAAAATTTCAAATATGAAATTATTCTAAGGAGGGTAAAACGTAATGATTGCACCCGTCCTTACCATCCCTAATAGAACCGGAAATTTTAACATCCACTACGATGTTTCGGGAAAGGGACATGGTGGTGCGATATATCAGCACGGCAATGTGGTTGCATATGCATCAAGACAACTAAAAACTCATGAACGCAACTATCCTATCCAGATCTAGAATCGACAGTGCTGATTTTCATAGAGACACTACTATAAGGAGAACGTGTGGACACGGATGGTTGAAGCACATGAGGGAGATGAAAGGGATCGAGTTTTATATGGGAGAAAGTGGCGATCTACTGGGACGATCCTGAAGATTGAGAACTTATGGGATTGAGATGATTGTAGAAACAATAAAGATGGTGATACGATACGGAGAGCACGGAAAGCTCAGTCCGCGATTCATCGGCCCGTTCGATATCCTTGAATGAGTTGGCGAAATAGCTTATTGCCTACCTTTACCATCTTCTTTGGAGGGCGTGCATAATACTTTTATATCTCACGGTTAAGAAAGTATGTCGGCGACCCTAGTCACATTTTGGATCATTCCGAAATCACAGTAGGGGATGACGTAATCTACGAGCAGCAACCGGTCGAGATATTAGACCAGAAAGAGAAGACCTTGAGGGACAAGACGATCCAGCTGGTGAGATTTATGTAGAGGAAGGACTCCCAGAAGAATTTACGTGGAAATAAGGAAACAAGACGCGAGGGCGATACCCAAATTTTTTTTAATCTCGATAACCCCTTCTTGGTGATTTACCTTAGCTGCCTTCTGAAATTTCGATGACCAAATTATTTTAAAGAGGGTAGATTGTAACGACCGTGTTTTTTGATACATAATAAAAGGTCTTTTTTTACTTTTCTAGTATGAAGTATTTATTGACATATTTCGTTGATGGAAATATTTTATTTTAATTATTTTATTTTTAAAATCAATTTTAGTAATTTTTAAAGTATTTAAATATAATTATTGGAATTGTATAAAAGCTATTTATATTTTTCTGGACTTAATATGTTTTAATGAAATTTTATAATGTCTTAAAATAATTTATATGTTATTATTATTAATTAAAATAAATATTTCGTGATTAAAATAATTTTTAAAGTTAAGATAGATTTAAATAAATATAGTAACAAACAAATATTTTAGAATATGATAAAATAAGTTAGTTTTAACAAAAAAATAATTTTAAACTGAAGATAACAATAAAATATATTTTCTGGAATTTTCCTCATATTTTTCACGTATTTTACAATATTTTAACAAAATTTTCAAAACAAATTCGGTTTATTAAAAACGGTTTTAGATTTTAAAATTTAAAAAGAAAAAAAAGGAAGGGGTGATAAACCTGGAACGTTGGATTTTAAATCCAACAGCTCAAGGGAGACGGCGGCGCTTAAGTGGTGGGGACCATGCGAAAACGCATGGCCTCCCCACTCGTGACGAGGCCGGGGCTAGGGTGACCGCGGGCCGTTGGATTTAGATCCAACGACCACGATTTGGAGGCGGCTACTAATCATCACGCGATGATTCTCAAAATCATTAGGGGTGCGGATTTTGTTGTTCTGATGGATTTTTTTAGGATTTGTTGTTACCACTTAAACCATAAATATACAGCTTTTCCCAAACACTTTTCTCACACCACAGAACTCCGAAAATTCTGAAAAAAATACCCACACCTTCGTCTCGACGACGTCGACACTGTGGTTCCACCCCATCATCGAGGAAAAATTAGAACGCAAAGATATTCGCGTTTTAGTGCAACAAGACGTTTCAGCTTCCTGAATCTTCATCTCAAAACAAAAGTAGGATCCATCTCTCACCATCTTGTATATGTCACGTTCTTCTTTGATTTCTAAATCTGAATTCTAATCTCTCCATATGCCTTAAATCGATGTTAAAAATAAATATTGCCGGCTTAAGTTACAGTGCCATCATATTTATATAAAACCATAAATTTGATGTTGATTTCACGGGGTAACGATCTACCTCTTATGTACACACATATCCATGATCGCAAAAACTATAACTTGCTTTGGATACTAAGTTGACATTACAATCTTACCCTATGATACCAATCAGATCTCAAAATAGGTTACTTCCACAGATTAACCATATTTTATTAATATGTTGTATTTAATTAAAATACTCATATGATATAAGACAATTTGAATAAATACTCTAGTCACACTAAAATGATATTTTTACTTATACTCTTATCCACTACTTATTTTAGTTTTATTAAAATCTCTTTACCTTTTGATAAGGGGTATTACTAATTATTTCATATACATAAATAATTATATTATGGATTTTCACTTTAACACCCTTTTATTTAAAGGGAATATTTTATTAATATTTTTAGCTTATAACCACTATAGTTCAATAAAATATCCTAATCTAAATAGGGTATTATTTTACATGAAACACTCCGTGGTTACTAGATAATCGTCTCAGAAAAGGACACAAGTCTTGTCGTTTATTTGCAGCGGTTGCCAACGCAAAGTTGTTTTTATAGAATATCACTTTTAATAAAATACCAAATTTAAACAGGGTAATGTTTTACGTAAATATCTCGTGTTTGATAGGTAATCGTCCCTGAAAATGACACAAATTCTGTCATCCATGTGCAGTGGTTGCCAATACGGACGTATTTCTAAAATGTTGCCTCCAAATAAACACCATAACCTTATAAATTTACTATTTACAATAAAATACCTTAATCTTTCTTAAAAGGATATAATTTCATTTAAATACCTTGACCTTTACTAAAAGGCTATTTTTGACAAAACTCATAACCTTTTATAAAAATATTTCCCAAAAGAATACCTAAATCTTTATTAAAAGATAATTTCAAATAAATACAATAATTTTTCATTAAAAGATATTTTTATTAAAATATCATGGGTCTCCCAAATTATATTTATTCTAAAATATCATGGTTTTCTTATAAACAATAACTACAATTAAATACCATAATTTTTATTAACTAAAGTTTCTATAAAAATACTATGATACACCTCACAAACTTTAAGAGGTAACAAGATAAAATGAATGGTTGCGGAAGGCTATATTAAATGAGATCAACTATTTGAATACAAACTTACGATATGCATAACACATGATACGGTAAGGATTAGAATGCACGAACTTAGGTATGGAATACTTTATAAATGAAGATCTCTGCAGGTAGAGTGAACGGCCTAATATATGGATGACTACTAACCCGATATTCGGGCGAATACTAACCCGATATTCGGGCGAATACTAACCCGATATACGAGTGAATACTAACCCAATCTTCGGACAAATACTAACCCTACATTAAGGGCGAATAATTCAATATGTGGATGACATACAATGTGGAAATTCCATACCCAGATGATATACACACTAACTCTAATTCGTCAAAACCTTTACACTGAACAATTGGGATGGGTAGTTTGATAGGTAAGGATATACGGAACTCGGATTCCCCTACTACTCAATCATGATCTCAGAAAATAAACTGTACATTTCACTTTCCCGATTGTTGTTCTGTGGCCACAACAGAATAATCGCGGGTATCCGGATCTTTATTTAACAAACTAATGAGAACTTTTACCTAGTAGATACCTCATACAACATACCTTTATTTACATATATCCCATACCCTCATACACACATCATGCCTTTATATACACATCATACCTTTATACACATATCATACCTATATACACTTGTTGTATTTTTCTTTTTCCTTACATCCTTATGAGGCAATCCTACCCGAGTGTAACTCGCTGACGGACTTTCCTTTTTCTCTTTTCTTTATCTCAGAAATGTCCGTTAGATGAGAACGAGTATTATGGTGAGGATCAAGATGTGGAGCTTATTAATGAAGATTATGCGGAGTTGAAGATGGAAGATTAGCTAGCTATATTTTTTGCTTGTTGCCCACTTGTTTAGGGCTTTGCTTCTTTCCTTCGATATAATTAAACTATTTAGTTCATTTTACTCAATAGACTACTTTTAATACAGTTAGGTTGCGGAACATACCTGTATTAAAATAGACTACTTTTAATACAGTTAGGTTGCGGACCATACCACGTTAGCTCTTCACTTTCTTTTGGGAAGCGGGGCGTGACAGCCTCCCAATATCAGCTATCAGGTACAGGATGGAACAACAGGGCATAAACAGATTTGTATTTGAAGACAGAATACCACTTCGAAGTAAGATCGTGATGTGCAATGTTCCTCCACCCTCTGCTCGTGTGCATACTGAAATTACATGTGAACAAGGCAAGTTTTGCAACTTAGGAATATTGCATGTACAACTGCAGTTCCTACCATCGATAACTACGCATTAATTTTTTCCATCTTTTTCAGTCACCTGCCATTCGGACTGGCTGAACCTCACGATCCAGTAGCCCTTTTTGTTATTAATTTTTCGATCTTACGACTTACCTTTGTCATCTACTCTTGTCCCTCCTGACGTCGTGCAACGAAATATTTGTTCGTCCTGTAAAAAGTCCATCCTACTAAGGCCTGAATAGGCAAAGATCGAGATCCTTTTAAGACCCAGTTAAAGATTTCTGAAGTATTCGTAGTTATCATGCAAAATCGACTACCACCATCTTCCGAAAGAGACCATCTTTTTTCTTTATTTTTAAGACTGCTTTCAATCCAAGTATCTGCTCTTGGACATATATATTTAAGTTTCTCTCTCATCTCTGTATATGTCAAGTCATGGTGCACATGCAATTTGAGAGAACAAATTCTGGAAGGTTTTGCCACTAAATCCAGCAGTTAAGAAGTTGGCTTTGATATGTCACATACAATAACGATGACTATGTTGTTCCGGTCATGATTTTCTTAGTGCAGTCGAAATCCCTTTCATCCAGTCAAATATGAAAGTAATGTATCTTCCCCACACGGATGGAATATAAAGATGAATGCAACTAATGAACCACTCCCAATTTTCAGTGGTTTCACCTCCAACTACAGCATATGCTAAAGGATAAAGACCATCATTTGCATCAGCACCGGTAGCAATGAGCAAAGTCCCTTTGTATCTGCCATATAAGTGTGTCCTATCAATACTGAGAACGGGACGACAATAAGCGAAACTATCAATGGACGGTCCGAATGCCCAAAATGCACCGGTAAAATATCACATTCTTTCTAACATTAAAGCATCGGTTATTTTAAAGACAAACCCGGAATTAGTAGATT
Source organism: Agapanthus africanus (assembly GCA_030015575.1). NCBI lineage: Eukaryota > Viridiplantae > Streptophyta > Magnoliopsida > Asparagales > Amaryllidaceae > Agapanthus > Agapanthus africanus. Next base: position 678,806,259 of record CM057337.1, read on the forward strand.
TGATGGCGGTAAGGCATCGTGGCAAATGTTCATACGAATCTTCCTAATCTCCGTATATTTCAGACAATGCCATGTTCAATGCATTCCATCCCTTAATATAATTTATTTCAATGAATAATGAATCTTTTATAAGCACTTGAATCGTTTTGGGGTTCAAATCGACAACCGCTTTCACAAAAGACAATATCATGTTACATATGAATGTTGAAGTGGTCTGTTTATGATTTGAATTCACTATAGGATTCACACAAGTATGATTACCCGCATACTTCTTTATATGCCAATGTCAAGTCAGTGATTTCTTTGATATATATGCGTGAAACCTCCACGAGCAGTTCACGTATGTTTTACAAATAACGGTGTATTTTGTCGTGGTAGTCTTGATTGGTTTAAAAGAAACTCCGTATTTAATTGACCAAGCGTTGACTGCCTAAATTAACTTCTCCTCATTCTTGAACAAATCGCCGACTTTCAACAAGCTTTCAATATCAACTGTCGAAAGCCTATAAGCACAAAAGTTGACATTCTCAATTATCGTTGTAGATAACATGTGAGCATCAGTCATATTATCGGCAAGTGGATCTTCAAACGCAACGAAGTTATTATTAACACATGAATTAGTAATCCACTGCCTATCATTCTTATCGTCAAGGACATGTGCAATTTGCAAGCTATCTTGTGCTTGAATCTCATCCTCATCACTAGCATCATCATCATCATCACTTTTATCTCCATATTTTTCCAACACCACTGGATCCGTAGCAGATATATCGGTTGGATGTGCGGAACTAATATTAGAGACTTGCATGGTACTTGATGTTCCGGCTTTATACCAATGAAATTCTTACTTATTGTATGCAAACGGTGTCCATCCCATATTGTATCTCGTATTGTATGACTGCATGTGCTCGGTATTTTGGGGCAGAATATTGAAACCTAAGCTTAACGTTGGCATGCAATTAAAACTGAAGCTTGGTGGTGGTATGCAAATATAATCGATCGGCGGTACATAAGAATGGCATACAAATTTATGAATAGTTAGTAACTATAGTATATCTCCACTCTCAATAAATAGTGTTCCGCTAAATGTACATGCGGTATAAAAATATGCAAGGTAATACTTACTTCATAAACTGCCAATTCACTGACGTCCCTCTTGATGTGCCTTCACCTACGTAACTTTGATCTCTATATTGTTCATCATTAGTGGGAGTCATAAAACCGTCAGAATCAGCATTCATATTGAGCATGCATGTCATTTCTCTTTGCGGGTAATGCTCGGATGCTCAAAATGAATGATCAAGCACTTCAGAATAAGGTTCGGGCAGTTGATCAAACGTCGATATCTTCTTCTTCACAAACAGCTCGATCTATTTCGATTCTGATGCAAGCATGACTTGTGTATCCTCATCATCAAATACTTCAATGGCGGTATATTCATACTCCGTCGGCCATTTGCGTATTAAAGAGATATTGAACTCTAACGGATTGATTTTGGTAGCTTTGTACACTACTTGGCACAGCTCATTGTATGTGCTAGATTTCTTAACTCTAGTCATCTTAGTTTTTCCTCCGACATACTCAAGAATATTATTTTTTCCAGACGATAATTGGCCCCCGAAATAGCAAACTAGATGGATGCAATTATTCTTCATTTTTCCACCTGCCAGAAATATTGACGCATGCTTTGAGAGTTTTCATCAAACAACCTACTTATTTATTTTCAAATTCATACTCACCTAATTACATAAAATTACAATAAAATATATATTTATAGCATGTAACAAGTTGTAAGAACTTATATCCTACTCATTGATTCGTCACAAGTAAAATCGGGGAAAACCCCTAATATGTACCTAATTTGTTTGAATTGCTTTCCCAATACGAAATTTTAACTAAATTTTTTATGAATTATTTTTAAATAAAATTAGGGTTTAACTAACTTTCTAGATACTTACAGTGGTGATGACGATGGCGAGAATGAAGGTGAATGTTCGTCCATAAATTTCCACCTAAAACCACACGAGTGAGAGACTGTGAGATTGAAAGAGCTGAGTGAGACAGAGAAGGAGAGATAAGAGAGATATAGAGACCAGAGAGGGAGAGATCGCCGGTGAGGGAGAGGATATCGCCGGGTTGAGGACAGTAAGGTCTCAGGGGGAGATCGGGGGGAATAGAGATCTCCGAGGGGGGAGATCGAGAGAGAGAGGGAGAGAGCAGAGAGAGAGAGAGATTGAGAGAGACAAAGAGAGCAGAGAGAGTACCTAAGAGAGATAGAGAAAGCGTGAGCGACCGAGAGAGAGAGAGAAAGATAGAGATGAGAAAGAGAGAATAGTGAAGAATGAGAAAAGTTAATAGATCGTATTTATTTATGTAGGGCAATGGACGCACTTTGAAAGTGTGTCACATTATTTTGCACTAAAATATATGGGCGCAGTTTGAATTGCGCCCATTACATTTGTATGGGGCAAGGGTTAAAACTGTGCCCGTTACATTTGTAATGGACGCATTTTTAAACTGCACCCAGTACAATTGTAAGGGGCGCTTTTTGAAAGTGCGCCTCATACATTTGTAATGGGTGCAGTTTCAAACTGCGCCCTTTAATAAAAAAAATTATTCACATCAGCGCCAGCGCTGAGCTGACACCTACGAGGCAGAAAGCGGCATGTTTTTGTAATATTTTTTGAAAGTGTTTTTTTTAAAATATTATTTTAATATGGTTTAATATAAAAAAGTGTCCTTTATAAAAAGAACGACAAAATTTTAAATATCTAAAAATGACACATTCGTCAACTATCCAAATTCAGTTAATCAGCTGTTAATTACAGCCGTTAGGGGTTTAAAAAACATAAATACCCCTTCAAAGGATATATATATATATATATATATATATATATATAGAGAGAGAGAGAGAGAGAGAGAGAGGGGGGGGGGGGAAGAGGCCATAGGAGGGAACTTCATAGAGAGAGGGGGGGGGGGGAAGAGGCCATAGGAGGGAACTTCCTCCTATGGCGTCGAAAAAATACGCCCTACGTCGCGTTTTGTGATGATCGGAATCCATCATCTTCATCGTTATCATCTAACATGTGGGTACGCCAAAATTAATGTGATTCTACAACTTTTTCACCGTTGATTTAGCGATATAAAAAGTTCTATTGTCGTTAACCCGTTAATTTTGAACCCACTAATTCAACGGTGAAAAATTTGTAGAATCACATGAAATTTGGTGTACCCATATCATAGATGATAACGATGAAGATGATGGGTGCCGATCGTCGGAAAATACGACGGAGGACGTACTTTTTCGACGCCATAGAAGCAAATTTCCTCATATGGCATCTTTCCTCCATTATTCTCATATTTTTCAAAGAACGTCTATCAAAATGTTTGACACTTTGTCTCAATAAGAATTTGCTCATAAAACTATTAGGCTCTTCTCCATCATCAAAGATCATGGTACCATGACCAATGTTGTCACTCACACCCCGTGATCAAAAGGTAAAACAAAAAGAGATTGATATTTTCAAAAAGTGGATAGAGGAGAATTGAAAGGGGAGAGAAGCTAAGAGGGTTGAAGAGACACTAGAAAATGAGGAAGATGAAGTGAGAAATGAGAGAGATCTGAGCTAAACACCATTAAAGTGGGTATTTTCGTCTTTTCATGCCCTATTACCATAAATATAACTGAAACATAACTGATCTAAATGGAAAGTTGACGGATGTGTCCTTTTTAAATAACTTTAAGAATTTGATGTTGTTTTTATAAATAGCAAGTATTTGGTATGTTTTTTGAAAATATCAAAAAATTTGATGGGCAAAATTAAAAAACCCTAAATTTAAATTTTCTTATCTTTATGAACGTTTTTCTACTGAGTTAAAGGAGAAAAAGTCCACAATCGGCCGTTTCTTCCACCACATGCGGTAACTTCGCATTGATTGGTACTAAGTTCGGGACCCATAAATCATTTTATTGATAAACAAAGTTGATATGTCAGGATTCGAAGGGACTCTTACACGTAGGGTTGTTAAACGAGTCAAGCTTGAAATTGTTCGGCTTGGCTCAATTATCAAATGAGCCCGTGCAGAGCCTTTATAGAGCCCAAACGAGCCTCGAGTTTTATCGAACCTATCTAAAATCTCGAGTTTTATCGAGCCTATCTAAACTCTAGGAAAAAAGCTATAAATAATTACATTAATACATAAAAAAAACATCTTATTAATACTCTATGTTATATTTGATAAAGTGAGCAGCGATGAATTCAGTTGTTATAATTAAATAAGCGAGCAAGGAATTCGGTTATTATAATTAAATAAGCGAGTTTAAAACTTGTTTTTGAACTTTGTCACCATAATTTAAAGGTATTAATTATTTAAATTCTTATCTATTTTAGCATAACAATATTTGATTCAATATTTATCATAATATAAGTACTAATTATCATCAATAAGGTAATAATTATAATCTAAATTTAAGAATAAATAATCATATATTTATTCATAGTAAATACCAAATAAGATATAAATAATCCAACTTTACACGGGCTTTAAACAAACCGAGCTCAAGCCTGCCGTGTTATTGTTCGTTTGTTATTCCACTGAGTTTAGATTTTTGTTTAAGCTGGGCTAATTTAGTTGTCAAAGGAACCCAAGCCGAGCTTTTAATAAGCCGAACTCCGAGCTTTGAGATTTTTTAACAGCTTTACTTACACATTAATAGCTTGTTCACGGGGCTGGTTTAGACTCGTTACCTGTCTGAACCAGCCCACTTTAGACAGGTAAATTGACCACTCTAAAACCACCTGAAAGTGACGGGTTCAAAAGCCGTACCCGCTAGCATTTGAATAGGGCGGGTTTTAGATTTGTTATAGTCCGCCAAAAGTCGCACGTAACCTGTACCAGCCCGCAATCGATCTGAACCCGCCCGCTTAATAAACATCCAAGTCGTTGATAAATTTAATTAGATGGCTAAAATCAGTACCGTGCACCTATACGAGTTATCTAAACACTTTTCTTACTTCTGAAATTAAAAATTTAATTGAGCCGCATTATTTTTTATACTTTTCCCTGTTATTTTATCTTTTTATCTACTTAAATTAAATACGAAATCTTTTTATTTCTCGTCATAAATCCAGAAGTAAGATTTTAATATATAATATCAAGAGATGGTATAAAACTATGGTTTAATTAGGATCAACTTAGAGGTTTATGGTTTATTATTTTATTTCATATAATTAAAATTCAAATTTAATATGTGAAACTCGCGATTACCCGAAACCGTGTTTAACCCGTCCGAATTAATGAAACCCGAACCTAGGCCCGAAACCCGTCCGAACCCGTTAGGTTCCGGTTCGGGCTTATCTACTCATTCCAACAGACGGTTTAAAATGGCTAGAAAACCCGCCTAACCCGACCGTGCACAGCCATAATAACCTAGGGAATTAAGTAATGAAAGCTTAATGAATCCAAGACAGGTAAGGCCCTATGGATTCAGTATCTAGAAAAGACCCATTATGCTAAAATATGTAGGAGGGGGCCCAAGCCGAAGCCTTTGTTACGGTCAGTCCATCAAAGGGCTTTCTACAATGACCAAACTATCTCCCATGACCAAAAAGCTGTAGCTTAGTTGGTATGAGCACTTTCTCTCTTGAGGAGAGTGTGGAGTTCGAACCGCAGTAACCCCAAGAGGGGAAGTGGCCACAAATTAACTCTTTCGGGGCAGATTCATAGGTCCCTGAATGCGTGCGTGTGTTGTGTGCTTGTGTGTGGTGTGTCTAGATGTGGTGTGTTATATGTGCATAGGTTAGGTCTTACGGGCCTCAGGGCCTGTACCAATCTCCTATGTGAGATACGTATACTTGAGGTATATTGATTTATTGCCCTAAAAACCCTAAACTCACTTTCCTCACCTCACTCATTGACTTGAGTAGGAAGGACGGCATCGGAGATAGCTCTTGCATGCTCTAGGAGTCGGTGTATAGCTTGGCTACTCTTCTCTCAACTCGTTATGATCGGTGTCAACCGCTTTTTCGTTCATCAAATGTCTACAAGGAATCGACCGTCATTGTATTAATAAATTATTATTTCAAATACATGCTACATGCATCACACACTAGCAAAGTACTAGTTGATAATGACCCAAATTATAGTAATGCTTGTTGTAGACTGTTTGGGAGGGGTAGATGAGATATTCCCAAAAAGAAATGAAAAGCTCAAATCTCACTACCCCACAAAAGTAAAGTTTTTATTTAACAGTCACATGGTTATTTTCCAAAGCAGTTTATAATTTCAAATCCCCTTAGTTAAAAACTACCCTGTTTTTAAATCATTATTTATAAACCTCCATTTCATCAGTCCAGTTGCATATATTTACGTTTTAAATTATTTAAAGATTTATTGCGCATTTTAAATTGTACGGTAGTTTTTATATGTCATTCATAGATTGGATTAAATAATTAAAATTTAGTGTGTTCTCCTAATCAAAACTCGTCTTGAGAGAGAAAGGGGGCAACAATACAAAGGAGACCGGCTATACTTATTACACATTGAGAAATAATTTGTAAAGCATAAATATCAGACATTTTGTTCGGCTGTATAAAAGCTTTATAACTGCACTATAACGAGAGTCGCAGCCTGATAGGATTGTTATCAAGGTGCTTTTTTCATCTCAAAAGATGTTGAGGGTTGAAGAAAAGTAGTTATTTTAGAAATTCAAAATCCAACTTGGTAATTAATTGAGGGGAAAAGCAGGATCCAACTTCTTAACAGAGATGGTTATTAATAAAAACATTGTTATTCTCCAATAGGTTAAAAGATTCCCTCAAACAAGGGGAACAAAGAAGAAAGATGATAGAAAAGTACAAAGAAACAATACACGTTAATAGAATCTGTCTTGGATATTTGTTCCATTCTAGAACATGTTATTTTTTATGGAAATTCCCAGGACCTAAATCAAGGTTTAGAATTTGATTCCAAGTATAGAAATATTTGAAATGGCAATTTTGGTTTGGATTGGGCAAGTACTTTGGAAAGATTATTGTTGCCTAATTAGGGCTCTTAATCTCAGTCTTTCTAGATCTTTCATGAAAACTATAAACATAAAGCCAAATAGCTTAGGATTTGTGAAGAGGGTCGCCAATATTTCTCCACAATTAAAAGAGAGCAACCGTAAAACCGAGAGAAAGGAGAGGTTTTGTGAGGATTAGGAAAATACTTGGTCGGTGATCGTCGAGGACAGTTCTCATGTAATTCTTTCTTGATAGCATAAGCTTCGTAGTCGGTTTCCAGGATTAGGTGTGTGCCGAACCAGGGTAAATCTGGTGTTTGCACTGTTTTGTGTGGTTTTTGATAACTTGTATTGTTTTGATAGTTATTCGGTTAGTTTTTTCAAGTAGATTTGAATCACGCGATTCTGATATATTTCCCTCTGCAACTCTTGGTGTGGTTTTTTATTCCTTCGAGAATCACGGTATAGAAATTACAGCACATGTGATCAGTGAATTTGTTGTTGCTTCATAAAAAAGAAAAAAGAAGGAAATGGAAGAAAAATAAAAAGAAAATTGAGATATAAAACCTTCTTTTTACGTGAAGTCCCTGCTTATTAAAAAAATTAATATAAAAGAATGAGTTATGTATGCAAAGTATGCTGGGAAAGCCAGAACGGTATTATGTACAACTTCTTCTTCAATCCCAATCGATCAGTGAGAGAAAGAGAGAGAGTGAGAGTGAAGATGCTGGTAAGTAGGAATTTTCCAGATCACGACACGTGGCAGGTGACGTGTCATCCACATAAGCCCGCCAGATTCTTAGAGGCTACGAAACCGGAATAAGTACAACGTATTGGCGATATTCCTTGGTTCATCGTCTCTAAGATTGCATCCGATCTTTTGGAGACCCCCCGGGGTACATCCCTATTTGCCAAGCAACGAGCCGCTAGCTCGTCTCCGGGCTTATTACAGAGCTAAACTTCCTCAGTCTCTCCGCACGTCTCCGAGCTATTACAGAGCCGAGCTTGCTCAGCCTCCCCGCTCGTCTCCAAGCTATTACAGAGCTGAGCTTCCTCAGCTTCCCTATTTGGCCGGGAGCACAGAGCCCGAACGTCCCGTAACGGCTCCATGTATCTCGCCACGATGAGATCTACGCCGCTCCACGTCCCGTATCTCACGCTAGCGTATCTCACCATTAATGACCGTATCTAGCCATTAATTGGCGTATCCCGCCATCAACGCGAACGTGACGCGGGGGCGTAATGAACGGCGAGAATCTCGCATCGGCTTGTTCCGTACGACCGCTATATAAACCTTTCTTCCAGACGATTCAGATAACACGAACTCATTCCAATACGCCGCTACTCTGCCTTAATATTTCTCGGCATTTATTTGATCGTCAGAAAGTCCTGCGGTGGTTTTCCACCCCAAGACTTTTCTTGCAGGTAGCTTGGCGTTCACAACAACTAACAACCCATTGAGATCCACACCCAACCACTAAAAACAAATCTCAACCGTTCGACACCGCTGGCCGCAAGATCGACGGAGGGCAACATCTGAGAGAGAAACCGGCCTCCATAACAGAAAGAAAGAGTTGAGATGACCTTTGCCGTTATCCTCCGCAAACTCAATACACTCTTAAGACCAAAGCCAGCAAACCTAAAATAAATATGTACAACTAAAAAGCTGAAAATTAAAATTTAGGTGAAAATGGTAATTTAGAATATAACTTTGAGCTTTGAGAACTAAGATTTGAACATAATTGATTTGTATTGAATCTCAAAATTGTATAAATGTATTTTACATGATGAAGAAATAAAATAAAATCTTTTCTAATAAGAATAAAATCTTTCCTAATAAATAAAATATTTCTTAACAAATAAAATTAGAGAAGTAATAGAAAAATTTATAATCACAAAAATCTGCATCAGTTATGAAAATGTTTTCTAATTAGCCCCCGTAAGATTGAGGCTCCGTTGGAGACTTCGATATGAGAACGAAGTTTGAGAATTTGACTGCATCCAAGTGCTTTTATGAGAACATCCGCAAGTTGATCATGTGTGCTGATATGGTGAACACGAATGGTGTCATCTTCAACGCATTCCCGAACAAAGTGATAGTCAAGAGTAATGCGCTTCATCCGAGAGTGGAAGACTGAGTTTGCACTAAGATAGGTAGCCCCAATATTATCACAGTATAGAGATGGTGGTTTTCGCAGAATTAGCTTAAGATCATACAGAAGATTTTTCACCCATAGTATCTCGATCGTGGCATTTGCAAGAGCTTTATATTCAGGTTCGGAGGAGAATCAAGAGACAGTCTTTTATCGAGCCGATTTTTATGAGATGGGATTCGAGCCTAGATAGAGAATATAGATAGTGGTGGAATGACCAACACCGCGACTTGCACCCCAGTTAGAGTCACTAAAGGCCAGAAAAGTTAGAGGAGATCATCAGCGAAGGTAAAGACCATGATATATCATACATTTGAGATAACGAAGAACACATTTGAGTGCCGTCCAGTGAAACTCTGTGGGAGAGTGCATGAATTGGAAGAGACGGTTGACGGCAAATGAAACGTCGGGCCGAGTGAGAGAAAGGTATTGAAGAGCACCAACTAGCTGACGATATGGCGTGGGGTCGACAGATAAGGACCCGTCATGGAAAAATATAAGGGTGATATTGCATATTAGGATGGTAACTTCTTTAGCTCCTATAAAGAAATTTTTCAAAAGATCGGCAATGTTGAGATAGAAAGAGTTCTTGTGTCGTGGGAATAGCTTCTACCCTAAGAAAGTGATGAATATCACCGAGATCCTTTAGAGAGAAACGTTGTCCAAGTTGACATATAAAATATTGAAAGAACTGTACATTGTTACCAGTGAGAATAATGTCGTCAACATATACCAAGAAATAGGCTAAGATAGTGCCCTTGGAGTAGATAAAAGGAGACGTATCCGTCATGGAATTTGCGAAGCCATTTTGTAGAAGATAACCATTAAGTTCTTGATACCATGCCCTTGGCGTTTACTTGAGACCATAGATAGCTTTACGTAGTTTACAGACGTGGTTGGGTAGGGAAGAGTGGAGAAAATCGGTTGGTTGAGCCATATACACATCTTCATGCAGAGTACCATTGAGAAAAGCATTGTTAATGTCGAGTTGACGAAGAGGCCATCCTTGAGAGAGTGCTAGGCATAAAACAATACGCAGTGTTGTCGACTTGAAAACAGGGCTGAACATGGCAGAATAGTCTAGACCAGGCCGTTGATAAAAGCCTTTAGCCATAAGGCGAGTTTTGTATCGAGTAATGGTGCCGTCAGAGTTTTGCTTGATTCGGAAGACCCACTTGCAATCTACAAGATTCTGATTTAACTTGGGAACACAATCCTATGTTCCATTCTTCATGAGGGCATTAAACTCTTCAAATATTATAGCACGCTAATTAAGATCCTTCACAGCTTGAGATACACATGTTGGTTCAAGGATTTAGGGAATTGGGCGAATAATGGTATGGTTTATATATTGGGAGTTGAAATATTTTGGGTTCGGTTTACGTTCATTGTTGGTGAGGGGATACGTGGAATTGGGGAAAAGGGGATAATTGTGGTGAGGGTAAATAGGATTGAGCGGTTGTGGAGGAAGGTGGGGAGGTAGAGATTGGAAAGTTGGCGAGATTATCGAAATTGGAGGATGGGGATTGTGAAGAGTTGGTGGAGGGGGAGAGGTTGAGAGTATGAGATGTTGATGATTGGGGTTCGGTGAGGGTTGGGTTAGATAAGGTGGGTAGAATGTGAAGTTTGGTAGGTTGTGAAAGTATTTCTTAGCACCACTACTAGGTTTTTAGAGGCATGCAGGATGCAAATTTAAAATTTTTAGTGGGCTAAGCAATACTAACCTAGAATCAAGCTAGAGAATTAAGGTTTATATACATATAAACAAACTTCACACTAAGTGAACAAGAAATACAAGCTTTGTTGACCGGCCCTTCACTTCTAAAGCTCCAAATAGTAGTCTCTTAGCCCCAAGTAATGGTCCCTCGAACTCTTCTTAGGCTCTACTTGGTGAAAAGAACGAGCTTGCTCAAGGATCTTCGAGGCCGAAGATGATCCACCTTGAGAAATCTCTAACTCAAGTTACCTCTTTACTAATTGAGGAATTAGTGAAGGAAACAACATATACTAAAGGACTGGTTTGGTATAGATTGATGAATTAGGAATTTTTCTCACTTAAGAATTATTTTTCTCTTTTTCTTTCTCTCTCAAAGAAAAGGCTAAAGAGGAAGAAGATGATCAAGTGAAGAAAAATCATGAACCGTGGATGAAGAAATATCTCATACATATTTGTAGAAAGTTAACCATGGCTAAAAATAATGGTTGGGTTATAAAATATCTAGAGTAAAACAAAATTTGTGGAATAAGTCCAAGTTTCTACATGCTTCCATAAGTATCTTAAACCATGCTAATTTTAGATAATTTATTTAATGGAGAATCTATCATTAAAAGCATTTAAAGCAGGGGTTGAGGCGAGAAATGGCTTGATGAACCATTCCGTTCGCCACGCACCGGCCACCTAATTTTGGTTTTTCCCTTAATAATTAAATCACCCAAATTATCTTTAGTTTGGTGTGAGTCTTATACACCCATGTCCAATGTATCATCTAGCATGACACAATAGTATATGTGACACACACACACACACACATCACATAAATGCATATATCATCATATATACAAATTAAGAGAAGAAATTCTTTAGTGGGCTAATATTAGTTAATATATATTAATATATCAAATATTTAATTATATATTAAATTATTAAATGAACACTTGATTTAATAATCCGGCTATATCATATATAACCGACTAATATCATTTCTATGTATATCAAATATACATATAACAAATTATTGAATCAACACTTGATTCAATAATCCGGTTATATCACATATAACTTATATCGCGAAATTAGAATACGGTATCATATACACGTATTTAATCTCGGTCCCGTACATATCATATATGTGCCCTACTTCGTTTCGCTTGAGCCGGGAAACCACTGTGTGGGACTCTAAAGACTCGTCAATACGCCAGCAGCAGGTGATGATCACATCAGTCACCCACAAGCCGTCAGCGGTACTAGCTGGATGTAACAGCTACTCAGGTATTGAGCAATCAGAAGATCAACAAGCAAGCCTTTCCAAACTCCCGTGAATTCTGTAAGTAACACTACCGTACAATCCGGTCCTTCATCTGATATGTCGCATATTGGGTCTGGGGTGGTAAACGTCAGACCCTAATAACTTGATAAGTCATGCCGATGTGAGGCTCATAACGAGTCGAGAAACTACTGATAACACTTACCAGTAAATCTCATGATCAGCCCTGACAAGAGACTTCCTGTTATAGCCAATCGAGTATAGCGCAACATCAACTCCCAATACCGGGAGAGATGAACCCCCTCCTATCGCTCATTGCCTCCATGTGATTCGGGACTGTACCCAAAATCCACGTGTTAGCACGACTCCTTTGAGCCGTGGTAGGAAATCAAAGCACAGTGGGAACCACACAAGACTCTATGACGATCTCGGATCTACAGACTAACCTGTACCAGTGTCACCAGAGAACTGCTATTTTACGATGGGTATAATACCATCTAAGAGCTCTTGGCGAGTCATGTTTGGTGTACCCATTCTCCAATGAGCACATGTGCACAATCTCTGATGTCAAACACCGATAGTTGTGGGATCAACCATCGTCCCATACAGGGTCAAGAAACGTACACACTAGTCTACTCTGGAATATCGATGCCATGTCTCGATACTCCCCCGACTAGGAACAATTGAAGGATGTACTTGCGGACTACCCTGACCCCACTAGTATGATCTCCATCATAGTCCTGATAGTCAAGTACACATCCTAAGGGCTTTATCAATATATAACAGAGAGATGGTATAATGATACAAGTGTACATATTAAGATAAAAAGCAACCAGATAGCATACTATCATGTCGAGCAAGAAAGTCCTCTCTATATATGTCCAAGCATCCACTATAATATACAATCATGTACAGTAATGGCCTCTAGGGCATACATATAACTAACAATCTCCCACTTGCACTAAAGCCAGTTGTTGTAGTATCTCATACCCAACATCCCAAAAAGTCTCTCAAATTGTATCCGGGGAATGGCTTTCGTGAGTGGATCCGCCGTGTTATTCTTCGTGTCAACTCTCCTGACCTTGATCTCCCAGCGATCAACTATCTCCTGGATCAGGTGGTACCGCCTCAGAATATATCTGGATCGCTGATGGGACCTGGGTTCCTTGGCTAAAACCACAGCTCCATTGTTATCACAATACATAAGTATTGGATGCTCAATTGTAGGAACCTCACCAAGTTCATCTCATGAACTTCTTCATTCAGACAGCCTTTTTGGAAGCATCGTTGGTAGCGATGTATTCAGCCTCCATCGTCGAATCTGCTATGGTATATAGCTTGGAACTCTTCCAACATACCGCCCCTCCATTGAAAGTGAAGACAAAACCTGTGACCGACTTACTGTCGTCCTTATCACTCTGGAAGCTCGAATCGGTAAAGGACTCCACCTGGAGTTCACCGTTACCATACACCAAAAACATTTCTTTAGTCCTTCTCAAGTATTTAAGAATGTTCTTTATAGTTGTCTAATGTTTCTCTCCAGGATGTAAGAGGCATCACCCAGATCCTTCATGGAGAATCTTTGTGATAAGAAGAGCTTGACCGAGTGTAGTATAGGAACATCATTTCCTATCAAGAGTATGTCATCCACGTACAATACGAGGAAGACAATCTTACTCTCTACAACTTTCTTATATATACAAGGTTCATCTACGTTTTTGATGAAGTTAAACTCTTTGACTGCCACATCAAAACAGATGTTCCAACTTCGCGATGCCTGTTTTAACCCGTAAAATGATTTAAGCAGCTTGCACACCTTTCCACTGCTCCCACTGTCTATGAAGCCCTCTGGCTGTGTCATGTACACGCTCTCTTCTAAATCACCATTTAGAAAAGCGGTCTTGACGTCCATCTACCAGATTTTGTAGTCATGGTATGCAGCGATGGCAAGTAGGATCCTGATGGACTTAAGTATAGCCACCGGAGAAAATGTTTCATCATAATCGACACCTGGTCCGTGACGAAAACCTTTTGCTACAAGTCTAATTTTGAAAGTCTCAACTTTTCCATCTACACCAAGTTTCTTTCTTAATGATCCACTTGCTCCCGATGGGTTTTACCTCCTCAGGAGCAATTTCCAAAGTCCATACTTTGTTGGTGTACATGGATTCCATCTCAGATCGCATAGCATCCAGCCATTTCACAGAGTCCCCACTTATGATGACCTGCTCGAAACTAGTTGGGTCATCATCTTCCATGATACAATTCTCACTCCCACCGTCAATGAGAAAACCGTAGTATCTCTCAAGTGGAGTAGGAACCCTACAAGATTTACGGAGAGGCTGAGGTTCGTCGAGAACTATTGAATCTTTTGGTTCCACCAAATCATCAGTCGTAGTTTGTGTAGCTGGAACTTCTTCCAGTTCTACCCTATTGCCACTAATTTCTTTCACAAGAAATTTCTTTTCTAAAAAGGTGGCATACTGAGCAACAAACACCTTTTGTTTCTCATTATGGTAGAATAGATATCCATATGAATTCTTTGGATATCCCACAAACTTGTAAAGAACCGACCTTGCCTCGAACTTGTCTGGATTTTGCTTTTTGATATAGGCCGGACAACCCCATATCTTAACTCGTTTAAGAGATGGTCTCCTCCCATTCCATATCTCATATGGAGTGGTAGGCACTGATTTGGTCGGAACTCTATTCAATAGGTATGCGTCTGTTTCAAGCGCATAACCCCAAAAGGAAATAGGTAACTCAGCAGTACTCATCATAGAGGGCACTATATCTAATAGGGTGCGATTCCTTCATTCCAATACACCGTTGTGCTGTGGTGTATACGGAGGAGTAAGCCGAGAGAGAATCCCATTCTCTTTTAAATAGTCCAGGAACTCCGCGCTTAAATATTCTCCTCCCCGATCAGATCGAAGGATTTTAATACTTTTACCCGTCTGGTTCTGTACTTCGCACTTATATTCCTTAAATTTCTCAAAAACTTTAGACTTATATTTCAACAGGAACACGTGTCCGTATCTTGAAAGATCATCGGTGAATGTAATAAAGTATGAGGAACCATTTCTGGCATGTGTAGACATGGGACCACATACATCACTAAGTATCAGTCCCAAGAGTTTAGTAGCTCTTTCTCCGTGTCCAGTAAACGAAGTTTTGGTCATTTTTCCTTTGAGACATGACTCACAAGTTTCATAAGATATAAATTCGAACGAATTCAAATATTCATCTTTATGCAATTTAGCTAGTCGTGTCGCGTTGATATGACCTAATCTACAATACCACAAGAAGGCTTCGTTCATTTCTGAACTTTTCCTCTTGTGTATTCTGTATGTTAAGAACTGGATTTTGATTCGGAACGTATATACCATTATATAACGTACCAAAACCAATCAACACTTGATTTAGGAAAATGTTCATAAAATTATCTTGTAATACAAAATTATATCCTTCTTTATGTAATAAAGCAACTGATATAATATTGCACAACATTATTGGTATGTAATAAAAGTCGTTCAGAATCAATATATTACCATCATGTAATATTAGGTGATATACACCAACTGCTTTGGCTGCAACCATTGCACTATTCCCTACTCTGAGAGAATGATCACCTATTCTCAGTTCTCTACCTTTATTTAACCCATGTAACATATTATATATATGGGATCCTGATCCGGTATTCAATACCCAGGACGTAAAGCATACTGAGAAACAGTTCTCTATTACGAAAACACCCGAAGAAGATGCATCATCATGCTCTTTCCTCGTTCAGGTCGCATGGGAATCCAAGTATTCCCCTATTACCTGCTCAGACTTATAACAGTTATAAGGTAGAGCGGAACCAACGTTCCCCAGCTCAGTATAATAAGCGGGTTTAGTCAATACATCAATATTATCTTGATTAAGGCGTGTCATGGTCGCTACCTGGAGAGAGAGAGAGAAGAAAATACTTTAGCGTATGCTCTTGAAAGATTAGATTAGTTATTATCTTATCTAATCAGGATGGCTCCAACTGTTTTTATCAAATCTTTCTTCAAACCCTAAAAGGTAAGACTAGCCGGGATTAATTACACCCTACAAGTTCGCCAATCGTTCGGCCAGGCAGGTATTGGTACTCTGAGGGAGTCTCGCCATGCCTTCGTATGGAACTAATTAAATAACCTCGTTTCCGCAGGGGCATAATCCCGTTAACACCTTTCTTTGACACTTACTTGATCAGCTAACTGTAATGTGGAAAACTCTCCCAGGAGTAACATTTACTCGCAGTGGGTATCGGGATCCAACTATTTCATAGAAAACATGCAATCTCATTGCAAATTTTCAACCCTTGAAATTCCCAATATCTATTTTTGCCCCTAATGTCCTATGACCTTGACGAAAGCCAACAAATCATAGGGCACTAGTCAAGTTCAACCCATACATTTCGTGATTGAATTAAACCCACTCGCATGACCTTTGACGAAGGCCAACAAAGTCAAACGACTACCCTAATACAATCGTATCATATGCAGCAGATAAGCACTAATCAGCTACCGTACACTACGCCTTGACGAAGGCCAACAAACGCAACACGAATACTAAATAGTCCTTATCTGAAATGACGGAGGGCTATGATAGATTTTTAAGAAAACCTTTTGCGTAATGAACTTGATATCGTTGTAGAATCGAGTGATTTGAAAAGGAGTGGTTTAAGCTCCGCTTTTAAAAATCAAGAGTTTTCAAAATAAATTGAGTGGATTGCAGCATTTGCTAGCTTTTGCTAAAAAGGTCACTCCCGGTAAAGGGATCTAGGCTCTTTTCTCATCGAATGAGGTGATGGATATTCATCAAGAAAAACCGCTATGCAAAGCAATAACTAGAGCTACCTTTTTAAAATTTGATTCTACAACATCTTTATGTTTCTTTCTTTTTCATTAATCTCATTAATGAGGTCCCATCATTTATGTTTCCTAAACATCACAGATAAAAAAACAAAAATAGAACGTACACTTATACCATCCGCATTCGCCACGGGGTCCCGTCATGCACTGTTAGGTTACTTAACTAACGGCAGAGTGGGGGCAGGACTAGCACAGATGCAAAACATAAAAAACGTTTATTATATATCATATATATAATATAAAACATTTGTCTCACGCAGTTATATGATCACATCACAGAACATTACAGCAGAAGTCAACATATGAAATATATGATATTCTAGGAGGTCCGTGTTTTAAATTCAGCCAGTAATGAAAAACGCGGATTCCACGGTCATGATGAATAGCCAAACCCACATCCCTAAACCCCTACGAGAGCGGCAAGCAATCCTGCCAATTCTAGAGTTAGGAGACCCGGTCTCGACTCCTCGAGATGGTCTCCTACTGGACTCTAGAACCCGGTTACTTGTGCTCCTTGCCTTGGGTCTATCCTAATGCGGAAAAGTAAATAATATACATCAATGGCGACATCTTCCTCAACCCGGAAGTGTCCCAATGAAATAATATTATATACAATTTTTACATGAATGAAAATGAAAAACTCTCATCTCACGCAAAATCCCCCGGCTATTCAAACACGACGATCCAATATAACATATCACAGCAACACAAAACATTACATGTCATCAACGTAAGTAAATATGCGTATGCCAATTGTCGTTGACGTATAGCAACGAAATCGGCGATACACCACATATTACAGTTACGGTCGCAGAAAAGAAATGAAAACTACAATAGTTAGAATTCGCAACATCTTTAGACATCATAAACCCGGAATATCTCATACTCCGGATTTCATGCCTAACAATATAAATCTCGCATTTTAGTATTGAAAACACTTTTCAATAATCAGTCGAGCAATTCAACAAAATTCCCGATAAGCTTATCGAATGCTCGTCAGAAACTTTAGTAGATGGCCACACTCCCGATGTCGTCGACGAAGTCCACTTAGGCGGAACACCGCGGCTGCGAGCACCTAGGTGGATACTTTTGGCAACGGGGTTCTCCTACAGTCACTTGGTCGGGGTTATGAGGTATGGCTATCCAGTAATGTTATCCGGCGAGTGTTCGCGTACTATACGAGATTGCAACGGAGTTTTGATCCGAATCGAAATTCCGTGGCAATCTATCAAAAGAGACTAAATTGCTAAATTTACAAAACACTAACTAGTTTTCACAAAACTAATTATTGTGGATTCTAAATATTGTATCTCAGATCAGTATGTACTAGACGATGTTAAACATTTCGATCGAATTATCAAACACCCAGAAAATCCAGAGTCCTCAACAACTTGAGCCTCACTAAAAATACCCAGAAGATGCAAAATAACAAAATGGTGCAGCACAAGAAATTAGAACCCTCAACTCCATGAATGTGCGGCGGAACCGCGGCCAAACATGGGTTTGGGCCGTAGTTTCGCGGCGGTTCAGAGGAGTTAGGGCTTCGTTTTTCTTGGGGCTCCATTAAAAACGCTGCATGATTTTCTGAATATTTTTAATCTTAAAAATTCCAACTTTTAAAAAAAATTCCAGAAACTTAGATTTACGGGTTTCGAAAAGTCGATCGAACACTTTAACTTCGCCTAGATCACTCCTAATACTCTAGCTTAGCTCTGATACTATGAAAGTATTTCTTAGCACCACTACTAGGTTTCTAGAGGTATGAAGTATGTAATTTAAAAATTTTAGTGGGTTATGCTATACTAACCTAGAATCAAACTAGAGAATTAGGGTTTATATATATATAAACAAACTTTACACTAAGTGAAAAAGGAATATAACCTTTGTAGGCCGGTCCTTCACTTCTAAAGGTTCAAGTAGTAGTTATTTAGCTCCAAGTAATGGTCCCTCAAACTCTTCTTAGGCTCCACTTCGTGAAAGGAACGAGCCTGCTTAAGGATCTTCGAGGCCAAATATGATCCACCTTGAGAAATATCTAATTCAAACTACCTCTTCACTAATTGAGGAATTAATGAAGGAAACAACCTATACTAAAATGCTAGTTTGGTATAGATTGATGAAATAGGAATTTTGCTCACTTAAGAATTATTTTTCTCTTTTTCTTTCTCTCTCAAAGAAAAGGCTAGAGAGGAAGAAGATGATCAAGTAAAGAAAAATCATGAACCATGGGTGAAGAAATATCTCACAGATATTTGTAGAGAGTTAACTATGGCTAAAAATAATGGTTGGGTTATAAAATATCTAGAGTAAAACAAAATTAGTGAAATAAGTCAAGGTTTCTACATACTTTCACAAGCATCTTAAGCCATACTAATTTCCATCTAATTTTGGTTTTTCCCTTAATAATTAAATCACCCAAATTATCTTTAGTTTGGTGTGAGTCTAATACACCCATGTCCAATATATTATCTAGCATGACACAGTAGTATATGTGACACACGCGCGCGCGTGCACGCGCGCGCGTGCACACACACATATATATATCATATAAATGTATATATCATCATATATACAAATCAAGAGAAGAAATTCTTTAGTGAGCTAATATTAGTTAATATATATTAATATATCAAATATATAATTATATATTAAATTATTAAATCAACACTTGATTTAATAATCCGGCTATATCATATATAACCGACTAATATCATTTCTATGTATATCAAATATACATAAAATAAATCATTGAATCAACACTTGATTTAGTAATCCATTTATATCACATATAATTTATATCGCGAGATTAGAATACAGTATCACATACACGTATTTAATCTCGGTCCCGTACATATCACATATATGCCCTATTTCGTTTCGCTTGAGCCAGGAAATCTCTGTATGTGACTCTAAAGACTCGTCAACACGCCAGCTGTAGGTGATGATCATATCAGTCACCCACAAGCCTTCAGCGGTACTAGCTGGACGTAACGGCTACCCAGGCATTGAGCGATCAGAAGATCAACAAGTAAGCTTGTCCAAACTCCCGCCAATCCTATAAGTAACACTACCGTACAGTCCGGTCTCTTCGTCTTATATGTCACATATCGAGTCTGGGGTGGTAAACGTCAGACCCCAATAACTTGATAAGTCATGTCGATGTGAGGCTCATAACGGGTCGGGAAACTACTGATAACACTTACCTATAAATCTCATGATCGGCCCTGGCTAGGGACTTTCTGTTATACCCAATCGAGCATAGCGCAACATCAACTCCCAATACCAGGAGAGACGAAACCACTCCTATTGCTCATTTCCTCCATGTGACTCTGGACTGTACCCAAAATCCACCTGTTTGCATAACTCCTTTGAGCTGTGGTAGGGAGGAAATCAAAGCACAGTGGGAACCACACAAGATTTTATGACGATCTCGGGTCTACAGACTAATCTGTACCAGTGTCACCAGAGAACTGCTATCTGACGATAGGTATAATACCATCTAGGAGTTCTCGGCGAGTCCTGTTCGGTGACCCATTCTCCAATGAGCACCTGTGCACAATCTCTGATGTCAAACACCAATGGCTGCGGGATCAACCATCGTCCCATACAGGGTCAAGAAACGTACACACTAGTCTACTCTGGAATATCGATACCCTGTCTCGATACTCCCTCGACTCGGAACAATTAAACGATGTACTTGCGGACTATCCTGTCCCTACTAGTATGATCTCTATCATAGTCCTGATAGTCAAGTACGCATTCTAAGGGCTTTATCAACATGTAACGAAGAGACAGTATAATGATACAAGTATACATGTTAAGATAAAAAGCAACCAGATAGTATACTATCATGTCGAGTAAGAAAGTCCTCTCTATATATGTCCAAGCATCCACTATAATATATAATCATGTACAATAGTGGCCTCTAGGGCATACATATAACTAACAGGTTGGATATACTTGATAGGTTGCGTGTTGCACCAGGGAAGACTAAATCTTGTGGAAGAGCCTCTTGATATTTACTGGATACCTGCATGGAAAAATTGGTTTCGACGAATTTGACATGACGAGAAATGTAAATTTTGTGAGTAACAGGATCTAAACATTTATACGTAGATTGAAATATTGAATAACTTAGAAAAATGCAGGGAGTGGATTTATGATGAAGTTTGGAGGAGGTGTACGGCCATAACCAGGGATAGCAAAGACACCCAAAAATCTTATGACGTTTGTAGTTTGAGGGACATTGAAATAGTTTTACAAATGGGGATTAGAAATTACACACCGGCGTGGAAAGACGATTTATGAGATAAACAACGATTTGAAATGCTTGACTCCAATACTTAGAGGTAAGAGAGATCGTATGCAAGAGTGTAAAACCAGTTTCGACAACATGACGATAGCGACGTTCTAACGTGCCATTGTGTTTAGGGGTGTGTGGAGAAGTGGTTTAATGAGAGGCATCATAGGATGCGAGAATGGAGGCAAGAGATGTGTATTCACCGCCATGATCAGAGTATATTGATACGAGTGGTAATTAAAAATATTTTTCGACAAGCTTTTTGAATTAGGGAAAAATTGTGGCAGCATCGGATTTACGTTTCATAGGGTATAACTAGACATATTTTGTGTAATAATCAACAAAAATTACGTAATAGTGAAAACCATCAAAGAACAATGCAACGGGTCCCTAAATATCAGTGTAAATTAATTGCAAAGGTTTAAAAGTACGAAGTGAATTTTCAGAAAAATGAAGTTTATGACTTTTATTGCAATTACAAGAGTTGCATTGAAGATTATTAACTGCCGAGACATTAGACACTAATTTATTTTTCCTTATAATTGACTGAAGGATGTGGATGGAGGGATGACCATGACGAGAGTGTCACTTGCTTATTTCTGATTTGGAGCTAGCGTGAATTTGAGGTTGGATGGAACGTGGGAGGTAGTAGACGTTATTATAGCTATTACCGCAAGAAGAGACGCCCCCGTGCGAAAATCCTTCACCAAAAGATTAGAGAGAAAAATCAATTGAGATTTTGTTTGATTTACAAAATTTAGGAATAGAAATTAAGTTTTGAGTAATAGATGGTGCACATAAAACATTATCTAAAAGAAAAGGTTTTTAGGGTGAGTTCGGTGTTATTTTATCGATGTGGGAAATTTTCAAATCTGAACCATCGCCTATATTGATCTCATCGGACCACCGTAATCGGTGTAGCTGTGAAAATTCCCAACATCAGACGTAACATGGTGAGAAGTACCGGTGTCCAATATCCAGGAGGAGGGAGCGGGCCGGTTGGCGTTGGTATTGTTGGCAACAAGTGGAGAGAGGGTCTGTGGGGGATTGACTTGCACTGCATTCTCACGAATGAAGAGAGCGAGTTGGCGACAGTTTTTGTTGTTGTGACCGGGACGCTTACAGAAGTTGCAGTTGTTGGTGCTGCGAATGTACGGGACGCTTCCATATTGTTGTGGAGGGCGATAGGAGAAGCGATTGGGTTGGTTAGCATAGTTGTCACTTGCGAGAGAGAAAGAGACGCACGTGTGTCTCTCTTCTTGAGATGGCGTTCATAGTTTATGAGTTTGTCATAAAGCTCGTCAAAGGTGATGGCGTTATCATGAACTCGGATAGCAATGGTGACTTCTTTGAATCCAGGTCTAAGGCCAGCGAGGATGTGAAAAACAAGGTCATCTTCGGGAAGAGGGTGGTCAACGAGATCGAGATCATCGGAGATAGATCGTGAACCGCGTTGATTGTTGATGAGACGTTACTTGAGCGATATAACCCGTGAGTGAGATTTGTTCACAAAGAGAATAATAAGTCAATGCTATGCTTTCTTGGAAGAGGAAACAAAGAAGATGTAGGGCTGGATCGTCTCGACGCAGCTGCCGATAATAGCATTGAAATTAAATTTGTAAGTCTACGGTAGCGCCCCGGCCGTCGATACGAGGCCAAAATGCGGAAACGAAAACTTTTTCTAAACTTGAAACCGGGGCTATCGCAGACTTTAATCCCGGATCGAACCATTAACCTATAACTGGAAAACTAGAGAAGGGTTAGAAAGGCTATACCGATCGATCCGCTTCCTTTGGTCTTTGGCCACCTTCCCAAGCTCCTCGCGGCATCTCCGATCTCCGGTCTCCTCGTTGGAAAGGACACCACATCTTCGAATCCTTTTACGGGCTCCCGCTTCATCCAAAGCAACTCGGACACGAAGTTTGCTAGCCGACGTGTCCAAGGTGATGTAGAGAATGTGTGTGATCATTTTGTCTCTTGCATCCATTGATTCTCAACGAATGAGAGTGTATGGATGGAGGTTGAAGATGAAGCCATTGGAGGAAATGGTGAGCTAGAGGAGGAAGAAGAAGAAGAGGCTTTTCTTTCTTGTGTGAGATATCATAAAATGAGAGTGAGATACTCAATAATACAAGAGCAAACCTCACTAATATGGATGCCCTTTCTCTCTCATCTTATCATTTCAACACTTAAATCAATCACTAAACATGACATGGCTCAAAGAATAAGACCATGAGTCACTACCCTTGTCCATTTCATATTTAATGCACCTCATCATGAATTAAGCTCACAATTTCCACCAAAGTAAACATTAACCCAAATGTTTACAACAATAAAAAAGATACGGCAACATCTAAAGTAAACTCGTGACGGATCACAAGGATACCCCTCACCTGTATATACATACCTACATCCGCATTCCGACTGAATGCGAATGCGATGAGACTAAAGTAATCCAACAAATCTAATACTAGGATCCGACTTAAACCAAAGCCCACTAGTATGATCCGTCCGATCAGGATCCGTGCACTACTGCAAGTATATGATCGAATCCTGCCATAGATCATACGGCCTCTACAACGTTTCGCCCGAAACTTGAGAAACTGTCTGTGGGGGACTCTAAAGACTTGTCAATACTTTGGCTGTGGATTTAACCACTAGCACGTCAGTGGTACTAGCTGTACGTAACGGGCTACCAGGTATTGACCAAAAGGGAGGTCGATGAGCGAACTCATCCTGACACCCTACTGAGCCTGTCAGTGAAAATATCCGTACAGACCGGTCCGTTCGTCTATGAGCATCACATGTCGGGCCTAGGGGGTTGGTAAAAGTCAGACCCCAAAAGCGGTACAAGTCGTGTCGAAGTGTAGCCCAGAACACCCTGAGATACTACTGGAATACCTACCAGTAAATCTCCTGCTTTGGCCAAGGACTTCGTGTAATGGCTCTTCTAGACACAGGGCGATCTCACCCCCAATACCGGGAGAGACGAAACTCCTGCCGATCCGCTCACTGCCTCCATGTGGCTCGGGACTGTACCCAACTAAAACATGTTTGCACTACTCCTTTGAGCCGTGGTAGGATAGTAATCAAAGCACAGTGGGAACTCACACGAGACAAATGACGATCTCAGGTCGATGAACTAACCTGTACACATGTCACCAGGGAACTGCTATCTGACGTTGGGTATAATACCAACTAGCATGTTCCCGGCGAGTCCTTCCGGTGTACTCATAACCCAATGAGCACCTGTATACATCTTAGGTGATCCAACTGACACCAATAGCTTGTGAGACCAGCCACCGCCCCTCGTCGGGGTCTCGACTGTATACACTAGTCTACTAATGGAGTATCGATGCCCAGTCTCGAAACTCCCACGACCAGGGATCACTTTAAGGATGTGCTTATAGACTACCCAACTCTCACGTATATGATCGCCATCATACTGCTGGTAGTCAAGCAAGAATTCTAAGGGCTCTATCAATGTGTAATAGTGACCTGTAATGTCACCTAAACCTGTACACGATGATAAAGATAAACCAGATAGCATACTATCATCTTGAGTAAGACTGTCCTACCGGCATAGGTCCTCTCTTAATCATTGCAATCACGTGTCTGTGATCCAATAATTGAATTTGAGGGCACTATATCCAACAATCTCCCACTTGCACTCAAGGCTAATTATTGCGATGTCGCATACTCACAGCCCGTGTGATACCGAACACCCAACTCCTCTACTAATCAGTCTCACAAAGCCCGGTTGTAAAACTACTGCGTTCGAGGAATAGCCTCAGTGAGTGGATCCGCTCTGATGTTTCTTTCTACGTCTCTCTTAATCTCAAGTTCGCGGAGAAAGCCATCTCCCGAAATGAGCAATACCTGTCTTAGAATATGTCCGGATATCTGATGGGACCTAGTTCATAAATGAACTCCAAATCCAAACTTCTTAGACTGTATCGTCAACTGAACTTAATCAGTATCCTGCGCCATGCCTCCCTCAGTATCCGCTTGGCCTCCTGTCCAAACAACTGCCCCTCGTCAGAGGAAAACTATAACTCTGACAGTCACTCTGTCATCCAGGTCACCTTGGAAGCCTGGAATGATAACCGTCTCCCGAAGGAGGCTATTGTTATCATATCCCTAGAACATCCACTTATGTTCTAAAACTGCTTCCGAACGTTTCTCCAGGATAGGATTAATATCAACTTATTGCATCTAGTGCAAAAAACAACGTCTGGTGTGGTACTTGACATCTCATGATTGACTCAATTGCCTAAGCAAGTGATCTGCCAATCATGGGCATCTCTCTCCCCTTTAGTCTGTAAGACACCTTTAGAGAGGGTGACTCCGTCACCTGCAGGTACACCACCATGTCAGGAGTCGTCCATTCTAAAACACTTTTAGAATGCTGTCTAAGTACCCAGATTGGGAAACTACCCAAATCTAGATCTAAAACCATAGATCTAGTAATCAGAATGTCTGATATTATATTCATGTCCTATATGGAGAAACCACTATGTGACAACCAAAGTATAACCGATCGTAGTATAGGAATTTCACTTCTTACTCTGTGTATGTCATCCAACTACCAGGACATCACACCCTACTGCCTTCTTAACAGATCCATTCCCTATTGTTAGTTTTATGTATGCCCTAGAAGCCATTACTGTACATACGATGTATATTGTAATGGACTTGGACATATATAGGGAGGACTTTCTTGCTCGACATGATAGTACGCTATCTGGTTGTACTTTATCTTAACATGTACTCTGATTGTCTCTATATTACATGTTGATAAAGCCCTTAGGATATGTACTCGACTACTGGGACTATGATGAGATCATACTAGTGGGGCAACGGTAGTCGACGAGTACATCCTATAACTGTTCCTAGTCGAGGGAGTATCGAGACAGGGCATCGATACACCAGAGTAGACTAGCGTATACGCATCTTGACCCATATGATGGGCGATGGATGATCCCATATCCATCGGTGTTTGACATCAAGGATGGTGTACGGGTGCTCAGTAGAAACTGGGTACACTGGATGGACTCGCCGAGAACTCCCAGATGGTATTATACCTCACGTCAGATGGCAGTTCTCCGGTGACACTGGTACAGAGTAGTCTGTTGACCCGAGATCGTCATAGAGTCTTGTGTGATTCCCACTGTGCTTTGATTTCTATCATACCATGTCCAAGAGGGCGTGCAAAAAGGTGGCTTTTGGGTACAGTCCCGAATCACGTGGAGGCAATGAGCGATAGGAGGGGATTCGTCTCTCCCGGTATAGGGAGTTGATGTTGTGCTGTGTTCGATTGGCTATAACTGGAAATCCCTGGCCAGGGTTGCTGAGATTTACTGGTAAGTGTTATCAGTAGTTTCTTGAACTGTTATAGACCTCATATCGACACGACTTATCAAGCTACTGGGGTCTGACGTATACCACCCCTAGGCGAGATATGCGACATATCAGACGACGATACCGGACTGTACGGGAGTGTTACTGATTGGATTCACAGGAGAATGTACAGGCTTGCTTGTTGATCTTCTAAGCACTCAATACCTGGGTGGCTATTACGTTTAGCTGACCGCTTGCAGCTTGTGAGTGTTTGATATGATCATCACCTACTGCCGGCGTATTGACGATTCTTTAGAGTCCTACACAGAGGTTTCTTGGTTCAGGCAAAACAGAGTAGGAGCACGTATGTGATATGTGAGGGACCGAGGATAATGCGATATGAGATACTGTATTCTATTCTCGCGATATATGATATCAGCCGGGTCATGGGATCAAATGTTGATTCGATGAATCGGTAAAATGAGATATTAGTCGGTTGTATGCGATATAGCCGGATTGTCGGATTAAGTGTTGATTCGATGATTTAATGTATAATAATATATATGATATATTAAATTACATTAACTAATATTAGCTCACTAAAAGATTCTTTTTCTCACTCGGGTAATACATTGATATATATGTGATATATGTTAATTGTATTATTTTATTTTGTTACAATAAATATTATATATGTGATATATGATATTGTAACATGATATGGTTATTAATGCAACATATGTAGTGGAGATTAAACATGGTTAGGGTTTGATTTGGGTTAAGCTATTCTAGAAGTTTCTAGAAACTTTCATTTTTTGTTTTGGAAAAGATATTTTGCAAGATATTTCTTTAACTCAACCCAAACCCTTAACCCTAGTAAAATCTCTACAATGGTTACTTGAACCATGGTTGCATTTCTAAGCTCATCATAACTTTAATTATTCATCACAAAAGGATTCTAATATTTTTCGTTCTTCTTCTTCCTTGAGTTCCTTCTTGCAAAACTTTCTAGCTTTAATTTTGTGATGAAAAATGAGTGAGAATAAGAAAACAAATGAGAGGAAAAATCCTACTTCATCATCCTCATCTACCCTTGCCCTTTAGATGAGAGTGTTCACTTCATTTAGTGAGTGTTATCTTGTGTTAATGAAACTTCAAGGTAGATCATCTTTGTTATCGAAGATCGGAAGCAAGCTTGCATCTTTCTCTTCGCGGAGCCTCTCGAAAGTCCGGAACACGATGATCGCAGCGAAGGGACCACAACACGGAGCTTAAGAAGTGAAGGACCAGATCTACAAAGGTTGTAATCCCTCTCACTTAGTGTTAAAGTGTTTAACATGCTTGTTTTCGCCTAAACTCTAGTTTAAAGATCTGGCTTTAGGTTGTTCGGCACGGCTAAATTTTAAATCGGGCATGGTTGATGCCTCGTAGACCCTTGTGTGTATGCCTAGTAACCCTACAGTGGTATCAGAGCCAAGCTAGAGCTTTAGGCGAAGTCTAGGCGAAGTTTAAAGTCCGATCGAACTCCGAATACCTGATATACCCCAGTTTCTGGAAATTTTTCAAAAATGTTGATTTTTTCGTATTAAAAATATTCAGAAAATCGTGTAGGGAAATATAGGAATTATTGTGAAGTACGGACCATTGATTCCATCACGTGACCGTGGAACCGCGGCCAAACCACGCACGTGGCCGCGGTTCCGCGGCTGTATAGTGATATTGGGCCCACCACTTCACAGTAATATTCCTGGTTTCTTTTTCACTATTCTGGGAATTTTTAATTCTACTCTAGTGTTGAGTTTTCTGAGTTGTATTGGGGACTCGTTGATTCGATCGGATAATTTAACTTCGTTTAAGTTTTTCCGGATAATTTTTAGAAACTGTTAATAAGTTCGAATGGATATCAATAACTCACTTTTTCCCCTGTCGGAATTTTTTTCAAAAGTTGGATTTTTTTCTTGAGTTTGAAACTTCCGGAAAATCATGCAAGTAACGCGGTGGACCCTCTAGAAGACAACAAAACTTAACTCGATTATGTGACCGTCTTGAACTGCCTCTAAACCTTAGGGTTTGGGGCAGTACGGCGTTGCCACATGTGAGGCGTTGGCTTGACCCTTCTACGGCTGGACCATTTGGTACTGTGGCATGTGATGGATATTTTTGAACTCCGCTCAAGTGTTGAGCTATTTGGGAAATCTTGGGTGTTTGTATATTCGATCGGAAAGTTTAACACTGTCTATTTATCTGGAATGTGATACAATATTTGGAATCCACAAGTAGTTATGAGATAATTAATATGAATGTTATAAATCTAGCAGTTCAGTCTCAAATGATCGGTTGCCACGGAATTTTGATATGATCAGAAGTCTGTCGCAATCATGCAGTGTACGCGGATACTCGCCGGGTAAACTTAATAGACAGCCATGCCCCATAGCCCCGACTAAGTGACTGTAGGAGAACACCGTCGCCAAAATCATCCGTTCGGGTGCTCGCGGCAGCGGTGTTCCGCCTTAGTGCACTTCGTCGACGGCATCCGGGGGTGCGACCGTCTACTAAAGTTTGCGATGAGCATTCGATCAAGATGTCGGGAATCTTGTTGAATTGCCCGACTTGATATTGAAAAGAGTTTTCGATAATGAGACTAAAATGCGGGGTTTATAATTGTTAGGCATGCGATATCTAAGGAATTCATTTAGTTAGGCATGCGATGTCTAAGGAGGTTGCGGATTCCAACTGTTGTAGTTTTACACTTTCTTTTCTGTGACCGTAAGCGTAGTATGTGGTGTATCGCCGGGTTCGTTACTATACATCAACGACAATCGGGATACGCATACTTGCTTACGTTGATGATATGAGATATTATGTGTTGCTGTGATATGTTATGTTGGATCGTCGTGTTTGAATAGCCGGGGGTTTTATGTGAGATGAGAGTTTTTTCTTTTTCATTTATGTAAAATTCAATGTATGTAATATTCTTTTATTGAGGCACTTCCGGGCTGAGGATGATGTCACCATTGTATATCATTTACTTTTCCGCATTAGGTAGATCCAAGGCGGGGAGCACAAGTAACCGGGTTCTAGGGTCCAGTGGGAGACCATCTCGAGGAGTCGAGACCGAGTCTCCTAACCCTAGAATTGGCAGTGTTACTTGCCGCTCTCGTAGGGGTCTAGGGATGTGGGTTTGGC
This sequence comes from Agapanthus africanus, assembly GCA_030015575.1. Taxonomy (NCBI): domain Eukaryota; kingdom Viridiplantae; phylum Streptophyta; class Magnoliopsida; order Asparagales; family Amaryllidaceae; genus Agapanthus; species Agapanthus africanus. Next base: position 678,836,126 of record CM057337.1, read on the forward strand.
TATTCATCGCGACCGTGGAATCCGTGTTTTATACAGGCTCGTATTAAAAACACGGACGTCCTAGTATATCCAATATTTCATATATGTTCTTCTGCTGCAATGTTCTGTGATGAGATCATATTACTGCCTGAGACGAATGTTTATATTATATATATGAGATATATGTTATATTGCAGATTTCGTTTCAAATGTGATGCTTGTGAAGCATAATAAAATGGGACTTCATTAATGAGATTAATGAAACTAAAAGAAACCTAAAGATGTTGTAGAAACTTGTTTAAAAACTGGTAGCTCTAGTTCTTACTTTTCATAGCGGTGTTCCTTGTAGAACATCCAGCACCTTATTTAATAAGGAAAGAGCCGAGATCCCTTCACCGGGAGTGACCTCTTTAGTGAAACTAGCAGATACTACAAACTCGGTTTGTCTTTTGATTGCTTCTATAGTTCTTGCTTTGCATAGTGGTATTTGTGAAATATCCTGCACCTTATTCGATGAGGAAAGAGCCGACGATCCCTTCACCGGGAGTGACCTCTTTAGCAAAACTAGAAAAGGCCTCAGAAACATTCCATTTAAAAATCACTCGATTCTACAACGATATCAAGTTTATTACGGAAAGGGTTTTCTTAAAAACCTGTTATAGCCCTCCGTCATTTCAAATAAGTGCTAGTTGGTATTCGTGCTGCGGTAGTTTGGCCTTCGTCAAGGCGTAGTGTACGGTAGCTAACTAATGCTTATCTGTTAGCATACGATGCGATTGGATTAGGGTATTCATACGGCGTAGTTTGGCCTTCGTCAAGGGTCGTGCGGGTGGGTTTAATTCAATCAAAAAATGAACGGGTTGAACTTGACTAGCGGACTATGGGTAGTTTGGCCTTCGTCAAGGTCATAGGACGCTAGAAGTAAAATATTATTGGGAATTTCAAGTGTTGAAATTTGCAATGAGATTGCATACCTTCTATGAGATAGTTGGATCCCGATACCCGCTGCGAGTAAGAGTTACTCCTGCAAGAGTTTTACACATTACAATTAGCCGATCAAGTAGGTGTCTAGAAAGGTGTTAACGGGGTTACGCCCCTGGGAAAACGAGGTTTATTTTAATTAGGTCCGTGCGAAATCACGGGGAACCTCCCTCAAAATACTGGCACTGCCCTGGCTGAAAAATTGGCGAACTTGTAGGGTGTAATTAATCCCGGCTAGTCTTTCCTTTTAGAGTTTGAAAGAAGATTTGACTAAAACAATGGGAGACATCCTGATTAGATAAATTGATAACCAATCTAATCTTGTAAAAGCGCACGCTGAGTGTTTTCTTCTCTCTCTCTCCTGGTTACGACTATGTCACGCCTTAATCAAGATAATAATACGGATGTATTGACCGAACCCGCTTGTTATACTGCGCTAGGGAACGTTGGTCCCGCTCCAACTTATAATTGTTATAAGACAAAGCAGGAAATAGGGGATTACCAAAATTCCCGTGCCGCTTAAACGAAGAAAGTGTATGCTGATGTATCTTCTTTGGGTGTGTTCATTACAGAGAACTGTTTCTCAGTATTCTTTACGTCCTGGGTATTTGATCCCGGATCAGGATCCCACATATGTAATTTGTTACATAGGCTACAGATAGGTAGAGAACTGAGAACAGGTGATAAGTTTCATGAGATAGAAACGGTGCAAGTGTTGCAGCCAAGTTTGTTGGTCGCTATCATCCTGTATTACCAGAATACATTGATTCTGAACGAATGTTATTAGATACCGAACCTGATATACAACATCATATCAGTCTCTTTATTAGTAAAGAAAGGATATAATTTTGTATTGTTGGATAATGTTTTGAACATTTCCTATATCAAGAGTTGATCGGTTCAGGCACGTTATCTAAAAGCATAGACGTTCTAAATCAAACCACAGTTCTTAATGTACAGAACACACACAAGAGAAAGAGTTCAGAAATGAACGAATCCTTCTTGAGGCATTGTAGACTAGGTCATATCAATGCGACCCGACTGGCTGAAGTTACATATAGATGCATATTTAAATTAGTTTGAATTTACAACTTGTGAAACTTGCCGGTCATGTCACAGAGATAAGATGACCACAGCTCCGTTTATTGGAAACAGAGAAAGAGTTAGTGAACTCTTGGGATTGATACATGCTGATGTATGAAAGTCCCCTGTCTACACATGCCAGGACTGGTTCTTTATACTTCATTAGATTCACTGATGATCTCTCAAAATTCAGACATATGTTCCTGTTGAAACACAAGTCCGAAGCTTTTGAGATTGTTTACCCCAATCAGAGCAAAGCTTTGTTCAAATTCCAAGGAGGGAAATGAAGCAACGCTTCTGATTCCCCCAATCAGAGCAAAGCTCTGTTTGAGTTTCAAAAATTCAAAAATTGAAGCAACGCTTCAAATTCCTTTCGCTGTGCGCAGGGCGCTACGTATCAAAAGTTGACACGCCAGCGCAGAGAGCGCGGCGCCTAAGGCAGCGCGCCCAATCAGAGCAAGGCTCTATTTAAAACAAAATTAAAAGAAGTAACGCTTCAGATGACCTGCGCTCTGCGCTGCGCGCCACGTGGCAGCGCAGTTGCGCTGTGCTCTGCGCTGCGCGCCACGTGGCAGCGCAGTTGCGCTGCGCTCTGCGCTGCGTGACACGTGTCACGCGCTGGGGCGTTTGCGCCAAACAGAATTAAAATTCTAGTAAGATCCATCTGTTCTTGTTAAAACAAGAAGATTGCCTTCTGTAAAACAGAAGCCCTTGGATCAAAGATCCAACGGTGGGGAAAATTCCCTAAATTACTCAGAGAATAATCTCTTTAACAAACTTAACAAATCTATGGGCACTATATAAAGACCCATAGACCCCAACTCAAAAGAGGATGAAGATTGTGAGAGATCAAGAACCTCAAAACAGAGAGAACTCTGAAGAAAATTCAAGAAAAAGGTAAAAACCTTTATAAAATAGAAGAATTTCTTCTGAATAGATCATTGATCTAAGAACAAAATCAATGATCTTCCATAAAAAATAAATAAATAATAACAGTGCCTTGCACTTTTTTTTTATTTTATTTTTATGAACCATTAGTTCTGGAATTTCAGAAAAATTCCTCTCGTGAATCCAAAATTGGATCAAGTCATTAAAACAGTGCCTTGCACTTGCAAAGCTTCATTGTTGCGCTCCTGGGTTGGCGCAAGCCACCAGAGAGTGCCACGTGTCAGCACCAGAATCACTTGCGCTAGGCGCTTATAAGATATAGCATTGCTCTCTGAAATTGGCGCAACCCACCAGAGCGCGCCACGTGTCAGCAGCGCAAGCGCAACGCACTGTCACGGCACACTGCGCTTGCATAACACGTGTCAATACCACATGCGCTTGCGCTCAATGATTTGCGCAGAGCGCCTGACAAATGTATTGCATTGTTTACTGAAGGGCCAAGCCCAATTAAAAAAGGCCTAACAGGCTAAAATAAAATGCACTGCATTAAAAGGGCAGAGCCCAAACAAAATAAAAATGCAATGCATTAAAAGGGCAGAGCCCAAACAAGATAGATGCCCTACATCATTTATAAAAAAGGCAGAGCCCAAACAAAATAGATGCTCTGCATCATTTATAAAGGGACATAGCCCAAACAAAACAAAAAATGCAGTGTATTATTAAAAAGGGGCAAAGCCCTAGCACAGGATTAATAGGCCAAAGACAAATAAAAATATTGAACAATTTTTTTTTTAACTGGACTTAGCCCAATCATGGCCGTAAGTCCTCAAATTAAATTGACTGAGCACGATTGCTCTCCTAAATCAATTTACATCCGGTTCGAGGGTACATCTCCGAACTCCTCTGACTCCTATCGTTGTAATCCTTCAACGACGTCAGAGAGGTGACGGGTCTCGACAACCACACATCAATACGGACTGCGGGGTCCTTAAACTCGTGGACCGAAATGTCCTTAAACTAATGTTAGTCCCCAAATGGGAATGATGGACCACCATGTCTTTAAACTGGTAATCGACCGCAACATCATTAAACTAAACAATAGAGCCAATTGCCCTCTTGTCGGATCCAAACGATCCCGTTAAGTTGATCTTAGTCTGGAAATTAGGCTAACGTATCCTTAACAAAAGTTTAAATTGATCCTAGCCTTAAATAGGGCTAACGTATCCTTAAACTAAAACATCAAACCCAAATCTAAGTAAATACGGATTTGGACTAATCCACGTCCTACGGGCGACGGCATAACTTAGTCTCCGTATACAATCCACGGGCATTCACAAACAAAACAAATACACACAACACGAAATGAAATTTCTGGAGAAGGAGAAAGTTGTTAACGCGATGCGGTAGCGTAATTAACTGCAGGGGCTTGCGCCTGCAGGGAAGAGCGTCCCCACAATCAAAAACCCCTCAAGTGAGGGGGAATCTGACGAAGTCTGCTACATCGGCCGCATCCGTCTAAACCTTCGATACACGGTGCCATAAATCAACTTGGCATCTTCGGAGAGGTGGACGGATAAAACCAAATAGCATCTGCCCCGAATCTCAGGCAAGACGTCCATGTCTTGGCCGCCGTTCGGAGGGGAACAGATTATGGCACGCCCGGTGGGACCTTCTCCTCTTTCCACTCCGCACTTCGTGTGTCGTCTTCGCGAACGAATCGCGGTTTGTTAATGGTTGCTTTTGGGTTTCAAGTTACTAAGATTTGGTCTTTTGCCTGGCGCAGAAATCAAGCATCAATGGCCTCTAACTGCTCGAATTGCTCGAAGTGCCAATGCAACCGACGCTCCACCTCATCTGGAGGTGTAGCATATGGGCCTCAAGCGACCTCCATCCTGGCCATGCCGGTAGAACAAGTGACCCAGGCCACCACTGGCCTGTTTTTCGGGACCATGATCCCGCCGGCAAGCTTCACCATGCCAATGCCCGCACCAGAAGCGAACAAGAAGTCGGTTTTCGATCGGCTCACTACTATAACGGCCCCTGCCAACAGGTCGTCCAATATCAAATCAACAGCCTCTGTCTTTGCCAGGCTGGATCAGAACTCTGATGGGCCCGCCAGGAAGCCCATGAACTCTAAAGTGGCTGTCCCGAGGAAGGCAACAACCGCTACTCCAGAAGTCGTCAAGGCGACTTCTCCTGTCAAAGAGTCAGTCTTTTCAAGGCTGTCTATTCCGGCTCCTGCCCCTGCTCGAGGATCTGTCTTTGATAGATTGAATATCGACACTCAAAAGACAACATCAGTCTTTAAGAGGCTGACACCGGCAGCACCTCATTCAGACAGGGGGCAAAAAGAAGCTGTCTCTATCGCCGAGCCAGTCCCAACGGCTCGTCATGCTCGACGTCTGTTGGAGTTAGTGCCCTCAGAGTCAATTATTGGATCACAGGCACGTGATTGCAATGATTGAGGGAGGACCTATCCCGGTAGGACAGTCTTACTCGAGATGATAGTATGATATCTGGTTTATCTTTATCATCGTGTACTGCTTTAGGTGACCTGACATGTCGCTATTACACGTTGATAGAGCCCCTAGGATTCTTGCTTGACGACCAGCAGTATGATGGCGATCATATACGTGGGAGCTGGGGTCTATATGCACATCCTTAAAAGGTCCCTAGTCGTAGGAGTTTCGAGACAGGGCATCGATACTCCATTAGTAGACTAGTGTATACAGTCGAGACCCCGACGAGGGGCGGTGGCCGGTCTCACAAGCCACTGGTGTCAGTTGGTTCACCTAAGATGTATACAGGTGCTCATTGGGTTATGAGTACACCGGACAGGACTCGCCGGGAACCTGCTAGTTGGTCTTATACCTGACGTCAGATAGCAGTTCCCTGGTGACATATGTACAGGTTAGTTCATCGACCTGAGGATCGTCATTTGTCTCGTGTGAGTTCCCACTGTGCTTTGATTACTACCCTACCACGGCTCAAAGGAGTCATGCAAACAGGTTTTAGTTGGGTACAGTCCCGAGCCACATGGAGGCAGTGAGCGGATCTGCAGGGGTTCGTCTCTCCCGGTATTGGGGGTGAGGTCGCGCTGTGTCTAGGAGAGCCATTACGCAAAGCCCTCGGCCGAGGCAGGAGATTTACTGGTAGGTATTCCAGTAGTATCTCAGGGCGTTCTGGGCTACGCTCCGACACGACTTGTACCGCTTTTGGGGGTCTGACTTTCACCAACCCCCTAGGCCCGCCATGCGATACTCATAGACGAACGGACCAGACTGTACGGATATTGTCACTGACAGGCTCAGTTGGGTGTCGGGGTGAGCTTCCTCATCGACGTCCCTTTTGGTCAATAGCTGGTGACCCGTCATGTATTGGCTTATACCTCTGACGTGCCAGTGGTTAAATCCACAGCCATAGTATTGACGAGTCTTTAGAGTCCACCACACTTACAGTTACTCAAGCTTTCGGGCGAAACGCTGTAGAGGCCGTATGGAGATATGGCAGGGTCCGATCAGAAACGTGCGGTATTGCACGGATCAGGATCGGACAGTTTTGTACTAGTGGCCGTATAGTTATATGGCAGGGTTCGATCAGATACGTGCGGTATTGCACGGATCAGGATCGAACGGATTTTACTAGCCGGCTTTGGTTTAAGCCGGTCCTAGTCTAGTACAGTGTAGATTTTGTCTCATTGCATTTGTATCCGGTCGGAATACAGATGCAGGTGTGTATGCACAGTATCGGGGTTTTCCTGTAATTTATTACGGGACCAGTTTTCTGGAGTTGCCAGTTTGCATTCCGTTCCGGCCGGTTTTCCTTTGTTCTTTCCCGGCCGGACTTTTCCGATGGAGGGGGTTATTTGCAGTTTTGCAAATAACACTTTGTGGAGGGGTTTCTTTGCATAATGTTTGATTATGATACCTTTCATTTCTTTCATCCATTGACTTGCTTTTTATTGTGATTGAAAGGGTATGGTTTGGATTTGATATAAGCATGGTTGATGTTTTGTTGTCCTTGGATGTGGTCACCTTTTCTTTGCTCTTACCATCACCTCCCTTGTATTAGTTCCTCCTCCACCATTCTCACTTGATGAATATGATAAGTCTTTCATGGTTATGAGAAAAGAGAGAAGAAGAAAAAGAAAGAGAGAAAGAAAAAGAATGAGAGAGTTCATCTTTGTTATGGGAGGAATTCTTCATCTCCTTCTTCTTCTTGTTTCGGAAAAATGCAAGCACCATTTTTCCTAACCCCAATCCTCCATCATGGCAACAACAAACCCCAAAGGAGACTATGATTCTACACTACACTTCCTACAGCATATCTTGAGCATGTCGAGTTGCCGGCTTCATGCTCGAGTTGCCTCGGTATTGAGGCGGGAGCCCGTAAAAGACGAAGGCGATGTGGTGCCCTTTCCGGCGAGGAGGCGACGATTTGGAGACTACACTTTCCGCGGGAGATCGGGGCGATGATGAGAAGACCGGAGGACTCGGATCTCGTGGTATACTTCTCACCCTATCTCTTGATTGCTAGCGTTAGGTTAATGGTTACGATCCGGGTTTTCTTTGTCCGCGGTAGCGCCGGTTTCCGAGTAAGGAAAATTTTTGATTCCGCAATTTGGCCTCGAGTAAGACGGCCGGGGCGCTGCCGTGGCGCAACATGGTATCAGAGCCACGCCATTAACCTTACCTAGCTTCGTTTGATGTGTTTGCGTTTCCGATCGACCAAAATTTCCAAAAACCGTATTTTTCCCTTCACATCAGTTTCTGTTGAAATTTTTTGAAGTCTAAAAATTTTTCAGGTTGTCTCAGAAAGATGTGCAGGGAGTTCTAAGAACTCTGAGAAAAAAAAGAGACATTGATCCCTTACCTCGAGCGCGGAAGCGCGGCGCGAACCCCATTTCTGCCGCCCTTCCGCCGCAGGTTGGTGAGTTCAATGCTTCGTGTTTTTTCAGTGGGCTTCTAGGATTAAATTAGGGGTTTTGGAATATTAAAATTGGGCCAATTATTTCTGTGAGTGCTACAGTTTTCTTTGGGGCCCACTTGTTAATTGTTTGATCAATCGGAAAATCCTAAACACATTATTTCACAGTATTTACATTATATCTGCGACCGTGAATGTCACTCGATCGGTAAATCCGGTCTAACTGCTATAGCCCGGTTAGACGGATTTGCGAACGTGACTTTTCACGTTGATGTTCTATGTTTATGCTGTGATGTTGCGGATCGGTCGTGGGGATAGCCTGGATGCAATGCTAGTGCAGTGCTGTTGTATTATGTACATTTGATTTTGCGGGGCGAGCGTCCGACATGTGGACTGCCGTCACTGCCTGTATGTATTATTCTTTTGGGGCACGACCTGGTTGCGGTCGATGTACCCGGTGTATGTATATTTTACTTTCTGTACTAGGGTTGCCCCGCGGTGGGGTGCACGGATAGCCGGGTTCTGGAGGGCAACGGGCCCGCATCTCACGGCATTGAGACGGAGGGGGCTTCAGTCCAGGATTGGCGGGCTATTCGCCGCACTCGTAGGGGGTACAGGTTGACCCAGGAGGGGTGCCCAAGTTACCGGATTCCGTGAAGTGCTGGGTGGTCCATTCACGGTACTGAAGGGGGCTGCCTCGCTTCAGGTTTTGGCGGGTGACTTGCCGCGCCCGTAGGGGTCTAGGATTTCATTGCACAGGCTATCCACACGACCAGGGGAACGTCGGGTTTCAGCAGCGGCTCTGTGAAACCCGGGGTTTCCAGATATCTGTATTGTTCTGTGATGCTGTACATTTCTGTGATGTTACATTTTATTCACGCCTTGAGCGAAATACTATATATTGGTATATATATTAGTAGATGTTGTATATGTTTTTCATCCGCGCTAGTCCAGTCCCCGCTCTGTCGTTAGTAAGCTAACCTAACGAGTGATGACGGGACCCAGTGGCGAATGCGGATGGCATATACGTACGTCAGTATATTTTCGTTCTTTGTGGTGTGATCATTTGATGGGACTGCGTTGATTCGGATCAATGCAAGATAAACAAACCTAATCTGATGTTGTTGGAACTTTTTTTTTCAAAAAGCTGTTATTGCAAGGACGTTCACTTTTGTTTTGCATCGTGGTATTCATTTGGAATATCCTGCTCCTCAGTCGACGAGGCAAGGGCCGAGATCCCTTCACCGGGAGTGACCCCTTGGACAGAAGTTTGCGTCAGGGCATTAACTTCACTATAGCCGTTTACTTTTGCTTTGCATCGTGGTATTCAGTTGGAATATCCTGCACCTCATTCTACGGGGAAAGAGCCGAGATCCCTTCACCGGGAGTGACCTCTTTAGTAAAAGTTTTCGTCACTATATTTTATAAAAGGTTATCCAGTTCCTTCAACGATATCAAGTTCATTACGTCAAAGGTTTTTCGCCAAAAACCAGTCGTAGCCCTCCGTCATTTCAGATTAGTATTACTTAGTATTCGTGCTGCGTTTGTCGTGCATTGCCGTGGCGTAGTGTTCGGTAGCTATGTAATGTTTTTCTGTCACAAGGATAAGTGGATTGGTTAGGACAGTCGTGCGGTCTTGTTGGTATTGTCAAGGACTCGTACGGGTGGGTTTAATGCAATCAAGATAATGACGGGTAGAACTTGACTAGGACTCTTTGATTTGTTGGCATTGTCAAGGTCACTTGGGTCCTAGGGGTAAAAACAAACATCGGGAGTTTCAAAAGAACTGAAACTTGCCAGGCATGCGCATACCTTCTGGAGTGTGGTGACTTGAGTGGATTCCGTCAAGTTATCATGCGATGATAGTTGGATCCCGATTTCCACTGATGAGTTAGTTTACTCCTCGGGTGATCCCGACTAATTCTTCTTTCAGGTTTGGAGGAGAATTTGAGGTACAGTGGGAGGTTTCCTGATTAGACAAAGTGATAACCATTCTAATCTAGGTTAGAGTGCACGCTGAGTGTTTCTTTTCTCTCTCTCTCTTTCGCAGCGACCATTGACCCGACCCTGGACTATGACTCAGTGACCAAGTTGACCGAACCTTCTTAACACTGGCTTTTGGATTGTCAGAGTTGCAGACCTCATTGCCACTCCTACTTTTACCCTTTTCTCCAGGACACCCCGTATTACTACGAACGTCCACTTCCATTGGACAAAACCATCGTATGGTTAGATACGAACTCGAAGGACTTCGAGGATGGTTTTTGGTTCTGGAGAAAACGGATAGGACTATTCAGTTGTCTTTTCTTTTCACCTCCTCTCAGGTTGCGAGTACTCCTTGGTTTAGGAGTAGTACACCTATTACGCAAATTGGATAGTCTTCTTCCAAACCTTAGGCTGGTGCCGACCGGTAGGGAATGAAGAAAACCAATTAGCATAACGATGGTGTGCAGAAGGTATTAAGTTAAGACAAAGCAAGGGATTAGTAGGAGGGCAAAGTAAGTTGCAACTGATATTCACGACCAAACCAAGTATTTCTTCGCCAATCCTAAATCACCTTTGTATTTCTCCAGGACACTCCGTATCACTACGAAGATCCACAGTTTATTGGATACTCCATCGTATGGTTATATACGAACTCGAAAGGAACTTGTTCCAGTTCGGGGATGGATTCTGGTTCAGGAGAAATAGGAATAAAGTACATTCAGGTGTCTTTTATCTTCACCTTCTCTCGCGTTGCGAGTGCTCCTAGGATTAGGACAGTACACCCTTTATGCTTTTTGGATAGTCTTCTTCCAAACCATAGGCTGATGCCGAACGGTAGGGAAGGAAGAAAACCATTTGGCTTAAAGGGGTGTACAGAAGGTAATGACTAAAGACATATAAAGGGATTTGGACAGGTGGCAAAGAATTATACGGTTATAGTTGTGAATCTGGTTGATGGTGGAGGCATTACTAGGAATACCAGGATACCCCATCGAAACATTACAATGTTTCAGTTTCACTGTGTAATGTTAAAAGAAAAACTGATTTCCCGATTAGACACTTACTCCAGGGTATGTATTTGCCAGGTATGATTCTCACATCTGTATGGTTTTACAGATGACGAGTGGGAGTAAGTTATTGGGAATTGGGTGATCATCCTCATTATATCGGGATTCGTTGTAATCGGTGATATTTGAGGAAGTCACCTGGGTTGTTTGCCGGTCGGCAAATATTTGGTTATGAATATCCGCTGTTGTGCACCAATTTCAAATTGATATATCTGTACGTCTATTTTCATAGAGTGAGATATACCTTTTGATATTATGTCGATGACATTTACCTATATCAGTGGATGGTTAGGTAAGGAGCATTAAACAGCGGTGTAATTTTTCTTAATCATAAGTACAGTTTTCAACCTACGACACACAGTGAAAGAGTTGTTAGACTCAGCGGACTTATACAGAGTATTGTATGTTGTCCAGTGTCCATCAGGACAGAGGGGTTGGTCCTCGTACTATATTCGGTTTACTTATGACTTCTCTCGATTTTAGACAGCTGTTTCGTGGAAACACAGGGTCTAAGTTTTGAGGAGTTATAGGTATTTGAATAGAGTAGAGAACCAGCTGTAGCAAGTATCGGGATTCTTCAAAGAGATCGAAGATGTAGATACTTATGTATGGTATTCAGTTGATAGTAATGAGAACTTGCTTCTCTTTCAGGTTACTCATAATTGGAAGCATTCCTAAGTTGAGTAACGCTGATCGGCCTCCTTCCATTTAGTTGACATGCACTGGAGACAGCTGCATGATTTGAATCTGGTTCAATTAAATCAGTGCCTCTGGTTCTATATTGGATATAGAACAGTTCATATCTTAACGATGTTAAGGTACGGGGAGTTGTCCGGCTTATGCTTAAAACCAGACTCCGGATAACTCAAGGCACGTTTCTGTAATGGCTGTTTGTGGGTTGACCCAGGCTATGACGAGGGTTGACTTTCTACCATCTGGCAGATCAATAGAAATATTGTTCTAGACTCGCCACAGTTTTATTAAAAATGGATTTTTTCAAAAACAGTAGTGGGAGTATGGTAGAACTGGAAGTGATTCCAGAACCGCAAACGATTACTGAAGATTTGATAAGGAACCTAAAGATTCAATCTGATTTGACATTCCATTGCCACTCCGCAGATAAGGTGGGTAACTTCAGGCACCCGAGAGGTACTCCGGTAGCCTCAAGGACGGTGACAGGGAAGTTCTTGTTTACCCACACTTGCCATTGTTGTTGTTCCAGGCTGCGAGACCCGGCAGGAGGATGAGTATAGCGTCGTTCTAAACTAGCTTTAGAAGTGCACGTCTATATGACTCTGGCAGAGGGTTGTCGTAGTCAGTGGGAGCAGCGGAAGCATTGGTGGACTTTATGCTTATGTCTATTTATAGACTAAAGCAGATATAGCGGAGTTAGATCATCTGTTTCTGATGTGACAGTCATGGGTTTGACGTCATCAGAATAGGGGATGGATCTGTTGAGAAGGTAGTAGGAAGTGACATTCCTATACTACGATCGGTTATACTTTGGTCGTCACACAGTGTTTTCTCCACATGGGACTTGGATATTATATCAGACATACTGGTTACTAGATCTATGGTTTTAGATCTAGATTTGGGTGGTTTCCCAATCTGGGTACCTTGACAGCATTCTATGAGTATTTAGAATGGACGACTCCTGGCACGGTAGTACACCTGCAGGTAATGGAGTCACCCTCTCTAAAGGTGTCTTACAGACTAAAGGGGAGAGGGATACGCATGATTGACAGATCACTTGCTTAGGCAATTGAGTCAATCATGAGATGTCAAGTACCACACCAGATGTTGTTCTTGCAGTAAGTGCAATAAGTTGATATTAATCCAATCCTGGAAAAACAGTCGGAAGCAGTTTTAGAACATAAGTGAATGTTCTAGGGATATGATAACGGCTGCCTCCTTTAGGAGACGGTTATCACTCCAGGCTTCCAAGGTGACATGGACGACAAGGAGGTTGTCAGAGTTATAGTTCTCCCTCTGACGAGGGACAGTATTTTGGACAGGTGGTCCAAGGCAATACTAAGGGAGGCATGGCGCAGGATACTGATTAAGTTCAGTTGTTGATACAGTCTAAGGAGTTTGGATTTGGAGTTCATTTATGAGCTAGGTCCCATCAGACATCCAGACATTCTAAGACAGGTATTGCTCATTTCGGGAGATGGCTTTCTCCGCGAACTTGAGATATAGAGAGACATAGAAAGAAACATCACAGCGGATCCACTCACTGAGGCTATTCCTCGAACGCAATAGTTTTGCAAACGAGCTTTGTGAGACTGACTAGTAGAGGAGTTGGGTGTTCGGTATCACACGGGCTGTGAGTATGCGACATCGCAATAATTAGCCTTGAGTGCAAGTGGGAGATTGTTGGAGTTAGTGCCCTCAGAGTCAATTATTGGATCACAGGCACATGATTGCAATGATTGAGGGAGGACCTATCCCGGTAGGACAGTCTTACTCGAGATGATAGTATGCTATCTGGTTTATCTTTATCATCGTGTACTGCTTTAGGTGACCTGACATGTCGCTATTACACGTTGATAGAGCCCCTAGGATTCTTGCTTGACGACCAGCAGTATGATGGCGATCATATACGTGGGAGCTGGGGTCTATATGCACATCCTTAAAAGGTCCCTGGTCGTAGGAGTTTCGAGACAGGGCATCGATACTCCATTAGTAGACTAGTATATACAGTCGAGACCCCGACGAGGGGCGGTGGCCGGTCTCACAAGCCACTGGTGTCAGTTGGTTCACCTAAGATGTATACAGGTGCTCATTGGGTTATGAGTACACCGGACAGGACTCGCCGGGAACCTGCTAGTTGGTCTTATACCTGACGTCAGATAGCAGTTCCCTGGTGACATGTGTACAGGTTAGTTCATCGACCTGAGGATCGTCATTTGTCTCGTGTGAGTTCCCACTGTGCTTTGATTACTACCCTACCACGGCTCAAAGGAGTCATGCAAACAGGTTTTAGTTGGGTACAGTCCCGAGCCACATGGAGGCAGTGAGCGGATCTGCAGGGGTTCGTCTCTCCCGGTATTGGGGGTGAGGTCGCGCTGTGTCTAGGAGAGCCATTACGCAAAGCCCTCGGCCGAGGCAGGAGATTTACTGGTAGGTATTCCAGTAGTATCTCAGGGCGTTCTGGGCTACGCTCCGACACGACTTGTACCGCTTTTGGGGGTCTGACTTTCACCAACCCCCTAGGCCCGCCATGCGATACTCATAGACGAACGGACCGGACTGTACGGATATTGTCACTGACAGGCTCAGTTGGGTGTCGGGGTGAGCTTCCTCATCGACGTCCCTTTTGGTCAATAGCTGGTGACCCGTCATGTATTGGCTTATACCTCTGACGTGCCAGTGGTTAAATCCACAGCCATAGTATTGACGAGTCTTTAGAGTCCACCACACTTACAGTTACTCAAGCTTTCGGGCGAAACGCTGTAGAGGCCGTATGGAGATATGGCAGGGTCCGATCAGAAACGTGCGGTATTGCACGGATCAGGATCGGACAGTTTTGTACTAGTGGCCGTATAGTTATATGGCAGGGTTCGATCAGATACGTGCGGTATTGCACGGATCAGGATCGAACGGATTTTACTAGCCGGCTTTGGTTTAAGCCGGTCCTAGTCTAGTACAGTGTAGATTTTGTCTCATTGCATTTGTATCCGGTCGGAATACAGATGCAGGTGTGTATGCACAGTATCGGGGTTTTCCTGTAATTTATTACGGGACCAGTTTTCTGGAGTTGCCAGTTTGCATTCCGTTCCGGCCGGTTTTCCTTTGTTCTTTCCCGGCCGGACTTTTCCGATGGAGGGGGTTATTTGCAGTTTTGCAAATAACACTTTGTGGAGGGGTTTCTTTGCATAATGTTTGATTATGATACCTTTCATTTCTTTCATCCATTGACTTGCTTTTTATTGTGATTGAAAGGGTATGGTTTGGATTTGATATAAGCATGGTTGATGTTTTGTTGTCCTTGGATGTGGTCACCTTTTCTTTGCTCCTACCATCACCTCCCTTGTATTAGTTCCTCCTCCACCATTCTCACTTGATGAATATGATAAGTCTTTCATGGTTATGAGAAAAGAGAGAAGAAGAAAAAGAAAGAGAGAAAGAAAAAGAATGAGAGAGTTCATCTTTGTTATGGGAGGAATTCTTCATCTCCTTCTTCTTCTTGTTTCGGAAAAATGCAAGCACCATTTTTCCTAACCCCAATCCTCCATCATGGCAACAACAAACCCCAAAGGAGACTATGATTCTACACTACACTTCCTACAGCATATCTTGAGCATGTCGAGTTGCCGGCTTCATGCTCGAGTTGCCTCGGTATTGAGGCGGGAGCCCGTAAAAGACGAAGGCGATGTGGTGCCCTTTCCGGCGAGGAGGCGACGATTTGGAGACTACACTTTCCGCGGGAGATCGGGGCGATGATGAGAAGACCGGAGGACTCGGATCTCGTGGTATACTTCTCACCCTATCTCTTGATTGCTAGCGTTAGGTTAATGGTTACGATCCGGGTTTTCTTTGTCCGCGGTAGCGCCGGTTTCCGAGTAAGGAAAATTTTTGATTCCGCAATTTGGCCTCGAGTAAGACGGCCGGGGCACTGCCGTGGCGCAACAACGTCGCCATTGGCGACGAGTAAGGAAGGCCGGGGGCAACTCCCCTTCAGGGCTAACTCCACCTGCTCCAGTGGTGGAAGTTAATGCTGCTGTTCCAACTGGGAACAGTTTTGAACCACTAAGGAGAGTGCGCAGGAACTCTCCGACCGCCACACTGAAAAGATCTCCTCCACCTGCGGAGAGAGTTACGGAAATTAAGCTGGAGCAGCCCTCTCAGCGGCTATCCTCCAAAATTTATAAGGTCTGGCGGAGGGTTCAAGACTCTGTAATTGACCCAGATCATTCTCGTCAACAGAAAAAGGCGAAAGTGCAAGAAGAAAAGGACCGTCCTATTAAACAGCAAAGGACAACAACCGCCAGGGTGGCCACTACAACGGCCCCTTCAACTTCAACGGCCCACAAAAGAAGAAGGCCGGAGAAAATCCCCGCGCCCGCGGCAAATGCCAAAGGCGGTGAACCTAAATGCCCTAAGTCCGGGGGCATAATAGTTCATACAGTATACATGGCGTCCGGAAAGGAGGACAGCCGTGCATCTACAGGTCATAGACCGCTTACGCGATCGGTGACCAAAGCGCAGGAGCAGCAGCAGAAGCTCTAAGAAATGATGACCGCGATGGCTGCACTCACTGAGCCAAAAGAAAGCCCTGAAGCATCCTCGGACGAACGCCGGGGATAGGAAACTGACGCTGAGTTCCTTCGCTGGATATTGGAGAAGAAGTATAAAGAGGCTGCGGAACAAGCAGCCAGCATAAAGAAAATGGCCCTCCTGTTCCAGGACATGGTTGGCATAATGATCCAACAAGATCCTCCTGCTGAAGATCCTCCGATCGTCCTTGAAGACGACAGGGGAGAAACGTCAAATCCGCCACCGGCCCTGTCAACAGCCAAGGAGGAGGCAATCTCCAAAGCTGACCTGGACGAATATATAGCTCAGCAGATCCGGGTTCATCAGGCGACTGAAGCAGCCGGTCAGGTCGTAAAAACGGGGCGACCATATCCGAGCTGGTACGATCAGATCAAGTACCCGCCAGGCTAAACAATAGCAAAATTTCATGTCTATAAGGGGACTGGAAATCCCCACTAGCATGTTGCCCAGTTCAGAGCGCTCTGCGGCAACACCAGCAGTGATGATAAATTGCTGCTCCGCCAATTCGTTGGTAGCTTATCGGATACAGCATTTGAATGGTACTCCGAGCTCCCAAACGACTCCATCAAGACTTTCGCGGAGATGGAGTTGCTGTTTACCCAGCATTTCGCAAGCGCCAGCAAACGCACCCCGATAACGGCGTTGATTAATGCCAGAGTGAAGCCAGGCAAAACATGGGTTCAGTATGCGATACGGTGGAGGAACTGATTAGTCGAAAATATTGCATATTTCAGCCGGCAATTTCCTCATCATTTGCATTCATTTAGAAGTGTACGGTATTCATATTTCACATATTAGCATAACTGTCGCAAAATACCAGATTACATGTATTAGACCTTAAAACCGGCATTTCTAGGGAAATTGACTGCATTTCATGGCATGGCAGTATTTCTATATATTGCAACCCGTGTTTCGAAGTCTGTGCAGGAAAATGAAAAGCTCGCTCAAATTTATACCGCTCAAATATTACGCCAACTCAATGATTTCAATTCTGGTATCAATACAAAGGGACAAATACAAATCAACACATCAGATGAAGCCCAATATGTTAGCACAAGACCACTGTAAAAAGACCAAGGCCCAAGCCCCACAAAGTGCCACGGATCCGCGGCAGGAGCTTGCTTGCGCCGCGGATCCGCGGTGGGTCCAAGGAGTTACCTCCTCAAATTAAGTGCATTATCTCTCTCTCAGGGTCAACACTACATCAAGACATGACAAATTCCAGAATGTTCCAGGGGTTTCTGCCAGATCAGCAAACTAGGGTTTCCAAGCTTAATTAATCCTAGCTTAAAGCCTAAGCTAGCTCCTAACAAACTACCTTCTAGAAGACTCAACAAACTTTTGGAGGGAACTACAATTTCAAACCTAGACCTAGGGTTTGGGTGATCTATAAATAAGACCCTAGGCTCACTTGTAAATCATCTTGGAATGTATAATTCATTTTGAGTCTCCATTTTAGTTTTTAGCCAATCTCTTTCTTCATCTTTTCTTCACACAAATCTAGTGAGAGGATTTGTATGAAACCCTAACCCTAATTCCAATCAAAAGCCAAGATTCCGAGTACCCCATCAAGCAAGAAGCCCTACAACCTTTATGAGCGGAGCCGAACTTCAACGGAGCAAGCGGTCCGAGCCGATCCACGACTCACGGAGAAAAAGCGACGCCCGATCAACAATTTAGATTCTTCCTCTTGTAGTTCTTGAGCGTCTGTAATCAAATTTGTTGAGATAAATAAAGGTGAAATTCTTTTATCTTGTTTACTTTAAATTCTCGCATCATGATATCTTTACAATTCTTGAATACTTTCTGTGTGGTGATGTGTGAATAAAACTCCGCTCGTCGAGGAGTCGAGACGGTCAATAGAATGATGATGTAACATAGCTTTAATCGATTCTTGAGTCCTACGAGTTTTGTAAACCCTAGCAAGTTCAAGAACCGACGACCCAATTCGTTGCGATGCTTTTTTGATTGATATCGCTCGAGATTGGGGAGTTACGATCGTTTCTTGAATTTGGTAGAGGCTAGAAAAGGAATGATATCGACGAAAGAACAAGGGTTAAAAGATGAAACCCTAGTTTCACGATGAAGCCCTAACTCTCGTCGATCATCATCGATCTAGTATCAAATCTTCGAAGGACAAGAACACGATATCTTGAGATTACATCACGTCTATAGATCCGATCGATTCCTACGAGCCACATTTAGATTCTTGACAGTTGATTGGAAATATCATCAAAACCCCGATTCTTGATTGTTTATCATATTCTTGATTCTTGAATAGCATAGTGACACTTGAAATTGATAATTCTTGAATCATGTTTTCTTTTCTTTTCGATTAACTTTTCGATTCAAACAAATTAAACATAGAAACGAATCGCACAATCCCTGTGGACGATCCGCACTCGCTTACGATCTACAATCGACACCGTAATTGATTGCGGTCAAATATAATTCTTTGATTGTGAACTTTATTCAATATTACCGACACATAGAAACTTATTCGCTTATTTCGATTTACACAAACAAGAAATCATTACAATCAAATGAAACCGTTATTGGGAATCATTTGAGTATTTGATTTGATACACACAATCGGAAGAACACGAACAATCAGGAACCTATGGTCAAAATGCGAACAATGCATTGAAGAGGCACCGGCAGTGGGTATGTTTGTTGGAACCCTCGATCCGCAGGCGACCATCTCGCAATTTATGATGTTCTTCAAGCCGACTACCTTCTAGGCACTAATCGATAAACTGGCCCAAATGGACCAGATGGGTCATAGACCACCCCCTCCAATGCCGGACTCTCGAAACGAGAAGGGGAAAGGAAAGGCGATCGTTGTCGCTAATGCTCAACAGCAGCCGAGCAACTTGAAACCAACTGTCCGCCAAAATAATATGCGTCCGCACGTACCCCTTGAGGAGAGGCTAGGACGTCTTTACTCGTTTCCCCGAGATAAGACGAGAAGATTATTCGAGCTGGCGTTGCGCAATCGTCCCATAAATCTGCCGGATCCAAAACGTCCGTCGCAACCAAATGATGTCAATGAGCCCAACTACTGTCCCTATCACCGAGTACTGGGTCATCCGATCGAAGATTGCTACGTCTTCAAAAATTGGATTGAAGACCAGTACCAACAGGGCAAGTTCGCGTTGTTCGACAGATGGAAGGTGAATCCGCCTCAGCCTCACACCCCTAAAAGGATGAATACGCCGGGGGCAACATGCTCTCTCATTGAAGAAGCCCCATGGGAGGTTGTGCTATCAGCCAAGACAAAGAGGATTATCTTCAAACATGCCCAGCAATCAGGTGGAAGAACCCGTTGGAGCCTCAGATCATTGAAGGGATGTTGAAATTGTTAGTTATATGTATGCCCTAGAGACCATTACTATACATTGGATGTATATTATAGTGGATGCTGGGACATATATAGGTAGGACTTTCTTGCTCGACATGATAGTACGCTATCTGGTTACTCTTTATCTTAACATGTATACTTTCTGTCTCTCTGTTACATGTTGATAAAGCCCTTAGGATGTGTACTCGACTTCCAGGACTATGATGCAGATTATACTAGTGGGGTCTGGGTAGTCAATGAGTACATCCTTCAGTGTTCCTAGTCGTGGGAATATCGAGACGGGGCATCGATATTCCAGAGTAGACTAGCGTATATCTTCTCGACCCATGTGATGGGCGATGGATGATCCCATATCCATTGGTGTTTGACATCGGAGATGGTATGCGGGTACTCAGTGGAGACTGGGTACACTGAACGGACTCGCCGAGAACTCCCAGATGGTATGATACCTCACGTCAGATGGCAGTTCTCTGGTGACACTGGTACAGCTTAGTCTGTTGACCCGAGATCGTCATAGAGTCTTGTGTGTCTCCCACTGTGCTTTGATTTCCACCCTACCACGGCTCTACTGAGTAGTGCAAACAGGTGGTTTTTGGGTACAGTCCCGATTTACATGGAGGCAATGAGCGATAGGAAGGGATTCGTCTCTCCCGGTATTGGGGGTTGATGTTGCGCTATGCTCGACTGGCCATAACAGGAAATCCCTGGCCAGGGTTGCAGTGATATACTGGTAAGAGTTATCAGTAGTTTCAAGATTGTTATGGACCTCACGTCGGCATGACTTATCGAGCTACTGGGGTCTGACGTTTACCAACCCTAGGCGAGATATGCGACATATCAGACGAACAGACCGGACTGTACGGTAAGTGTTACTGGTTGGTTTCACAGGAGTGTGAGCGGGCTTGCTCGTCGATCTTCTGATCGCTCAATACCCGGGTGGCCGTTACGTTTAGCAGACCGCTTGCGGCTTGTGGGTGCTTGATATGATCATCATCTGCTGCCGGCGTATTGACGAGTCTTTAGAGTCCTACACAGAGGTTTCCTGGCTCAAGCGAAACGAAATAGGAGCGCATATGAGATATGTGCGAGACCGAGAATAATGCGTGTATGTGATATCGTATTCCATTCTCGCGATGAATGTGTCGAATGGTTGTATGCGATATAACCTAGTTATCGAATCGAGGATTGATTCGATAAGCCGATACATTGGATACTAGTCGGTTATGTGCGACATGACCGGATCATTGAATCAAGTGTTGATTTAATGATTTGATGTATAATTATATATTTGATATATTACTTTGCATTAACTAGTATTGGTTCATTTTAAATGGATTTTCTCACTTGAAGTTCACTTGAAATGCACATTGTATATGTGATATATTTTTGTGCACAAGATTGTATCATGTTTGATGATACATGCTAGCTTGGGTTTGTGTAAAGAATTAAACCATGGTTAGTTAGTGGTTAGGGTTTCATTTGATTTACTTATTCATTTATCTATTTATTTATAATTCTTATTTTGGAAAAGATAAAGAAAGAATGGTGGCTTTGTTTGTTTGATTGTTGAAGCTTCATGAAGTTTTGAACAAGTCCACCATTCTTGTCTCATTCTTAACCCTAACCATTAAAACTAACCATGGTATATTCTCTACACCTAACCAAGGTTAGGATATGATAAGTATTCATATTGATTTTCTTTTTAGAAAATACTTATGATATTCTTTCTTCTTCTTCTTCTTCATCTTCAACATGAAGAAACTATGCCACCATCAATGGCAACTAGAGAATAAGAGTGAGAAATCCAATTCTAAAGTGAACCCACTTCCTATTTCTTCATCCTCTACCTCTTGCCAAGTAGTATAGGGTGTTTTCTTCACAAGTTTCATGGCTTGGTGAAGTTGGAGTTTGATCTTGTGATGCCTCGACGTAGATCATCTTCGGCATCGAAACCGACGACCTAGCCCACCCATTTCTCCGATGGAACTGATGCTAGAGTCCGGAATCCGATTTGGACAGCGGAGGGATGTCATCACGGAGCCTAGGAGGTGGAGGACCGGATCTACAAAGGTTGTAGCCTCTTTCCTTTTAGATAAAGTTGTTTATTTGCATTGCATCGTCTATAAATCTAGTTAATGATCCGTATTAGAGTTTGTAGGCACATGAAAAATTGTAATTGGGCATGTTTGATCACTTGTGAGACTTCATTAGTGTGCCTAGGAACAAATCAGTGGTATCAGAGCCTAGCTAGAGCCTTAGGCGATGCGTAGACGGAGTTAGAAGTCCGATCGAACCAAAACCCTAATTCAAACTTGCTCTCTGTACATTTTCTGAAATCGTGGATTTTTGAGAATTAAAAATATGCAGAAAACCCAGCAGGAGATTCTAAGAATTACTGAGAAGCCCGTACTCCTGAGTCCATCAAAGAGCGGCGGAACCGCGACATTAGCATGCTAATGCGGCGGTTCCGCGGCCCTTTAGTCTCCTCTTGTATTGAATTTTGCACAGTAATTCCTATTTTGCAGTGCTGAGCTTTCTGGGAATTTTTAATATTTACTTAAGAGTTGAGTTTTCTGGGTTGTATTGGGGACTCGGTGTATCGATCGGATTGTCTAATTTTATCAGTGTGTTTTTCCGGGTAATTTTAGAATATGTTAAAAAGTTCGACCGGATATAAATACCCTCTTTTTCCCTGCCGGAAAATTTCCAAGTGTTGGATTTTTCCGTGGTTTAAGGACGTTCCAAGTAGTGCAAGTAACGCGATGGTCCCTCTAGAAGACAACAAACCTTAACTCGATTATGTGACCGTCTTGAACTGCCCTTTGAACCTTAGGGTTTGGGGCAGTACGGCGTACCACATGTGAGGCGTTGGCTTGACCCTTCTACGGCTGGACCGTTGGTACTGAGGCACGAACTGAATGTTTTTAGACTTATTTCATGTGTTGAGCTGTATTGGGAAAACCTGGATGTTCGATTGTTCGATCGGAAAGTTTAACATTTTCTATTTATCCGGAATGTGATACAACATTTGGAATTCACAAGTAGTTATGAGATAACTGAATGAATGTTATAAATCTAGTAGTTTAGTCTCACTTGATCGGTTGCCACGGAATTTTGATGTGATCAAAAGTCCGTCGCAATCATGTAGCATACGCGGATACTCGCCGGGTAAACTTAATAGACAGCCTCACTCCATAGCCCCGACCAAGTGACTGTAGGAGAACCCCGTCGCCGAAAGCATCCGTTCGGGTGCTCGCGGCAGCGGTGTTCCGCCTTGGTGCACTTTGTCGACGGCGTCGGGAGTGCGGCCGCCTACTGAAGTTTGCGACGAGCATTCGATCGGGATGTCGGGAATCTTGTTGAATTGCCCGACTTTATATTGAAAAGTGTTTTCGATTTTGAGACTAAAATGCGGGGTTTATAATTGTTAGGCATGCGATGTTTAAGGAATTCATTTGATTAGGCATGCGATGTCTAAAGAGGTTGCGGATTCCAACTGTTGTAGTTTTACACTTTCTTTTCTGTGACCGTAAGTGTAATATGTGATATCGCCGTTTTCGTTGCTATATGTCAACGACAATTGGGATGCGCATATTTACTTACGTTGATGACATGTGATGTTATGTGTTGCTGGATATGTTATATTGGATCGTCGTGTTTGAATAGCCGGGGGGTTTTATGTGAGATGAGTGTTTTTCCTTTTCATTCATGTAAAAACTTGTATGTAATATTCTTTTATTGGGGCACTTCCAGGTTGCGGATGATGTCACCATTTGTATATTATTTACTTTTCTGCACTAGGATAGACCCAAGGAGGAGGGCACAGGTAACCGGGTTCTAGGGTCTAGTGGGAGACCAACTCGAGGAGTCGAGTCCGGGTCTCCTAACCCTAGAATTGGTAGGGTTGCTTGCCGCTCTCGTAGGGGTCTAGGGGTGTGGGATTGGCTATTCATCACGACCGTGGAATCCGTGTTTTATACTGGCTCGTATTGAAAACACGGACGTCCTAGTATATCCAATATTTCATATGATATTTTCTGCTACGTTATCTGTGATGTGATCATGTGATTTGTTCAGATGGATATTATATATGGTATATATGATATATTATATAGACGTTGCTTATGTTTTACACCCGCGCTAGCCCTGCCTCGCTCTGGCGTTAGTTACCTAACCTAACGGTGCAGACGGGACATCGAGGCGAATGTGGATGGCATAAGCGTACATTATATTTATCTGTGATGTTTAGGTGGACTTAAATGATGGGACATTCATTAATGAGATTAATGAAAGAAAATAAACCTAATTGATGTTGTGGAATCGAATTTCAAAATAAAACTGGTAGCTACAGTTCTTGCTTTGTATCGCGGTGTTCATTATAGAACATCCTGCACCTTATTCGATGAGGAAAGGACCGAGATCCCTTCACCGGGAGTGACTCCTTTAGCAATAACTGGCAGATGCTACAACCCTCGGTTTGTCTTTTGATAGCTTCTATAGTTTCTGCTTTGCACAGTGATATATATGATATATCCCGTACCTCATTCGACGAGGAAAGGGCCGACGATCCCTTCACCGGGAGTGACCCCTTTAGCAAAACTAGAAAAGCCTAAAAAAAAACATTCCATTTAAAAACCATTTGATTCCGCAACGAGATCAAGTTCAAAGAGTTAAAGGTTTTTCTTAAAAACCAGCCTCAACCCTCCGTCATTTTAGGAAGTAGAGTACTTAGTATTCGTGTTGTGTTTGTTGACCTTAGTTAAGGCACAGTGTACGGTAGCTAAGTGATGTCTTCCTACACCGCATATGATGCGATTAGTTAGGACAGTCGCGTGACTTTGTTGACCTTAGTTAAGGGTCATGTGGGTGGGTCTAATTAATCATGAAATGACGGATAGAACTTGACTAGTGCTTATGATTTGTTGACCATAGTTAAGGTCATAAGTGCTAGGGGTAAAAACCTTTATCGGGAGTTTCAAGTGTTGAAATTTACAATGAGATTGCATACCTTCTATGTGATAGTTGGATCCCGATACCCACTGCGAGTAATTGTTACTCCTGGGAGAGTTTTGCACTTTGCAATTAGCCGATCAAGTAGGTGTCTAGAAAGGTGTCAACGGGGTTACGCCTCTGGGAAAACGAGGTTTACTGTAATTAGGTCCGTGCGAAAGCACGGGGAACCTCCCTCAAAGTACCGACACTGGCCTGGCTGAAAGATTGGCGAACTTGTAGAGTGTAATTAATCCCGGCTAGTCTTTCCTTTTAAGGTTTGAAGGAAGATTTGATAAAAACAGTGGGAGCCATCCTGATTAGATAAAATATATAACCAATCTAATCTTGCAAGAGCGCACGCAGAGTGTTTTCTTCTCTCTCTCTCCTGGTAGCGACCATATCACGCCTTAATCAAGATAATAATACGGATATTGACCAAACCCGCCTGTTATACTGAGCCGGGGAACGTTGGTCCCGCTCCAACTTATAATTGTTATAAGACAGAGCAGGAAATAGGGAATACCAGAATTCCTATGCCACCCAAACGAAGAAAGTGCATATGATGCATCTCCTTCGGGTGTGTTCATTATAAAGAACTGTTTCTCAGTATCCTCTGAATCCTGGGTATTTGATACCAGATCAAGATCTCAGATATGTAATCTGTTACATAGGGCTACAAAAGGTAGAAAAACTGAGAACGGGTGATAAGTTTCATGAGACAGAAAACGGGGAAAGTGTTGCAGCCAAGTCTGTTGGTCACTGTCACCCTATATTACCAATACATTGATTCTAAACAAATACTATTAGATACCGAACCTGATATACAAAATCATATCAGTCTCTTTATTAGTAAAGAAATGATAAAATTTTTGTATTGATGGATAATGTTTTGAATATTTCCTATATCAAAAGTTGATCGGTTCAGGCACGTTATCTAAAAGCATTAACGTTCTAAATCAAACTACAGTTCCTAGTATACAGAACACACACAAGAGGAAGAGTTCAGAAATGAACGAATCCTTCTTGAGGCATTGTAAACTAGGTCATATCAATGCGACCCGACTGGCTGAAGTTACATTTAGATGTATATTTAATCAGTTTGAATTTGCATCTTATGAAAACTTGCCGGTCATGTCACAAAGATTAGATGACCATAGCTCTGTTTATTGGAAACAGAGAAAGAATTAGTAAACTCTTGGGACTGATACATGATGATGTATATAAGGTCTCCTGTCTACACATGCCAGGACCGGTTCTTTGTACTTCATTATATTCTCTGATAATCTCTCAAGATTCAGACATATGTTCCTGTTGAAACACAAGTCCGAACCTTTTTGAGATATTCACAGAACACAAGTTAGAAGTAGAGAACCAAAATACGGGTATAAGTATTATGTCCTATGATAAGATCAGGGAGGAGAATACTTGTGCATCGAATTCCTGGACTATTCTAAAGGAGAATGAGATTCTCTCTCAGCATTACTCCTCCGTAAACACCATAGCACGATGGTATATCGGGGCGGAGCAATCACACCCTATATGATATGGTGCGCTCTATGATGAGTACTACTGAGTTTCCTATTTCCTTTTAGGGAGTTATGCACTTATGAAGTTGCATACCTATTGAATAGGGTTCGAATCAAATCAGTGCCTACCACTCCATATGAGATATGGTATGGGAAGAGCCCATCTCTTGAGTAAGTTAAGATTTGGGATTGTCCGGCCTATGTCAAAAGCAAAATCCGGACAAGATCGAGGCAAGGACAGTTCTGTAGAACTGGAAAGGTTCCAGCTATACAAAACTACAGCTGATGATTTGACAGAACCAAAGGATTCAATAGTTCCCGACGAACCTCAGCCTCTCCGCCGATCTGGTAGGGTTCCTCATCCGCCTGAGAGATACCTCGGTTTCCCGATGACAGTGGGAGCGAGGAATGCATCATGAGATGATGACCCAACTAGTTTCGAGCAGGCCATCGAGAGTAGGGACTCTGTAAGAATGGCTGGATGCTTAGCGATCTGAGATGGAATCCATGTACACCAACAAAGTATGGACTTTGGGTGCTATATCTGAAGGGTTAAATCCCCATCAGGAGCAAGTATATCTTGAGAAGATTACTTGGTGTAGATGGAAAAGTTAAGACTTTCAAAGTTAGACTTGTTAAAGGTTTTAGTCATCAACCAGGCGTGGATAATGATGATACCTTTTCGAGTGGCTATGCTTAAGTCCATCCGGATCCTACTTGCCACGGCTATATACCATGACTACGATATCTGGTGGTTGGGTGCCATGACTACTTTTCTAAATAATGATTTAGAAGAGAACGTCTATAAGAACACAGCCAGAGGGCTTCGTAAACAGTGGGAGCAGCGGAAACGTGTGCAAGATTGCTTTACAGAATAAAGCAGGCATCGCGGAGTTGGAACGTCTGTTTTGATGTAATAGTCAAAATGTTTGACTTCATCAAAATAGTAGATGAACCTTGTATATACAAAAAGGATAGTAGAGAGTAAGGTGGTCATCCTCGTATTGTACGTGGACAACATACTCTTGATAGGAAAAGAGTTTCCTATGCTACGCACGGTCAATCTCCTCTTATCACATGGATTCTCCGTATAGGATCAAAATGATACATCCTAAATTCTGGGTTTTGGATCTATGAGATAGATCTAAATGGATGTTAGGATTCTCACTAGTTGTAGTGAGATGGTATCAATCGATCCTGGGAAGAATCACTGGAAGTGTTCCAGGGTGATAAGGACGACTGAGTGTCAGTCATAGGCATTGTCTTTACCCTCAGTAAAGGGACGGTATGTTGGAAGAGTTCCAAGATAGATACCGTGGCAAACTAGACGATAAAGGCTGGTAACATCGCTATTTAAGATTCTACCAAAGAGGCAGTTTGGGTGTATATTGGTTCATAAGATGAACTAGGTTCCTACCATTGTGTGACAATGGAAGTGAGGCTTTGGCCCTGGAACCCTGGTCCCATCAGTGACCCAGACATATTCTGAGGCAGCATCACCTGATCATGGAGATAGTTGATCTCCAGGGTGATCAAGGTTAGGAGAGTAGACTCAGAGGACAACACGGCGGATCCACTCACGAAGGCCTTTTCCCAAAGAGAGACTTTTAGGGGATGGTTGAGTATTAGATACTACAACTACTGCTACAGATGGCCCTAGTGCAAGTGGGAGATTGTTAGTTATATGTATGCCCTAGAGGCCATTACTGTACATTGGATGTATATTGTAGTGGCAATGCTGGGACATATATAGGTAGGACTTTCTTGCTCGACATGATAGTACGCTATCTGGTTACTCTTTATCTTAACATGTATACTTTCTGTCTCTCTGTTATATGTTGATAAAGCCCTTAGGATGTGTACTCGACTTCCAGGACTATGATGCAGATCATACTAGTGGGGTCTGGGTAGTCAATGAGTACATCCTTCAATGTTCCTAGTCGTGGGAATATCGAGACGGGGCATCGATATTCCAGAGTAGACTAGCGTATATCTTCTCGACCCATGTGATGGGCGATGGATGATCCCATATCCATTGGTGTTTGACATCGGAGATGGTATGCGGGTGCTCAGTGGAGACTGGGTACACTGAACGGACTCGCCGAGAACTCCCAGATGGTATGATACCTCACGTCAGATGGCAGTTCTCTGGTGACACTGGTACAGCTTAGTCTGTTGACCCGAGATCGTCATAGAGTCTTGTGTGTCTCCCACTGTGCTTTGATTTCCACCCTACCACGGCTCTACTGAGTCGTGCAAACAGGTGGTTTTTGGGTACAGTCCCGATTCACATGGAGGCAATGAGCGATAGGAGGGGATTCGTCTCTCCCTGTATTGGGGGTTGATGTTGCGCTATGCTCGACTGGCCATAACAGGAAATCCCTAGCCAGGGTTGCAGTGATATACTGGTAAGAGTTATCAGTAGTTTCATGATTGTTATGGACCTCACGTCGGCATGACTTATCGAGCTACTGGGGTCTGACGTTTACCAACCCTAGGCGAGATATGCGACATATCAGACGAACAGACCGGACTGTACGGTAAGTGTTACTGGTTGGATTCACAGGAGTGTGAGCGGGCTTGCTCGTCGATCTTCTGATCGCTCAATACCCGGATGGCTGTTACGTTTAGCAGACCGTTTGCGGCTTGTGGGTGCTTGATATGATCATCATCTGCTGCCGGCGTATTGACGAGTCTTTAGAGTCCTACACAGAGGTTTCCTGGCTCAAGCGAAACGAAATGGGAGCGCATATGAGATATGTGCGGGACCGAGAATAATGCGTGTATGTGATATCGTATTCCATTCTCGCGATGAATGTGTCGAATGGTTGTATGCGATATAACCTAGTTATCGAATCGAGGATTGATTCGATAAGCCGATACATTGGATACTAGTCGGTTATGTGCGACATGACCGGATCATTGAATCAAGTGTTGATTTAATGATTTGATGTATAATTATATATTTGATATATTACTTTGCATTAACTAGTATTGGTTCACTTTAAATGGATTTTCTCACTTGAAGTTCACTTGAAATGCACATTGTATATGTGATATATTTTTGTGCACAAGATTGTATCATGTTTGATGATACATGCTAGCTTGGGTTTGTGTAAAGAATTAAAGCATGGTTAGTTAGTGGTTAGGGTTTCATTTGATTTACTTATTCATTTATCTATTTATTTATAATTCTTATTTTGGAAAAGATAAAGAAAGAATGGTGGCTTTGTTTGTTTGATTGTTGAAGCTTCATGAAGCTTTGAACAAGTCCACCATTCTTGTCTCATTCTTAACCCTAACCGTTAAAACTAACCATGGTATATTCTCTACACCTAACCAAGGTTAGGATATGATAAGTATTCATATTGATTTTCTTTTTAGAAAATACTTATGATATTCTTTCTTCTTCTTCTTCTTCTTCATCTTCAACATGAAGAAACTATGCCACCATCAATGGCAACTAGAGAATAAGAGTGAGAAATCCAATTCTAAAGTGAACCCACTTCCTATTTCTTCATCCTCTACCTCTTGCCAAGTAGTATAGGGTGTTTTCTTCACAAGTTTCATGGCTTGGTGAAGTTGGAGTTTGATCTTGTGATGCCTCGACGTAGATCATCTTCGGCATCGAAACCGACGACCTAGCCCGCCCATTTCTCCGATGGAACTGATGCTAGAGTCCGGAATCCGATTTGGACAGCGGAGGGATATCATCACGGAGCCTAGGAGGTGGAGGACCGGATCTACAAAGGTTGTAGCCTCTTTCCTTTAAGATAAAGTTGTTTATTTGCATTGCATCGTCTATAAATCTAGTTAATGATCCGTATTAGAGTTTGTAGGCACATGAAAAATTATAATTGGGCATGTTTGATCACTTGTGAGACTTCATTAGTGTGCCTAGGAACCCTACAGAAATCGCGTCCAACACCAAAGACTGATGACGGTGGCCCAAGCACTCACAACCAGCTGTCAAAATCTTCAAAGAAGAAGAAGAAGAAAGCCAAGAAGCACGTGAAGCTTGGCGATAAGCGCACCGACTTACAAAAACAAATTGACGCGCTGGAGGAATACAACCAGAAGGCGCGGACTCCCATTACACTCCAAGAGTTCCTCAACCACGTCTTTCAAGAGGAAGATGAGGGAGAAAGTTCGTCGGATGAATCCGAAGAATACGTGGCGAGCTGTCATGTGATCTCCCATTCGTTCACAGAAAATAAGGAAACTCCTTGCACTGAAAAGCTGGGGGTAGATCCTGAACCACAAATTCTGGGGCCATCGGATGAA
This sequence comes from Agapanthus africanus, assembly GCA_030015575.1. NCBI lineage: Eukaryota > Viridiplantae > Streptophyta > Magnoliopsida > Asparagales > Amaryllidaceae > Agapanthus > Agapanthus africanus. Next base: position 678,866,479 of record CM057337.1, read on the forward strand.
GTAATCGACGCATTCCTCAATGAAGCTCTCTTAAAAAGTAAAGCTGATCGGGAACGTGAGACGGCTATATTTGAAAGGGCCAAGCGCCAGCGACTTGACGAAAGAGTTGAGACGCTCCTGCTAGAGCAAGATACATCCACCGCGGATAAAAGCAAATTCAAGACGAGGAAAAGGTTCGCTAAAGCCATGTCAATGGGTATGAAGCTACCATCCTCTGAAGGAAGCATTACTGGTGAAGCGGAAATGCACCCCTCCTACTGCTTGTATCATTGGAAGATTTCGCACTCCACTGAAGAGTGCAAAGCTTTCGATAGATGGTGGCAAGGATATGTTGCTCACCGACAGCATTTTAAGCGGGAAAAGCGCAAAACTCGTCGGGAGCGGAAAAATACGACCAAAGGGCTTAACAGAACTACCGGCAATTGTCGCATGGTTAATGCCGGGGGATCACAAGTGCTCACATTCGGGAGCGATTCTGATGAGGAGCTGGAGCTTGGCCCTCTCTTTAAAGAGTCCACCTCGGGAAAAGGAGAAGAGCAGAAGGTCTGTGAAAATATCCGGCTGCGTAATCGCACGCTGCCCGAAAAGAATTTCGGACCCTCAAACAAAAAAGATAAAGGGAAAGAAAAGGTCTCTGAGGATATCGCCCTAGATAACCAAGTTGTGGAGGAGCTAACCGCCAAGGACACGCCAAAGAAAAATAAGGTGGATTACAACGTCTTAGCGCATCTGAGAAAGCTACCCTCGCAGCTTAGCATTCTTGACGCCCTTTTACTATCAAAAGAGGCGAGAGATTCGTTAATCAGGGCACTATAGGAGCCAGAGCAATTCCAAGTTTTCCTGGCCGAAGAAAAGATGAAGGATGAATTGGAGGAAGTGCATACAGCCGATGTCACTTTTGGCGATGAAGACCTTCTTCTCGGGACGTGCGAATACAATCGCCCCCTCTATGTCTCAGGATATTGCCACGATATAAAGATGGGCAAAATCCTGGTCGACAATGGATCCTCCGTTAATCTCCTCAATGTGCGGGTATTAAAAGAAATCTGCATGAGCGTCCAGCACCTTGCTCGGGACAAGATCACCATCTCCGGGTTCGACTCCCAATCATCAAGAACTCTTGGGTTTGTGATACTGACGCTACGCTTTGGGCTACTAGTTACGAACATTAAGTTTCACGTCATAGACGCCAAGACATGCTACAATGCGCTGCTCGGCCGACCATGGTTACACGAGTACAACATCATCCCTTCTACACAACATCAGTGTATGAAGTATTTTAAGGATGGTATCGAGTATACCGTGACGGGAGAACTGAACCCATTCTCTGTGAACGAGGTCCGCAAATATGAGGATGCCAAATACTTTTTACCGGATTTCGAAGACACGGAGAGGTGTCACAAACCGGAGAACAAAGCTAATGCCACCATCTCTGTCTTCGGCAGTGATACCGAGGAGGAAGAGGAGATGATTTATTCGGGTTCGCCCTAACGCAACAAGCCGGGACGGCCCGCTCCCATGTTGATCTTTGGTAGCGACTCGGAAGATGAGGTCCATGCTGTATTCTCTGCTCGACCTTCAATACAAACGTCCGCTGACGAAGAGCAAAGTCTGCAAGTCACCATGGTTCCACCTAAACACCATAAAGAACTGGATGTGCTCGATATCTACAGTGTAGAGAAGCTGCTGACGTTCTATGTCCCTCCCAGGCGAGAAGGCGAAAAGGCAATTCTATTCTACCGCTCTGAAGAAAACAAAGTGGAGAAAGAAACCTGGCACGGTGCGGATCCTATGCTTGACAGGCTTCAGCCCATCCGTCTGCCCAGATATTATACAGAAGGCTTGAAGAGGCTGTTGAAACGCCAGGGGATACCCTTCAAACAGACCGCTCGAAAAGCCAAGTTCTATGACAGGGTCTGGAACGTTCCCGGGACTCAGCACAAGTTGCCTAGTGGAAGGATGGAAACAATCGGGCTTGGTTACATTCGGTCCAAGAAATGAGAGCTACTCCGTGATTGCTCCGTCATACATAACTTCGATGAAGAAGCGGATGCTCAATGGGAGGACACTAACCCTGAACCAGTAAAAGTTCCTGATGCAAAAGTGCCCAGTCCGTCGTTCGAAGAACAGATGGACAAGCTTATAAGGGAAGCTGGTCAAAAAGTCCGAGACGACCACAACCGCGAGATGGCAATCTACGAGAAAGACAAAACACAACGCCTCCTCCAATAGGCTGTGAAAGATGAAAATGCCGCTCCCTGTCAACCTATTATAAAAAAAGCTCGACGCAGAGGTAGAAATAAGTCGAAAGGCGAAAAAGGTGCTCAACAGCAACAAAGCGGGACTAAGAAGCCACGCAAGCGGGAAACGAGCGGTTCCGATCTATCCCTTGTGAAGAAAATGAGTCGAGCATATTCCTTCCCTCAAGATAAGACGAAGAAAATACTTGATCTCGCTCTAAAACATCAGATGCTTACACTGCCGGAGTCCAAGCACCCTGAACAAGCAGGCGAAGTCTCTCACCCAAACTATTGCTCTTATCACCGAGTAATAGGGCATCCTCTCGAAGACTGCTTCACCTTCAAGAATTGGGTCGAAGATCAGTATCAGCTTGGCAAGTTCGCTCTGTCTGACAACTGGAGGGTAACGCCGCCATAGAAGCACGAACCCAAAGCCACAAGAACGGAACCAACTCCACATTGGGCTTGGAAGCGAATTCGCACTTGCCACATGATAACAATATCAAAAGAAGAGCCCGAGAACATGGATAACCTTCCCTGGTGCTTCGAAAACAGCAACGATGAGGTGATCTCAGAATTTCCACCAGCACCGAAAGAGCTGGAGGATGGAATATATACTACTGCAGATAACCTTAAGAAAATTGAGTTGGGGACGGCGAACGACCCACGACCGACATTTGTCAGCGAGCTGCTATCTGAAGAAAGGGTGACTGCGTTAAAAGACGTGCTTGAACAGCATAGAGATTGCTTCGCATGGAACTATTCCGAAATGCCGGGACTAGATCCAGAAATTGCTGTACACAAATTGGCGATATCCCCGGACATTAAGCCAATCAAACAGGCGCCGAGGAGAATGCGGCTCGAGCTTGAGATGAGTATTAATGCCGAGGTTAAGAAGCTAATTGACTCCGGTTTCATCCAGGAAGTTCAATATCCTGAATGGATCGCCAACATCGTCCCGGTGATGAAGAAAAATGGGACAGTGCGCATATGCGTGGACTTTCAGGATCTCAATAAAGCTTGCCCGAAAGACGATTTCCCAGTGCCAGTCACCGAACTGATGATAGACAATACGTCCACTCACGAGGTTTTCTCCTTCATGGACGGCTCATCAGGGTATAATCAGATAAAGATGCATCCCGAAGACCAGAAGCACACCGCCTTCAGGACCCCTTTGGGTATATTCTTCTACAAGGTGATGCCCTTCGGTCTAAAGAACTCCGGTGCTACTTATCAGAGGGCCATGACGAAAATTTTTGATGACCTTATACACGAAATCGTCGAATGCTATATCGACGATCTCGTGGTTAAAAGCAAATCATACGAGGAACATCTCGAGCATCTGAAGACCGTATTTCAACGCCTTCGACGATACAACTTGAAGATGAACCCTCTCAAGTGCGCCTTCGGAGTTTCCTCGGGCAAATTCCTGGGATTCGTCGTCCGACACCGAGGTATTGAGATAGATCCGTCGAAGATTAAGGCGATCATGGAAATGCCTCCGCCAAAGACTCTCAAACAGCTGCGGTCTCTCCAAGGGAAGCTCGCGTATATACGGCAATTTATAGCCAACCTTTCAAGCAAGTGTCGTCCTTACAGCCACCTGATGAAGAAGGGAACCCCGTTCATCTGGGATCATAAATGCCAAGATGCGCTAGACGAAATCAAGCAGTACCTCCAGAATCCGCCAGTGTTGGCTGCTCCGGTTAAGGGAAAACCTCTCATCCTTTATACAACCGCCCTTGAAGGTTCCTTAGGCGCATTATAGGCGCAAGAGAACGACCAAGGGAAGGAAAGAGCACTCTACTACTTAAGTCGAGTTCTACTGGGGGCAGAAAGCAACTACTCCCCCATTGAAAAACACTGCCTGGCGTTGATCTTTGCGATAACAAAGCTCAGACACTATGCGTTGGCACATGAAGTCCGTCTCATTTCGAAGGTGGACCCCCTTAAATATTTGATGTCGAAGGCCATATTGACGGGGCGACTCGCTAAATGGGCCCTGCTCTTGATGGAGTTCTCGATAACGTATCAACCTCTCAAGACAGTGAAAGGACAGGCCATCGCCGACTTCCTCGCTGAGCATTCGATACCTGCTGATTCTCCTCTGAATTGCGATCTGCCAGACGAACATGCGTTTGATGCGATCGACGGTAGTGATACCCGATGGGAGCTTTATTTCGACGGAGTATCTTTCATGAAGAAGCGCAAACAAAGTACCCCTATAATCAAATCGGGGGTAGGACTCATCTTTGTAACTCCACAAAGAAGGATAATACGCTTTGCTTTTTCCTTAACAGAACCGAGGACAAACAATGAAGCCGAATATGAAACTTTGATAGCAGGCCTCGAGATCGCCATAGACATGGGAATTGAAAACTTCCTCATATATGGAGACTCCCAGCTGGTCGTTAGTCAAGTAAACGGCGACTACCAAACATGCAAACCAGAGTTGGTGAAGTACGGCGAAAAGGTGCAACAACTGTTGACCCAAATCCTTTCCTATACTTTGGAAAACATACTGCGCGCGGAAAACAGCAAAGCGGACGCGTTGGCCAAACTCGCTAAGGAACTGGCTGATGAGAACCTCGATGACGTAAGAATCGTGGTACAAAGCCGTCGGGTACTTGCCCCAGCGGAAAAATCTCCAGAATCATCCGAAGAAAAGGGAGCGACTGAGCAGACGACCCTGCAAATAAAAGATCGGGAAAATATCGAGGATTGGAGAGAAGTCTTTATAGACTACTTCAAATACCGTTGAGCGCCCGAAGATGTGTCCTCAAGACATCAGCTTATGAAACTAGCTCTGTCTTTCACCTTCGTCAATGATACTCTGTACAAGAGGTCATTTGATTCTCTGTGGTTGAGATGTCTGGGACCTGACGAAGCGAAAAGAGTCGTTCAGGAAGTTCACGACGGACTCTGCGGTTCTCACCAAGCAGGCCCAAAGATGAAGTTGAAAATCAAACGGATGGGCTACTACTGGCCCACGATGATTCAGGAATGCCTCGAATATGCGAAGTAGTGCCACTCATGCCAAATCCATGGGGACTTCATCCATCAGCATCCAAATCCGCTACACCTGACAGTGGCTAGCTGGCCATTCGAAATTTAGGGAACTGACATAGTCGGCCTCATCGAACCAGCATCGTCCAGGGGACATCGTTTCATCCTGGCGACGACTGATTACTTCTCCAAATGGGCAGAAGCAGTACCGTTGAGAGAAGTGAAGACGGAGAATATCCTCCATTTCTTCAAAACGCACATCATATATCGGTTTGGAACTCCGCGACGGATCATCTCCGATAACGGGCCAGCTTACAGAAGCCACAAGATCAGTCGCTTCGCGCAACAACATAATATAGACTGGAGATATTCCTTGGTTTATAATCCGCGAGCTAACGGTCTAGCCGAGGCCTTCAACAAGACCTTGATAAAGATCGTGAAGAAAACGGTGTCCCGAAATAAGAAGGACTGGCACGAGAGACTGCAAGAGGCTCTTTGGGCATATCGAACTACGTTCAAGACAGCCACGAACACAACGCCATATGCGTTGGTATTCGGTACAGAAGCAGTACTCCCCCTCGAGATAGAGTTACCCTCTCTACGAGTGGCAGTCCACTATGAGCCGACGGACAAAAAAAATGCTCACCTTCGGCTTGAGGAACTTGATGCCCTTGATGAAACCCGGCTCATAGCGCAACAAAATCTGGAGGCCTATAAAGCAAAGATGACGCGCTCATATAAAAGATTGACCCGGCCGAGGACATTCCGCCAAGGCGAACTCGTGCTAGTGGTCAAAAGGCCTATGATCCCCAATCGCGCCAAGCGAGGAAAATTCGAGCCAAATTATGAAGGCCCGTACATAATAGACAAGGTCTACCAGGGTGGAGCCTATCTACTCATGGATATGCATGGTGAAAGGCCTTTCAGGCCAATAAACGGTCGCTTCCTGAAGAAATACTACGCTTGATGAGCCACAGTCTAGGTCAATGATAGACGACGACGACTATGTCCGCTCGCTATCTTCCCAAGCTCAAGCTCTGTAAGTAGTAGCCGGTCTTCTCCGAATGGACCGAAACGTCCTTAAACTAATGACGGACCGAAACGTCCTTAAACTAATGATGGACCGGAACGTCCTTAAACTAATGACGGACCGAAACGTCCTTAAACTACTACCGCAGCATCCTTAGGCTGACGAGATGAATAAAAAAAAGGGAATAAAAAAAATAATAAAAAATAATAATAATAAACGGTATGTCCATAAGCAAAATGGGCACGGATGAAAACCCGAAAGGGCTCCGTGAGTAAAAACAACAGGGCTACCGGCGAGTGTTCGTGAAAACCTGAAAGGGCGCGACCTCGTAAAAAAAAGAATAAAAAGAATAAAAAAAAAATGGTACGTCCATAAGCAAAATGGGCACGGATGAAAACCCGAAAGGGCTCCATGAGTAAAAACAGCAGGACTACCGGCGAGTGTTTGTGAAAACCCGAAAGGGCGCAACCTTGTTAAAGGACACTTACAAGGTCCTCTCGACCTTGTAAGGAGAAACCACCCGCGTGAGATCCTTACGACTCACAAGGGAGCAACACACTTAGGGATCCCCATGATTCCTAAGAAGAAAATACACTTGCGAGATCCTCACGACTCGTAAGGAGAACTCTCTTATGGGACCCTCACGGCTCATAAGATTTGAAAGTCTTAAGTTACAGAGACCTAAACCTGTGCTTAAGCAACCCCCACAACCTTCAATATTGCCCTACAAGCGGCTCAATGCTGACCCTTGTATACAATCCACGGATGCGAATAAACATTTCCCTAACAAAGTCCCATCCGTGACGGGGGATATGTTTGCATGGTGAACAACCCTTGTAAGTCCTCTCGATTTACAAGGAGAAAACTCTCTTGTAAGATCCTTACGACTTACAGAGGAACATGCACTTAGGAATCCTCACAATTCCTAAGGAGAAAATACACCTACAAGATCCTCACGACTTGTAGGGAGAAATACCTTTGTGAGACCCTTACGGCTCATGAAGTCAAAAGACTTAGTCGACAGGACCTTAACCCTGTTCGCTAAGCCACCTTTGTTCGACATCGACAGAGGCAAATGATGATTCGCTCCTAGCAATATCCCAGTTGTAGCGGTGCTGATGCCGAAATCGGTGTCTAATTTCAGGTTTACGGCGAAAAGCCAGTAGGCCGCACATGCATACGAAATAGCCGAAATGATGGGGCAACTTGCAATAAAAAAAGCGGCAAGTAAAAACGTATGCACACAAAATAACCGAAATGATTGGGCAACTCGCAATAAAAAGCAGCGAGTAAAAATAAAATAAATAGCCGAAATGATTGGGCACCGCGAAAAATAGCCGAAATGATTGGGCAATCGCGACCTTCACGATATAAAAGCTGAAATGATAGAACATCGCGGAAATAAAACAATAAAAATGAATGAAACTTTTGCCCTACAGTTGAGATCACATCGATCCCTGTATACAATCCAAGGGCACAAACAAAAAGAGAACCACACCTTCCCAACAGGCTCCGCTAGAAAGCTAAGCTCAAATCTCGACGGTTCACCAAAAGCCTAGAGACAACCGCGACATTCGTCTCAATACAGCAGACGCAGTACCAGCAAACGAAGCGAAGATCAAATTCCTAGCTTCACGGTTTTGACAGTAACTTATATAAAACCTGAAAGACCACCAGAGATCGTTTCAACCCCAAGGGAAACAAGTGTCCTTGGCAAATACCTCAATTCAGGGAAACTAGCGTCCTTGATGAGAGCCTCCTGATTCGCGTCGCCTCGCAGAGAAACCAGTGTCTCCGTGAGAAATTCCCGATTCGTTTCGACCCCGAAGAAACCAGTGTCTTCGGCAAAATCCTTCAACTCAGGGAAACCAGTGTCCTTGATGAGAAAATCCTGATTCGCGTCGACCCGCAGAGAAACCAGTGTCTCCGCGAGAAATTCTCGATTCGTTTCAATCCCAGGGAAACAAGTGTCATTGGCAAATACCTCAATTCAAGGAAACTAGCGTCCTTGATGAGAGCCTCCTGATTCGCGTCGGCTCGCAGAGAAACCAGTGTCTCCGTGAGAAATTCCCGATTCGTTTCAACCCTGAAGAAACCAGTGTCTTCGGCAAAATCCTTCAACTCAGGGAAACCGGTGTTCTTGACGAGAAAATCCTGATTCGCGTCGACCCGCAGAGAAACCAGTGTCTCCGCGAGAAATTCTCGATTCGTTTCAACCCCAGGGAAACAAGTGTCCTTGGCAAATACCTCAATTCAGGGAAATTAGCGTCCTTGATGAGAGCCTCCTGATTCGCGTCGGCTCGCAGAGAAACCAGTGTCTCCGCGAGAAATTCCCGATTCGTTTCAACCTCGAAGAAACCAGTGTCTTCGGCAAAATCCTTCGACTCAGGGAAACCAGTGTCCTTGACGAGAAAATCCTGATTCGCGTCGACCCGCAGAGAAACCAGTGTCTCCGCGAGAAATTCTCGATTCGTTTCAACCCCAGGGAAACAAGTGTCCTTGGCAAATACCTCAATTCAGGGAAACTAGCGTCCTTGATGAGAGCCTCCTGATTCGCGTCGGCTCGCAGAGAAACCAGTGTCTCCGCGAGAAATTCCCGATTCGTTTCAACCTCGAAGAAACCAGTGTCTTCGGCAAAATCCTTCGACTCAGGGAAACCAGTGTCCTTGACGAGAAAATCATGATTCGCGTCGACCCGCAGAGAAACCAGTGTCTCCGCGAGAAATTCTCGATTCGTTTCAACCCCAGGGAAACAAGTGTCCTTGGCAAATACCTCAATTCAGGGAAACTAGCGTCCTTGATGAGAGCCTCCTGATTCGCGTCAGCTCGCAGAGAAACCAGTGTCTCCGTGAGAAATTCCCAATTCGTTTCGACCCCGAAGAAACCAGTGTCTTCGGCAAAATCCTTCAACTCAGGGAAACCAGTGTCCTTGACGAGAAAATCCTGATTCGCGTCGACCCGCAGAGAAACCAGTGTCTCCGTGAGAAATTCTCGATTCGTTTCAACCCCAGGGAAACAAGTGTCCTTGGCAAACTCCTCAACTCAGGGAAACTAGCGTCCTTGATGAGAGCCTCCTGATTCGCGTCGACCCGCAGAGAAACTAGCGTCTCCGCGAGAAATTCTCGATTCGTTTCAACCCCCAGGAAAACAAGTGTCCTTGGCAAACTCCTCAACTCAGGGAAACTAGCGTCCTTGATGAGAGCCTCCTGATTCGCGTCGGCTCACAGAGAAACCAGTGTCTCCGCGAGAAATTCCCGATTCGTCTCAACCCCGAAGAAACCAGTGTCTTCGAAAAAATCCTCCGACTCAGGGAAACCAGCTTCCTTGACGAGAAAATCCTGATTCGCATCGGCCCGCAGAGAAACCAGTGTCTCCGAGAGAAATTCCCGACTCGTCTCAATTTGCAAGATAAAGCCTTAGGCAGCAGGGATTAAAAAAACTTGTTTTCTGAGCACTGGGACCCTGCAAGTCGGTCTAAAACGGTCTCTTGCATACTATTCACGGGTCTCACTCTTCAAAGTCGAATCTCGACAAGGAGGGAAACAACCGCTTACGGGTCCTCTCGACTCGTAAGAGGGAAAATTCTCTTATAAGATCTTTACGACTTATAAGAGAAAACGCACTTAGGAATCCTCACGATTCCTAAGGAGAAAATACACCTACGAGATCCTCTCGATCCGTAAGGAGAAAAATCTCTATGAGACCCTTACGGCTCATAGAGTTGAAAAGTCTTAGACAGCAGATTTGAACCTGCGGCCTAAGCCATCGCTATTGCTCGAAGAAACTAAGACGCTTGCTCTATTATCTGTCAACCATGTTCACTAAGATAACATGCGGATAATAAAAGAAAGAAGAAAGCGACAAAAAAAACATTTGATTGGCGTTGGATTAAGCATTCAAGACACACTCATTCATGCATGTGCAAAAGACTCAGAACAAGAAATGAGACAAGCTGAAATAAAAATTTTCCATTCATATGGCAAAAGGGTTCTTACAATCATAAAGAAATAAATAACAGCATTATTGAAATGTTTACAATGGTATAACCTCGGACCCAGGACATGGATTGAGGAACTCGAAAGTAACCTTATCTAAGACTTTCCAAGCCTGGCGAACCATCCTAGTGTGCTATCTTTCGCGAGCACAAGCGTCGGGGTCCCCCCTGATGTCCTCCTCCCTCCAATAAGCAGCGAGTATGGCAGACTATTGGAAAGCCTGATGCAGGAGATCGACAAGATTGTCTCGCCGTCTCTTCGAGATTAGGTGCATCAGATACACCGAGTGCACCTTATCCTCAGCAGCATCCAACGCTCCAAGCGGCACACCGGAACAGAATAAGGGAAGTGCTTCCCAAATGGCTCCCACGATAAGTTTCAGGAGAAAGGAGCGTCGAGGAAGCAGTTGACCATTGTACGCGTCGAAGCGACTCATGATCTCGGCACACTCGGCGTTGGTAAAGTCTCGGTTCTGAGAACGGCCGAGTCGTCGTATGTCTCCGTAAGAGATGATTTCATCAAGGTCGTACATGTGGGCGTCCATTGCTCCTGTAAAAGAAGATTAACAGAATTAGCAGACAGACTGATTAAGCGAATTCTTATTAAAAACGGGCACAAGGAGTTAAACTCCTCGAGAGCAATGCTCTGCAAACAGGTGTGACACCTATCAAATTCAGTAATAAGGTTGAGAGCTTTGCTCTGAGAAGATAATAATAATAATAATATAAAATGTCATCTTTAACTTCCAAAATCCACGAAGAACCCTTAAAGAGTTCTTTTATACGATTGGGAAGGAGCAAAGCTCCATTAACGAGTTAAGAAAATACAAAGAAAATCTTTTAAAGAGCAGAGCTCCATTAATGGAACCTTAATAGGATTCCCTTTAGTCCTCTTTAGATCCTTTTAGACGTATAGAGCAAAGCTCTTCTAAGTGAAACCCTAAATTTCTTTTAGATCAGGGATCTATTGAGAGCAAGACTCTTAAAATTAATTTAACTTAATCCAAATTATTTTTTACCTAAAATTTTTTTAGAGTTTAACTCTTAAAAAACACTTGAACAAAAAAGAGCAGGGCTCTGGACGAAATTCTTATGAAGAGATGAAAATCATCTAAGAGACCAAAGGTCCTATTTATAGGCAATAAGTGCCGTTTCAATTTCCCAACGGTTGGGATTCTGACCACCGCTGCGCTCACGTTTGGGGCCACGTAAGCGCAACGGTGGGGGGCATTTGTTTACCCCAATAAGAGCAAAACTCTGTTCAAATTCCAAGGAGAGAAATGAAGCAACGCTTCTGATTCCCCCAATCAGAGCAAAGCTCTGTTTGAGTTTCAAAATTCAAAAATTGAAGCAACGCTTCAAATTCCTTGCGCTGCGCGCAGGGCGCCACATATCAAAAGCTGACACGCCAGCGCAGAGAACGCAGCGTCCAAGGCAGCACGCCCAATCAGAGCAAGACTCTATTTAAAACAAAATTAAAAGAAGCAACGCTTCAGATGACCTGCGCTCTGCGCTGCGCGCCACGTGGCAGCGCAATTGCGCTAGCGTAGTTGCGCTGCGCTCTGCGCTGCGCGCCATGTGGCAGCGCAGTTGCGCTGCGCGCCACGTGGCAGTGCAGTTGCGCTGCGCTCTGCGCTGCGCGCCACGTGGCAGCGCAGTTGCGCTGCGCTCTGCGCTGCGTGACACGTGTCACGCGCTGGGGCGTTTGCGCCAAACAGAATTAAAATTCTAGTAAGATCCTTCTTTTCTTGTTAAAACAAGAAAATTGCCTTCTGTAAAACAGAAGCCCTTGGATCAAAAATCCAACGGTGGGGAAAATTCCCCAAATCACTCAGAGAATGATCTCTTTAACAAACTTAACAAATTTATGGGCACTATATAAAGACCCCTAGACCCCAACTCAAAAGAGGATGAAGATTGTGAGAGATCAAGAACCTCAAAACAGAGAGAATTCTGAAGAAAATTCAAAAAAAAGGTAAAAAGCATTATAAAATAGAAGAATTTCGTCTGAATAGATCATTGATCTAAGAACAAGATCAATGATCTTCCATAAAAAATAAATAAATAATAACAGTGCCTTGCACTTTTTTTTATTTTTTTATTTTTATGAACCATTGGTTCTGGAATTTCAGAAAAATTCCTCTCTTGAATCCAAAATTGGATCAAGTCATTAAAACAGTATCTTGCACTTGCAAAGCTGCATTGTTGCGCTCCTGGGTTGGCGCAAGCCACCAGAGAGTGCCACGTGTCAGCACCAGAATCACTTGCGCTAGGCGCTTATAAGATAGAGCATTGCTCTCTGAAATTGGCGCAACCCACCAGAGCGCGCCACGTGTCAGCAGCGCAAGCGCAGCGCACTGGCGCAGCGCACTGCGCTTGCATAACACGTGTCAATACCACATGCGCTTGCGCTCAATGATTGGCGCAGAGCGCCTGACAAATGCATTGCATTGTTTACTGAAGGCCAAGCCCAATTAAAAAAGGCCTAACAGGCCAAAATAAAATGCACTGCATTAAAAGGGCATAGCCCAAACAAAATAAAAATGCAATGCATTAAAAGGGCAGAGCCCAAACAAGATAGATGCCCTGCATCATTTATAAAAAGGGTAGAGCCCAAACAAAATAGATGCTCTGCATCATTTATAAAAGGACAGAGCCCAAACAAAACAAAAAATGCAGTGCATTATTAAAAAGAGGCAAAGCCCTAGCACAGGCCTAATAGGCCAAAGACAAATAAAAATGTTGAACATTTTTTTTAACTGGACTTAGCCCAATCATAGCCGTAAGTCCTCAAATTAAATTGACTGAGCACGGTTGCTCTCCTAAATCAATTTACATCCGGTTCGAGGGTACATCTCCGAACTCCTCTGACCCCTATCGTTGTAATCCTTCAACGACGTCAGAGAGGTGACGGGTCCCGACAACCACACATCAATACGGACTGCGGGGTCCTTAAACTCGTGGACCGAAATGTCCTTAAACTAATGTTCGTCCCCAAATGGAAATGATGGACCACCATGTCCTTAAACTGGTAATCGACCGCAACGTCATTAAACTAAACAATAGAGCCAATTGCTCTCTTGTCGGATCCAAACGATCCCGTTAAGTTGATCTTAGTCTGGAAATAGGCTAACGTATCCTTAACAAAAGTTTAAGTTGATCCTAGCCTTAAATAGGGCTAACGTATCCTTAAACTAAAACATCAAACCCAAATCTAAGTAAATACGGATTTGGACTAATCCACGTCCTACGGGCGACGGCATAACTTAGTCTCCGTATACAATCCACGAGCATCCACAAACAAAACAAATACACACGACACGAAGTGAAATTTCTGGAGAAGGAGAAAGTTGTTACCACGATGCGGTAGCGTAATTAACTGCAGGGGCTTGCGCCTGCAGGGAAGAGCGTCCCCACAATCAAAAACCCCTCAAGTGAGGGGGAATCTGACGAAGTCTGCTACATCGGCCGCATCCGTCTAAACCTTCGATACACGGTGCCATAAATCAACTTGGCATCTTCGGAGAGGTGGACGGATAAAACCAAATAGCATCTGCCCCGAATCTCAGGCAAGACGTCCATGTCTTGGCCGCCGTTCGGAGGGGAACAGAGATATTCAATGAATATGAGTTAGAAGTACAGAACCAAAAACGGGTATAAGTATTATGTCCTTTGATGAGATCAAGGAGGAGAATACTTGAGCACGGGATTCCTGGACTATTCTAAAAGAGAATGAGATTCTCTCTCAGCATTACTCCTCCGTATACACCACAGCACGTCGGTGTATCGGGGCGGAGCAAACACACCCTATTAGATATGGTGCGCTCTATAATGAGTACTACTAAGTATCCTATTTCCTTTTGGGAGTTATGCACTTGAGAAGCTGTATACCTATTGAATGTGGATTCAATAGTTTCCAACGAATCTCAGCCTCTCCGCCGATCTAGTAGGGTTCCTCACCCACCTGAGAGATACTTCAGTTTTCTCTATGACAGTGGGAGCGAGGATTGCATCATGAGATGATGACCTAACTATTTTTGAGCTGGCCATCAGGAGTGGGACTCTGTAAGAATGGCTGGATGCTTAGCGATCTGAGATGGAATCCTTATACACCAACAAAGTATGGACTTTGGTTGTTTTATCTGAAGGGTTAAATCCCATCAGGAGCAAGTATATCTTGAGAAGATTACTTGGTGTACATGGAAAAGTTGATACTTTCAAAGCTATGCTTAAGTTCATCCAGATCCTACTTGCCACTGCTACATACTATGACTGCGATATCTGGTGGTTGGGTGTCATGACTGCTTTTCTAAATGATGTTTTAGAAGAAAGCGTCTATAAGTACACAGCCAGAGGGCTTCGTAGACAGTGGGAGCAGCGGAAACGTGTGCAAGATACTTTATAGGATAAAGCAAGCATCGCGGAGTTGGAACATCTGTTTTGATGTGGTAGTCAAAGAGTTTGAGTTCATCAAAATGGTAGATGAATCTTGTATATACAAAAAGGTAGTAAAGAGTATGGAGATGATCCTCGTAGAGTACGTGGATGACATACTCTTGATAGGGAAGGAGTTTCCTATGCTACACTCGGTCAATCTCCGCTTATCACAAGGATTCTCTATATAGGATCAAAGTGATACCTCCTAAATCCTGGGTTTTGGATCTATGAGATAGATCTGATTGGATGTTAGGATTCTCACTAGTTGTAGTGAGATGGTATCAATAGATCCTGAGGAGAATCACTGAAAAAGTTCCAGGGTGATAAGGACGACTGAATGTCAGTCGCAGGCATTGTCTTTACCCTCAGTGGAAGGACGGTATGTTGGAAGAGTTCCAAGCTAGATACCGTGACTTACTAGACGATTAAAGGCAAGATACATCGTTACCAAGGATGCTACCAAAGAGTCGGTCTGGATATATATATAAGTTCATGAGATGAACTTCGTTCCTACCATTGTGTGACAATGGAGTTGTGGCTTATGCCAAGGAACCCCCGTCCCATCTGAAATCCAGATATAATTCTTAGGCAGTATCACCTGATCATGGAGATGGTTGATCTCCAGGGAGATCGAGGTTAGGAGAGTAGACACAGAGGACAACAGCGCGGATCCACTTACAAAGGCCTTTTTCCCAATAGAGACTTTTATGGGATGGTTGAGTATGAGATACTTCAACCACAGCTAATTGTTGGGTATGTGATACCACAACAGATGGCCCTAGTGCAAGTGGGAGATTGTTAGTTATATGTATACCCTAGAGGCCATTACTGTACATACGATATATTGTAATGGATGCTTGGACATATATAGGGAGGACTTTCTTGCTCGACATGATAGTACGCTATCTGGTTGTACTTTATCTTAACATGTACTCTGATTGTCTCTATGTTACATATTGATAAAGCCCTTAGGATATGTACTCAACTACTGGGACTATGATGAGATCATACTAGTGGGGCAACGGTAGTCGACGAGTACATCCTATAACTGTTCCTAGTCGAGGGTGTATCGAGACAGGGCATCGATACACCAGAGTAGACCAGCGTATACGCATCTTGACCCATATGATGGGCGATGGATGATCCCATATCCATTGGTGTTTGACATCAAGGATGGTGTACGGGTGCTCAGTAGAGACTGGGTACACTGGACGGACTCGCCGAGAACTCCCAGATGGTATTATACCTCATGTCAGATGGCAGTTCTCCGGTGACACTGGTAAAGAGTAGTCTGTTGACCCGAGATCGTCATAGAGTCTTGTGTGATTCCCACTATGCTTTGATTTCCATCATACCACGTCTAAGAGGGCGTGCAAAAAGGTGGCTTTTGGGTACAGTCCCGAATCACGTGGAGGCAATGAGCGATAGGAGGGGATTCGTCTCTCCCGGTATAGGGAGTTGATGTTGTGCTGTGTTCGAATGGCTATAACTGAAAATCCCTAGCCAGGGTTGCTGAGATTTACTGGTAAGTGTTATCAGTAGTTTCTCGAACTGTTATAGACCTCATATCGACACGACTTATCAAGCTACTGGGGTCTGACGTATACCACCCCTAGGCGAGATATGCGACATATCAGACGACGAGACCGGACTGTACGGGAGTGTTACTGATTGGATTCACAGAAGAATGTACAGGCTTGCTTATTGATCTTCTGAGCGCTCAATACCTGGGTGGCTGTTACGTTTAGCTGACCGCTTGCAGCTTATGGGTGTTTGATATGATCATCACCTACTGCCGGCGTATTGACGATTTTTTAGAGTCCTACACAGAGGTTTGTTGGTTCAGGCAAAACGGAGTAGGCGCACGTATGTGATATGTGCGGGACCGAGGATAATGCGATATGAGATACCGTATTCTATTCTCGCGATATATGATATCAGCTGGGTCATCGGATCAAATGTTGATTCGATGAATCGGTAAAATGAGATATTAGTCGGTTGTATGCGATATAGCCGGATTGTCGGATCAAGTGTTGATTCGATAATTTAATGTATAATAATATATATGATATATTAAATTATATTAACTAATATTAGCTCACTAAAAGATTCTTTTTCTCACTCGGGTAATACATTAATATATATGCGATATATGTTAATTGTATTATTTTATTTTATTACAATAAATATTATATATGTGATATATGATATTGTAACATGATGTGGTTATTAATGCAACATGTTTAGTGGAGATTAAACTTGGTTAGGGTTTGATTTGGGTTAAGCTATTCTAGAAGTTTCTAGAAGCTTTCATTTTTTGTTTTGGAAAAGATATTTTGCAAGATATTTCTTTAACTCAACCCAAACCCTTAACCCTAGTAAAATCTCTACAATGGTTACTTGAACCATGGTTGCATTTCTAATCTCATCATAACTTTCATTATTCATCACAAAAGGATTATAATATTATTCATTCTTCTTCTTCCTTGAGTTCCTTCTTGCAAAGCTTTCTAGCTTTGATTTTGTGATGAAAAATGAGTGAGAATAAGAAAACAAATGAGAGCAAAAATCCTACTTCATCATCTTCATCTACCCTTGCCCTTTAGATGAGAGTGTTCACTTCATTTAGTGAGTGTTAGCTTGTGTTAATGAAACTTCAAGGTAGATCATCTTTGTTATCGAAGATCGGAAGCAAGCTTGCATCTTTCTCTTCGCGGAGCCTCTCGAGAGTCCGGAACACGATGATCGCAGCGAAGGGACCACAACACGGAGCTTAAGAAGTGAAGGACCGGATCTACAAAGGTTGTAATCCCTCTCACTTAGTGTTAAAGTGTTTAACATGCTTGTTTTCGCCTAAACTCTAGTTTAAAGATCCGGCTTTGGGTTGTTCGGCACGGCTAAATTTTAAATCGGGTATGGTTGATGCCTCGTAGACCCTTATGCGTGTGCCTAGTAACCCTACACCTATTCTGATGAACTCAAACCTATGACTATTACATTAGAAATGGGTGATCTATCTCCGCTATATTTGCTTTAGTCTATAAATAGACATAAGCTACTTGTCCACTATGCTTCCGCTGCTCCCACTGACTACGACAACCCTCTGGCAGAGTTATATACACGTGCACTTCTAAAGCTAGTTTAGAACGACGTTATACTCATCCTCCTGCCGGGTCTCACAGTCTGAAACAACAGCAATGGCAAGTCTGGGTAAACAAGGACCTCCTTGTCACCGTCTTTGAGCATACCGAAGTACCTCTCGAGTGCCTGAGGTTACCCACCATATCTGCGGAGTGGCCAATGGAATGTCAATCCAGATTGAATTTTTAGGTCCTATTAAATTTTCAGTAATCGTTTGCGGTTCTCGAATCACTTCCAGTTCTACCATACTCCCACTACTGTTTTCTAAAAAAAATCCATTTTACTAAAACTGTGGCGAGTCAAGAACAATATCACTATTGATCTTCCAGATGGTAGAAAATCAACCCTCGTCATAGCCCGGTCAACCCACAAACAGCCATTACAGAAACGTGCCTTGAGTTATCCAGAGTCTGGTTTTAAGCATAAGCCGGACAACTCCCCGTACCTTAACATTGTTAAGATATGAACTATTCTATATCCAATATAGAAACAGAGGCACTGATTTAATTGGAACCAGATTCAAATCATGCAGCTGTTTCCAGTGCATGTCAACTAAATGGATAGAAGCCGATCAGCATTACTCAACTTAGGAATACATCCAGATATAAGTAACCTGAAAGAGAAGCAAGTTCTCATAATCATTACTATCAACTGAATACCATACACAAGTATCTACATTTTCGATCATCTTGAAGAATCCTGATACTTGCAATACCTGGTTCTCTACTTTATTCATATACCTATAACTTCTCAAAACTTAGATCTTGTATTTCTATGAAACACATGTCTAAGAACTAGAGAAGTCACAAGTAAGCAGAATATAGTACGAGTACCAACCCCTCTGTCCTAATGGACACTGGACAACATACAATACTCTGTATAAGTCCACTGAGTCTAATAACTCATTCCCTGTGTGTCGTAGGTTGAAAACTATACTTATGGTTAAGAAAAATTACACCGCTGTTTAATGCTCCTTACCTAACCATCTACTGATATAGGTAAATGTCATAGACATAATTTCAAAAAGTTATATCTCACTTTATAAAAATAAACGTACAGATATATCAATTTGAAATTGGTGCATAACAACGGATATTCAAAACCAAATATTTGTCGTCCGGCAAACAACCCAGGCGATTTCCTCAAATATCACCAATTACAACGAATCCCGATATAATGAGGATGATCACCCAATTCCCAATAACTTACTCCCACTCATCATCTGTAAAACCATACAGATATGAGAATCAAACCTGGTAAATACATACCCTGGAGCAAGGACTAATTGGGAAATCAGTTTTCTTTTAACAATACACAGTGAAACTGAAACATATAAATGTTTCGAAGGGGTATCCGGGTATTCCTAGTAATGACTCTTCCATTATCAGATTCACAACTATAACCGTATATTTCTTTGCCATCTCTCCAAATCCCTTTATATGTCTTTAGTCATTACCTTCTGTACACCCCTTTAGGCTAAATGGTTTTCTTCCCTCCCTACCGTTCGGCACCAGCCTATGGTTTGGAAGAAAGCTATCCAATAAGCATAATGGGTGTACTCTCCTAATCCTAGGAGTACTCGTAACCTGAGAGAAGGTGAAGATAAAAGACAACTGAATAAAACCTTATTCCTATTTTTTCCTGAACCAGAATCCATCCCCGAACTAGAACAAATTCTTTCGAGTTCATATATAACCATACGATGGAGTATCCAAATAATTGTGGATCTTCGTAGTGATACGGAGTGTCCTGGAGAAATACAAATGTGAAGTAGGAGTGGCGATGAAATACTTGGTTTGGTCGTGAATAGTAGTCGCAGTTTACTTTGCTATCTTTCTAATCCCTTTATTTGTCTTTACTTAATACCTTCTGTACACCTTTTAGGCTAAATGGTTTTCTTCATTCCCTACCATTCGGCACCTGCCTATGGTTTGGATGAAAACTATCCAATTAGCGTAACAGGTGTACCGTCCTAATCCAAGGAGCACTCGCAACCTGAGAGAGGGTAAAAGGAAAAGACAACTGAATAGTCCCATTCATTTTCTCCAGAACCGGAAACCATCCTCGAATCTGGAACAAGTTCCTTTGAGTTCGTATATAACCATACGATGGTTTTATCCAATAGAAGTGGATGTTCGTAGTAATACGGGGTGTTCTGGAGAAAAGGGTAAAAGTAAGAGTGGCAATGAGGTATGCAACTTAGACAATCCAAAAGCCAGTGTTTTAAGAAGGTTCGGTTAACTTGGTCACTGAGTCATAGTCTAGGGTCGGGTCATGGTCGCTGCCAAAGAGAGAGAGAAAAGAAACACTCTGCGTGCACTCTAACCTAGATCAGAATGGTTATCAATTTATCCAATTAGGAAACCTCCCACTGTAAGCTCAAATTCTCCTCCAAACCTGAAAGAAGAATTAGTCGGGATCACCCGAGGAGTAAACCAACTCATCAGTGGGAATCGGGATCTAACTATCATCGCATGATAATGTGATGGAATCCACTCACATTATCACACTCCAGAAGGTATGCGCATGCCTGGCAAGTTTCAGTTTCTTTAGAAACTCCCGATGTGATTTTTACCCCATGCTCTTATGACCTTGACGAAGGCCAACATATCATAAGTCACATGTCAAGTTCTATCCGTCATTATCCAGGTTAATTTGAACCCACCCGTACATACCCTTGACGAAGGCCAAAATAGTAGTACGACTGTCCCAAACCAACGCATCTATCTATGCAGCAGAAAAGTAACAAATAACTACCATACACTATGCCATGATGAAGGCCAACAAATATAGCATGAATACTAAGTACTACCCGTCTGAAATGACGGAGGGTTACGAATGGTTTTTGGCGAAAAACCTTTAACGTAATGAACTTGATATCGTTGAAGGAACCGGATAGCTTTTTATAAAAATATCGTGGCGAAAACCTTTGCTAAAGAGGTCACTCCTGGTGAAGGGATCTCGGCTCTTTCCCCGTAGAATGAGGTGCAGGATATTCCAACTGAATACCACGATACAAAGCAAAAAGCAATCGACTATAGTGAAGTTATTACCCTGACGCAAACTTCTGCCCAAGGGGTCACTCCCGGTGAAGGGATCTCGGCCCTTGCCTCGTTGACCGGGGTGCTGGATATTCATAACCGAATACCACTGTGCAAAGCAAAAGAGAACGTTTTTGCAATAACAGCTTTTTTTGAAAAATGTTCCAACAACATCAGAATATGTTTGTTTAGCTTGCATTGATCCAAATTAATGCAGTCCCATCAATTAATCACACCACAAAAGAACGAAAATATGATGTACGTATATGCCATCCGCATTCGCCACTGGGTCCCGTCATCACCCGTTAGGTTACTTAACTAACGACAGAGCGGGGACTGGACTAGCGCGGGTGTAAAACATATACAACATCTACTAGTATATATATCAATATATAATAATCGCTCGAGGCATGATAAAAATGCAACATCACAGAAATGTAATAAGCATCACAGAACAATACAGATAATCTGGGATCCCCGGGTTTCATAGAGCCGCTACTGAAACCCGACGTTCCCCTGGTCTCATAGAGCCGCTACTGAAACCCGGCGTTCCCCTAGTCGTGTGGATAGCGTGTGCAATGAAATCCTAGATCCCTACGGGCGCGGCAAGTTACCCGCCAAAAGCTGAAGTGAGGCAGCCCCCTACAGCAAAGTGAATGGACCACTCAGCACTTCACGGAATCCGGTAAATTAAGCACCCCTCCTTGGGTCAACCTGTACCTCCTACGAGTGCGGCGAATAGCCCGCCAATTCTAGAGTGAAGCCCCCTCCGTCTCAAAGCCATGAGATGCGGGCCCGTTGCCCTCTAGAACCCGGCTATCCGTGCATCCCACCGCGGGGTAATCCTAGTACAGAAAGTAAAATATATATACAACGGGTACATCGACTTCAGCCCGGTCGTGCCCCAAAAGAATAATATACAAACAGGCAGTGACGGCAGTCCACATGTCGGACGCTCGCCCCGTAATATCAAATGTACAAATACAACCAAACTGTACTACCATTGCATCCAGGCTATCCACCACGACAAATCCGCAACATCACAGCACAACACAGAACATCAACGTGAATGTCACGTTCGCAAATCCGTCTAAAAGAGCTATAGCAATTAGACAAGATTTACCGATCAAATGATATTCACGGTCGCAGATATAATGTAAGTACTGTAAACTAACGTATTTAAAATATTCGATCGACAAAATCTCCCGAAGTGGGCCCCAAGCACAAATCCAGAACTCTAACAAATCTGGACCCAAACAAAATATTCCAGAAACCCCAATTCTAAGTTTAAGACCACTGTAGAAAATTTGGTGCAGAGAAGACACAAAATGGCGGTGGAACCGCGGCCAAAATAGGGTTATTGCCGCGGTTCCGCGGTGTAACTGTAGCATCATGCTACCAAATTTTCACAGATGTCTTAAAAAAGCCTGCCTGATTTTCTGCAATACTCAAAATAATTTTTCAACGACAAAAAAAATTCGACAGAAACTGCATAAATTGGAATCGCGGTTTTGGAAATTTCGTTCGACTGATATTTTAAACACGTTAGAGCAAGCTAGTAAAGGTTAATGGCGTGGCTTTGATACCATGTAAGTTTACGGTAGCGCCCCGGCCGTCGATCCGAGGCCAAAATGCGGAAACGAAAACTTTTGTAAACTTGAAACCGGCGCTATCGCAGACTTTAATCCCGGATCGAACCATTAACCTATAACTAGCAAACTAGAGAAGGATTAGAAAGGCTATACCGATCGATCCGTATCGTTCGATCTTTGGACACCTTTCCAAGCTCCTCGCGGCATATCCGATCTCCGGTCTCCTCGTCGGAAAGGGCACCACATCTTCGAATCCTTTTACGGGCTCTCGCTTCGTCCGAAGCAACTCGGACACGAAGTTTGCTAGCCGACGTGTCCAAGGTGATGTAGAGAATGTGTATGATCACTTTGTCTCTTGCATCCATTGATTTTCAACGCATGAGAGTGTATGGATGGAGGTTGAAGATGAAGCCATTGGAGGAAATGGTGAGCTAGAGGAGGAAGAAGAAGAAGAGGCTTTTCTTTCTTGTGTGAGATATCATAAAATGAGAGTGAGATCCTCGATAATACAAGAGCAAACCTCACTAATATGGACGCCCTTTCTCTCTCATCTTATCATTTCAACACTTAAATCAATCACTAAACATGATATGGCTCAAAGAATAAGACCATGAGTCACCACTCTTGTCCATGTCATATTTAATGCACCTCATCATGAATTAAGCTCACAATTTCCACCAAAGTAAACATTAACCCAAATGTTTATAACAATAAAAAAGATACGGCAACATCTAAAGTAAACTCGTGACGGATCATAAGGATACCCCTCACCTGTATATACATACAAGCATCCGCATTCCGACTGAATGCGAATACGATGAGACTAAAGTAATCCAAAAAATCTAATACTAGGATCCGGCTTAAACCAAAGCCCACTAGTATGATCCGTCCGATCATGATCCGTGCACTATTGCACGTATATGATCGAACCCTACCATATATCATACGGCCTCTACAACGTTTCGCCCGAAACTTGAGAAACTGTCTGTGGGGGACTCTAAAGACTCGTCAATACTTTGGCTGTGGATTTAACCACTAGCACGTCAGTGGTACTAGCTGTACGTAACGGGCTACCAGGTATTGACCAAAAGGGAGGTCGATGAGCGAACTCATCCTGACACCCTACCGAGCCTGTCAGTGACAATATCCGTACAGTCCGGTCCGTTCGTCTATGAGCATCGCATGTCGGGCCTAGGGGGTTGGTAAAAGTCAGACCCCCAAAAGCGGAACAAGTCGTGTCGGAGTGTAGCCCAGAACACCCTGAGATACTACTGGAATACCTATCAGTAAATCTCCTGCCTTGGCTAAGGACTTCGTGTAATGGCTCTCCTAGACACAGCGCGATCTCACCCCAAATACCGGGAGAGACGAAACTCCTGCCGATCCGCTCACTGCCTCCATGTGGCTCGGGATTGTACCCAACTAAAATCTGCTTGCACGACTCATTTGAGCCATGGTAGGGTAATAATCAAAGCACAGTGGGAACTCACACGAGACAAATGACGATCTCAGGTCGATGAACTAACCTGTACACATGTCACCAGGGAACTGCTATCTGATGTCAGGTATAATACCAACTAACATGTTCCCGGCGAGTCCTGTCCGGTGTACTCATAACCCAATGAGCACCTGTATACATCTTAAGTGATCCAACTGACACCAATGGCTTGTGAGACCAGCCACCGCCCCTCGTCGGGGTCTCGACTGTATACACTAGTCTACTAATGGAGTATCGATGCCGAGTCTCGAAACTCCCACGACTAGAGATCACTTTAAGGACGTGCTTATAGAGTACCCAACTCTCACGTATATGATCGCCATCATACTGCTAGCAGTCAACCAAGAATTCTAAGGGCTCTATCAATGTGTAATAGTGACCTGTAATGTCACCTAAACCTGTACACGATGATAAAAATAAACCAGATAGCATATTATCATCTTGAGTAATACTGTTCTACCGGCATAGGTCCTCTCTCAATCATTGCAATCACGTGCCTGTGATCTAATAATTGACTTTGAGGGCACTATATCCAACAAAATTGATCCTGACTGTATTATTGATAGTAGTCGGGATTTTCGACACGCTTGGTGATGTCATGGACGTCGGTGCTAGTTCTCGGAGGAGGAGACTTGGAGCCGTCGATGTGGCCAAGAATATCGTGATCGATTAAGGCCGATTGAATTTGAGATATCCACATAGTAAAATTTGTGTGAAAAAGTTTTGTTAGAAAAGGGAATCTGGAGATGATAGAGGTTGAGTTTTGAGAAGAGACCATGGATCAAAAAATTGAGCTTTTAATTGTAGGGCTTTGATACCGTAATTTTTTTATGAAGAAAATGCAATTTAGTGTTTGAACTTACTTGATTTGTATTGAATCTCAAATGAGTATATATACACTTTACAAAGAAATAAAATAAAATCTTTCATAATAAAAATAAAATCTTTCCTAACAAATAAAATCAAAAAAGTTATTGAAAAATTTATAATCACAAAAATCTACATCGGAAATATACCCTAATACTTGAACCTTCAAATTCCTGATAATAATCATATTGGTCTATCCTCCACCGTCCAAAGTAAATTGATCTTATTAAATTATTGCATATTATAAAGGCCTCATCAAACACTTATTATGTCCCAACTGTTTTATAAACACATACTGCTATCGAATATGGATTTCGGTAAAACTTTATTTGGTTGTTGGCTCACTCGACGATAAATCAATTGATCGGTGATTTATTGATGAAAAATATTTTACAATAGCCAATATTAATATTGCAACAATTAATTGTAACTATTAATGGTTATTTTCCTTGCGAATAATGACACAATATCTGCCTACATTGAAATCACATTCTATAGCCAACCAAACTCCCATCTTTGCTATAGACTCGACAATACTTTGACCGATTAGGCCTAAGTCAGGCGTTAAACTTTACTCATTAAATTGAAAGGTTGTTAGTTTGATTTCCAAAGAAGTAGTATAAAAATAAATAAATAAATAAAACTCGATTTGCTCCAGAAATAAAATTCTGAGAGTAAATTGTCAAAAAACGCCGGAAAGTTTCCCCGCTGTCAAAAAACCCATGGCCTAAATAATCTCGTCAAAATACTCCTGGAAACGTTTTACGCTGTCAAAACGTCCGCCTGCAATATTTGTATAGTTGCGTGCAGTATCTAATATGCAATTGTTTAAGATAACTATCTGCGGTTATGAATGCGCTAATTAGATATGACACGTAAGCACGGCTGGCAACTTTTTGGTGGGATTCTTTAGGCCAGGGTTTAATTTTGACAATTAATCCAAATATTAATGATATGGTCATGTTGACCAGCGCAACTAGCCTATTCATCAAGTTTTTGTAATTAAGCTTCAGTGTTGCCAACCATGCTAGAATCTTCTGCATCTCTTCTGTTATCATTTTCTTAAAGCTGTAAATGGAAGTTGCATATTTAAAAAGAGATTAATAGAAGAAAGGTGGCATAGGGAGTGAATTTTCTTCTATGGCGTTGGAAAAATATACCGTTCATGATTTTTTTTCGACGATCGGCATACACCACCTTCATCTTTATCATCTAATATGTGGATACACCAAATTTCATGTGATTATACAATTTTTTCACCGTTGATTTAGTTGGTGCAAAATTAATGGTTTACGGACAACAGAACTTTTTACATTGCTAACTCAATGGTGAAAAATTGGTGGAATCACATGAAATTTGGTGTATGCACATCTTAGATGATAACGATGATGATGATGGATGCCGATCGTCGGAAAAAATAATGGAGGTTGTATTTTTTCAACGCTATAGAAGTAAATCCCCTTCTATGGACTTTTTCCACCATTATTCTCATTTAAAAATCATCAGGACTGCCTTTACCCAAAACCTCAAAACATTTGAAGAGGTCCCCTTTATTACCATATAAATTAGTGGTCAAAGAATTATTATTTTTTTAAATTTTTTTGTCTCTTCAACAAATTTTATATTAATTCCTTTCCTCTTCTTCTCGCTATTTTATAATAATCTACCGTCCATAGCTCTCTTTCATTTCTCTGACTAAGCTAACCTTATGAACAGTATCATTAATTATTAAGTATTATTAAAAAAACACCATCTTGATTCCCATTATTTTGGATTAGGCTAAATTGTATGAAACTTATGGAACTTTTGCCTCTAGCAAGCAGAGACCATGCTCTCTTTTAAGGCACCGCATGTACATAGCCTTAGTGTCTTTACAAGTCGAGGAATATTAAAAAAGATTAATTAGATACATATATGATATCAGTAAACAGAGCATGCAGTGTCACTGCAGGTCCCGATATGAAGTCCCATACTCATGGATGGATAGGCCCCTCTGGTTATTTTGCAGATAGTCTCCTGGTCCTCACCGACCCATGCGTCTGAGCACTACAGTTTGGTGTTTGCAAATTATCATGTTGCATAATGAATGAATGGGGAGTCGACCTATATCGTCATCCATTACAATCACAAGCAAGCATGGTAATATTTCTACATTAGTCAACCTCGTATTTTAACATGCATTATCTTCTTAAGTTTGGATCAGTTGTTTTATCTCAAAATTACATCTCGGTAAAAAATATTATTCGATTGCGGACAATTTATGAAAAATGGATCAAGAGAACGGATAAACTAGGGTAATCTAGAAATCAAAAAATTTAAACGAAAGAACAACACCGTTGCATTCTGATGACAAAGAGTACATATGTATTTCCCAAGCCAGAAAAAAAATTTATGTTTATGAAATTTTCAACCGTTTTTCCTTCTTTCTTTTTTTTACTTGGCTTTATAATGCATCAACTATGGGACTGCTTTCTTGTGGTATCGCTAGACTCCAATTAATTTTTAAACTAACGCCTGCCCCAGCTGGATCAAGAGTTCCTACATATATTTATATGCGTATGGCTTGTGAAACTTTATTAAAAACAAATTTATGCTTCTAGAGATTGTTTAAGTTGCTGAATTACATCATTTCGCTCTTATCATATTGATAGTCTTGATTACAATAGATTCTGATAGAAAAAATATTGCTCTCCTATGATATTTTTTTCCCGTACGTCCTTTTTTATGAAGAAAACCTATACATTTTATTTTTATATTACATCCAAGAATCACATTTAAGCTATGATCAAGAGAAGGCAACTTGTTTTCCAATTCCGCGATGCACAATTTTATTTTAAGCGGGTCCCACACAATATATCCAATGAAATCCAAGCTCCCTCACAGAGAGAGAGAGAGAGAGAGGGGTTCAAGGAAACGAGTAGGATGTAGTATTAAATTAAAAATGGAACAAAGGTCCATGACTTCTTCCTCACTTCCCTTGACAATTTTTGTCTCTTTTTTCCTTTTCACCTTTTTGTTGTCATATTTATTTGGTTTCTTTATAAAACGACGCTTTAATTGAAGTTGCTAAGCCTAATGTATGACGACCATGGAGTGGTATTTAGGGGGTAAATATATATAGCTTAGTTGAGCTTTGTATGAACTTAATATTTGATAGGAGTATATCGCTCTATTGAGAAAACTCTTATATGTGACGGCGAAGGTTACTAGCTCGATTCTTATGAGATCGCATGTAGAATGAAAAGAAGGTTTGGCTCATTTACAATAAAGCCTGATAAGATGCATTAAATCGGTATATAATCGTATGGAAATGATTAGTCGAGCAATAAGAATTAAATCTAGCCTAGCTAACAATTAGAATGTTTGTTAATTTAACAAAGATTGGTCATAATAGATGAAAAGATTGAACAGCAGTCCCTGGATGAATAAAACAAAATTCTTAAATGCTCCCGCAAGTAGCTTGTGGTGGCCAAATACCTAGGGTTTTTTTCCCAAATAATAACAGTTCCTGTCATGTATTAGTTATTGATGACCAAGTATGGCTGTTATAAAGTCTCTGTTCAGGATTGGCTGGTTTCGATCTCGACTGCTAAATGAACCGAACTTGAACAAAAATCCAAGCTTGGTGAAATAAACGAACAAACCCAAACACATAAGGCTCGAGCTCGGCTGGTTTGAGGATCGTGCAAGGTAGAATAATCTATACCTAATTTGATATTCGGTACTAATAAATAAATGATCACTTATTCTTAAATTTATATCATGCTTATTAACCTGTTAATGTTAACTCGTGGCTTACATCATAATAAATATTGATTCAAATATTGTTATGCAGCAGTATTAAAGAATTTAGATAAGTAAAAACTTAGAACTTAGTTGGCAAGGTTCTGAATAAACTTCGAACTCGTTTATATATTTAGTTACAACAAGTAAATTTCTTGCTTCTCAATTTGTCAAATATAGTATTGAACGTCGATATGGTATTTTCATATATTCTTGTAATTATTAGTAGCTATTTTTCTTGATTTCAAACAGGCTCGATAAAATCCGAGACTCGGCCCAAGCTCGTTCAAGAAACAATAAGCCAACAGATTGAACAATTTTTAAGCTCATTTAAATAATTGAACCAAGCTGAATAATATAAAGCTCGACTCGTTTAACAGCTCGGTGACCGAGTTTAAGTTGATGAAATTTTAAGATCTTTAGTTGCTTATATCCAAATAGGAGTCATTTGTTGTTGTTTACAATTATAGTGCTTATATCCAAATAGGAGTCATCT
This sequence comes from Agapanthus africanus, assembly GCA_030015575.1. NCBI lineage: Eukaryota > Viridiplantae > Streptophyta > Magnoliopsida > Asparagales > Amaryllidaceae > Agapanthus > Agapanthus africanus. The sequence goes on from CM057337.1 coordinate 678,895,604, forward strand.
GTTGTTTTTGTTTACAATTTTATTATGTGAACCTCTACTCATTGTAAGCATATACATATCAGTTTCTAAGGATTTGTTAGAATTTGTACCGTGGAATCCTATGATTTCATAATTTTGTGTTCGGTTGGAGAATTTGGATTTCTAAGATTCCTTTGTGTTTTATGGAGGGCCCACCACAAAACATGGATTACTGAATCCTAAAATTTTTAAAGTATTTTAAAGGATTTGACACTATTCATTGTACTTTTAGATGAGACCTGATGGGGGTCCTTTTCAGGTCCCCGTCAGATGTTGTCTTCCGTTGATCTCCCGGTGGATCTTGGCAGTGATCTTCTGTTGCGTGTGGATCTCAATGGGTTTTGGTGAGATTGGTGATTTGAGGAGTTTAGCGCCGAGTACCTGCAAAGAAGTCCCGGGGTGGTTTGGTACCATCGAGGACCCTCCGACGATCAAGTTAGTGCTAGATCCAAGCAGAGTAACGGCTAAGTGGAATGAATAATGGCTTACTTGACCCCTCTATGATGGGGGTTTATATAGCGACGGAGGCACGCAGCGGTAGGCGCGAGAGTCTCGCCGGCCGTTACGCTCCCGATGTTACGCCCGCGTGAAGAGCGGATCACCCATTAATGGGGATCGTGATGACGTGGAACGTGGGACGTTGCCGGCGGAGAATCTGCGCGTGGCGAGATTCGCGGAGCGGCGGTTACGCCTGCGAGTGGTGGAGTTGGTTGGTTGGAGGGGCTGAGGAGGACGGCCTCGGCTGGGGGGCTCGGAACCGAGCAAGAGGGTCGAGGAGTCTTGGTCCCGTGGCAGCCCGGGGCGAGCCGAGGGACCGAGGAGGCAAATTCGCAGGGGACCCCGAGGAGGGCCAGCTTGTGCTTGCAGGTCGGGTACAAGGGTGGCCTGGTCGGCCGCCACGTGTCCTGAGACATGTCATCCGCCACGTGTCCTGATCTCGTATTGCCAATATTGAGCATCATCATTAGCCCCCCACTCTTGTCCCGACCAGCTAGCGGGTCGGGTCAGGAGTGGACTGCCAGGCCTCCCGAGGTGAGCTCCTGCCTAAGGCTTTGTCGGGACGAGTCCTCGGGCTGTCAGTTGTCTTTTTTGCTAGCGAATCAGGGCGAGATCTCAGTATTTAAAGAAGGTGCGCCGATTTGTGCACTCTGCCACTGAAGCGACGGTACACGCGTCAAGCGTCGATTGGCCGATGCGACGTATGCAGGCCTGCGACATCTGATGGGATGCGGTCCAGCGCAGGATCGACACGTAGAGCGATCGGAGCCGCTGGACGCAAGGAGTCGTTTCGGCGGGAGATGACGGGCGTCGTTGAATGAGGCCGCTTGCAGTAATAAGTGAGGGTGGGGCCCGCCCTAGGGACCCTACTCCTTCGTATTTCCCTCTTCCAAGTCTTGGTTGCTCGGCGCTCGTCTTCTTTCCCCCGCTTTCGGCTCCCGAAGATTCCCTTTTTCAAGGTTAGATGTCTTCCTTTGTAGAGTCAGTAGATGTTGTAGAAGTAGGTTCTAGGGACCCTTTAGTTGTGTCCGAGTCCCCCCCGGGGAGCAGGGGTCGGATCCTCTCCCCGGGATCGTGCGACGGGGGCAGCCCCTGAGGAGGAGGCGGCAGATGCGGCCCCCGGCTCCTCGTGTTGGGTGAGGCATGAGGACGAGCTCGCCAATGCTCGAGCTCGCTTCCGCATCCCCTCGCGTTACACGCTCCGACTGGCCAAGGAGGGAGATAGGGCGGATCAAGTACGGGGCAGGGAAATTGCCCTGTATTTGGAAGCTTTTTGGGGCAGAATGCGCCTGCCCTTCTCTCCGAGGTCGTCGCCGCGCTGAATTTTTTCGGTCTGGCCTCCGGCCAGTTAGTGTCGAACTTGTGGAGGATCCTTCTCGGATTCTTGATCCGCCTGAAGTTGCCGGCGGTTCCCTTCAGCCTCTCCCTCCTCGATTCTTCTCTCGTCTTCAAAAGTCACCCTGGTGGTCGAGCGGGCGACCTGAGATAGGTCTATCTCTTTTTCAGAAAGCGGCCGGGGGGCGCTGCCGAGACCGGGGTCGTGGCCTTGCCCTCTTCTATTTATGATTGGAAGAAGAAATTTTTCTTCGTTTCCCCTCCCGAGGGCGAGGACTTGCCCGTGCCTACCAAGTGGTCGAGGGAGAAATATTTGCCGGGGAACCAGTCCAATGACCCCGCCGCGGTGAGAGTGGCGTCGTGGGAGCCCGTCCCCCGACCTGACATGCTGCTGTCTAAGAGGGTCCTGAGCTGGGCCGGGCTCAGCCCCGTCGAGTTCATCGGTAAGTTAGGCTAGCTTTCTGGCTTGTGTTTTGCTCGTGTTGCTCACTTGTTGGGCATTTGCTTTATGCAGGATCCATGGACTTTGACTAGCTTAAAGCCTCTATGCGCTAGCCGAGGAAGGTTACGAAGGCCGGGGGCGCCAGCTCTTCTCACTTGAAGCCCGCCCCGGCTCCTGCTGCTCCGGTGGTGGCGTTCCGCGAGTGTTCGGCGGCAGATCCCGCTCCGGGTCCCAGCAGAGTGTTCGGCCGGAAGAGGGCCCTGGTTTTGGAAGACCCAGACTCGGAGGAGGAGATCGGCTCTCCCTCGGATCCGCTCAAGAGGAGCTCCCAGAGATTTTCCCGGGGCCGATCCTCGCCGATCGTGGTGGAGGAAGGGGGCCTCCGGTTCGCGGTGCCATCGAGGATATCCGTTGCGGATAGCCTTCTGCATGAGATAGAGGCCTCGGCCGGGGGTAGAGTTCCCGGGGGGATCTTCAGGGCCCAGCTGGCGTCCATCGCCTAGGAGTCTGTGCAGGTAAGTGTTTGGTTCATTATGAGATTCGGTGCCTCCTTCGTCTTTCTAATCTCTTCTGTATCTCCCAGGTTCTCCAGCACGTTGCCCTCGCCTTGTGTATAGAAGCCGAGGTGGAATCCCCTGTGCTGGAGGCTGCGGGCCGGCTCGCCTCGCTGGAAGAGAGCTCCAGGCGGGAGCTGGAGGCGGTGACGGCGGGGGCTGCCGCCTTGGAAGGCGAGGTGGAGGCCAGGAAACGGGAGGTAGCCTGGCACCGTGAGGCTGCCGTGATTGCCGAGGTCAAGCTCGAGGATGCCCAGGTGCTTGCCGACAACCTGAAGAGGACAGTGAAGACCCTTCGGAAGGAGCTCGAGGCGGCGGCCGAGGCGGCCAAGTCGGACGAACCGAAGGCGGTGGAGAGCTATAAGAAGTCGAAGGACTTCTATGATGACCTGGCCGTGGCTACGACCCGCATCTGGCATGACGCCCTCGATGCCGTTAAGGCCCGGATGCCGGAGTTTGCCGACGGAGATCTCCGGGCCGAGTTCTCCCTCGCAAACGCCGATGAGCAAGGGGAAGAGGTTCCTGACGAGGAAACCGCCGAGGACCCCGCTCGTCGTATGGTGGATGTCTAGGACCTTGAGGTTGCACCTGGCCCCGAGGTCTAGAGCCCCCGTCTTCCTTCTTTTATTTCTTTGTTTTTGGAATTTTGTAAGGCTGGGGAGCCCCAAAAAATACCCTTTGTAAAGCCTTTGTCTTTGGTAGTAATAAAAAAATTTCATTGGTTTCATCGAATCGCGCTCTACCATCTGTTTGTGAAGAATGCTCGTAAGATATTTCTGCTTGCACCGTTGTGTTTTCATGTCAGGTTGGCCATCTGTCTAGCGATCGTCCGTTGAGTTGATTTCGATCACTTGCCGACGAGCATGCCAAGCGCTGCCGAGGAGGTATCCCCATGGGCCCCAAAGTCGAGGGGAGATCGTTTAGACCTGGATAGACTTGGTGCCCCTCACCGGGGTCTCAGATCCTCTACGGGTGACGGGCAGAGCGCCGTTCGCCGTATTTGTGCCGAGCGTGAGTGGGAGGTTGCCCTGTGGCCCCATGGGGGGTGCCATCTTTTGACTTCTGGCAATGCGAGCATCGATCACCAGCCGGGTTCGGCCGAGCAGGGTAGCTGCTCGGTTGCCTCTTTCGAGGGCTTTGATCCTTCAGGACGGGGATCGAGCGGGGTTACCGCCCGGTGCCTCTTGGCGAGGACTTCGGTCCTTAGCGCGGGAGGGGCTGTAGGAAGCCTGCCCAAGCAGGTTTTCTGCCCGGTGCCTCTTGGTGAAGGCTTTCATCCTGACAGATAGCCGAGTGAGGGATCCTCAGGTTCGACTACCTCTGGGAGGGCTTTCTGATCCCTGGCATTACGGTAGGGAAGCTACCCGCTAGGGACGACCAAGCAGGGTAGCTGCTCGGTTGCCTCTTGCGAGGGCTTTTGATCCTTAGCGTTGGAGGGACTGTAAGAAGCCCACTAAGGATGACCGGGCAGTGAAGCTGCGCAGTTGCCTCTTGGCGAGGGCTTTGACCTCCGGCGTCGTAGGTAGGCAACTACCAGCCTGGGATGAACGAGCGGGGCAGCCTGTAACAACCCTAATTTTTATACACTTTTTCCATACAAATTTTTAAATTGTTTTTTTTCAAAAATTCATAAAGGGGTATTTATTGCATGAGCACAAGAGTTAAGTAATTAATTAGCAATTTAATTATAAGAAGGGGCTTGTAGCTCATTGGTAATACCTAGCATTACTGAACCAAGCCACCAGAGTTCAAATCCCATGCCCCACATTATTTTTAATATTTATTTTGTTTTAAATTCTTTGGAAGCCCAACAGTCCACACACAATAACTCTCAAATTTTGAACTAAATCTGAAAAACTAAATATACCAGAGGCTACACCAGGCGACCCCCCACCTCCCTGACCTCCGAATCGGCCCGACTCGACCGACTCGGACGGCGGACCGGCCGACTCGGCACGGCGCCGCCGGCCGGACTCGGCCGGACGGCCGAGTCGTCAACACAAAAAATCTGCCTCTTCGCCTTCCTAACCCCCCTGCACACTCTAAATTATGAGATCGGTTCCAGAGAGTGAGTTATACCCTAATTAATCCATTTTAATGATTTTTTTCACACATTTTACAAATTTTTTTTATTAAAAACCCTTTACCTACCCTACCCCAGCCTATCCTATAAATACCCCCCTACCCTCTACTCTCTCATCCCAAAATCCTGAGCCCACTCTCTCAAAAATTTTCCAAGAGTTGTGTACTTTGAAAAAAGGCCCGAGGCGAAGTTCTGACGAAATTCCGGCGGAAATTCCGGCGACCATTTTTAGGAACTACCGGCGACGACGCAATGCATCGGCAATCCCTTTAATTCCCCCTCACTTCTTTGTATAATCAAAACCTGTAAGTCCCTTTCCATCTCTCTTCCCTATTTAAGAAAAATACGAAATTATAAAACCCGACGGAATCGGAACAAATCCGATTTCTGATTCGGTTTTCTATAAAATTCCACTTCTCACTAATACAATCATTCTTAAACTTCCTCATGTTGATTATTAAACACTAATTAAACAATTTGAACAAGTTTCATCACATGAAATGATAGCTTTCTCAAATTATCGTATTTTTTCACTTAAATACCATATTGTTTTAATCCTTCATTTAACCCATCAAATTTGTTATACATTTAAAGTAGATCACGAGGTAACGACCTACCTCCTCACACACTTACATACAACCTAATACGATACCATTGAAACCTTAGAATACGAGAAAACAAGCATTTACATTTAAATACCATACACTTAATAAAACTATTTCTAAAAGAGTTAGAGTTGATACACTTTTAAATAAATACATCTTATTATGAAAATACGATAAGTTGTGGACATCGGTCGTTTATCTAAACCTGACTTTGTGGTGTCTAGGCTAGGCAAATGAGAAAGGTAACTTTAAAAGGCTCGTCTCACCGTGATTCGTGAGCGGATCCCTCATTTCTTCACTTGTACTTACCTGGCCACAATTGGCGGTGAAGAGGCGATTTGAGGCATCTCACGACTTGTCGTTTAGACCATTTAGAAATAGGCAAGTTGACTTAGAAAACCCTAGAACCTAAAATACGAAAAATTAACATTTTTACAAATAAATACCATTTACTTTATAAAACAGTTTTCTAAAGAATTTAGTATTTTACAATCTTTGCAAAGTGCCGCTACAACCCATTTTGGGGAACCCGTTCGGGATGGTGTGGTTTATCGCACATCCTCGAGCTTAGTAGTGTGAGATTCAAACCTCCGCAAGGAGCATTCGGTCTCGAAAAATTTAAAATATGACATCTTAAGAAAATGGGATTTTTAGAATATATAAAAATATATTAAAATTATTTTTGTATAAATATATGTATATTTATCATTAAAATATCTATTTTGTTATGATATAAATATTCCACCTTTTTCTAAAAAATCACAAGAATCAATTTTACACTAAAATACCATGAATATTACAAATAAACACCTTTATTTATGAAACTAGGATATTTTCACTAGAAATATCACAATATAAAATCCACATTCATTACAACTCTAAAGACGAATAATAAATACTTGAGGTGTATTTTCAAAAGTATATAAAAGTATTTTTACAGAAAACCTTCTCAAGTTCTATAAATTACCCTAAGGATCCTAGTAAATATAGGTTTAAGAAATAATCAAGACTTCGATTTACATTTCTAATTATCTGACTCGGGTTTAAGTCTGATTATATCTGATTTGAATATGATTGAAGTACAAATCTACAATCTATAATCTACAATCTTCAATATTACAATTCAACATGAATCCAATTATCAATTTATACAACTTGACTGAACCGAACCATGGATATGCATTCCATTTACATGGTTCTCCAGTTATTCCATTTACATGATTCTACGGTTACATCCGTTTACTGATATCATGGTTTCGGTCAGTCACCTAATTATACAATCTATACAGTTTACAATACAATACAACAATACAATCAAAACACTACGGGGTTTAAGGGGTAGATTGGTACGGAAGGTGTTAAAAATGGCACGAGACGGTCAGATTTAAGACACCTAATATGAATCCAATTACCGTTGTTCAGGGCCTTCTAACGGAGCCTTATACTCTATATTCCGTTTGCCCTGGTCTCTAGCATATAGAGACCCCTCTCGTATACACTGACATTCTTCTGTATCAAGTTACAAACAACAGCGTTAACACTAAATACAATAATATAACAATATAATACAACTGTAAAAGCTACTCTCTCTCTCTCTCTTACTCTCTGTCCATTCTACTTCTCCCTTCTCTTTGGGACTTACCGAGCGACCTGTTCGCTGACGATATTCTCTTTCTTTCTTTTTTGAATATCTTCAGGTGGTTTGGACCCGTCAGAGAACAAGCCCACTGCTGAAGACTTGGACCAGTTCTGTGAAGACCCCGAGTTCTAGATATTGTACATTTTCTATTCAGTACTTTTCATTTCCTGTTATGCCATTGTTTAGGCATCGCTTTTGTTTCAGTTGTATTTACTTTTCATGCATTGTGCAAAAGAATGTTAATAAATAAAGTTGCTGTTCAGTTTATATCTCTTGTCTCTTGTGTATTTACTTTTATATTGCTTAGTTACGCTTAGCGTATTTGCATCTGAGTAAATACGTAGCGGACCAGTCGCGTCCCCTTCGCCGTATACCGGGAAGCGGGGCGTGACACAGCCGCTCGGGTGCCTCTTGCGAGGGCTTTGATCCCTGGCGTCGTGGGTAGGGAGCTACCAGCCGAAGGTGATCGAGCAGGGCAGCTGCTCGGTTGCCTCTTGCGAGGGCTTTGATCCTTCAGGACGGGGACCGAGCGGGGTTACCGCCCAGTGCCTTGTTTACCCCAATCAGAGCAAACCTCTGTTCAAATTCCGAGGCGGGAGATGAATCAACGCTTCATCTTCCCCCAATCAGAGCAAAGCTCTAGTTTGAAAATCTAAATTTTAATAAATGAAGCAACGCTTCAGATTCTTTGCGCTGCGCGACACGTGTCAGGGCAGTTGCGCTGCGCTGTGCGCTGCGCGACACGTGTCAGCGCAGATGCGTTAGCGCAGATGCGCTACGCTGTGCGCTGCGTGACACGTGTCATACTCTGGAGCATTTGCGCCCAACAGAATTAAAATTCTAAAGAAATCTTTTCTATTCTTGTTAAAACAAGAAGATTTTCTTCTGTAAAACAAAAGCCCTTGGATCAAAAATCCAACGGTGGGGAAAATTCCCCAAATTACTCAGAGAAAGATCTCTTTAACAAATTTAACCAATTTATGGGCACTATAAAAGAGACCCCAGACCTCAATTCAAAGCATCAACATTTTCTGAAGAAAAAAGAGAACTCTGAAGAACTCCTCAAGAAGAAAAGGTAAAAAAACCTTTGGGAAAGAGAGAAAATTCTCTTATGAACAGATTATTGATCTAAGAACAAGATCAATAATCTTAAATAAAAAGAAAAATAAATAATAATAGTGCTTTGCACTTTCTTATGAACCATTGGTTCTTTGAAAACAAGAAAAACTTGTTTTTTTCCTTTGATTTAAAATAGATCAAAATATAAAACAGTGCTTTGCACTTGAAAAATTGCACTGTTGCGCTCCTTTGTTGACGCAAGCCACCAGGGAGCGCCACGTGTCAGCAGCGCAACAGCGCAGTGCACTGACATAGCGCATTGCGCTGTTGCGCTTGCGCCCACCAGAGTACGACACGTGTCGCTCCCCCGAGCACTTGCGCTCATTATTTGGCGCAAAGCGCCTGACAAGCCACTGTCAAATAATTAATACATTGCATTATTTGCAAAAGAGCCTAGCCCAATTAAAAAAGACCTAGCAGGCCAAAATAAATTGCAAAGCAATAAAAGGGCAAAGCCCAAATAAAATTGATGCTCTGTATCATTTATAAAGGGCAGAGCCCAAATAAAATTGATGCCTCTGCATCATTTATAAAAGGGCAGAGCCCAGTCCAAACAAAAATAGAAAGTAATGCAATGCATTATTTAAGTGTGGGCAAAGCCCTAGCACAGGTTTAATAGACCAAAAATAAATAAAAGTGTTGAACATTTTCAACTGGACTTAGCCCAATTTTGGCCGTAAGTCCTCAAATTTAAGTTGACTGAGCACAGCTGCTCTCTCTTAAATAAATTTATATCCGGTTCGAGGGTACATCTCCGAACTCCTCTGACACATGTCGTTGTAATCCTTCAACGACGTCAGAGAGGTGACGGGTCCCGACAACCACATATCAATATGGACTGCGGGGTCCTTAAACTCGACGGACCGAAACGTCCTTAAACTAATATCGGACCGAAACGTCCTTAAACTAACGATGGACCACCATGTCCCTAAACTGGCATTGGACCACCATGTCCCTAAACTGGAACAATAGAGCCCAAACGCTCTTTCGTCGGATCTAAATGATCCCGTTAAGTTGATCTTAGTCTCAAATTGGACTAATGTATCCTTAACAAACGATTAAGTTGATCTTAGCCTCAAATATGGCTAACGTGTCCTTAAATCAAACCTTCAAACAAACTTTAGTCCCAAATTGGACTATAGATCTCTCAACCAACTTTGGTTCAAGGGTACATCTCTGAACTCCTCTGATATTTATCGTTGTAATCCTTCAACGTCGTCAGAGAGGTGACGGGTCCCGACAACCACATATTAATACGGACTGTGGGGTCCTTAAACTCATAGACTTATGCGTCCTTAAACTAATATCCGTCCCTAAAACGGGAACGATGGACCCCTATGGCCCTAAACTAGAACATGGACCTCCATGTCCCTAAACTGGAATATGGACCGCAATGTCCCTAAACTACCTATGGACCAGTACGCCCCTAAACTGGAACAATAGAGCCCCCAAACGCTCTTTTGTTGGATCTAAACGATCCCGTTTAAGTTGATCTTAGCCTCAAATGTGGCTAACGTATCTTTAAATATTCAAACAGACTTTAGTCTCAAATTGGACTATAAGACCCCCAATCAACTTTGGTTCAAGGGTACATCTCCGAACTCCTCTGACACATGTCGTTGTAATCCTTCAACATCGTCAGAGAGGTGACGGGTCCCGACGGCCATATATTAAATGGACCACCATGTCCCTAAACTGGAAATGGATCTAGACGATCCCGTTAAGTAGATCTTAGTCTGGAAATTAGACTAACGTATCCTTAACAAACGTTTAAGTTGATCTTAGCCTCAAATATGGCTAACGTATCATTAAACCAAAACCCAAAACCCAAATCTAAGAAAGTACGGATTTAGACTAATCTACGTCCTACGGGCGACGAAATAAATAGTCTCCGTATACAAACCACGGGCAACCACAAACAAAACAAACATCCACGACACGAAGTGAAATTCTGGAGAAGGAGAAAGTTGTTACCGCAATGCGGTAGCGTAATTAACTGCAGGGGTTTGCGCCTGCAGGGAAGAGCGTTCCCACAATCAAAAACCCCTCAAGCGAGGGGAAATCTGACGAAGTCTGCTACATCGGCCGCATCCGTCTAAACCTCCGATACACGGTGTCATAAATCAACTTGGCATCTTCGGAGAGGTGGACGGATAAAACCAAATAGCATCTGCCCCGAATCTCAGCGTCAGGGACATCGCAGTCCTATGCGCCGCCATTCGGAGGGGAACATGCCTCTTGGCGAGGACATTGATCCCTGTCGGTTGTAGTAGGAAGCTACCAGCCGGGGATAGCCGAGCAAAGACCCGACTGCCTCTGGGAGGACTTTGGTCCTTGGTGCGGGAGGGGCTGTAAGAAGCCTACCAAGGACCCTTGGCCGGGCAGGGTTACTGCCCGGTGCCTCTTGGCGAGGGCTTTTGTCCTGAAGGATAGCCGAGCGAGGGATCCTCGGGCTCGACTGCCTCTGGGAGGGCTTTCTGATCCCTGGCGTTGCGGTAGGGAAGCCACCCGCCAGGGATAGCCGAGCAGGGAAGCTGCTGAGCTGCCTCTATGGAGGACTTTCTGGTCCCTGGCGTTGCGGTAGGGAAGCTACCCGCCAGGGATAGCCGAGCAGGGCAGCTGCTCGGTTGATTCTTCATGAGGTTTCGCCCGACTGTCCAGTCGCAGGTATGGGGAACTGGAACGGTCGCGGCGATCGCGCGCGCAGCATGCGCATTGAATGTGGGGGGAGGCGAAGCGCTAGGGGCGCGTCGTTTCGATTCCACCAGAGAAGGCTTGATGACTGCCGCGTGGCAGCGGCTTTTTGTGTGAAAGTAGGCGACTGTCGAGCTCCATTGGGGCGCAGTGGGCTATATAAGGCTGAAGGAGTACTGGTCCTTCCATCCTTCATAAACAGGTCGTCGAAAATGCAAGACTTACCGTTTACCATCCCCGACATCATCCACTTCGAAGACATGTACCTTTACGGCTAGAACTACACTGAGGACACGGTGTAGTTGGTCTATGGGAGCATTAAGGACCATTTCGGCCGGCTGCTCCCTCGACACTCCTCCCTGCTGCAGCTGCCGATGTACTCCATCTGGAGGGCATCGCCGGGGCTTTACAACCCTCTGTTCGAGCAGCTCTATGACGAGGCCATGGGCAAGCTGCGGTCCCTGAGGCGCTTCGGCCTGATCTCCGCGAACCGGCTGGCTCGCTCGGAGGCGCTCATCTGCGAGTGCTACGAGTTGAGGCTCGGGGTCAACGCGCGCGGGGGGAACCGAGGGAAGAGGTTGGATCTTGCGAGGTCTCGGCCGGTGGAGATCTTTGTCGAGTATCATGAGCAGTGCTCTCTGCATCCCCTTCCCCCGCTGTCGTAATTTTCTTTTTCTTTTTGTATGTATGGCTGAGGAGCCCATAATACCTTTTGAATAAACAAGGTTTTTCCTTCTTTTTCGCAATGTTCCATTGATCTTTATTAAATTAACAACAGACCCTAGGAAGAGTTTACATTGCCCTAGAAGAAAAGTATAGGCTAGTAGATGATTTTATTGGCTCGGCCCGAGCTCCCTAGAGGACTGTTGGCCTCCGCGCTTGGTGCAGGGTACGGGGCTCCCTGAGTTTCGTGCTGGCCGTCCGCCGAAACGAGTATGATCTGACCGATGGTCAGGTCAGCGGGAGGATGATGCTGCTCCTGCTCGCGGTCGGCCTGCCATTTGTCCCTCAAGTATGCGGCGAAGTATCCCGATCGGATGAGCTCTTCGATGTAGTCCCTGAGTTGCTTGCAATCCTCCGTGGCGTGGCCCAGTGTCTGGTGGAAAGCGCAGTAAGGGCCCCGGGTTCGCTTCATGGCCTGACGTGGGATCGGAGGGAACTTGAAGAATCTCTCGTTCTGGGCCTCCTTTAGCAATACTGTGAGAGAGACGTTGAGGGGGGTATACTCCTGGAACTTCGGGTGATAGGGCTGGTGACGCTCCGGACTCTCCTCCCGAGCCCTCTTCTTCTGGTCGGATCATTCTGCTCGGGGGAGGTTTGCGTTCACCTCGGATTCCAGCCGAACCTCGCGTTCGGTCCACGCCTTGACCTCGTCCATGGTCTTAGGTTGCGCCAACGCAAAGGAGCGCAACCACTCCTTGTGCCTCAGACCAGATCTGAGCGCCGTGATGACGGTCTCGTCTCGGTGCTCGGGGACCTCGAGAAGGGCATTGTAGAAGTGGGTGATGTAGGCCTTGAACGTCTCCTTATCCCCACTCTTAATCGTGAAGAGGTAGTCGACCGTGCGCTTCTGCCGACGGTTCCCAACGAAATGGCCGAGGAACTGAGTAGCCAGCTCGTCGAAGGTCGAGATTGAGTGGGGCTCGAGCCCCCGGAACCAGTCCCGACCTGCGCGAACGAGGGTGGCCGGGAAGGCCCTGCACTGGGCAGCGTCGGAGTTGTCCTGGAAGCTCATCCCTGCGGTGAAAGCGTCCAAATGGTCCTTCGAGTCGGTTTTCCCATCGAACAGAGAGACCTTTGGGGGCTTGTTGCGCGAGGAGACGTGGACGGCGAGCAATTCCTCGGTGAACGGCTTTGTGAGCGAATCGGAGGCGTACTTAGCTCCGTCGCTCGAAAGGTGAGCCTCCCGGCGCATGCCCTCGATCTTCTTCTCGAGGGCGTCGAGTCGACCATGGTATCCCGAGGAATCGGCGCCTTAGGATCCCTGGCCTCCGCTGCGGGTGACTCGCGTCTGGGAGCGGCCCCGGTTCCTCTCGATGAGGTGCCTCAGATCCCTGGGCGAGGTGGCCCTCGAGCCGCCGATGTGAACCCCTTCTGTACGGCCCCGCCGAGGGGGGTGGTGTCGACCATGCCTGTGGACGGGCGAGGTGACTGACATCTCCTCTAGGGCATAAGGGTCGTGAGGAGGCTCGAGGCGAGGCGTTCTGGCGGCGGACCTTGGTGTGGAGCCGTGGGGAGCCCAGCGGGCCTCAGGGAGTACCGGCGCGAGAGATCTGTGGCCAGGAGTCGTAGCCTGCTGGTGGTCAGCCGTCCCGACGGGGGCGGAGCCTTCTGGATGCGGTGGAGCGGCGATCTGGGGCCCATGCCCGACCTCTTGGACGCGGACGATTGCCTCCACGAGAGAATGTAGCCGATCTATCCGGCTGGCGAGGGCGTTGATGATGGTCGCTGGAGGAGGCTCATCTACGCCTCCGGTGAGTGGAAGGCGGCGGCTGGTATCGGGATCTTCGGGATGGTTGCTCGCCATGCGGACGGAGATCGGAAGGCTAACTTTGTTTTTGTAGAGTTTAGTTTCCTACAGATGGCGCCAACTGATGGAGGTCCTTTTCAGGTCCCCGTCAGATGTTGTCTTTCGTTGATCTCTCGGTGGATCTTGGCAGTGATCTTCTGTTGCGTGTGGATCTCAATGGGTTTTGGTGAGATTGGTGATTTGAGGAGTTTAGCGCCGAGTACCTGCAAAGAAGTCCCGGGGTGATTTGGTACCACTGAGGACCCTCCGACGATCAAGTTAGTGCTAGATCCGAGCAGAGTAACGGTTAAGTGGAATGAAGAATAGCTTACTTGACCCCTCTGTGATGGGGGTTTATATAGCAGCGACAGCACGCAGCGGTAGGCGTGAGAGTCTCGCCGGTCGTTACGCTCCCGACGTCACGCCCGCGTGAAGAGCGGATCGCCCATTAATGGGGATTGTGATGGCGTGGAACGTGGGACGTTGCTGGCGGAGAATCTGCGCGTGGCGAGACTCGCGGAGCGGCTGTTACGCCTGCGAGTGGTGGAGTTGGTCGGTCGGAGGGGCCGAGGAGGACGGCCTCGGCTGGGGGGGGGGCTCGGAACCGAGCAAGAGGGTCGAGGAGTCTTGGTCCCGTGGCAGCCCGGGGTGAGCCGAAGGGCCGAGGAGGCAAATTCGCAGGGGACCCCGAGAAGGGCCAGCTTGTGCTTGCAGGTCGGGTACAAGGGTGACCTGGTCGGCCTCTGTGGCCCTTTCTTCCGGGTCTTGGGACATGTCATCCGCCACGTGTTCTGATCTCGTATCGCCAATATTGAGCATCATCAAGACCCGTGTACTTTATTTATTTAGTAATCTTCTCTCTATCTCTCTCTCTCTGAAATCCTCAAATCCAAATCTCATTTTATTTTCACCAACCAAACAAAAGTTACAAGAATCTATAAATCCAATACTAGAAATCCAAAACCAACTAAATAACAAATTACCAAATCCAGAAATTTTCAACCCTATTATTTCTGAATCCAAATTTCATAATCTTGCAACCAAACCAGCATATACCTGCTGCTAAACAAGTGTAGCTCATTTGTAAAGGCCTAAAGATCTCCAATGCAAATATACACAGCTCGAAGGGCTAACAAGCAAAAAATCCCAGATCTCTCCGTTGACTTTCAATCCCGCACTTAAATATCTCACAGCCTCCCCTTCTTCCTCTCCCCTTCCAAATCAATCACCTCCTTCCTCCCTCTCTCCCCCAATCTATGCTCATATCCTTCTCGTATTCCCCTGCAAACCCCTCTCCTCCTCAAAATTCTCATCCCACCCCCTCAAAATTTACAGAAACCCCCTTCCCCATGGACTCCTCCGACCACCGCCCGTCCCCTCGGCAGCTCCAAGGCCCCCGACCAGCCCCTCTCAAGGTCCGAAAAGACTCCTACAAAATTAACAAAAAGCCCCCCACGGTCCCCAACAATTCGAACCATCCCCCTCCCCAGCCCCCTCGGCAGCCCATCATAATCTACACGGTCTCCCCTAAAATTATCCATACAAATCCCTCAGATTTCATGAATCTGGTCCAGCGCCTCACCGGCCCCAACTCCGGAGATCCTCCGCCCGCCGGAGACCATTCCGTCCCTTCCCCGTCCGCCGCCCTCTCCCCGGCGGCGCGTTTCGCCGCTATCGAAAAAGCCGACAAGTCGTCCCCTAGGAGCAATAATATTTATAAGGCCGCCGCAGGCAGCAGCAATGATCATGTCATCGACATAGAGGATAATAACGGGTTGTTGTTGGACCGGACGAACCCGATACCCGGGATCCTGTCGCCTTTACCGTCGTCGTTGCAGCCGATATCGTCCAGCTTCTTCTCGCCGATCGCGAATTTCGATCCCGGGTCGCTTAGCTTCTTGAATGATTTGAGCCCTTTCGGCGCCGCCAGCGGTAATACTTTTCTGACAAGTCCTAATAATTTCAATAATTTGTTGTCCACTCCAACCATCACATCGCCGGGTGCCTATTGGGATCTCTTCAATGATTTCTAGTCTAAGAAACTTCGGTGTATCAGCCATATGTATGTGTTGATCTGAAAAAGAGGGGGAAAAAATTGGCATTTTCATTTCTTGGGGAAAAAAAGAGTTGGTGGGGGCCACAATTGGATTTATTTTTCCTATTATTGGAGATCATCAACCAATCAGGAATGAGCCCGCTGTTTTTATCTTCTTCTGCTTGTCTTCTTCTACGAAAGGTCACAACGCCGCCTGTTAGCAATTAATTTTGACAAGATTAATATTTGTAACTATTTATTTATTTAATTCTTTTTTTTTTGCCCTTTTTCTCTAGTTTGGGGTTGGAATTTGACGAGGTCTTCTTCTTGCAATTTAGGGTTCTTTTAAAATAAATTTTATAAGATTTGTTAGAGTAGCCGTATAATTATGTATAATTATGTATCATTGGATTCATCATAATCATGTTGTTTTTTGGAATAAAAGTCACAAGATAGAGAAAGGGTTTGTATATTATTTGTACTAGTTGTATTATTTTTGGAATTAGAATATTGGGGGAAGTTACTTAATATTATGTGGATGAGTACAAGGGGAGTTGTTGGGTTGTAGTTGGCTATAGTCAATGAATGGAGTTCACAAGGGCCAGGTGCTCACAGGCCCTTCCTTTTCTTTTCATGCTTATAAAAACAACAATTACGCGTTTCTTATTTAATATTTTTAATGCGGCTGCATGATTCATTTCTTTTTCTTCCATTTTGTTCAGTATCAATTGGATT
Organism: Agapanthus africanus; assembly: GCA_030015575.1. Taxonomy (NCBI): domain Eukaryota; kingdom Viridiplantae; phylum Streptophyta; class Magnoliopsida; order Asparagales; family Amaryllidaceae; genus Agapanthus; species Agapanthus africanus. The sequence goes on from CM057337.1 coordinate 678,911,870, forward strand.
AATACAGAATTTTTTTTGACCGTTTCTATCCATATTCTTTTAGGGCTCCTTCCATTTCGTTAGCCGGCTTCTCTTCTTTTTAACAATCGATGCATTTCTTGGTCGCTATATATCTTTATACCTTTTTTTTATGTAAAAAAATTATCCTTTGATTTAATTAAGGAATGCATTGTAATTTTTTGTGGTTACGTGCAAGTAACGCTGTTTGAATTGCCTTCTTTTAGATGTATATAATATAAAATTCCAAAAAATAGCATTTGTTCAATGTTTTCAACATTTCAAGTGCATGGATTTTGGGTAACTGAAAATGATTTGCCGCTACATGCCTGAATTAAATTTTACTAGATCTAGAACTAGAACTCTGACCTTTTCCTTTAAGTAAAGCTTTATGTTATCTGAATTTTCCTTAGTTGACATTTTTTTAGTTAATGGATTAGAGACTTTATGCTTGGCTGGAACAGTCAGCTAACTTAGAAGAAGCTGGCTGCTTCTATAAAAAAAAAAAATAGGGCTAATTACAAAAATTAGCAAATTAATAGAGTTGGAAGGAATAAGAAAAATGATTCATATTCTTTCATTTGTGTGGGTTAGTAGAAAGTGGGCAGGCAAACAAAAAAATCATTGCTCTTTTCATTTTATATCAAATGGGTGAAGAATTGTAAGCCTTTTCGATAATAGAAAATAAAACTCATTCTATGCATGGATTAGAGCCATCCAAATCTTTTGATATTCTTAAACATTTTCGAAAACAAACATGATATTCTCTTCCTTCTTTCTATAAATTACTTGAGAAATGTTCTTCTTTTCATTATTTGTTTGTGCCCACCAGGCTACACTACAGTGCTAGAATAGGATTTTCTTCTCTTGTAGGAAGAATCTGAGAGAATTATTATTATTTCTTTATGGCTGAAAAGATTAAATTATATATGTATTTATATATAAAAGTAGAGATTACTATAATAAGTCTCTATATGAAAAACGAATATGGAAAAGAATCTAGGATATATTATATTAAATATAGAGGGTGGCTACTATATTTTAGCTCTCCCCAAAATCACCGTGAACCGAGAACTGTGAGTTAGGAAACTAATAAAGAACTTGATGGACTGAACATCTTTAATGTCGTTGAAAAGTGACACGGAACACGTAATTTGAGATAGACGTCAGAACTTGACATCGGTGAAAAAAGGCGAGTTTCATCTGAGGGTGAAACGAGTCTCATCTCCGTAAGATGCATGAGCTTGGCGAGGGAGTTTATCGTCCAAGACATGTCTAGCGGAGGAGACGACTGAAGATCCTGATGGAGGAGCCGTCCGGAGAGACTGGCGAAAGAGACGACAAGACAGATTGACGAAAAGAACAATTGGAAAGCATCAAGATAAGACACTAAAGAGAGCCGCCGAGAGGTATGATGAAGATAGATGACAAGAGGAGGGTCGGCGATGGATCTGGATTCGAGGAGGTGTTGGAAGTTAAGCCAAAAAATAAATTAGTCAAAATCCTCTAGAAATTATTGTTTCCAATGTGTGCATGTGTTAAATATCTAAAGAATGGTAAGAGCCAAATGCAGGTATAGAGTCAAATGAATGCATTTAGAGAATGGTAAGAGTCAAATGCATGCACTTATTTAATAGAGTAAGTCCAATAGCTAACTACTTAGCTATATAAACCCATGGTATGGGTGTCAAGGTGACAAACGGGTTGGCCCGGCCCGAAGCCCGTCAGGCTTGAACGGTCAACGGGCCGGGTCAAGCCCAGTTGACCTGTAACGTTTTGAAAATCGTTTCGGTGAAATTTCGGAAAAACGGTAAAATAAAGGGTGTTTTCCGTAAAAAGTCAAAATACAAATATCTTTATTATAAAATTAAATATACATATCCTAGCTATATAATTGCTAGTATTTGGTGTTTATTGAGCCACTGGTGAAATTTCAAATTTTCTGAAAATTTTTCCGAAATTAATTATTTTAATATTATTTTAAGCCGTCATTAATACATTTAATTAGAGAAAATTACAAATTGGAATGGGTTGAAACAAATTTTGTGCATCATAACAAATTAAACAAAATTTTAGCATGTGGTTTTTGAAACAAAATGAAACTGCCAAACGGTGTTAGAAATTATTGAAGAAAAAAGGATTTTTTTGGTGAAATTCGTGTAAATGGAATTGGGGTATAACATTTATCCTTTCCCAATCCACTCACCCACACACACACACCCACATGGACATGGCTGCCCCTCACCCACACACTTCACACTTCATGAGAAAAGAAATGAGAAAAGAAAAAGGAAAGAGTAAGGAATGAAGTCAAAAAAAGGTATGACTTTGACCTTGGGTTGACTAGATGACCTTTTCCCACGTCTTTCTCTCTCCTCTCACCCCCCCCCCCCCATTATGGCCGAGCTCTTTTCCCTTCCCCAACAGCAGCAGCCCCTTCATTTCCCCTTCTCATTTCTCATCAAAAAATTCACCAAAAATGCTTCAAATCCACAAAAAAATCAAAGCTAAATCCAAATCCAACACTTACCCATTATTTCTTGGCTACTATAGTATGATTCTTAGTGAAAAGTTTTTATTTTGGAGACCAAAATTTTGGTGCTAGATTCATGTTTGATCTCTTAATCATGAGGTATAATTCTAACCTTTCTCTTAAATTGTTGTTAATTGCCTTAGCTTAGCTTAATTATATGTTTAAATAGGTTTTTTATTTGTTCTAAGTGTATGATTTGAAATTCAAGAGAGGGGTTTAAATTCAAATTGGGGTTTTGGGTTGTGAGATTATGGTTGTGTGATGTATTTGACATATTAGGTTATGCTAAATTAAATTAAGTTGCTAGTTTGCATATTTATTGATTTAAATTGTGATAATTATATAAATTATAAACTAGGTTTTTAAAATAATTATATTTTGGTGAGATAAAATTCTAATTAAGGTTGCATGTCATTATAAATATTATATTGAGTGGTTTAATACTTTTAGTTCATGAAAATCCAAGCTAAATTGTTGTTTGTGCATTTTTGCTATAAATTGTTAAAATTTGGGTATATTGTAAACTAGAATTTTGGGGTTAATGAAATTTATTGGGATTAAATTATGGAAATTGTTTTTATGACTTATTTAAGATATTTAATAAGTATTGTGGCTACTAGATTTGTTTAAACGTCGAGTTTTGTACTAAAACGGGTAATTTTTGTTTGCTAGATTTTCGGAAAAATGGCTTTTAAGGTGATTTGGGGTTTTTGTGAATTTTAACCTATTTTATATTATAATTAGTGTTCGTGAATGTGCAAATGAGAGTGTTTGGATTTTTCTCGATGGTTTGACGTTTGTACATCGACATCGAGAGTTGGTTTGGCTATTCTTGCATGCGTAGGCGATAGGTTTTGACCTATGCGTGATACGCGTGCCGATTGGATTTTCGTATGCCGTTTCGATTTCGAATTTGGTTTTAATGCGATACGGTGCGTTATGATATGTAGGTACCCCAGGTGGACTTCGAGACGACAAGCAAGCGCGTAGCGACGTCGGCACCGGCGAGCGTAGATCAAGTGAGTAGATTTTATCTATGGGGGAAATCGGGTGGATGGCGTATAGCACCCCCGCAGTCCGTAGTATAGTTGATGATATATATATGTTATAGGTGTTTTATGATACGAGGATGATTATCAAGGTATGATCTTGTGTTCATGGTTTAGTATAGGGTAATTAGAAGTAAACTAGCATAACTTCTTAGTCGCGAACCCTAGAATAGGTTCACACCCACCCGCACACCCGCATTTGCATACATATATCTTACATGTGCGTATATGGGGATATGTATATATATACACACTTGGGTATGGGACTAGGTGTCTATATATATATATATATATACATGGATTATGAGGATAGTACTTGCGATTGGAGATGAGTCGATGAGATTGGGCTTGAGACCGTGAGATCGGTGATGTGACATAGTCCGTATTTGTGATACGACATGGTATTTTAGCGGTTTCTTTAGGCGTGGTGTTTTCATACACATGCATGCATTTCATAGATGGTATCGGTTTTGTACTAGACGTAGGTCAGTACCCCAGATGACGATCTTGATAAATAGGATACCAGATGAACAGTGTGATGAGTATGATATTGACCCGTACCCAGATTTGGGGATGCCGTATGACGGATTTACGTACGATCTATATATTGATGATTGATCCACACTCTTGACTTGGGATGTCTGATTATAGATATGGTATCGGATATGATATTATTGAGGCGGGATCACCGACTAATATATATACAGGTATGTATACGTATCGACTCAGATGTTAGGCGGTTTCCTTACCTGTAGTTCAGCTTGTTACTTCAGCCGTATAGTTTAGTGTAGTTGTTAGACTAGATTAGACTCCTACCTATTTCAAAACTAACGAATCGTGGGTATTTTAAAGGACAGGTCAAGGGATTCTACGGATATTTCAAAAGACGTATCTTTTCTTAAAAACACCGTAGCCCTTATTTTCAAAAACACCGCGATTCGTGTTATTTCAAAGGCACTATTGTAGGACTTATATTAGGGTAATGCAGTTTAGTTATCGTTGTGTCTAGTATTCAGCTCCCGCATATTATTGCTGTTGCTACGCATCGCATCCTTATTGTAATTCATATTTCATTATTGATATCATGCTGTTAGGACACCATCACCATTACCGATGATGCGTATGTACCACGTACACTTACTTGCCGGCTCACACACATCTTCATCGGTAATTGCCATGTCACGAACACTTTAGAAAATACTATTTTTCATTTGACATAGGTTGTTAGCTAATAGTTTAGACATGATATTAGTGTACTTGCCTTATATGATAGTTTAGACATTGTAGTTATTACTTGCTACTTCATGCATGTTATTATTCATTGATATGCCGCATTCATGGATTTTTATGTCCATATTCACTGTTTACATGCTATTGAGGATTTGGATTTGGATTTTCATGAGATTTCCTGGATTTGGGGGAAAATTGCAAAAACACTTATAAACTTCTTTCTCTTTTTTTTTTAAAGAAAAAGTGCGGTTTTCCCATGATGTATGAGTCGTCCATCATGAGTTTGCTGATGGATTTCGAGACTCGATTCGAAGAGTTGGATGAACCGTTTCGGGTATATGGTGGACCCGGTAAGGTACCCCGGGGCAAGAAGGTCGTGTTGCTGACGTTGAGCCTGGCAGGGGAGCACTACTTACCGATGATTTTACTCGACGCGTCGGATATCCGGAGGATACCGTCCAGGTCTTGAGATTAATGGTAGGGGCCGGTCTGGACTGACGGCGCCCTAGATAGTGAGATTGATACAGAGATTTTGAGATATTGAGGTACAGAGATTTGATGATACAGGCCAGTCCGGATAGCCGGAGCCTGAGATTTTGAGACATTGGGATTTACGTTTTGTGTCGATGCTAGACACTGTTTATGCTGATTTCATTATGACACCTCGTTTTAAAAATACAGAAAATCTCACTAATTTATGAAAGTAGTTTTCTTCAGTACATGCATTCTGTTTCGTGCATTCATACATCATCCATGTGATACATTTCTACCTGAGGCACTGACACGGGCACATGGGATTGTACTTGGGTTAGATATTTACCCTAGCCATTGTTATAGGCTGCAGCATTTATATTTAAGGATATATTATGATCGTATGACCTAGGATTGCGTTGTTCATGCGATTTCTGTTCGTAGATGTTTTTCTACTCACGAGTTGGCAACTCACCCCCGTTGTGCCACAGTTTCTTGCAGGTTTGCCATACAGGTTTCATTACGGCTTCGCTGGCACTGCTTCTTTTCGGGTGACTTGCTAGTAGATGGATTTATTGTATCGTACCCATCCTTATACCTTGTATATTACTATTCTGTTGTATCTAGAAGTTCCATCAACCAAACATGTATTTATTTTGAAATAGAGACCAGTGATGTTATTCTTTCGACCTTAGAGTCGCGCTTTGTATTTCTATGGATTTCTTGCTGTTTGAGTTTCCTTTTGAGTTTTGATCCTCGCTCTTGGCGTTGTATATTATATTGCTTGTGTGGTTGTGACCGTCGATTGACGAAGAGCTAGCTCCCGTTTGGAGATGCCTTTTTATTGATTTCGTATACTATTCATGTTGTATCTCGTTTGGGGGCCAGTATTTACAAAGGAGACTCTGCCGAAATTTTCAGGAAATATTTGACGTTTTTAAAAAACGCATAATTCGGCTATGCTATTAAAACTACTTGTTTTAAGTTGGTTTTTCGTTCACTCTACTACTTTTCTTGGTTTGGATTTCTAGGTTTTTGGCTTACTTAGATTACGTACGCCTCGAAACGTTTCATAGTTTAAGTGCCGGTCATATTCCGTACTTTCGGGATATGACAAAGTTGGTATCAGAGCGTTAGGTTTTACTTTCGGAGCGTAGGATGACCCTTGGTTGATGGAATAGGTGACTAAAATAGAGTGACGTACCGTGGGTATGTTCCGCGGCATACTTACGATACGCTACTCTACTTAAGAAGCCTTAAGATGTACATTTCTTTGTTCAGTATTATATTCATTCCTGATTTAGCCTCATCGGTATCGGTTATGGTTTTGCTGCCACGATTACGAGCAGGGAGAGCTACGGCTAGAGTTGCGGTCAGCACGAGCTCGTTACGAACGAGGACTGACCAGGACGTGATTCTGGCGACATACGATTGCATTGAGAGGCGTCGTCTGATTGTGTTTTTACGCCATGAGCGTTTGGATGGATCGCTGTATGAGATTACTCGGACGTGCAGATCAGCGCCAGAGGATTGAGCCAATGATAGAGGCCAGCAGGATTTTGATGACCGTTGGCGTATTGCTTATTCATGATGATTGAGGCACTGTTTAACGTGCAGACGAATGAGCCAGTTGTTGCTGCGAACGACGAGATATCGTCCCAGACGTTGGAGCTATTGCAGTACGGGTTGTACTAAGAGATGATAGAAGGTCGCTAGTCACCCGAGGATGAATGACTAGGACATGTGGTTCGTTCGCCTATCCCGATGCGAGGTCATCAGATAGATTGATTCTAGCTAGAGACGACTTCACGCGGAGACGTTGAGAGTCGACAGAGACGATCGAATATCAGCAACCTATTATTCCAAGTTTAAAGTATTCGGAAAGGCATGCAGGCAATTCTATGGATCCTCTAGAAGAATGAAACCCTAACTCGACTTAATGACCGTATGAAAGCCTTTGAACCTTAGGGTTTGCGACAGTTCCGCAGCGCCATTAGTGAGGCTTGGGTTTGCCCTTCTACGGCTGGACCATCGATACTGTGGTACGTACTCGATACTGTTAAACTGTACCCAAGATGTTGAGCTCTTGGGGGATTATGAGGCTTTGACGAATCGATCGGATGGTTCGACTTCATTCGGATGCTAGGTGGTGAGATGCATTTCTTGGGAGACTCCAGATACGAGGATAGCCGTTGGAGCTCAGTCCATGCAGCCACGACGAGACGAGTCCGAAGCAGTCGATATTAGAGAAAAGTGGAGTAAGAGGTTCGTACGAGGTCTTGATGAGACGACGTTCCACTTCGCCGACATCAGAGATGCGATACGCATGCCGAGACATTGTACTTGGATATACCTTTCAGAAGAAGTCGTGATGAGTATGCAGCCGTTCCGGAACGAGAACAGATCTAGTAAGGGGCGATGACTTCCGGACAGTTCGGCAGAGACGAGATTTGGGAGAGATCCCGACAGGACCTTTCTGGAATAAATTACGAGAAGACTTGGGCCCAGGGGTGGTCATGTTATGCACACCGGCAGGCCAGAGTTCAGGATCGTCGACGAGACATGCTATGAGTGACCACGACAGTTGGCCCGAGATTCTTGGAGGATGTGCTTGAGCGGGACTATTCCGCCATATTTGATTTTGGTATTTTGGACGATCTATTCGCATGACTGATTTTGATGATTGAGTTTCATGGTATTTGTTTTCATGTACCATGGTTGCACCTACTGAGTATTTACGATTTTTGCACAGTTGTTGCACTTGATATCATTTTTGTGCCTTGGTTTCGCATGTTTATGATTTTATGGGTTTCATACAGTTGAGTTGATTTTGTGCGTATGTACGCACACAATTTGGTTTTTGCACTCGGTATAGTTCATATATGCTTGCAGTGCAGTGTTACGCATTTTGTGCACTTAGATACACTGGACTTCGATTTCGATTGTGATACTCGATATTTGTTTTGTGCACCTGATTTGATTTTGAGCATGTTCGACGCTTGATATTGGATTTCATGATCTCGTGCATGATGGATGCACCTGGTTTGGATTTTCGCGCATATTGAGCGCATGTTTTGAGAAGCGATTTTGGTGCACACCAGATGCACTAAATCGAGATTCTTCGTGCGTGTCAGATGCACCTGTCCTTGCTGTCAGGCACACACGTTGCCTATGACAAATATTGTGTGCACACCCGATACACTTAGATGTTGTTTCTGTACGCATGTATGGCACATATATGGATTTTGATTTCTGTGCGCACCAGACGCACGTAGTATTCATATGCATATTTTGGGATTGATTTCTTATAGAGCAGTACGTTTTTATGACATTTGCTATGTGTTTTCGTACTGAGCAGGACTAGTCAGAGGACAGTACCTGAATGTATTTTGCATGCATTGATAGCTATCGAAGGGAATTCCAAAAGCGAGCTATAGTCTCAGTATTTATGTACGTGTCTGATATGATACGAAACGTTTAAAACAAGGAAACCCTTCTAAATTGTTTCCCAAAAACGGCGGAGCGTACGTTTTTTAAACAAAAGGTATATATGTATATGGTTATTTTCTTATGATAGACGTCCGCCACTGTGCAGTGTTATGCGCATTGCGCAGCGACTTTAAGAGATTTGGCATGCATTTCCTTCAGATATTTACATATATAGATTTGATATTTATGTGTATAGTTTCGAGTTATACCATATTGGTTTTGTATTGGATTTGATATTTGTGTCTTTACCATAACTCTGATGATTGCGAGATACATGACGGAGTTTTGATTTTGAGTTATATGCTCATTTTTCATGCGCGTGCGCTGCGCTACGATTTGTTTTATGTATTTACGATTTCGGAGCCCCGACGACTTGATGGTTTTGCTTAGATGTTTTAGTATTTGGGGGGGGGGGTTAATTTAAATTCGGGGACCGAATTTCTTTAAGGGGGGAAAATTGTAACATTTTGAAAATCGTTTCGGTGAAATTTCGGAAAAACGGTAAAATAAGGGCTGTTTTCCGTAAAAAGTCAAAATACAAATATCTTTATTATAAAATTTAATATACATATCCTAGCTATGTAATTGCTAGTATTTGGTGTTTATTGAGCCACTGGTGAAATTTCAAATTTTCTGAAATTTTTTCCGAAATTAATTATTTTAATATTATTTTAAGCCGTCATTAATACATTTAATTAGGGAAAATTACAAATTGGAATGGGTTGAAACAAATTTTGTGCATCATAACAAATTAAACAAAATTTTCGCATGTGGTTTTTGAAACAAAATGAAACTGCCAAACGGTGTTAGAAATTATTGAAGAAAAAAGGTTTTTTTTAGTGAAATTAGTGTAAATGGAATTAGGGTATAACATTTATCCTTTCCCAATCCACTCACCCACACACACACACATGGACATGGCTGCCTCTCACCCACACACTTCACACTTCATGAGAAAAGAAATGAGAAAAGAAAAAGGAAAGAGTAAGGAATGAAGTCAAAAAGAGGTATGACTTTGATCTTGGGTTGACTAGATGACTTTTTCCCCACCTCTTTCTCTCTCCTCTCACTCCCCTCCATTGTGTCCAAGCTCTTTTCCCTTTCCCAACAGCAGCAGCCCCTTCATTTCCCCTTCTCATTTCTCATCAAAAAATTCACCAAAAATGCTTCAAATCCACAAAAAAATCAAAACTAAATCCAAATCCAACACTTACCCATTATTTCTTGGCTACTATAGTATGATTCTTAGTGAAAAGTTTTCATTTTGGAGGCCAAGATTTTGGTGCTAGATTCATGTTTGATCTCTTGATCATGAGGTATAATTCTAACCTTTCTCTTAAATTGTTGTTAATTGCCTTAGCTTAGCTTAATTATATGTTTAAATAGGTTTTTTATTTGTTCTAAGTGCATGATTTGAAATTTAAGAGAGGGGTTTAAATTCAAATTGGGGTTTTGGGTTGTGAGATTATGGTTGTGTGATGTATTTGACATATTAGGTTATGCTAAATCAAATTAAGTTGCTAGTTTGCATATTTATTGATTTAAATTGTGATAATTATATAAATTGTAAACTAGGTTTTTAAAATAATTAAATTTTGGTGAGATAAAATTCTAATTAAGGTTGCATGTCATTATAAATATTATATTGAGTGGTTTAATGCTTTTAGTTCATAAAAATCCAAGCTAAATTGTTGTTTGTGTATTTTTGCTATAAATTGTTAAAATTTGGGTATATTGTAAACTAGAATTTTGGGGTTAATGAAATTTATTGGGATTAAATTATGGAAATTATTTTTATGACTTATTTAAGATATTTAATAAGTATTGTGGCCACTAGATTTGTTTAAACGTCGAGTTTTGTACTAAAACGGGTAATTTTTTTTTGCTAGATTTTCGGAAAAATGACTTTTAAGGTGAATTTGGGGTTTTTGTGAATTTTAACCTATTTTATATTATAATTAGTGTTCGTGAATGCGCAAATGAGAGTGTTTGGGTTTTTCTCGATGGTTTGACGTTTGTACATCGACATCGAGGGTTGGTTTGGCTATTCTTGCATGCGTAGGCGATAGGTTTTGACCTATGCGTGATACGCGTGCCGATTTGATTTTCGTATGCCGTTTCGATTTCGAATTTGGTTTTAATGCGATACGGTGCGTTATAATATGTAGGTACCCCAGGTGGACTTCAGACGACAAGCAAGCGCATAGCGACGTCTGCACCGGCGAGCGCAGATCAGGTGAGTAGATTTTATCTACGGGGAAAATCGGGTGGATGACGTATAGCACCCCCGCAGTCCGTAGTATAGTTGATGATATATATGTTATAGGTGTTTTATGATACGAGAATGATTATCAAGGTATGATCTTGTGTTCATGGTTTAGTGTAGGGTAATTAGAAGTAAACTAGCATAACTTCTTTGTCGCGAACTCTAGAATAGGTTCACACCCACCCGCACACCCGCATTTGCATACATATATCTTACATGTGAGTATATGGGGATATGTATATATATACATGTTCCCCTCCGAACGGCGGCCTGGACTTTGGGTCTGTGCCTGAGGTTCGGGGCAGATGCTATTTGGTTTTATCCGTCTATCTCTCCGAAGATGCCAAGTTGATTTATGGCACCGTGTATCGGAGATTTAGACGGATGCGACCGATGTAGCAGACTTCGTCAGATTCCCCCTCAGGGTGAGGGGTTTTTGATTGTGGGGACGCTCTTCCCTGCAGGCGCAAGCCCCTGCAGTTAATTACGCTACCGCATCGCGGTAACAACTTTCTCCTTCTCCAGAATTTCACTTCGTGTCGTGTGTGTTTGTTTTGTTTGTGATTGCCCGTGGATTGTATACGGAGACTGAGTAATGCCATCGCCCGTAGGACGTGGATTAGTCCAAATCCGTATTTACTTAGATTTGGGTTTGGTGTTTTTAGTTTAGGGATACGTTAGTCGCGTTGCGGCTAAGATCAACTTAAACGTTCGTTAAGGATACGTTAGTCCTGTTTGAGACTAAGATCAACTTAACGGGACCATTTAGGTCCGACAAAAGAGCATTTGGGCTCTATTGTTCCAGTTTGGGAGATTCATAGTCCAATTTGGGACTAAAGTCTGTTTGGAGGATACGCTAGCCATTTTTGAGGCTAAGATCGACTCAAACGTTTGTTAAGGATACGTTAGTCCAGTTTGAGACTAAGATCAACTTAACGGGACCATTTAGGTTCGACAAAAGAGCATTTGGGTTCTATTGTGCCAGTTTAGGGACGTGGTGGTCCATATTCCAGTTTAGGGACGTGGTGGTCCAATATTAGTTTAGGGACGTTTCGGTCCGATATTAGTTTAGGGACGTTTCGGTCCGATATTAGTTTAAGGACGTTCCGGTCCAATATTAGTTTAAGGACGTTTCGGTCCACGAGTTTAAGGACCCCGCAGTCCATATCGATGTGTGGTCGTTGGGACCCGTCACCTCTTTGACGTCGTTGAGGAATTATAACGACGGATGTCAAAGGAGTTCGGAGATGTACCCTCGAACCGGATGTAAATTGATTTAGAAGAGCAATTTTGCTCAGTCAATTTAATTTAAGGACTTATGGCCAAAATTGGGCTAAGTCCAGTTGAAATGTTCAACATTTTATTTGCTTTTGCATTGCATTTCTTTTTTTATTTTTATTTGGGCCTTGCCCAGAAAGGATGCAGAGCATCAATTTGTTTTGGGCTCTGCCCTTTTAGGAATGATGCAAGGCATCAATTTTATTTTGGGCTCTGCCCTTGTATAAAGGATGCAAAGCATCAATTTATTTGGGCTCTGCCCATTTATTGCCTTGCAATTTATTTTGGCCTGTCAGGTCATTTTGATTTGGGCCTGGCCCTTTAATTAATGCATTGCATTTGTGCAAAATACTGTTAATTTGAGAATCTTTTAGATTCAAGAACCGATGGTTCATAAAATAAGTGCAAAGCACTATTTGATTTAGAAACAAGTTTTTTTCTTGTTTTTTCTTATCTCAGAGAACCAAAGGTTCATGAAAGTGCAAAGCACTATTAATTTAATAACCTTTCAGGTTCAAGAACCGATGGTTCATAAAACAAGTGCAAGGCACTATTTTATTTATTTATTTATTTATTGTTGAAGATCTATGATTTTGTTCATAAGAGAATTTTCTCTTCTTTTAAAGGTTTTTACCTTTTTTTTATTCTTCAAGAGTTCTCTTCTCTTTTTTTTTAGCCAGATCTTCCTTTCTTTGAAATGAGGTCTAGGGTCCTTTTTATAGTGCCCATGAATTAGTTATAATTTGTTACATAAATCATTTTCTGAGTGATTTGGGTAATTTTCCCCACCGTTGGATTTTTGATCCAAAGGCCCCTGCTTTACAGAAGAAAATCTTCTTGTTTTAACAAGAACAGAAAAGATTTATTCTGTTTTGCGCAACTCGCCCAGTGCGTGACACGTGTCGCGCAGCTGTGCTTGTGCAACTGCGCAGACACGTGTCGCGCAACTGAATTTTTAATTTTTTTTTTAAATTTTTTAAATTTTTTATAATTTTTTTTTAATTTTTTGCTTGCACAACTGCGCGCTGACACGTGTCGCGCAACTGCGCAGTTGCGCACTGCACAGATGCGTGACACATGTCGCGCAGCTGCGTGACACGTGTCGCGCAGCTGCGCAGTTGCGCACTTTTTTTTTTTTTTTTTTGAGCTTTGCTCTGATTGGAGAAAGAACAGAAGCATTGCTTCTTTTTCCACTTTGGAATTTAAACAGAGCTTTGCTCTGATTGGGATAAACAATACACACTTGGGTATGGGACTAGGTATATATATATATATATACGTATGCATATACATGGATTATGAGGATAGTACTTGCGATTGGAGATGAGTCGATGAGATTGGGCTTGAGACCGTAAGATCGGTGATGTGACATAGTCCGTATTTGTGATACGACATGGTATTTTAGCGGTTTCTTTAGGCGTGGTGTTTTCATACACATGCATGCATTTCATAGATGGTATCAGTTTTGTACTAGACGTAGGTCAGTACCCCAGATGATGATCTTGATAAATAGGATACCAGATGAACAGTGTGATGAGTATGATATTGACCCGTACCCAGATTTGGGGATGCCGTACGACGGATTTACGTACGAGCTATATATTGATGATTGATCCACATTCTTGACTTGGGATGTCTGATTATAGATATGGTATCGGATATGATATTATTGAGGCGGGATCACCGACTAATATATATACAGGTATGTATACGTATCGACTCAGATGTTAGGCGGTTTCCTTACCTGTAGTTCAGCTTGTTACTTCAGCCGTATAGTTTAGTGTAGTTGTTAGACTAGATTAGACTCCTACCTATTTCAAAACTAACGAATCGTGGGTATTTTAAAGGACAGGTCAAGGGATTCTACGGATATTTCAAAAGACGTATCTTTTCTTAAAAACACCGTAGCCCTTATTTTCAAAAATACCGCGATTCGTGTTATTTCAAAGGCACTATTGTAGGACTTATATTAGGGTAATACAGTTTAGTTATCGTTGTGTCTAGTATTCAGCTCCCGCATATTATTGCTGTTGCTCCGCATCGCATCCTTATTGTAATTCATATTTCATTATTGATATCATGCTGTTAGGACACCATCACCATTACCGATGATGCGTATGTACCACGTACACTTACTTGCCGGCTCACACACATCTTCATCGGTAATTGCCATGTCACGAACACTTTAGAAAATACTAATTTTCATTTGATATAGGTTGTTAGCTAATAGTTTAGACATGATATTAGTGTACTTGCCTTATATGATAGTTTAGACATTGTAGTTATTACTTGCTACTTCATGCATGTTATTATTCATTGATATGCCGCATTCATGGATTTTTATGTCCATATCCACTGTTTACATGCTATTGAGGATTTGGATTCGGATTTTCATGAGATTTCCTGGATTTGGGGGAAAACCGCAAAAACACTTATAAACTTCTTTCTCTTTTTTTTTTAAAGAAAAAGTGCGGTTTTCCCATGATGTATGAGTCGTCCATCATGAGTTTGCTGATAGATTTCGAACCCGATTCGAGGAGTTGGATGAACCGTTTCGGGTACATGGTGGACCCAGTAAGGTACCCCGGGGCAAGAAGGTCGTGTTGCTGACGTTGAGCCTGGCAGGGGAGCACTGCCTACCGGTGATTTTACCCGACGCATTGGATATCCGGAGGATACCGTCGTGGTCTTGAGATTGATGGTAGGGGCCGGTCTGGACTGACGGCGCCCTAGATAGTGAAATTGATACAGAGATTTTGAGATATTGAGGTACAGAGATTTGATGATACAGGCCAGTCCGGATAGCCGGAGCCTGAGATTTTGGGACATTGGGATTTACGTTTTGTGTCAATGCTAGACACTGTTTATGCTGATTTCATTATGATATCTCATTTTAAAAATACAGAAAATCTCACTAATTTATGAAAGTAGTTTTCTTCAGTACATGCATTCTGTTTCGTGCATTCATACATCATCCATGTGATACATTGCTACCTGAGGCACTGACACGGGCACATGGGATTGCACTTGGGTTAGATATTTACCCTAACCATTGTTATAGTCTGCAGCATTTATATTTAAGGATATATTATGATCGTATGACTTAGGATTGCGTTGTTCATGCGATTTCTGTTCGTAGATGTTTTTCTTCTCACGAGTTGGCAACTCACCCCCGTTGTGCCACAGTTTCTTGCAGGTTTGTCGTACAGGTTTCTTTACGGCTTCGCCGGCACTGCTTCTTTTCGGGTGACTTGCTAGTAGATGGGTTTATTGTATCGTACCCATCCTTATACCTTGTATATTACTATTCTGTTGTATCTAGAAGTTCCATCAACCAAACATGTATTTATTTTGAGATAGAGACCAGTGATGTTATTCTTTCGACCTTAGAGTCGCGCTTTATATTTCTATGGATTTCTTACTGTTTGAGTTTCCTTTTGAGTTTTGATCCTCGCCCTTGGCGTTGTATATTATATTGCTTGTGTGGTTGTGACCGTCGATTGACGAAGAGCTAGCTCCCGCTTGGGAATGCCTTTTTATTGATTTCGTATACTATTCATGTTGTATCCCGTTTGGGGGCCAGTATTTACAAAGGAGACTCTGCCGAAATTTTCAGGAAATATTTGACGTTTTTTAAAAACGCATAATTCGGCTATGCTATTAAAACTACTTGTTTTAAGTTGGTTTTTCCTTCACTCTACTACTTTTCTTGGTTTGGATTTCTAGGTTTTTGACTTACTTAGATTACGTACGCCTCGAGACGTTTCGTCGTTTAAGTGCCGGTCATGTTCCGTATTTTCAGGATGTGACATGACCGGGCTTCGGACCGGCCCAAATCTCCCCTCCCGGCCAAACACCCCCTCAAAGAATCCAAAGTTCAAAACCCCCTCCTAACATTCAAAATTTTTCGAATCATGTTAACCGGGCCCGGACCGGTCCCAACCGGGTTCATGGCCGGGTCGGGCCGACTGGCTGCCTTAGCTGAGATTGTTCCGGCCCTAGGCCGGACCTGGCAGTTAGTCGGGTCGACCCAGGCCCGCCATGTGGCAGCCGGGAAACGGGCCGCCCTGCCCATTTGCTACCCTGATATGGATGGATTGTTGAAGTTGCAAAAAAAGGTTCAAATTAATTCAAATTGTAGTGGCCGATCTCCTCTATATTATATTAACCTTCACTTGTATTTTTGCTCCATAACACAAAAGTATCCGGCACCTTAAAGTTGCTCTGGTCCAATTATTATCCCACTATATAAACTCCAACACTCTCATCTCCAACAAATTGGTATCAGAGCGCAAGGAAGATGGTCATCCCTATAAGCTTCACCTTTCCGATACTAAAGCTCGAGAAGGAATACACGACATAGTCGATCCACATGGAGGCGGTGCTTAGCGCATATGATGTTTGGAGTGTCGTCAAAGATGGCTACACGCGACCGCAAGAAGGAACGACTTTATCGAGGAACGAGTGGACGATTTTGAGGAAGAATGAAAGGATGGATGGCTCGCTCGAGCCACTATTCTTTCCGGCATCAATGACTCCACCAAACAAAAGGACATCACCGCCGTTACTTCTAAAGAGATGTGGGAGAAAATCCAAAACATTTTCAAAGGAACCGAGAAGGTGAAGACATACTTGTGAGAGTTGGGTGGTCCATAAGCACCTCCTTAAATGTCCCTACTCATTAGAGTATCGTGACTAGACATCGATATTCCATAGTAGACTGGTGTATACATTTCTAGAAACTGGCAAGGGACGGTGGCAGGTCTCATAACCATTGGTGTTTTGCACATAAGATTCTATACAGGTGCTCACTGGAGGTGAGTACGCCTAAGGGGCTCGCCGAGAACTTCTAAATGGTACTATACCTATCGTCAGATAGCAGTTCTTAGTTGACATGAGTACAGGTATTTTGTTGACCGAAGATCATCATTTATCTTATGTAAGTTCCCATTGTACTTAGATTACTACCCTACCACGGCTCTACTGAGTCATGCAAACAGGTTTTAGTTGGGTACAGTTCAGAACCATACGGAGGAAGTGAACGATCGTCAGGAATTCGTCTCTCCCGATATAGGGAGTCGATGTCATGCTGTGTTCGATTGGCCATCACCATAAGTCCCTTGTTTACCGCCGAAAACGGAGACTTACTGGGATGTGACGTCTTGTCTGAATTTGGGGGCTGTTCCCCTCCGAACGGCGGCCGACGACGCTGAGGACGTCTTGCCTGAGGTTCGGGGCAGATGCTAATTGGTGCTATCCGTCTACCTCTCTGAAGATGCCAAGTTGATTTATGGCACCGTGTTTCGGAGGTTTAGGCGGATGCGGCTGATGTAGCAGATTTCGTCAGATTCCCACTTGCTTGAGGGGTTTTTGATTGTGGGGACGCTCTTCCCTGCAGGCGCAAGCCTCTGCAGTTAATTACGCTACCACATCGCAGTAACAACTTTCTCCTTCTCCAGAATTTCACTTCGTGTCGTGGGTGTTTGTTTTGTTTGTGGTTGCCCGTGGATTGTATACGGAGACTGAGTAATGCCGTCGCCCGTAGGACGTGGATTAGTCCAAATCCGTATTTACTTAGATTTGGGTTTGGTGTTTTTAGTTTAAGGATACATTAGCCGTATTGAACCTAAGATCAACTTAAACATTCGTTAAGGATACGTTAGTCCTGTTTGAGACTAAGATCAACTTAACGTGGTGATCCGTTTAATATATGGCCGTCAGGACCCATCACCTTTCTGACGTCGTTGAAGGATTACAACGATAGATATCAGAGGAGTTCAGAGATGTACCCTTGAACCAAAGTCGATTTGGGAGTTTTATAGTCCATTTAAATGTTTAAGGATACGTTAGCCGTATTTAGGGCTAAGATCAACTTAAACGGGACCGTTTAGATCCGGTAAAAGAGCATTTTGAGACTATATTGTTCCAGTTTAGGGACGTAGTGGTCCATGTTCCAGTTTAGGGACGTGGTGGTCTATATTCCAGTTTACGGACGTAGTGGTCCATATTCCAGTTTAGGGACGTAGTGGTCCATCATTAGTTTAAGGACGTTTCAGTCCATCATTAGTTTAAGGACGTTTCGGTCCAACATTCCCATTTTGGGATGAATATTAGTTTAAGGACGTTTCGGTCCAATATTAGTTTAAGCACGTTTCGGTCCATCGTTAGTTTAAGGACGTTTCGGTCCACAAGTTTAAGGACCCCGCAGTCCATATTGATGTGTGTGGTCGTCGGGACCCGTCACCTCTCTGACGACGTTGAATGATTACAATGACATGTGTCAGAGGAGCTCGGAGATGTACCCTCGAACCGGATGTAAATTGATTTAGAGAGCAGCCGTGCTCAGTCAATTTAATTTGAGGACTTATGGCCACGACTGGGCTAAGTCCAGTTTTGTCTTTGGCTTATTGGACCTGTGCTAGGGCCTTGCCCCTTTACTGCATTATTTTTCTTTGTTTTGGTTGGGCTCCGCCCTTTTATAAATGATGCAGAGCATCTATTGTGTTTGGGCTCTGCCCTTTTTAAAATGCATAGCATTTTTGATTAGGCCTGTTGGGCCTTTTAATTGGGCTCTGTCCCTTTTCTTTAATAATGCAGAGCATTAAATACTCTGACAGTGCCCCACGTGGCTTGTCAGGCGCTTTGCGCCAAGTAATGAGCGCAAACTCATATAGTGGTGACACGTGTCACGCTCTGGTGAGCGCAAGCGCAACAGCGCAGTGCACCGTGTCAGTGCGCTGCGCTGCTGCGCTACTGACATGTGGCGCTTCCTGGTGGCTTGCGCCAACACAGGAGCGCAATAGCGCAGTTCTTGCAAGTGCAGAGCACTGTTTTATCTTTTGATCGATTTTAAATCAAAGAAAAACAAATTTTTCTTGTTTTCAAGGAACCAATGGTTCATAAGCAAGTGCAAAGCACTATTATTAGTTAGTTTTCTTTCTTATTGAAGATCATTGATCTTGTTCTTAGATCAATAATCTGTTTTTAAGAGAATTTTCTCTTTTTCTGAAGGTTTTTACCTCTTTTGTTCTTGAGGAGTTCTTCAGAGTTCTTTTTTTTCCAGAAAATGTTGATACTTTTGAATTGAGGTCTAGGGGTCTTTTTATAGTGCCTATAAATTAGTTAAATTTGTTAGAGAGATCTTTCTCTGAGTGATTTGGGGAATTTCCCCCACCGTTGGATCTTTGATCCAAGGGCTTCTGTTTTACAGAAGGCAATCTTCTTGTTTTTAAAAAGAACAGAAAGATCTTTTTAGAATTTTAATTCTGTTTGGCGCAAGCGCCCCAGCCCGTGACACGTGTCGCGCAGCGCACAGCGCAGCGCAACTGCGCTGACGCAACTGCGCTGACACGTGTCGCGCAGCGCACAGCGCAGCGCAACTGCGCTAGTGCAACTGCGTTGCTACGTGGCGCGCAGCGCAGAGCGCAGGCCAGCTGAAGCGTTGCTTCTTTAATTAAAGTTTGAATTTTCAAAGTAGAGCTTTGCTCTGATTGGGGGAAGATGAAGCGTTGCTTCATCTCCCGCCTCAGAATTTGAACAGAGTTTTGCTCTGATTGGGGTAAACAAATGCCCCCCACCGTTGCGCTTATGTGGCGCCAAACGTGAGCGCAACGGTGGCGGAATTCCAACCGTTGCAGCAACTTTGGAAGTTGAAAGGGCACTTGATGCCTATAAATAGGACCTTTGGTCCTTCTCAGATGATCATCATCTCCAAAAATTCTATTTTTCAGAATCTCAGAGCCCTGCTCTTGTTTTTAAGAACTCTTAGATTTTCTTTAAAAGGAACTATTTAGGTATGAGTTAGTCTTGAATTAAATCAATTTTAATTAATAGAGCTTTGCTCTTATAGATCTTTGATCTAAAGAAAACCCATCTGGGGTTTCACCAATAGAGCCTTGCTCTCAAGAATTTGTTTCAGGGTTTCTTGACCCATGAACAGAACCTTGCATCTTTGTCAAGACATAGATTTCTTTGATCTAAAAATGAGATGAACTCTTAAGAGTTTGAGTATGGATAATGAAAATTAAAAATGGAGTTTTGTATTTAAAGGATTACATCATCTTTTAATAATAATGATCTCAGAGTTCTTGGCGGACTTCTTCAAATTTCCATTATTATGGCATCAGATAGGCATCACCCCTATTCGTAGAGCATTGCTCTCGAGGAGTTTAACTCTTTGTGCTCATTTTTTAACAAGAATTCGCCTAATCAGTCGGTCTGCTAATTTTGCTGATCTTCTTTCACAGGAACAATGGACGCCCATATGTATGGTCTTAACGAGATCATCTCTTACGGGGACATACGCCGACTTGGCCGCTCTTAAAATCGAGAGTTCACAAACGCGGAGTGTGCTGAAATTATGAGCCGCTTCGACGCGTACAACAGTCCTCTGCTTCCCCGGCGTTCCTCCCTTCTTAAGCTTATCGTGGGAGCCATCTAGGAAGCGCTTCCCCTGTTCTGTTCCGGTGTGCCGCTTAGGGCGCTGGATGCCGCTGAGGATAAGGTGCACTCGGTGTACCTGTTGAACTTTATCTCAAAGAGACGGCGAGACAGTCTTATCGATCTCTTGCACGAGGTTTTTCAACAGTCTGCCATACTCGCTGCTTATCGGAGGGTGGAAGACATCAGGGGGGACCCTGACGCTTGTGCTCGCGAAATAAAGCACACTAGGATGGTCCACGAGGCTTGGAAAATCATAGATAGGGTCGCTTTTGAATTCCTCAATCCATGCCCTGGATCTGAGGTTATTCCATTGTAACTTTTGTTTATTGTTTTTATGACTGTAAGAACTTCGGGCGATATTAATGGAATTTTTTTTATCCCAGCTTGTCTTTATTATATATCTTTTGTCCTGAGTCTTTTTGCCTATGCATGAATGAATGTGTCTTGAACGTTTGATCAAATTTAAATCGGATGCTCTGTCTGTTGCTTTTCTTCTTTCTCAGCATGTCGTCACAATTAGCAGGTAATAAAGTAAGCTTCTTGATTTCTTCACGAGATAGCGAGGGCTTAGGCCGCAGGTTCAGATCCGCCGCCTAAGACTTTTCAACTCTATGAGCCGTGAGGGTCTCGTAGAGGTTTTTCTCCCTACGGATCGAGAGGATTTCGTAGGTGGGTTTTCTCCTTAGGAATCGTGAGGATTCCTAAGTGTGTTTTCTCTTGTAAGTCGTAAGGATCCTATAAGAGAATTTTTTTTTCTTGCGAGTCGTGAGGACCCGCAAGTGATGGGTGAAGTTGTCCTTATCCGCATTTCATGGAGTCAGGAGTTTTTGCTCTGGATGTTTCACACGGGGTCAGGATTGACATAAGCCGCGTTCCATGTAGCCAGAAATTTTTGCTCTAGATGCTTCTTACGGGTTCACTGCCGTGTTCGGCAAGGACTAGGTTCCGCTCTGGATGCTTCGCACGGGTTCACTGCCGTGCTCGGCGAGGACTAGGTTCCGCTCTGGATGCTTCACACGGGTTCATTGCCGTGCTCTGCGAGGACCAGGATCCGCTCTGGACGTTTTCCACGGGGTCAGGATTGACATAAGCCGCTTTCCACGTAGCCAGGAATTTTTGCTCTGGATGTTTCACACGGGGTCAAGATTGACATAAGCCGCGTTCCACGTAGCCAGGAATTTTTGCTCTGGATGTTTCATACGGGGTCAAGATTGACATAAGCCGCGTTCCACGTAGCCAGGAATTTTTGCTCTAGATGCTTCCCACGGGTTCACTGCCGTGTTCGGCGAGGACTAGGTTCCGCTCTGGATGCTTCGCACGGGTTCACTGCCGTGCTCTGCGAGGACCAGGATCCGCTCTGGACGTTTTCCACGGGGTCAGGATTGACATAAGCCGCTTTCCACGTAGCCAGGAATTTTTGCTCTGGATGTTTCACACGGGGTCAGGATCGACACAAGCCGCGTTCCACATAGCCAGGAATCTTTTGCTCTGGATGTTTCACACGGGGTCAGGATTGACATAAGCCGCGTTCCACGTAGCCAGGAATTTTTGCTCTAGATGCTTCCCACGGGTTCACTGCCGTGTTCGGCGAGGACTAGGTTCCGCTCTGGATGCTTCACACAAGTTCATTGCCGTGCTCTGCGAGGACCAGGATCCGCTCTAGACGTTTTCCACGGGGTCAGGATTGACATGAGCCGCTTTCCACATACCAGGAATTTTTGCTCTGGATGTTTCACACGGGGTCAGGATTGACATAAGCCGCGTTCCACGTAGCCAGGAATTTTTGCTCTAGATGCTTCCCACGGGTTCACTGCCGTGTTCGGCGAGGACTAGGTTCCGCTCTGGATGCTTCACACGGGTTCATTGCCGTGCTCTGCGAAGACCAGGATCCGCTCTGGACGTTTTCCACGGGGTCAGGATTGACATGAGCCGCTTTCCATGTACCAGGAATTTTTGCTCTGGATGTTTCACACGGGGTCAGGATTGACATAAGCCGCGTTCCACGTAGCCAGGAATTTTTGCTCTAGATGCTTCCCACGGGTTCAATGCCGTGTTCGGCGAGAACTAGGTTCCGCTCTGGATGTTTCGCACGGGTTCACTGTCGTGCTCTGCGAGGACCAGGATCCGCTCTGGACGTTTTCCACGGGGTCAGGATTGACATAAGCCGCTTTCCACGTAGCCAGGAATTTTTGCTCTGGATGTTTCACACGGGGTCAGGATTGACATAAGCTGCGTTCCACGTAGCCAGGAATTTTGCTCTAGATGCTTCCCACGGGTTCACTGCCGTGTTCGGCGAGGACTAGGTTCCGCTCTGGACGCTTCGCACGGGTTCACTGTCGTGCTCTGCGAGGACCAGGATCCGCTCTGGACGTTTTCCACAGGGTCAGGATTGACATAAGCCGCTTTCCTCGTAGCCAGGAATTTTTGCTCTAGATGTTTCACACGGGGTCAGGATTGACATAAGCCGCGTTTCACGTAGCCAGGAATTTTGCTGATTGTATCCGCATTTCACGGAATAGAGGTTTGACTGTTGGTGATGTGTATATCGCCGAGCCATGGGACTAGGGGTTGCCGCTGCTCCGCTTTGTTTGAAGTTGTGTCCGTCGTTACGAGACGAGTGTTGGGATGATCTCTAGGTCGCTTGCGGCTCGTCGAGATTTAGCTTCTTTCTTTGATGGAACCTGGGGGGTGAAGTATGATCACTTCTTTGTTTATGCCCTTGGATTGTATATAGAGTGTGATGTAACATCACCTGTAGGGCGTAAATTAAAACCTTTTTTTTCGCGATGCTCTATCATTTCAGCTTTTATATCGCGAAGGTCGCGATTGCCCTATCATTTTGGTTATTTTTCGCGGTGCCCAATCATTTCGACTATTTATTTCATTTCCACTCGCTGCTTTTTATTGCGAATTGCCCCATCATTTCGGCTATTTTGCGTGCATACATTTTTACTTGCTGATTTTTATTGCAAGTTGCCCCATCATTTCGGCTATTTTGCGTGCATACATTTTTACTTGCTGATTTTTATTGCAAGTTGCCCCCATCATTTCGGCTATTTCGTATGCATGTGCGTCTCGCTGGCTTTTTGCCGTAAATCTAAAATTAGACACCGATTTAGGCATCAACACCGCTACTACTGGGATATTGCCATGAGCGAATCATCATTTGCCTCTGTCGATGTCGAACAAAGGTGGCTTAGCGAACAGGGTTAGGGTCCTGTCGACTAAGGCTTTTAACTTCATGAGCCATAAGGGTCTCACAAAGGTTTCTCTTCCTACAAGTCGTGAAGATCTTATAGGTGCATTTTCTCCTCAGGAATCGTGAGGATTCCTAAGTGTATGTTCCTCTGTAAGTCATAAGGATCCTACAGGAGGGTTTTCTCCTTGTAAATCGAGAGGACCTACAAGGGTTGTTCATCATGCGTACATGTCCCCAATCGCGGACGAAACTTGATTAGGGAAATGTTTATTCGCGCCCGTGGATTGTATACAAGGGTCAGTATTGAGCCACTTGTAGGGCAATATCGAAGATTGTGGAGTTTGCTTAAGCACAGGTTTAGGTCTCCGTAACTTAAGACTTTCAAATCTTATGAGCCGTGAGGGTCCCATAAGAGAGTTCTCCTTACGAGTCGTGAGGATCTCGCAAGTGTATTTTCTCCTTAGGAATCGTGAGGATCCCTAAGTGTGTTGCTTCCTTGTGAGTCGTAAGGATCTCACGCGGGTGGTTTCTCCTTACAAGGTCGAGAGGACTCTGTAAGTGTCTTTTAACGAGGTTGCGCCCTTTCGGGTTTTCACAAACACTCGCCGGTAGTCCTGCTGTTTTTACTCACGGAGCCCTTTCGGGTTTTCATCCGTGCCCATTTTGCTTATGGACGTACCGTTTCTTTATCCTTTATATATATATATATATTTTTTCTCTCTCTCTTTTTTTTACGAGGTCGCGCTCTTTCGGGTTTTCACGAACACTCGCCGGTAGCCCTGCTGTTTTTACTCACGGAGCCATTTCAGGTTTTCATCCGTGCCCATTTTGCTTATGGACGTACCGTTTTTTTTTATTGCGAGTAGGGGATTCGGGATCTGATTCCAATCTTAGCATCAGTATCGCTGCGACTGGAATATTGCCAGGAGCGAATCATCATTTGCCATGACAGGACTTAGAGTTTGATACCGGTCTAGGCATCAGCATCGCTACAACTGGGATATTGCCAGGAGCGAATCATCATTTGCCATTGTCGATGTCGAACAAAGGTGGCTTAGCGACCAGGGTTAAGGTCCTGTCGGCTAAGGCTTTTGACTTCATGAGCCGTAAGGGTCTCACAAAGGTATTTCTCCCTACAAGTCGTGAGGATCTCGTAGGTATATTTTCTCCTTAGGAATCGTGAGGATTCCTAAGTGTATGTTCCCCTGTAAGTCGTAAGGATCTTACAAAAGGGTTTTCTCCTTATCAGTCGAGAGGACTTATAAGGGTTGTTCACCATATGGACATATACCCAGTCACGGATGGGACTTGGTGAGGGAAATGTTTTTTCGCGCCCGTGGATTGTATACAAGGGTCAGTATTGAGCCACTTGTAGGGCAATATCGAAGGTTGTGGGGGGTTTGCTTAAGAACAGGTTCAGGTCTCTGTAACTTAAGACTTTCAAATCTTATGAGCCGTGAGGGTCTCATAAGAGAGTTCTCCTTACGAGTCATGAGGATCTCGCAAGTGTATTTTCTCCTTAAGAATCGTGGGGATCCCTAAGTGTGTTGCTCCCTTGTGAGTCGTACGGATCTCACGCGGGTGGTTTCTCCTTACAAGGTCGAGAGGACCCTATAAGTGTCTTTTAACTAGGTTGCGCTCTTTCGGGTTTTCACAAACACTCGCCGGTAGTTCTGCTGTTTTTACTCACGGAGCCCTTTCGGGTTTTCATCCGTGCCCATTTTGCTTATGGACATACCGCTTTTGTTTTTACGAGGTCGCGCCCTTTCGGGTTTTCACGAACACTCGCCTGTAGCCCTGCTGTTTTTACTCACGGAGCCCTTTCGGGTTTTCATCCGTGCCCATTTTGCTTATGGACATACCGTTCTTATCATTTTTTCTATCTCGTCAGCCCAAGGACGTTGCGGTAGTAGTTTAAAGACGTTTCGGTCGTTCATTAGTTTAAAGACGTTTCGGTCGTTCATTAGTTTAAGGACGTTTTGGTCCGTCATTAGTTTAAGGACATTACGGTCCGCTGTTAGTTTAAGGACGTTTCGGTCCGCTGTCGCCGTATTCGAGGCGAATCTCTAGTTTACTGACTTTTTGGTCTATGGGGCTTTCTCTATGACCGAGCATGATGCCCCCGATGTATTTATCTTTTTAGGAGCATGAGGCTGTGGTAGGCTCACCTTACAGTCTTCAAACAGCGCGAAGTTTCCCTGCTGGTGTTGGTCTTCAACCCAGTTTTTGAAGGTGTAGCAGTTTTCAATCAGATGACCCAATACTTGGTGGTAAGGGCAGTAATTAGGATCGTTGACGTCATTCAGTTGCAGCTGGTGTTTCGGTTCCGGTAGAGTGATAAGCCTGTTATGCACTGCCACTTCGAACAGCCTCCTTGTTTCACCCTGGGGAAATGAGTAAGGACGTTTCAACCTCTCTTCGAGGGACGGGCGTGGTCGCGGATTGTTTTGGCGAACAACCGGTCTAGGGCCACTCGATTGCTGTTGAATGTTGGTCTCGAGGGCTGTTTTTTCCTTTCCTTTATCTTTTGTGCTCGATCCTTTATTTGCGGGGCCGAGATTTTTTCCGAGCAGCGTGCGTTTGCACGGCTGAACGTTCTCGCAACTCCTCAATTCTTTCATTTTCGAAATAGATTCCTTAAGGAGAAGGTTGAGGGCAGCTTCTTCCTCAGAGTCGCTTCCAAAGGTGATAATTTGCGATCCCTTGGAGTCGGCTATATGACGGTCGTCGTCGGCTCTTTTGCGCTCATCTATCGCATTTTTTCGACGTCTACGAGCTTCACATTTTGTCCTGTCGAAGTGTTGCTTTTGAGCGACATACCCCTGCCACCAACAGTTAAAGGATTCGCAGTCTTCAGTAGGATGTATGATCTTCCGATGATATAAGCAGAAGTTAGGATGCATCTCTACTCTACCGAAAGTATTTTCTTCAGAGGGCGGTAGCTTCATTCCCGCTGATAGGGCTTTGGCGAACCTTTTCCTCGTCTTGAATTTGTTTTTATACGCAGTGGATGGCTTTTGATTTGACGGGAGTGTCTTGGCTCTTTCCAGTATGACCATCTCACGCTCTTGATTGGCTTTTGCTTTCAGGCGAATTTCATTCAGGAAGATATCGATCAACTCGTCTGACGGCCGTAGAATTTCCGGCTCAGGGTTCGCCCTTGGTTTCTCGGCGCAAGGAGCCTCTTCATCATCCGCCAGTGAATGAGAGATCACATGACAAGTCGCTACGTAGTCTTCGGATTCGTCTGATGGGTTTTCTCCATCGTTTTCGTCCTTGACAAAAGAACAAGCTGCCCCCATCGTGTCCGTCCTATTTGGAGTGTACGGCTGGGGTGGATTTACCTTCCACTTTTCAGATAGGGTAAACTTGCCTTGTAGGTATTGATCTTCAATCCATCCCTTGAAGACGAAGCAATCCTCAATCGGATGGCTTGCCGTTTGATGATAAGGGCAATAATTGGGGTTATTCGCCTCGTTGGGTTGTGGCGATTGCCTTGGATTCGGCAAGTTGATAAGCCTGTTGCGCACAGCCAGCTCGAACAGCTTCTTCGTCTTATCCCGCGGGAATGAGTAGGGGCGCCTCATTTTCTCAATATAGAACCGCCGTCTCTCTCCCGATTGATCTGCTAGCTTTGGGGTGCTGGGTTGCGGATGAGCATTCGCAACGAATGTTGCCTTCCCTCTACCCTTGTCGTTCCGCGGTTCTGGCTTTGGGGGAGAAGGTCTGTGGCCCATTTGATCCATCTGGGCCAGCTTGTCGATCAAAGCCTGGAATGTGGTCGGCTTAAAGAACATCATGAACTGAGAGATAGTGGCATGAGGGTCTAGGGTACCCACAAACATGCCCACCGCAGGCGCTTCTTCAATGCGTTCTTCGCATTTCGACCACAAGTTTCGCCAGCGTATAGCGTACTGGACCCACGTCTCGCCCGGCCTTACCCTGGCATTAATCAACGCTGTTATCGGGGCCCGTTCGCTGGCGCTCGCGAATCGCTGAGTGAATAGCAACTCCATTTCAGCGAACGTCTTGACAGAATCGTTCGGGAGTTCGGAATACCATTCGAACGCTGTTTCTGACAAGCTGCCAACGAATTGGCGAAGCATCAATTTGTCATCGCCTCCAGTGTTGCCGCATAAGGCCCTGAATTGAAAGACATGCTGATGCGGATTCCCTGTCCCTTTATATACGTGGAACTTAGGGATCGTATATCCCGGCGGGTAACTGATTTGGTCATACCAGCCCGGATAGGGTCGTCCAGTTCTAACAGTTTGCCCAGCCACTTCACTCGCCTGATGAGCTCGTATTTGCTGAGCTATATAGTCATCCAGTGCGGCCTTGGAAATGGTTTCTTCCTTGGCTGCTGACAGAGCCGGAGGAGGATTAGGTGTCTCCCCTCTGTCATCTCCAACAATGATAGGAGGGTCTTCAGCTGGAGAGTCCGGCTGTAACATCATCCCTACCATATCTTGGAAGAGGAGCGCCATCTGTTTTATGTTAGCTGCTTGCTCTTCGGCTTCTTTGTCCTTCTTTTCGAGGACTCTGCGTAGATAGTCAGCGTCAGTTTCTTGTTCATGGCGCCGCTCTGATGATACTTCCGAACTTTCTTTCGGTTCGGTAAGTGCAGCCATCACAGTCATCATTTCCTGAAGCTTCTGTTGCTGCTCCTGGGCTTTTGTCATGGATCGGGTAAGCGACCGGTGGCCCGTCAAAGCGCGGCTTTCCTCCTTTCCAGAAGCCATATAAACAGTGTGCACCACCATGCCCCCAGATTTGGGGCGTTTGTGTTCAGCGCTTTTACGGTGTGCCTTGTTCACAGGGGATTTTTGCGGCCTCCTTCTCTTTTGAGTGATTGGCGTTGAGGGTGTTGCTGCAGTAGACACCCGAATAGCCGTTGCTTCTTCTGGCCTGACAGAGTAGTCTTTCTCCTGCCGAACCTCCGTCTTTTTCTGTCGGTGGAGATAGTTTTCATCAATCACCGACTCTTGAACCTGTCACCAGACTTTGTGTAAATTTTAGAGGACAGCCTTTGAGTGCGCTGCTCTATCTTCTTTTCTGGAACTCTCTCCGTAGGTGGGGGAGGTCTTTTTAGTGTAGCGGTTGGAGAGTTCTTACGTACCCTCTTCAGCAATTCAAAGCTTTTCCCAGTTGGAACAGCAGCGTTGACTTCCACCACTGGAGCAGGTGGAGTTAGCCCTGAGGGGGAGTTGCCTCCTGCCTTCCTCACTCGTCGCCAATGGCGACGTTGAGCATGACGAGCCGTTGGGACTGGCTCGGAGATAGAGACAGCTTCTTTTTGCCCCCTGTCTGAATGAGGCGCTGCTGGTGTTAACCTCTTAAAGACTGAGGTTGTCCTTTGAGGGGAGATATCCAATCTGTCAAAGACAGATCCTCGTGCAGGGGCTGAAGCAGGAATAGTCAGCCTTGAAAAGACCGACTCTTTGACGGGAGAAGCCGCCTTAACGACTTCCGGAGCAGCGGCTGTTGCCCTTCTTGGGATAGCCATTTTAGAGTTCATGGGCTTCTTAGCGGGCCCCTCAGAGTTCTGATTCATCCTGGCGAAGACAGAGGCTGTTGGTTTGGTAGCGGACGACCCGTTGACAGGGGCCGTCATAGCAGTGAGCCGGTCAAAGACCGACTTCTTGTTTGCTTCTGGTGCAGGTATTGGCATAGAGAAGCTTGCAAGTGGGATCATGGTCCCGAAAAACAGGCCGGTGGTGGCCTGGGTCACCTGTTCTACCGGCAGAGCGAGGAAGGAGGCCGCTTGAGGCCCATATGCTACACCTCCAGGTGAGGTGGAGCGTCCGTTGCAGTGGCACTTCGAGCCGTTCGTGCAGTTAGAGGCCATTGATGCTTGAGTTCTGCGCCAGACAAAAGACCCAATCTTAGTAACTTGCAACCCAAAGGCAACCATTAACAAACCGCGATTTGTTCACGAAGACGACACACAAAGTGTGGAGTGGAAAGAGGAAAAGGTCCCACCGGGCGTGCCAGAATCTGTTCCCCTCCGAACGGCGACTGTCACGACCCGCAGGGTACGGAACGTGACTGGCACTTAAGTTTACGAAACGTCTAAAGGCGTCCGTAAAATAAGTAAGCCAAAGCCCAGAAAACAAAACCAATGAAGCAAAAGAGTGAAGAAAACCCAATCATTTGAAAGCAAGTTATCAAATAAGTCATGTAAAACCCTTTTTAAAAACAATACCAATTTTTCCCGAAAATTTCGGCAGAGTCTCCTTTGTAAATACTGGCCCCCAAAAATGGGTACAACAAAATATATACATGAATCCAACAAAATAGGGCATCCCCAAGCGGGAGCTAGCTCTTCGCCATAAGGCGGTCACAAATCCCACGCAATGTAAATGACAATAAGCATAATAATCATAAGGAAGCATGAAAAAGTAGCATGTCGGCTCAAGTGAGCTCGACCCCAAAATACAGCATAAAATCCACAAACCTCACAGTCTCATCTCTAGGTCAATGTACAATAATCTGGTAGAAACAGTAGATGGAGTACACTAGATACAAGAATATACAAGGTGGTACAAAAATAATAACATAACCGACCTATGAGCAAATCTCGAGCTCAGGCAAAAGAGGCAAAAGACAAGTGCGCCCGCCGCTACTGAACTGACGGAGCGGACCTGCAAAAGACTGTGGCACAACGGGGGTGAGTTGCCAACTCGTGAGTAATAAATAACATCTGCAAAGGCTATCGTATGCATGCACACAAGCATCCTAGCTTCTAAAATACAGGTATGACTGGATGCACTAGCAGGTGTGTATATCATATCAGTGTGCTAATATGTATGCAACATGAAAATCTGAGGTCTCAATAGGTATATATAAGAAACATTTTATCTCTTTTTGTTTTTGAAACTCTTTTAGAATGCCAGCATAATGTCAATGAATCGACGAAAATCGGTGTCCAGCAACGACACCCAAAAGCTGTCTTAAATCTCATAAATGTATCTCAGGCCTCAGCCGTCCGGCTGACCCATCTCAAATATCAATATCTCATCATATAGCGGCCACGGTCGGTATCCTCTGGATATCCGCCGTCCCAAACAGTCACCGGTAGGTAATCCGTCCCCTGCCAGGCTCAACGTCATCACCACATTCCTCTTGCCCCGGGGTACCTTACCGGGCCCACCATGTACCCGTGCCGGTTCCTCCACTCCTCGACACGGATTTCCAAATCCACAGCAAACTCATGGTGGACGACACTTACATCACTAGAAAACCGCAATTTACATGTTTTAAAAAATATCATAAGTTTGGAAATTTTGCGGCTTTCCCCCGAAATCCAGCAATATCATAAAATCTCAAGAAATCCTCATAAGTGCATATATCAATGATAATGAATGCGTATGATATCAATAATCAAGTTGCGATGTGTGATTAATGTATTAAGCATGAACAATGAATATGATGAAGTACATGCACATGAATAGCAATCCTACGGTTTCATTTTAAGGAAATAGCACAATTTAAGTATCAATTAGTAAAAGGTTTAAATTAAAGGTTATCTAGTGTGGTGGCATGGCAATTACCAGGGTGTGTGTGTAAACATGAATAGTGCTCGTGCTGCATATAAAAACCTGGTAATGGTGCATGTGTCCTACAATTGAGTTTGCGTATATGGGTATAACATATTGATCTAATTGCAGCAATTATCATGCCAGTAATATTATTCTAATGTCACAAGTGGTTATCCCGTTTACTATTGTTCAGTTTACTAAATCTATCGGGCGACTTGCGTCATCCAAACGATCGTCCCCCGTAGATGTTAAATCTACTCACCGGGATCCCTGGCTAGCTGTGTCCAATCACCGCCTTTCCCTTTCGCGCCGCGTCTGACGTCTCCGCGACCGAACCTGGAATTTACATCAATACCAAATATAAGGTTACATATCAAGAACGACGCAAAACCCCAACGAAACTACTAAAGTTCGCTAACTAGGTACAACGTGCGCAAAGTGCGCGGAACACACGCGAAAATCGCAAAAACTGCCAAAAACGCCGATTTGGGTCGCCCGGCAAAACTAAAACCCGACTACCCAAAAACCGCACTCACGCATCCTAAAAGTCGTAGGACAAGCCAACACAATCATCAAGATGTCACAATTAATTCATCACATAATTTTATACAAAACTAGTAAGCATTGCGTCCCAAAATCGGTGCAAAATCGCCGATTTGCGACAAAACGACTACAATATAGCATAATTACCCAAGCACACTACAAGCAATCTACAAACACTAATTACAACACAATAGCAATGATTCCAATCCTATTTCCATAAACAACCATTTCTTGAATCATAAGCTAGCAAGCTAGAAATTGTAATTTGATGCAAACATCGACAATCTAGCGACAAAGTTAACACCATCCAACACCAACATCCAAACTAACCAAATTTGTTAAAAATCAAAATAAATTACTAAAAATTCATGTTATCACTAGATTATAATTATAATAATTTTAGAGATTAAAATTAGCCCGGAAAAATTTGTATTTATCGCTTATTTAATGTATTTTCTTACCGGCTTAAAATAATATTAAAAAAATTGAAAAATAGGGGAAAATTTTTAAATGACCAAAATTTCATAATTAACTCATTAGCTACTAAAAACAAGTAATTACCTATCCATTTAAGGTATAATTAGCCCTAAACTGCAAAATATCGAGAAAGACGGTTTTCGGAAAAATACCGAATTTTCACCGAATTTCAGGAAAACACCAAAACGAATTTTCAAGACGCTACAGCGACCGACGACGCTGAGGACGTCTTGCCTGAGGTTCAGGGCAGATGCTAATTGGTGCTATCCGTCTACCTCTCCGAAGATGCCAAGTTGATTTACGGCACCGTGTTTCGGAGGTTTAGGCGGATGCGGCCGATGTAGCAGACTTCGTCAGATTCCCCCTTGCTTGAGGGGTTTTTGATTGTGGGGACGCTCTTCCCTGCAGGCGCAAGCCTCTGCAGTTAATTACGCTACCGCATCGCGGTAACAACTTTCTCCTTCTCCAGAATTTCACTTCGTGTCGTGGGTGTTTGTTTTGTTTGTGGTTGCCCGTGGATTGTATGCGGAGACTGAGTAATGCCGTCGCCCGTAGGACGTGGATTAGTCCAAATCCGTATTTACTTAGATTTGGGTTTGGTGTTTTTAGTTTAAGGATACATTAGCCGTATTGAACCTAAGATCAACTTAAACATTCGTTAAGGATACGTTAGTCCTGTTTGAGACTAAGATCAACTTAACGTGGTGATCCATTTAATATATGGCCGTCAGGACCCATCACCTCTCTGACGTCGTTGAAGGATTACAACGATAGATGTCAGAGGAGTTCAGAGATGTACCCTTGAACCAAAGTCGATTTGGGAGTTTTATAGTCCATTTAAATGTTTAAGGATACGTTAGCCGTATTTGGGGCTAAGATCAACTTAAACGGGACCGTTTAGATCCGGTAAAAGAGCATTTGGAGGCTCTATTGTTCCAGTTTAGGGACGTAGTGGTCCATGTTCCAGTTTAGGGACGTGGTGGTCCATATTCCAGTTTACGGACGTAGTGGTCCATATTCCAGTTTAGGGACGTAGTGGTCCATCGCCAGTTTAGGGACGTAGTGGTCCATCATTAGTTTAAGGACGTTTCGAACCATCATTAGTTTAAGGACGTTTCGGTCCAACATTCCCATTTTGGGATGAATATTAGTTTAAGGACGTTTCGGTCCAATATTAGTTTAAGGACATTTCGGTCCATCGTTAGTTTAAGGACGTTTCGGTCCACGAGTTTAAGGACCCCGCAGTCCATATTGATGTGTGTGGTCGTCGGGACCCGTCACCTCTCTGACGACGTTGAATGATTACAACGACATGTGTCAGAGGAGCTCGGAGATATACCCTCGAACCGGATGTAAATTGATTTAGAGAGCAGCCGTGCTCAGTCAATTTAATTTGAGGACTTATGGCCACGACTGGGCTAAGTCCAGTTTTGTCTTTGGCTTATTGGACATGTGCTAGGGCCTTGCCCCTTCACTGCATTATTTTTCTTTGTTTTGGTTGGGCTCTGCCCTTTTATAAATGATGCAGAGCATCTATTGTGTTTGGGCTCTGCCCTTTTTAAAATGCATAGCATTTTTGATTAGGCCTGTTGGGCCTTTTAATTGGGCTCTGTCCTTTTTCTTTAATAATGCAGAGCATTAAATACTTTGACAGTGCCCCACATGGCTTGTCAGGCGCTTTGCGCCAAGTAATGAGCGCAAACTCATATGGTGGTGACACGTGTCATGCTCTGGTGAGCGCAAGCGCAACAGCGCAGTGCACCGTGTCAGTGCGCTGCGCTGCTGCGCTACTGACACGTGGCGCTTCCTGGTGGCTTGCGCCAACACAGGAGCGCAATAGCGCAGTTCTTGCAAGTGCAGAGCACTGTTTTATCTTTTGATCGATTTTAAATCAAAGAAAAACAAATTTTTCTTGTTTTCAAGGAACCAATGGTTCATAAGCAAGTGCAAAGCACTATTATTAGTTAGTTTTCTTTCTTATTGAAGATCATTGATCTTGTTCTTAGATCAATGATCTATTTTTAAGAGAATTTTCTCTTTTTCTGAAGGTTTTTACCTTTTTTGTTCTTGAGGAGTTCTTCAGAGTTCTTTTTTTTTTCCAGAAAATGTTGATGCCTTTGAATTGAGGTCTAGGGGTCTTTTTATAGTGCCTATAAATTAGTTAAATTTGTTAGAGAGATCTTTCTCTGAGTGATTTGGGGAATTTCCCCCATCGTTGGATCTTTGATCCAAGGGCTTCTGTTTTACAGAAGGCAATATTCTTGTTTTTAACAAGAACAGAAAGATCTTTTTAGAATTTTAATTCTGTTTGGCGCAAGCGCCCCAGCGCGTGACACGTGTCGCGCAGCGAATAGTGCAGCGCAACTACGCTTGCGCAACTGCGCTGACACGTGTCGCGCAGAGCACAGCGCAACTGCGCTGACACGTGTCGCGCAGAGCACAGCGCAACTGCGCTGACACGTGTCGCGCAGTGCACAGCGCAGCGCAACTGCGCTGCCACGTAGCGCGCAGGCCAGCTGAAGCGTTGCTTCTTTAATTAAAGTTTGAATTTTCAAAGTAGAGCTTTGCTCTGATTGGGGGAAGATGAAGCGTTGCTCCATCTCCCGCCTCAGAATTTGAACAGAGTTTTGCTCTGATTGGGGTAAACAGGGGCAAATACTATTTGGAACATATCCATCCACCTCTCCGAAAATACCAAGTTGATTTATGACACTGTATATCAAATGTTTGGACAGATGCGACTGATATAGCATGACTTATCAGATTCCTCTTCTTTAAGGGTTTTTTTATTGTGGGGACGCTCTTCCTTGCAGATGAAAGCTCTTACAGTTAATTATGTTATCGAGTTGCGATAACAACTTTCACTTGATCCAGTAGGTCATTTCGTGTCGTGTTATATATATAGTTTATTATGGTTGCACATGGATTGCATACGGAGACTGGTTTATGTCGTCGCCCGTAGGGCGCGGATTAGTCTAAATCCGTTTATATTAGATTTGAAGGTTTTGAATTTAGGATGCAGATCTCATATAAATGAGGTCCATTAGCTCACGGGATATATTGGTTTGATCTAAAAATCGTTAGTCGTATATGAGACTAAGATCGACTTAGGAACAGTGAGCATATGGGCTCCTGATCATCAGATCATATATGAATAGCCCATGGATAGTATACGGTAGTCAATATGGAATCGGTTCGTAGGGCAGAACATATTAGTTTAAGGACGTCGCGGTCCATGGGCGACATGGATGGAATATGGCTTTCTTGTGCTCGTGGATTGTATACAGGGATCAATATGGAGACCAGCCGTAAGGTTAAACAGATATTAGTTTAAGCACATCACGGTCTAATATTAGTTTAGGGAC
Organism: Agapanthus africanus; assembly: GCA_030015575.1. Taxonomy (NCBI): domain Eukaryota; kingdom Viridiplantae; phylum Streptophyta; class Magnoliopsida; order Asparagales; family Amaryllidaceae; genus Agapanthus; species Agapanthus africanus. Next base: position 678,947,750 of record CM057337.1, read on the forward strand.
ATTTCGGTCTATCTTTCATTTTGCGCACACGTGTATAATTTACGTGGCGAAGTGAACGATGGTAACATAAGATATGTAAGTCGATGTCGCGCACGCCGCGGGTTCGTGGGGAGGTGGAATTTACAAAAAATAATTTTTCTTACTTCACAACACCGACTTTAACTTCAGGATTTTTACGGAAACCTTAACTAGCTATATCTATTAAGAGGTTCTAACTACTATGTTAGGATTTGCACCTCCTTGTTTACAAGTCCTTCGGGTCTTCTTCTCTTCCTCCTCCTCTTTTTGAGCTCCTCAAAGATTGGATCGCGCTTGAAACGTTGGCCTCCTCGTGTCGAAGACGATCCACTCGAGAGTATGTACTTCAAGCTCCAACCTCTAAACCGAGGTAACTAAGGTACCTAGTTTGCTAAGCTAGGTAGCTTAGAAGATATAGAGTGTCTAATGGAGTATTTAATCTCAATAGACCTAATGATTCACAACACATGTGAACGCTTTAGGTTTTGAGGAAGAAGGAGAGAAAAACTGGAGAGAGAAAGCAAATGAGCAAATGAACTAGGGTAAAGGCAAGTGAAGAATGGCTCACTCATCATCTCACAAGAACCATGGATTATTTTCCAATTGAAAATAGCAACCATGCTTCAATAGTAAATACAAACCAATAAACAAATGTAATGAGCCATGTTTCATCCCATGCCACAAATATCTCCAATTTCCACCTCATTAATCTATTTCTAAAAATAGATAAACCAAATAATGAAGTGTCTCCTAATAGAAGCATCTCTTGTGAAATTACAAGAATGCCCTCACCGTATATACATACCCGTATCCGTATTCCGAAAAATACGAATATAATGAGATAATAATAATCCAATAATATAATACTAGGATCTGTCTTAAACCAAAGCCCATTAGTATTATCCGTCCGAACAACATCCGTGTAGCCAATACACTTATGTGATCGGAACCCTGCCGTAAAACCATACGGCCTCTACATTGTTTGGCCTGAAGCAGGAAAACCCTCTGTGTGGGACTCTAAAAACTCGACAGTACGCTGGCAGTGGTTTTAACCACAAGTCCGTCAGCGGCACTAGTTGTGCGTAACGGCTACCCTGGTATTTGTCGATAAGAAGGCCGATGATCAAATTTATCCAAACTCCTATCAAGCCTATCTGTGATAATCTCCGTACAGTCCGGTCTGTTTGTCTAAAATACTCGCATATTGGGCCTAGAGAGATGGTAACCGATAGCGCAATAAGTCATGCCAGGGTAGAGCCCAATACACCCTGAGAAACTACTGGAGTACCTACCGGTAAATCTCGCTTTCCCTGACCAGGGACTTTATGTAATGGCTTTTTGAACACAACGCGATATCAATCCCCAATACCGGGAGAGACGAATCTATCTAATCGCTACTGCCTCCAAGTACTTCGGGAGTGCACCCAACTACTACCTGTTTGCATGACTCTTTTGAGCCGTGGTGGGGTAATAATCTAAGTACTGTGGGAACATACTCGAGACGTATAGTGATGTCAAGTCAATGGACTAATCTGTACTCATACCACTCGGGAACTGCTATTTGACGATAGGTATAATACCAACCAGCAGTTTCCAACGAGTCCGTCCAGTGTAACTCATAACCCAATGAGCACATGTATACTATCTCCGGCATGACATACCAATGGCTGTGGGACAGACCATCTCCCATGCTGGGATGAGAAGCGTATACACTAGTCTACTCTGGAGTATCGATACACCGTCTAGATAATCCTACGACTAAGGACCTGTATAAGGACGTGCTTATAGAAAATCCAGCCCCCACTAGTGTTACTGTCATCATAATGCTGGTAGTCAAGCAAAGATCTTAAGGACTCTACCAATATGTATTAGCGATATGCTAAAAGAAACATATACACATATTGAGGTAGAATCAAACCAAGTAGCATACTACCATTTTGATTAAGACAGTTATTATATCTGTGTATATACCAAGCTTCCAAAATGTAATATACAAACCAGTACTATACAATAATAGATTCTAGGGCATATATCACTAACAATCTCCCACTTGCACTAGGGCCATGTATTGGTATATCGCAAACATGTCATCTCGACTAGCCTTTAGAACTGTGTCTGAGGGATGGCCTTTGTGAGTGGATCTGCAGTGTTGTTCTCTGTCTCTACTCTCCGCACCTCGATCTCCTGGCGATCAACGATCTCCCTGATCAGGTGGTACCGCCTTAAGATATGTTTGGATTTCTGATGGGACCTTGGTTCCTTCGCTAAAGCTATAGCCCTGTTGTTGCCACAATACAGAGGTATTGGATCAATAATGGACAGAACCACCTGAAGTTCTGTAATGAACTTCTTCGTCCAGACTACTTCCTTCGCGGCGTCACATGCAGCGATATACTCTGCTTCCATCGTCGAGTCAGCAACGGTGTCCTGCCTGGAGCTCTTCCAACAGACCGCCCCTCCATTGAAGGTAAAGACATAACCCGACATGGACCTGGAGTCATCCTTGTCACTCCGGAAGATAGGGTCGATGAAGGCCTCGATCTGGAGGTCTTCACTGCCGTACACCAAGAACATGTCCTTAGTCCTTCTCAGGTACTTGAGAATGTTTTTAACTGCTGTCCAGTGCTTCTCCCCTGGGTTTGACTGATACCTGCTTAGAACGTTCAGTGCGTAAGCTACATCTGGTCTGATACACAACATCACATACATTATAGAGCCTACCGCATAAGCGTATGGTATAATAGTCATGTGATCCCTTTCCAAATCAGTCTTGAGAGACATCTCTTTGGAGAGGATGATTCCGTGACAAGCCGGTAGATTACCGCGCTTTGAATCTTCCATACTAAATCTTTTCAGTATGGTGTCGATGTACCTTAACTGTGAAAGTCTCAATATCCTTTTAGATCTATCACGATAGATCTGAATCCCCAGAATGTAGGAGACATCACCCAGGTCCTTCATGGAGAACCTTTGTGACAAGAATCATTTGACCGATTGTAGTATAAGAATGTCATTTCCTATCAGGAGAATGTCATCCATGTACAAGACGAGAAATACCACAGTTCTCGCTACAATTTTACTATAAATGAATGGTTCATCTGGATTTTTGATAAAGTCAAATTCCTTGACCGTCTCATCAAAACAGCTGTTCCAACTCCGCGATACCTGCTTTAATCCATAAATAGATCTAAACAACTTGCACACTCTTCCGCTGCTTCCACTCTCTATGAAACCCTCCGGCTGATCCATATAAACACACTCTTCCAAATTTCCATTCATAAAAGCGGTCTTTACGTCCATCTGCCAAACTTCATAATCGTGGAAGGCAGCAATGGCAAGAAGGATCTGAATGGATTTGAGCATAGCCACCGGAGAAAAGGTTTCATCATAGTCCAAACCAGGTCTTTGACGAAAAGTTTTTGCAACAAGTCCAGCCTTATAGGTTTCAACCTGTCCATCTACACCAATCTTCTTTTGGAAGATCCATTTGCAGCCTACGGGTTTTATCCATTCTGGAGCAATGTCCAAAATCCATACTTTGTTGGTGTACATGGACTCCATTTCGGTCCGCATTGCATCCATCCATTTTACCGAGTCTCTTCTCCTAATGACTTGCTGGAAACTAGTTGGCTTATTATCGTCGATGATGCAATCCTCTTTATCTCCGTCTATAAGAAAACCGTAGTATCTCTCAGGCGGATGAGACTGCCTACTAGTCCTGCGGAGTGGCGCGGGGGTGTCCAGTTCTTTCGAAATTTCTGGTTCCACCATGCTTTCATTAATAGCTTGTGGTTCTGGAATTTCTTCCAGTTCTATTGCGCTCCCACTTATTTCTTTTTCAAGAAATTAAGTTTCCAAAAAGCGGGCATGCCGAGAAACAAAGACCTTTTGTTCTTTCACGTAATACAAAAGACACCCCTTGGAATTCTTTGGGTATCCCACAAATTTACACAGTACTGAGCGTGCTTTGAGCTTGTCCGTATACTGTTTTTTTACAAAAGCTGGACAACCCCATATCTTTAGATATTTAAGATAGGGTTTCTTTCCACTCCACATTTCATATGGTGTGGTAGGCACCGACTTTGTAGGAGCCTTGTTCAAAAGATATTCAGCTGATTCTAGTGCATAACCCTAGAAGCATCGCGGTAACTCAGCGTTATTCATCATGGAATGCACCATATCCAATAAAGTTCGGTTCCGCCTTTTCGATATACCGCTGTGTTGAGGTGTATATGGAGGGGCAAGCTGAGAGAGAATTACATTCTTTTTTAAGTAATCCAGAAACTCGGCACTTAAGTATTCACCACCTCGATCAGATCTAAGTGTCTTGATACTTTTACCGGTTTGTTTTTCCACTTCATTCTTATATTCCCGGAATTTCTCAAAGGCCTCGGATTTATGTTTCGTCAAGAATACATGTCCGTACCTACAGAAATCATCCGTAAAAGTAATGAAGTAGGAATAACCACTTCCTGCATGTGTAGACATTGGACTACACACGTCGATGTGTATGAGTCCCAAAAGCTCACTGGTTCTTACTTCGTGTCCAGTGAACGGAGTCTTTGTCATCTTTCTTTTGAGACATGATTAACAAGTTGCATAAGACAGATATTCAAACGGATCCAAATATCCCTCTTTATGTAACTTCGTCAACCGTATTTCATTGATGTGACCCAGTCTACAATGCCATAAGAAAGCCTGATTTAATTCTGGAGACTTTCTTTTAAGTGTGTCCTGGACATTAAAAACCTGAGCTTGATTTAATATGTATATACCGTTATCTAGTTTACCTGACCCAATCAAAGCATGATTAAGATGGATGTGGACGACATCGCTTATAAATGTAAAATCATAACCTTCTTTAGATAATAAAAATACAGAGATGATATTACATGCCAAACTAGGTACACAAAAACAGTTACGCAAAATCAAAATCTGCCCACTTGTCAATCCTAGGTGATATTCCCCTACGGATACAATATCGACGCTCATTCCGTTAGCAACCCTGAGAGTCATATCACTTGCCTTGATAACTCTACGGTTTCTCAGAGCCTGCAATGAGATCTTGATTCGGTATCTAGTACCCAGGAAGCAGAGTTAATTGACAGACAATTTTCAATCATAAACACACCTGAAGCCGAAGCCAAAACGTGCTTCGAATCTTGGTTTCTGGCTTTCCAAGCCCTACAGTCCTTCTTCCAATACCCTTTCCAGTGATAATAGAAACATTCCTCCTTCCCTACTGTCAGCCCCGAAACTTTTGCCATGCCCTTTCCTTCTACCTTACTGAATTGCCTTTCGGGTTTGTGGAGGCCTTCTTCTTCTTCCCTTTGGCTTTCGCCTTAGATCTAGAAGAGGAAAATTCTTCAATAAGCAGAGCGGGTGTCTCCCTGGATTTCTATATGGTGCCCTCAGCACTCCTTAACATGTTGAGGAGTTCTGGAAGTAAAACATCCTTCTCTTGAATGTTGAAATTCAAGATAAACTGGGGATAGGTAGAAGGGAGGAACTGTAAAATCAAGTCAGTATATAACTCGTTCTCCAACGTGGTCCTTAGGTCCGTGAGCTCTTCAATATAGCTAATCATCTTAAGGACGTGGTCCCCTACAGATAACCCGACAACCAAGCTCGCCTGAAACAATTTCTTCGAGGTCTCATATCTTGCGATACGAGATTACTCTCCATATAAATCTTTGGTATGGAGGAAGATGGAAGCTAATCCTATCTTCTCGTGCTGCCTCTGGTGTTCATTATCCATTGAGTCCAACACGATACTGCACTTGGCTCTCGCACAATCTATTTCTCATATCTTACGAATTTCAACATCCGCGATGGTGGAATCTGGACCTGAGACGGCGGGGGCTTTGGTAGTAAGGAGGTAGCCTATCTTGTCATAGGTAATGGCCATCTGGACATTTCTTATCCAATCTTTATAATTTGGCCCAATCAATTTATTTTTATCTAGCAGAAACTTAAGCCAGGTCATTTTGGTCGTTGCAATTAGGAGAGAGAGAAGAAACACTCAGCATGATACTCTTATAAGTTTAGATTGGTTATTAGTTTATCTAAACAGGATGGCTCCTACCGTTTCTCGAATTCTCCTTCAAACTATAAAAGAAGAATTAGTCAGAATTAATCTCACCGTACAATTCTTGCTTAACTTTTTGGCTAGTCTAGTGTTGGTATTTCGAGAGAGATTTTCCAACGCTTTCGCAAAGTTCTTTAATAACATAACCTCTTTTCCCTGGAGGCATAGCCTCGCTAATACCATTCTAGGAACTTACTTGGTTTATAGTATTGATTGTTTAGTGAAAAAATCTCCCGAAGAGTAGCGGATACTCACAGTAGGATCGAGATCCAAATATCATCGTTTGCCTGAAAGTGTTTCCTAGCACCACCATAAGGTTTATACCGGCATCAAGCATGCAATTTTAAAATTTTTGGGGTGCTAAGCTACACTAACCTAGAATCTAACTAGAGTGTTAGGGTTTAACATGATATAAAACAAGAACTATGCTAAGTGATGGAACTACAACCTTTGTAGACCAAGTCCTTCTCTTTTCAAGCTCCGGATAGTAGTCCCTACGACTCCTCGTAGCTCCACTTGAAGAAGGAACAAGCTTGGTTCGCGATCTTCGTGTCGAAAATGATCCACCTTGAAGCTTCTCTAATTCAAGCTATTTCTTCACTAATCTACAATTAGTGAATGAAACAATCTATACTTAATGGCTAATTAAATGTAGGTTGATGAAGTAGGATGTTTAGCTCAATTAGAATACTCTAAAGTCCTAGGATTCACAACACATATGAGGGTTAGGAATTTAGTGGAGGAAGAAGAAGATAATGGAGAGAGCTAAAGAAAAAAATGATCAAGTGAAGAATGGCTCTCCTTCTCATCTCACTTATTGAAGTATGGATTTTCTCGCAATAATAAACTCCAACCATACTTCAATAGTGAATGCAAATGAATAAAAAATGAACAAGTCATGTTTTACACCATACAACAAATATCTCTCCAATCTATGCTTTATATATATATATATATATATATATATATATATATATATATAGAGAGAGAGAGAGAGAGAGAGAGAGAGAGAGAGAGAGAGAATAATGGAGGAAAGAGGCCATAGGAGGGAATTTCCTCCTACAGCGTCGAAAAAAATACGCCCTCCATCTTGTTTTCCGATGATCGGAATCCATTATCTTCATCGTTATCATCTAAGATGTAGGTACACCAAATTTCATGTGATTCTACAACTTTTTCACCGTTGATTAGCAATGTAAAATGTTCTATTGTCGGTAAACCGTTAATTTTGAACCCACTAATTCAACAGTGAAAAAGTTGTAGAATCACATGAAATTTGGTGTACCCATATCTTAGATGATAACGATGAAGATGATGGATGCCGATCGTCGGAAAACACGATGGAGATTGTATTTTTCCGACGCCATTGGAGGAAATTTCCTCCTATGGCATCTTTCCTCCATTATTCTCATATAAATAAATATAAAGAGTAGAAAATAATTAGTGAGCTTAATATTAGTTAATATATAATTATATCAAATATAAATATATATCAAATTATTAAATCAACACTTAATTTAATAATCTGGTTATATCATATATAACCGACTAATATCATTTATCTGTATATCACATTATCAAATCAACACTACATTTAATAATTCGATTATATCACATATAACCTAACCGATATCAAATGTCCCTAGATTAGAATACGGTATCATATACTCGTATTTAATCAGGATCCCGCACATATCAACATATATGCCTTATTTCATTTCGCTTGAGCTAGAAAACCTCTGTGTGGGACTCTAAAGACTCGTCAATACGCCGGCAGTAGGTAATGATCACATCAGTTACCCACAAGTTGTCAGCGGTACTAGATGGACATAACAGCTACCCAGGTATTGAGCGATTAGAAAATCAACAAGCAAACTTGTCCAAACTCCCATGAAGCCTATAAGTAACACTTACCGTATAGTCCGGTCTCTTCGTCTGATATGTCGCATATCGAGTCTAGGGGTGGAAAACATCAGACCCCAGTAACTTGATAAATCATGCCAATGCGTGGCTCATAACTGTTCGAGAAACTACTGATAATACTTATCCGTAAATCTCATCAACCCTGGCAAGGGACTTACTGTTATAGCCAATCGAGTATAGCGCAACATCAACTCCTAATATCGAGAGAGGCAAAACCCCTCCTATCGCTCACTGCCTCTATGTGACTCAGGACTGTACCCAAAATCCACCTGTTTGCACGACTCCTTTAAGCCGTGGTGGGGAGGAAATCAAATCACAGTGGGAACCACAAAAGACACTATGACGGTCTCTGGTCTATAGACTAACCTGTACCAGTGTCACCAGAGATCTGCTATCTGACGATAGGTATGATACCATCTAGGAGTTCTTGGCGAGTCATGTTTGATATACCCATTCTCTAATGAGCACCTGTGTATAATCTTTGATGTCAAACACCAATGGTTATGGGATCAACCATCGCCCCCTACAGGGTCAAGAAATGTACACACCAGTCTACTCTGGAATATCGATGCCCTGTCTCGAAACTCCATCGACTAGGAACAGTTAAAGGATGTGCTTGCAAACTATATAATTCCCAGTAGTATGATCCGCATCGTAGTCCTGGTAGTCAAGCAAACATCCTAAGGGCTTTATCAACATATATCAGAGAGACAGTTTAATAATACAAGTGTACATGTTAAGATAAAAAGCAACCAGATAGCATACTATTATATCGAGCAAGAAATTCCTCTCTATATATGTCCAGGCATCCACTATATCATACAATAATAGCCTCTAGGGCATACATATTCCTAACAATCTCCCACTTGCATTAAGGCCGGTTGTTGTAGTATCTCATACCCAACATACAAAAAAATCTCTCAAACTGCGTCTGAGGGAGGGCCATCGTAAGTGGATCAGCTGTGTTGTCCTTCGTGTCAACTCTCCTGACCTCGATCTCCTGGCGATCTACTATCTCTCGGATCAGGTGATATCGCCTAAGAATATGTTTGGATCTCTGATGGGACCGGGTTTTTTGGCCAAAGCCATAGCTCCATTGTTATCACAATACAAAGGTATTGGATGCTCAATGGATGGAACCATACCAAGTTCAGCAATGAACTTTTTCATCCAAACAGCCTCTTTGGCAGCATCGTTGGCAGCGATGTATTCAGTCTCCATCGTCGAGTTTGCTACGGTATCTTGTTTGGAACTCTTCAAACATACCGCCCCTCCATTGAGGGTGAAGACAAAACCCGGGACCGACTTGCTATCGTCCTTATCACTCTGGAAGCTTGAATCGGTAAAGGACTCCACCTGGAGTTCTCCGTTACCATACACCAAGAATATTTCTTTAGTCCTTCTCAAGTACTTAAGAATGTTCTTCATAGCTGTCCAGTGCTTTTTCCCAGGATCTGATTGATACCTACTCACTACACCTAGTGCATATGCTACATCCGGTCTGGTACATAACATCCCATACATGATAAACCCGACTGCTGAAGCATAGGGTATCCCTTGCATGCGAGCCCTCTCTAAATCAGTCTTAGGAGACATCTCTTTGGAGAGAGTGATTTCTGAACAAGCGGGTAAATTACCACGCTTAGAATCTTCTATACTAAAGCTCTTTAGTATGGTGTCTATGTACCTGGATTGGGACAATCCCAATATCCTCTTAAATCTATCTCTATAGATCTTTATCCCTAAGATGTAGGAGGCCAGAGTTCATGATCATCGACGAGACGTCCCATTAGTGACCGCGACAGTTGGCCCGAGATTCTGAGAGGATGCACTTGAGCGATACTATTCCGCCATTATTGATTTCGATGTTTTGGGTGATTTATTCGTATGATTTGATTTTGATGATTGAGGATTTACGATCTTTGCACAGTGTTGCACTTGATATCGTTTTCGTGCTTTAGTTTCACATGTTTGTGATTTTACGGTTTTAAACAGTTGAGTTGATTTTGTGCGTATGCACGCACGCGATTTGGTTCCTACACTCTGTATAGTTTATATATGCTGGCAGTGCAGTGACATATATTTTGTGCACTTGGATACACCGGATTTCGATTTCGAGGGTGATGCTCGACATTTGTTTTGTGCATTTTATGCACCGGATTGGTTTTTTAGCGCCTGTTGGGCGCCTGTTACGAGATGCGATGTGGTGCACACCAGATGCACTAAATCGAGATTTTTTTTTGTGCATGTCAGATGCACCTGATTTTGATGTCAGGCACACCTGTTGCCTACGACAGATGTTTCGTGCACACCCGATGCACTTAGATGTTGTTTCTGTGCGCATGTATGGCACATTCATGGATTTTGATTTCCGTGCGCACTAGACGCACGTAGTATTCATGTGCATATTTTGGGATTGATTTCTTATAGAGTAGTACGTTTTTATGATATTGCTATGTGTTTTCGTACTGAGCAGGACTAGTCAGAGGACAGTACCTGAATATATTTTTTGCATGCATTGATAGTTATTGAAGGGATTTCCAAAAAGCGAGCTATAGCCTCAGTATTTACCTACGTGTCTGATATGACACGAAATGTTTAAAACAAGGAGACCCTTCTAAATTGTTTCCAAAACGGCGGAACGTACATTTCAAACAAGGTATATATGTATATAGTTATTTTCTTATGATAGACGTCCGCCACTGTGCAGTGTTATACGCGTTGCACAGCGACTTAAGGAGATTTGGCATGCATTTCCTTCGGATACTTACAGATATAGATTCGATATTTACATGTATAGTTTCGAGTTATATCATATTGGTTTTGATTTGGATTTGGCATTGATGTCTTCTCCATGACTCCGATGATTGCGGGATGCTTGACGGAGTTTTGATTTGAGTTATATACTTATTTTTCAAGCGCTTGCGCTGCGCTACGATTTGTTCTATGTATTTACAATTTCGGAGCCCTGACGACTTGATGGTTTTCTTAGATGTTTTAGTGTTTGGGGAGAGTTTTAATTTAAATTCGGGGACCAAATTTCTTTAAGGGGGGAAGATTGTAACGTTTTGAAAATCGTTTCGGTGAAATTTCGAAAAAACGGTAAAATAAGGGGGTTTTCTGTAAAAAGTCAAATTACAAATATCTTATTATAAAAATTAAATATACATATTCTAGCTATGTAATTGCTATTATTTGGTGTTTATTTAGCCGCTGGTGAAATTTCAAATTTTCTGAAAAAAATATTATTTTATTATTATTTTAAGCCGTCACTAATACATTTAATTAGGGAAAATTACAAATTGGAATGAGTCGAAACAAATTTTGTGCATCATAAAACATTAAATAAAATTTTATCATGTGGTTTTTGGAACGAAATCATTTGCCAAAACGGTTTAGAAATTATTGAAGAAAAAAAGGTTTTTTTTTAGCGTAAATGGATGTTTGGGGTATCGTATTTATCATTTTTCATCACCCCACACCCGTACCCACACCCACACACCCCCACTTACTCCTCCCTTTAGCCAAATTCAGCAGCCCTCACTTTTTCCCCACTTGGTTTGCAAAGGAAAGAAAAGGAAAAGAAAAGAAAAGAAAAGAGTAGAAAATGATATAAATTGAGTTGACTTTGACTTGAAACAACTTTCCCCACCTCACTCTCTCTCCTCACTCACCCACTCCCCCCAAAATCTGGCCGAAACTGGTCCCTTAGCAGCAGCCCCCCCTCCCCAAGTTCTCACTCCATTTTTGCTTCAAAAATCCATAAAAAAAAGCTTCAAAATCCATACAATTTCAAAGCTTTTTTCCAAATCCAACACTTACCCATTATTCCTTAGCATTTCAAGCATGGATCCTTGTGAAAAGAGAGCATTTTGGAGTGCCATGGATGCTTGTGGATCTTCATATGCTTTTGGGTATATTTCTAAACATTTTCTGTTGCTTAAATTGTTACTAATTTCTTAAGCTAATTTATTTAAGTGTTATTTGGATATGTGAGTTTAATTGCACGTTTTGGAATTCAAGAAAAGGGTTTGAATGCAAGTTAGGTTATTGTGAATTGGTGTATGGCTGTGATGGGTAGCTTACCATCTTAGAATTTGTAGAAAGTAATTTAGTAGTTAAATTTCATATTGTTGCATGGAAATGTCTAAATTAAGTTTTGTTTTTGCTAACTAGAGTTTTTGAAAAATTATCAAATGCTTAGATTAAAATATAATTAAGTGTTCATGTCATTATAACTATTATAATGAGTGGTTTAATGACTTTGGTTCATGCAAAACGAAGCTTAATTGATGAATTGTGAATTTTGCTTTAAAGGGTGTTAAATTTGATATTTTGCAAACTAGGATTTTGGAAATTATGCAAATTTATGAGTTTAAATTATGGAAATGGTTTTTATGACTTATTTAAGATATTTAATAAATATATTGGCCGCTACATTCATTTAAACATCGTGTTTTGTACAAAAACGGCGAATTGTGCTTGCTAGATTTTCGGAAAAATGACTTTTTGAGTGAAATTGGCGTTTTTGTGAGTTTTAACCTAGTTTATATTAAAATTAGTGTTCGTGAATGTGCAAATGAGTGTATTTGGGTTTTTCTCGATGGTTTGGCGTTTGTACGCCGACGTCGAGGGTTTTTGGGTTGATTTGTGAAAGCAACCATAGGTTTTGACCTATGTGGGATTCGTGCGTCGTTTTGATCATGAGTCGGATTTTAATGAGATATGGTGCGTTATGATATGTAGGTACCCCCATGTGGACTTCGAGACGACAAGCAAGCGCGTGGCAACGTCGGCACCGGCTAGCGAGGATCAGGTGAGTAGATTTATATCTACGGGGAGAAGTCGGGTGGATGGCGTATAGCACCCCCGCAGTCCGTGGTGGTGTATACGGATGCGTATACACACCAACAATTATTATATGTTATTTGGGATTAATAACGATGCTTAGGATAGATATTGGTGTGTTGGATTACCTTAGTGTTGCGAACCCTAGGGTAGTGTTACACTACACATACACACATACATACTTGCATACTTTCCTATTGATATGTGCTCATGGGATTCTTTATAGTTATGTGTTCACATGGGTATGGGACTATGTGTTCACATACGGATTTGAGGATGATACTTGGGATTGAGCTGAGTCGATGAGATTTGATTTGAGGCCGTGAGATCGGTGATATAGCAGGGTTCGTATCTTAGATACGACATGACGTTGTAGCGGGTCCTTGACGTAGTGTTTCACACACGTCCATGCACACGTAGGCGGTATCAGTATGGTACTAGACGTAGATCAGTACCCTGATCATGATATTTGATAAAGAGGATACCAGGTGAATAGTATGATGAATGTGATATTGACCCGTACCCAGATTGGGATGCCGTACGACGGATTTACGTACGAGCTATATTGATGGTTGATCCGCACTCTTGACTTGGGATGCCTGATTATAGATATGGTATCGGATATGATATTATTGAGGCGGGATCACCGACTATACATATACAGGTATGTATATGTATCGACTCAGATGATAGGTGGTTCCCTTACCTGTAGTTCAGCCGTATAGTTTAGTGTAGTTGTTAGATTAGATTAGACTTCTTACCTATTTCAAAAAACTAACGAATCGTGGGTATTTTAAAAGACAGCCCAAGGGATCCTACGGATATTTCAAAAGACGTATCTTTTCATAAAAACACCGTAGCCCCTATTTTCAAAACCCCATGATTTGTGTTATTTCAAAAGGCACCCTTCGTAGGACTTATATTAGTTTAATACTGATTAGTTATCGTTGTGTCTAGTATTCTGCCTCCGCACATTATTGCAGTTCGCTCTGCCCCGCATACTTATTTTGCTGCATACTCCATTATTGATATCATGCTGTTAGGACACCAGCACCATTACCGATGATGCGTATGTACCACGTACACCTACTTGCCGGCTCACACACATCTTCATCGGTAATTGCCATGTCACGTACACTTTAGAGAATATAATTGCTTGACTTAGATTGTTAGCTAGTAGTTTTGACATGATATTAGTGTACTTCCCTTATATGCCATATTAGACATTGTAGTTGTTACCTACCACTTCATGCATACGGTTATTCAGTTGTTCATGCCTAGTTCATTATCATTGACATATGCACTTATGATGACTTCTTGAGATTTATGATATTTCTGGGTTTCGGGGGAAAGCCGCAAAATTTCTAAACTTATTAACCTTTTAAAATATGTAAATTGCGGTTTTCTAATGATGTAAGTGTCGTCCACCATGAGTTTGCTGTGGTTTTCGAGATCCGTGTCGAGGAGTGGAGGAACCGTCACGGGTACATGGTGGGCCCGGTATGGTACCCCGGGGCAAGATGAATGTGGTGTTGACGTTGAGCCTGGCAGGGGACAAATTACCTACCGGTGATATTACCCGACGCGTCGGATATCCGGAGGATACCGTCGTGGTCTTGAGATGGATGGTAGGGGCCGGTCTGGACTGACGGCGCCCTAGATATTGAGATTGAGACATTGATATTTCGAGACAATGAGATTTATGTTTCGTGTCGATGCTAGACACTGTTGATACTGATTTCATTATAATACCTCAGTTTAAAAATATGAAGGAAATCTCACTAATTTATGAAAACAGTTTCTTCATTTACATGTATTCTGTTTTCATGCATTCATACCTCATTCATATGATATATTGCTACCTGAGGCACTGACACGGGCACATGAGATTTCACTCGGTTAGATATTACCCTAGCCATTGTTATAGGCTGCTTGTTATGCATATTTTGAGGATATATTATGATCATGGACCTAGGTTGCGTTATTTATGCGATTTCTGTGCGTAGATGTTTTTCTATTCACGAGTTGGCAACTCACCCCCGTTGTGCCCCAGTTTCTTGCAGGTTGCCGTACAGGTTCCTTACAACTTTGCGGGCATAGTTTTATTCGGGTGATTTGCTAGTAGGTGGGTTTACTTGTTTCATACCCCCATTATTTACCTTGTATGATATTATTCAGTTGTATCTAGTAAATTCCATCAACCAAACATGTATTTATTGAGATAGAGACCAGTGTTGTTTATTCTTTAGACCTTAGAGTCGCTCGTTATATTTCTGGTGGTTTTGAGTTCCTTTTGAGTTTTGATCCTCGCCGTTGGCGTTGTATATTATATTGCTTGTGTGGTTGTGACCGTCGATTGACGAAGAGCTAGCTCCCGCTTGGGGATGCCTTTTTATTGATTTTGTATACTATTCATGTTGTATCCCGTTTGGGAGCTAGTTTTTACAAAGGAGACTTTGCCGAAATTTTCAGTAAATTTTGATATTATTAAAAACCGCATAATTCGGCTTATGCTATTAAAACTACTTGTTTTAAATTGGTTTTCCTGTACTCTACTACTTTTCTTGGTTTGGATTTCTGGGTTTTCGGTTTACTTAGATTACTTACGCCTCGAGACGTTCGTAGTTTAAGTGCCGGTCATGTTCCGTACTTTCGGGTCGTGACAAAGTTGGTATCAGAGCGTTAGGTTTTACCTTCGGAGCGTAGGATGACCCTTGGTTGATGGAATAGGTGACTAAAGTAGAGTGACGTACCGTGGGTATGTTCCGCGGCATATTTACGATACGATACTCCACTTAAGAAGCCTTAGGATGTACATTTCTTTGCTCAGTATTATATTCATTCCGATCTAGCCTCATCGGTACCAGTTTGGTTTTGCTGATACGGTTACGGCAGGGAGAGCTACGGCTAGAGTTGCTGTCAGCACAAGCTCGTCACGAACGAGGACTGACCAGGGCAAAATTCCGGCGACACACGATTGCAGAGATGTGTCTTCTTACTGTGTTTCCGCGCCACGAGCGTTTGGCGGATCGCCCTTATGAGGTTACTTGGAGGTGCTGGTCGACACTAGAGAATTGAGCCGATGATGGAGGCCAGCCAGATTTTGATGACCGTTGGTGTATTGCTTACTCCTGATGATCGAGGCACTGTTCAGCGTGCAGACGAGCGAGCCAGATATTGCCGCGAACGACGAGGTATTGCCCCCGATGCTGGAGTTAGTGCAGAACGAGTTGTACTAAGAGATGATAGAAGGTCGCTAGTCATCGTAGATGAATGACTAGGACATGTGAATCGTTCGCCTACCCCGATGCGAGGTCATCAGGTAGATTGATTCCAGCTAGAGACGACTTCACGCGGAGACGTTGGGAGTCGACGGAGACGATCGAATGTCAGAAACCTATTATTCCAAGTTTAAAGTAGTCGGAAAGACATGCAGGCAATTCTATGGTCCCTCTAGAAGAATGAAACCCTAACTCGACTTAATGACCGTGTGAAAGCCTTTGAACCTTCGGGTTTGCGGCAGTTCTACGGCGCCATTAGTGAGGCTTGGGTTTGCCCTTCTACGGCTGGACCACCGATGCTGTGGTATGTACTCGATACTATTAAACTGTGCCCAAGAGGTTGAGCTCTTGGGGGATTATGAGGTTTGACGACTCGGTCGGATGGCTCGACTTAATTCGGATGCTAGGTGGTGAGATGCATTTCTTGGGAGACTCCAGATACGAGGATAGCCGTTGGAGCTCAATCTATATAGCCATGATGAGACGATTCCGAAGCAGTAGACATTAGAGAAAGTGGAGTAAAGAGGTCCGTACAAGATCGGGATAAGACGACGTTCCACTCCGCCGACATCAGAGATGCGATACGCATGCCGAGGCAGAGTACTGGATATACCTTCCAGAAGAAGTCGCGATGGGTATGCAGCCGTTCCGGAGCAAGATGCAGATATAGGAAAGGACGATGACTTCCGGACAGTTGGCAGGGACGAGACATGGAAGAGACCGTGAGCAGGATTCCTTCCAGGACACTGCTGCAATGATACTTGCACCCAGGATCAGATGTGTCACGTACATTCAGAGAGCCAGAGGCCGACGCCAGTGATATGCTGTCTTATGAGTGGTCGCAATGATTGACCGAGAGATGACCAGAGAAGTGCCAGAATGGGATCATCCCCGTTAGCACACCTGACAGGGCCAATGAGCCGATGGACCGAAAGATTGGTAATTCACAGTGAAGACCTTGACCCAGGAGTGGTCATGGTTACGCACACCAGCAGGCCAGAGTTCATGATCATCGACGAGACGTCCCATTAGTGACCGCGACAGTTGGCCCGAGATTCTTAGAGGATGCACTTGAGCGATACTATTCCGCCATTATTGATTTCGATGTTTTGGGTGATTTATTCGTATGATTTGATTTTGATGATTGAGGATTTACGATCTTTGCACAGTGTTGCACTTGATATCGTTTTCGTGCTTTAGTTTCACATGTTTGTGATTTTACGGTTTTAAACAGTTGAGTTGATTTTGTGCGTATGCACGCACGCGATTTGGTTCCTACACTCTGTATAGTTTATATATGCTGGCAGTGCAGTGACATATATTTTGTGCACTTGGATACACCGGATTTCGATTTCGAGGGTGATGCTCGACATTTGTTTTGTGCATTTTATGCACCGGATTGGTTTTTTAGCGCCTGTTGGGCGCCTGTTACGAGATGCGATGTGGTGCACACCAGATGCACTAAATCGAGATTTTTTTTTGTGCATGTCAGATGCACCTGATTTTGCTGTCAGGCACACCTGTTGCCTACGACAGATGTTTCGTGCACACCCGATGCACTTAGATGTTGTTTCTGTGCGCATGTATGGCACATTCATGGATTTTGATTTCCGTGCGCACCAGACGCACGTAGTATTCATGTGCATATTTTGGGATTGATTTCTTATAGAGTAGTACGTTTTTATGATATTGCTATGTGTTTTCGTACTGAGCAGGACTAGTCAGAGGACAGTACCTGAATATATTTTTTGCATGCATTGATAGTTATTGAAGGGATTTCTAAAAAGCGAGCTATAGCCTCAGTATTTACCTACGTGTCTGATATGACACGAAATGTTTAAAACAAGGAGACCCTTCTAAATTGTTTCCAAAACGGCGGAACGTACATTTCAAACAAGGTATATATGTATATAGTTATTTTCTTATGATAGACGTCCGCCACTGTGCAGTGTTATACGCGTTGCACAGCGACTTAAGGAGATTTGGCATGCATTTCCTTCGGATACTTACAGATATAGATTCGATATTTACATGTATAGTTTCGAGTTATATCATATTTGTTTTGATTTGGATTTGGCATTGATGTCTTCTCCATGACTCCGATGATTGCGGGATGCTTGACGGAGTTTTGATTTGAGTTATATACTCATTTTTCAAGCGCTTGCGCTGCGCTACGATTTGTTCTATGTATTTACAATTTCGGAGCCCTGACGACTTGATGGTTTTCTTAGATGTTTTAGTGTTTGGGGAGAGTTTTAATTTAAATTCGGGGACCGAATTTCTTTAAGGGGGGAAGATTGTAACGTTTTGAAAATCGTTTCGGTGAAATTTCGAAAAAACGGTAAAATAAGGGGGTTTTCTGTAAAAAGTCAAATTACAAATATCTTATTATAAAAATTAAATATACATATTCTAGCTATGTAATTGCTATTATTTGGTGTTTATTTAGCCGCTGGTGAAATTTCAAATTTTCTGAAAAAAATATTATTTTATTATTATTTTAAGCCGTCACTAATACATTTAATTAGGGAAAATTACAAATTGGAATGAGTCGAAACAAATTTTGTGCATCATAAAACATTAAATAAAATTTTATCATGTGGTTTTTGGAACGAAATCATTTGCCAAAACGGTTTAGAAATTATTGAAGAAAAAAAGGTTTTTTTTTAGCGTAAATGGATGTTTGGGGTATCGTATTTATCATTTTTCATCACCCCACACCCGTACCCACACCCACACACCCCCACTTACTCCTCCCTTTAGCCAAATTCAGCAGCCCTCACTTTTTCCCCACTTGGTTTGCAAAGGAAAGAAAAGGAAAAGAAAAGAAAAGAAAAGAGTAGAAAATGATATAAATTGAGTTGACTTTGACTTGAAACAACTTTCCCCACCTCACTCTCTCTCCTCACTCACCCACTCCCCCCAAAATCTGGCCGAAACTGGTCCCTTAGCAGCAGCCCCCCCTCCCCAAGTTCTCACTCCATTTTTGCTTCAAAAATCCATAAAAAAAAGCTTCAAAATCCATACAATTTCAAAGCTTTTTTCCAAATCCAACACTTACCCATTATTCCTTAGCATTTCAAGCATGGATCCTTGTGAAAAGAGAGCATTTTGGAGTGCCATGGATGCTTGTGGATCTTCATATGCTTTTGGGTATATTTCTAAACATTTTCTGTTGCTTAAATTGTTACTAATTTCTTAAGCTAATTTATTTAAGTGTTATTTGGATATGTGAGTTTAATTGCACGTTTTGGAATTCAAGAAAAGGGTTTGAATGCAAGTTAGGTTATTGTGAATTGGTGTATGGCTGTGATGGGTAGCTTACCATCTTAGAATTTGTAGAAAGTAATTTAGTAGTTAAATTTCATATTGTTGCATGGAAATGTCTAAATTAAGTTTTGTTTTTGCTAACTAGAGTTTTTGAAAAATTATCAAATGCTTAGATTAAAATATAATTAAGTGTTCATGTCATTATAACTATTATAATGAGTGGTTTAATGACTTTGGTTCATGCAAAACGAAGCTTAATTGATGAATTGTGAATTTTGCTTTAAAGGGTGTTAAATTTGATATTTTGCAAACTAGGATTTTGGAAATTATGCAAATTTATGAGTTTAAATTATGGAAATGGTTTTTATGACTTATTTAAGATATTTAATAAATATATTGGCCGCTACATTCATTTAAACATCGTGTTTTGTACAAAAACGGCGAATTGTGCTTGCTAGATTTTAGGAAAAATGACTTTTTGAGTGAAATTGGCGTTTTTGTGAGTTTTAACCTAGTTTATATTAAAATTAGTGTTCGTGAATGTGCAAATGAGTGTATTTGGGTTTTTCTCGATGGTTTGGCGTTTGTACGCCGACGTCGAGGGTTTTTGGGTTGATTTGTGAAAGCAACCATAGGTTTTGACCTATGTGGGATTCGTGCGTCGTTTTGATCATAAGTCGGATTTTAATGAGATATGGTGCGTTATGATATGTAGGTACCCCCATGTGGACTTCGAGACGACAAGCAAGCGCGTGGCAACGTCGGCACCGGCTAGCGAGGACCAGATGAGTAGATTTATATCTACGGGGAGAAGTCGGGTGGATGGCGTATAGCACCCCCGCAGTCTGTGGTGGTGTATACGGATGCGTATACACACCAACAATTATTATATGTTATTTGGGATTAATAACGATGCTTAGGATAGATATTGGTGTGTTGGATTACCTTAGTGTTGCGAACCCTAGGGTAGTGTTGCAGTACACATACACACATACATACTTGCATACTTTCCTATTGATATGTGCTCATGGGATTCTTTATAGTTATGTGTTCACATGGGTATGGGACTATGTGTTCACATACGGATTTGAGGATGATACTTGGGATTGAGCTGAGTCGATGAGATTTGATTTGAGGCCGTGAGATCGGTGATATAGCAGGGTTCGTATCTTAGATACGACATGACGTTGTAGCGGGTCCTTGACGTAGTGTTTCACACACGTCCATGCACACGTAGGCGGTATCAGTATGGTACTAGACGTAGATCAGTACCCCGATCATGATATTTGATAAAGAGGATACCAGGTGAATAGTATGATGAATGTGATATTAACCCGTACCCAGATTGGGATGCCGTACGACGGATTTACGTACGAGCTATATTGATGATTGATCCGCACTCTTGACTTGGGATGCCTGATTATAGATATGGTATCGGATATGATATTATTGAGGCGGGATCACCGACTATACATATACAGGTATGTATATGTATCGACTCAGATGATAGGCGGTTCCCTTACCTGTAGTTCAGCCGTATAGTTTAGTGTAGTTGTTAGATTAGATTAGACTTCTTACCTATTTCAAAAAACTAACGAATCGTGGGTATTTTAAAAGACAGCCCAAGGGATCCTACGGATATTTCAAAAGACGTATCTTTTCATAAAAATACCGTAGCCCCTATTTTCAAAACCCCATGATTTGTGTTATTTCAAAAGGCACCCTTCGTAGGACTTATATTAGTTTAATACTGATTAGTTATCGTTGTGTCTAGTATTCTGCTTCCGCACATTATTGCTGTTCTCTCTGCCCCGCATACTTATTTTGCTGCATACTCCATTATTGATATCATGCTGTTAGGACACCAACACCATTACCGATGATGCGTATGTACCACGTACACCTACTTGCCGGCTCACACACATCTTCATCGGTAATTGCCATGTCACGTACACTTTAGAGAATATAATTGCTTGACTTAGATTGTTAGCTAGTAGTTTTGACATGATATTAGTGTACTTCCCTTATATGCCATATTAGACATTGTAGTTGTTACCTACCACTTCATGCATACGGTTATTCAGTTGTTCATGCCTAGTTCATTATCATTGACATATGCACTTATGATGACTTCTTGAGATTTATGATATTTCTGGATTTCGGGGGAAAGCCGCAAAATTTCTAAACTTATTAACCTTTTAAAATATGTAAATTGCAGTTTTCTAGTGATGTAAGTGTCGTCCACCATGAGTTTGCTGTGGTTTTCGAGATCCGTGTCGAGGAGTGGAGGAACCGTCACGGGTACATGGTGGGCCCGGTATGGTACCCCGGGGCAAGATGAATGTGGTGTTGACGTTGAGCCTGGCAGGGGACAAATTACCTACCGGTGATATTACCCGACGCGTCGGATATCCGGAGGATACCGTCGTGGTCTTGAAATGGATGGTAGGGGCCGGTCTGGACTGACGGCGCCCTAGATATTGAGATTGAGACATTGATATTTCGAGACAGTGAGATTTATGTTTCGTGTCGATGCTAGACACTGTTGATACTGATTTCATTATAATACCTCAGTTTAAAAATACGAAGGAAATCTCACTAATTTATGAAAACAGTTTCTTCATTTACATGTATTCTGTTTTCATGCATTCATACCTCATTCATATGATATATTGCTACCTGAGGCACTGACACGGGCACATGAGATTTCACTCGGTTAGATATTACCCTAGCCATTGTTATAGGCTGCTTGTTATGCATATTTTGAGGATATATTATGATCATGGACCTAGCTTGCGTTATTTATGCGATTTCTGTGCGTAGATGTTTTTCTATTCACGAGTTGGCAACTCACCCCCGTTGTGCCCCAGTTTCTTGCAGGTTGCCGTACAGGTTCCTTACGGCTTTGCGGGCATAGTTTCATTCGGGTGATTTGCTAGTAGGTGGGTTTACTTGTATCATACCCCCATTATTTACCTTGTATGATATTATTCAGTTGTATCTAGTAAATTCCATCAACCAAACATGTATTTATTGAGATAGAGACCAGTGTTGTTTATTCTTTAGACCTTAGAGTCGCTCGTTATATTTCTGGTGGTTTTGAGTTCCTTTTGACTTTTGATCCTCGCCGTTGGCGTTGTATATTATATTGCTTGTGTGGTTGTGACCGTCGATTGACGAAGAGCTAGCTCCCGCTTGGGGATGCCTTTTTATTGATTTCGTATACTATTCATGTTGTATCCCGTTTGGGAGCCAGTTTTTACAAAGGAGACTCTGCCGAAATTTTCAGTAAATTTTGATGTTATTAAAAACCGCATAATTCGGCTTATGCTATTAAAACTACTTGTTTTAAATTGGTTTTCCTGTACTCTACTACTTTTCTTGGTTTGGATTTCTGGGTTTTCGGTTTACTTAGATTACTTACGCCTCGAGACGTTCGTACTTTAAGTGCCGGTCATGTTCCGTACTTTCGGGTCGTGACACTGTGAAACAGTTCTTAGTAATGAACACACCCGAAAAAGATGCATCAACATACTCTTTCTTCGTTCGGGTTGTGTGGAAATCCTGATATTCCTCTATTCCTAGCTCAGACTTATGACAATTGTAAGAAAAAGCGGAACCAACGTTTCCCAGCTCAGTATAATAAGCGGGTTCGGTCAATATATCCATATTATTATCTTGAATAAGGCGTGCCATGGTCACTACCTGGAGAGAGAGAGAGAGAGAGAGAGAGAGAGAGAGAAGGAAACGTTTCAATGTGCGCTCTTTGCAAAATTAGATTGGTTATTATCTTATCTAATCAGGATGGCACCCATTGTTTTTATCAAATCTTCCTTCAAACCCTAAAAGCTAAAATTAGCCGGGATTAATTACACCCTACAAGTTCGCCAATCGGTCAGCCAGGCAGGTATTGGTACTCCGAGAGAGTCTCCCCATGCTTTCGCATGAAACTAATTAAATAATCTTGTTTCTGCAGGGGCATAACCCCGTTAACACCTTTCTTAGACACCTACTGGATCAGCTAATTGTAAAGTGGAAAACTCTTCCAGGAGTAACACTTACTCACAGTGGGTATCGGGATCCAACTATCTCATAGAAAGTATGCAATATCATTGCAAATTTTAACACTTGAAATTCCTTGTAGGGTGTATTTTCGTCACCCCGTTGAGATGGGAATTTGCCGGCCCTTGTCGGGCGCATTACAGATTCCCCCTGCCTAGGATAGGCTGGAGTTTATTGATTGTGGGGATTCGAATCTCCGGCAGCCGTGGACTAAGATGTTGTTAATTACCCCTCGCCTTTGGAGCGAGAGAACCTCTGATTGACGGGTTAAACTGATCATGCGAACTCAATGTGCAGTGTTGTGTTTTGAAAGGGTCTTGGATATATCGGGGGCTCCGTAGAATTTTTACGGGGGTCCCGCTACCCGGATAGCGGGCTGGGGGTCAAGAAGGCTAGCAGCCTCTTGCGGGGTGCGGGGTAGCGCCCCGTTAGAAATTTTTTCTAACGGGGGATGGTGTTTACTGTGGAGTGCATAAAAAATGGGGGGAGGAGCATCTTAAAGACGCGTGCGTGGCGCGTGGGTGCATAGTGCCCACGGGTCATGTGCCTGGCACGTGAGCGCTTGGCGCCCGCTGGTCACGTGCACAGCACGTGGGTACTGGGTGCCAGCGGGTCACGTGCACAGCACATGACTGCTAGGCCTCCGCGGGTCACGTGCCTTGCACGCGGCCGCGGGTCACGTGCCTTGCACGCGGCCGCGGGTCACGTGCCTTGCACGCGGCCGCGGGTCACGTGCCTTGTACGCGGCCGCGGGTCACGTACGCTGCACGCGGCCGCGGGGCGTGCGTGCACGTGGGCGCTTTAGTGCCCGGGGTCACGTGCGCTGCACGTGACCATTGGGCGCTTTAGCACCCGCGGGTCACGTGCCATGCACGCGACCGCGGGATGCCCGTGGGTCACGTGCGCGGCACGCGACCGCTGGGCGCCCGAGGGTCACGTGCGCGGCACGCGACCGCTGGGCGCCCGTGGGTCACGTGCGCAACACGCGACCATGAGGAACACCAGCGGGAAAGGGCTTAGCCCCAAGGTTGGGGAGTTGAACTCCCAAGAGCTTTTGGAGTTGAACTCCTAACATAAATTTAATTTATGGAGTTAAACTCCAACGGACCTAGAACGGAGTTAAACACCTAGGAATCTTTGGCTCTTCTTTTGAGCCTTGGATCCTCCCAACGCGGGATTTTTTGAGATGGGTCTCCTTCTTCTTCCTCTCGGTTGGCCGGCTCTTGGGGGAAGGGGAGTGAGATTCAAAATCTCCCCTTTCAAAGATTTGATGGGAGATCCGAGCTCCCCTTTGTGGGTTTTATGGTGAAAAACTATTTAGTTTTAGAAAAGGAAGAGTGAAACTCTTGATTTAATTTAAAAGAAAGAAGAAGATTTAGAACCTTGAGGAAGGAGAAAGAGGCACAGAACAATAGAGTTTTAGAGAAATAGAAAAGTTGTCATAGATATTTTCATCATGTTTGCCTTTATAGGCTACAAACTTTACATATAGCCCCTTGGGCTTTACAAAATGGTATTTTGCCCATCCCATACCTCATGTGCTCATTTTTTTTGCACATAAGCCATGGGCTTTACAAAAATTTGGATTTATGCCCATTTTTCTTACATTTATTCATGAAATAAAATAAAATAAATACACCAAAATTATTTATTACAAAATTTTTATTTTGGCATGGGGGAGTCCGGCCGCTTCATATTTGGGCTCGACTCGGGCATTGGCCCGCTTGATCTGGGGTTGGGCCTACTTGGGTTGGGGTTGACTTTGATTTTGACTTGGTTAACCGGAGTGTAAATTTTTACCCCAACAAATTGGCCCCATCAATAAATGCACATCACACATGTGGGTCGTATGCATGAAATTGATGGATCTTCTTTTAGGTGGAGGCGACTTGATTTGGTTCCCGCTTTTGAGAAGCTGGCACTGCCCTTTTTACGACATGGACGTTCGATTCTGCCTTTTTTTACGACTTGGACGGTCGGTTCTGCCCTTTTTGGGACTTGGACTGTCGATGCTGCCCTTTTTGCCATTTGGACGGTCGGTTCTGCCTTTTTTGCGACTTGGATGGTCGGTTCTGCCCTTTTTGCGACTTGGACGGTCGGTTCTGCCCTTTCAGCGACTTGGTCGGTCGGTTCTGCCCTTTTTGCGACGTGGAGGGTCGGTTCTGCCCTTTTAGCAACTTGGACGGTCGGTGCTGCCCTTTTAGCGACTTGAACGGTCGGTGCTGCCCTTTTAGCGACTTAGACGGTTGGTGCTGCCCTTTTAGCGACTTGGACGGTCGGTTCTGCCCTTTTTATGACTTGGACGGTCGGTTCTACTCTTTTTGTGACTTGGACGGTCGGTGCTGCCATTTTTGCGACTTGGACGGTCGATTCTGCCCTTTTTGTGACTTGGACTGTCGGTGCTGCCCTTTTTACGACTTGGACGGTCGGTGCTGCCCTTTTTGTGACTTGGACGGTCGGTGCTGCCCTTTTAGCGACTTGGACGGTCGGTGACTTGATTTGACTTGTTCCGCTTCTTGCGGTATCAGGGATGAAGTTGACTTGTTTCGGAGGTGGAGCTTGATTCTACCAGTGAGGTCATTGATTGTTTTACTGATTTGATATGATTTGGGTTGACATCAGCACCGCTGCACTGGAATATAGTACCAGGAGCAATCATCATCTGCCATGACAGGATTTGGGGATTTTGGTTTTGGTTTGGCATCAGCACCGCTGCACTGGAATATGGTACCAGGAGCGAATCATCATCTGCCATGAGGAGATTTCTCTCGTTCCCAGTTTAACGACTTAAAGGTCATCTGTTCCCAGTTTAACGACTTAGATGTCATCTGTCCCCAGTTTAAAGACTTAGGGGTCTATTCGATCGGAGTTTGGAATTTTGGGGTTTGGGTAGGCATCAGCATTGCTAACACTGAAGCACATGTGCCAGGAGCAATTCATCAATTTCCTTTTCCTGTTAGGGAACGATGGCTTAGAAGACAGGTTTAGGTCCCTATCACCTAAGGCTTTTTCAATTTTATGAACCCTGGGGGTCCATTAAAAGCATTTTCTCCCTACGAGTCGAAAGGATCCCGTAGGTGTATTTTCTCCTTAGGAGTCGTAAGGACCCTCAAGTGTGTTTTTCCTTTGTGGGTCATAAGGATCCCACAAAGGTGTTTTCTTACAAGTCGTGAGGATCCCATAAGTTCGTTCTCCTCATGTATCGTGAGGACACATGAGTGGGTCTTCCCAAATGGAGAATAATTCTAAGGGCGGAAACCAGCCGTGGGGCTTGTGATTGCCGTGGGGCCTGGGTGTGATGAGAATTATTTGAGCTCGTGGATTGTATACGGTAGTCAACTTGGGGACTGGCTGAAGTGCTGGAAGAATTTTAGGAAATTGGATTTTGGTTGGCGTCTGCATCGCTGCATTGGAATACAATATCAGGAGCGACTCATCATTCGCCGTTTGGAGACTTGGAATTTGGATTTTGTTTGGTATCAGCATTGCTGCACCGGAATAATGCCAGGAGCAACTCATCATTTGCCCCGAGAGGATTTGGGATTTGGTTTTTTGGTCAGCATCAGCACCGCTAACACTGAAGCGAAATGCCAGGAGTGACTCATCATTTGCCGTTGCCCGTTGGGGGTCGATGGTTCAGGAGACAGGTTTAGATCCCTATCACCTAAGGGTTTTCAATTTTATGAACCGTAAGGGTCTCATAAAAGCATTTTCTCCCTACGAGTCGAGAGGATCTCGCAGGTGTATGTTCTCCTTAGGAATCGTGAGGATTCCTAAGTGTGTCGCTCCTTTGTGAGTCGTAAGGATCTCACGCAGGGATTTTCTCCTCACAAGGTCGAGAGGACTTTGCGAGTGTAGTTTATCTCTTTTCACGAGTTTCCGCCCTTTCGGGTTTTCACAAACTTGCCGGCAGTCCTGCTTTTTTTTTTTTTACTCACGGAGCCCTTCCGGGTTTTCATCCGTGCCCGTTTTGCTTGTGGACATACCGTTTTTTTCGTTCGTTGGTAGGACTTTAAAAGTAGTCTCATCGGCAAGACTTGGAAGAGATAAGGGTCGTTTAGGCCCGTGGATTGTGTATGGTTTTACAGGATGTATGATCTAGACCGTAGGGCTTGTGTGCTCAATTCGCCTGCGACTTGGAGCATTCACGCGTAATATTTCTTGAGATATTTATAGGTGGCATGGGCCTTTCTCCTTCGGTATTTATCTGCTGGTAGGATCCTCCATCAAACACTTTCTCGATGACGTATGGTCCTTCCTAGTTTGACTTGAATTTTCCCTTAGCATGTCGATTGGGGATAATCGGTTTTATGAGGACCAACACCAATTCACCTTTCTTGAAAGCGCAGAGACGGGTTATCTTGTCATAGGCCCGTGGCATTTGGGCTTGGTATAGATCCAGATTTTGCTGCACCACGAGCCTCTTTTCTTTGAGGGCGTCAAGCTCTTCAAGCCGAAAGAGCACGTTTTCCTCCTCCGTCAACTCGTGCTGAACGACCATTCTTAAGCTTGGAACTTCGACTTCGAGGGGGAGGACCGCCTCCACTCCGAAGAGCAATGAGTATGTAGTAGACTGAGTTGGAGTATGGTGCGTGGTACGATATGCCCACAACGCCTCGTGAAGTTTGAGATTTTAGTCTTTCTTATTGGCTGAAGCATTTTTCCTCAGGAGCTTGCATAGAGTCTTATTGAAAGCTTCGGCTAGCCCATTGGCTCTTGGATTATAGATGGTGGAATATCTCTAGTCTATCTTGTGCTGAGTAGCGAACCTTGAGACTTTGAAGCTCTTGAAAGAAGTCCCGTTGTCAGAAATGATTTTTCTTGGTGTACCGAAGCGGTATAGAATATTATGCTGGAAGAACGTCAGAATATTTTTTGTCTTGACTTCTTTTAGTGGGACAGTTTCAGCCCATCTGGAGAAATAGTCGGTTGCGGCCAATATGAACCGGTGGCTTCTGGATGACGGAGGATCAATTGGGCCAACTATGTCGATTCCCCAGACTTCGAAGGGCCACGACGCCACCGTAGGATGCAACGGATTGGGATGTTTGTGAATGAAATCACTGTGAATTTGGTAGATATAACATTTCTTTGAATGCTCTCCGCAATCCCGGATCATGATGGGCCAGTAATATCCAAGCCGTTTAATTTGAAGTCGCATCTTGGGGCCAAATTGGTGAGCACCGCAAACGCCTGAGTGAACTTCTTTTATGACCTTTTGGGCTTCGGCCAATGACAGACACCTAAGCCAGAGTTGGTCATATGACCTACGGTATAGAGTGTCATTTACAAACACGTATCGGAGAGCTCTCTTCTTCAGCTGAATCCTTACGGATTTTCCTTCGGGTAGCTTGTCGTATCGGAGGTACTCTATGAAGGGTTCTCTCCAATCGGGCTCGTCTTGGATGATCGAAGCTTCTTCGGCAGGACTGCTCTTCTGTTCCGCACTTTCCTCTTCTCGTAGAGAGACTGGTGGTAGAATTTGCCGGCTCCTGACTGTGATCAGAATTTCGTCCATGTCAGGATCAGCCAGCTCCTTGGCTAAGCGAGCTAGTATGTCAGCCTTTCTATTCAACGCCCTAGGAACTCTCATCAGCTCAATATGGATGAACTGTTTCATAAGCTCCACCACCCGCCTTCTGTACCGAGCTAACTCGGGTTTGTATATCTTATAGTCGCCACTTACTTGGTTGACGACAAGCTGGGAGTCACTGTAAACCCGTAGCCGAAGGATTTCCATTCCTATGGCGAGCTCCAGACCAGCTATCAGAGCTTCATACTCAGCCTCGTTGTTTGTGCGAGGCTCGGTGAGAGCAAAAGAACGCCGTAGGGTTCCCATCGAAGGCGTGATGAACACCAATCCTATCCCTGTTTTTATCTCCGGGACGCTTGATTTACTGGAGGTCCTTATTGATGAGGCTCCATCGAAGTAGAGCTCCCAACATGGCCCGCTATCCTCGAGGTGCAATATTTGTTCATCAGGTAATTCACAATTTAGCGGCGACCCTTCCGGTATAGGATGGGCAGCGAGAAAATCGGCGAGGGCTTGCCCTTTTATTGCTTTCTGTGGAGTATAAACTATGTCAAACTCAAGTAGCATGATAGCTTATTTTGCCATTCTGCCGGCTAGACTTGCCCTAGTCATTAAGTGTTTGAGATGGTCGACCTTGGAGATCAGTATAACCCGATGAGCGAGCAGATAGTGCCTCAGCTTCTTCACAGTGAATATCAGAGCCATGCATTGCTTTTCGATCGCGGAATAGTTGTGTTCCGCCCCGACTAGAGTTCGACTGAGGTAGTAGAGGGCATTTTCCTTTCCCTCCTCGCTGTTCTGGGCAAGGAGCGCACCAAGTGATCCATCTAGCGCGGCAGTGTAGAGAATTAGCGGTTTATATACAATAGGAGCGGCCAGCACTGGAGGGTGCAACAAGTACTGTTTGATGCTTTCGAACGCTTCTTGATAATCGGCGTCCCAGACAAAAGGAGCTCCTTTCTTCATGAGCTTTGAGAAGGGCCTACATCTTCCCGATAAATTTGAGATAAACGTTCATATATAAGCAAGCTTGCCTTGAAAAAATCTTAGCCGCGTCAGACTCTTTGGAGGGGGCATCTCCATTATGGCCTTTATCTTTGATGGGTCATGATTATCAGAGTGTGTTTAATTTACCGCAATCAAGACGGTGTCGCTTGGTAACTAACCGGTTGAGTACGAGTCGATCCACAGGGAGAAGGAATCCTTTTCTTTATATTCTAACGAGTTAAGTCCAAACTTTGGTAGGGTTTTGTTTTAAGATCTAAGAATCAGAATAAGTTGATAAAAAGGCTTGCTAGGGTTAGGATTAGGTTAGTTCAAAATAGGGATCTTCTCATTTCTTTCAATGCCTTAGTTGTGAATAAAGGTGTTAGGGTAATCGGCAACAACGGGGATTAGCACGACTGGGAAGAAACTTAGTTTCTTCCTTTTGGTCCTTGTCCGTCCGTTCTTGGCTCTTAGCCCTAACCTCCGGTTAATTCAAGCACAACCAGTCTAACTAGGGAATCACCGCTATTATGTAGTATAGGGTGCCGTAGTGAGCGGATTATGGTTGATTTAAAGGGAGTCCATATTAAAATTATTTGGGCAAAGAAAGGAATGAGAGAGATTTTCTTCTCTCAAACCTTCCCTATCCTACCCCTAACAAGTAAGGAATTACTCACTCATTAGGAAGATAACAACAAAATTCATTTTTTTTAATTTTAATTGATGACCTATATTGCAGATAAATAAAGAACAAATAAAAGTGCAGATAATAAATTGAAGAGAAGAAGAATGCAAGATAAAATAAAAATACTTACTTTATTGATGACCTCAAGAGAACGCATTACAATTGAATTTAAAATTTAGATCTAGAATATAAAAAAGAGGAATAAAAACTAAAGAGAGGCATGCCTTCATTTGGCTTTGAACCCTTCTATTTATAGATAGGAAAAACCCTAGGTTATTGTTAGTGTATATGCCCTAGGGGCCATTATTGTATCATACTAGTTTGTATATTACTTAATGGAAGCTTGGGATATTCACATGTATATAACAGTCTTGCTAAACATGGTAGTATGCTACTTGGTTTTTCTATCTTAATATGTGAGTATACGTATTGATAGAGCTCTTAGGATCTTGCTTGACTACCAGCGTTGTGATGGCAGTCACACTAGTGGGGGCTGGGTAGTCTACAAGCACATCCTTATTCAGGTCCCTAGTCGTTGGATTATTGAGACAGGGCATCGATACTCCGGAGTAGACTAGTGTGTACGCTTCTCATCCCAGTTAGGGAGATGGTCTGTCCCACAGCCGTCAGTACGTCGTACTGGAGATAGCATGCAGATGCTCGTTAGGTTACGGGTACACCGGACAGGACTCACAGGGAATTGTTGGTTGGTTTTATACCAGTCGTCAGTGAACAGTTCCCAGGTGACATGAGTACAGCATAGTCCGCAGACTTGACACTGCTACTTCGCCTCGAGTGTGTCTCACTGTTCTTAGATTGCTACCCTACCACGGCTCAAAGGAGTCATGCAAACAGGTAGCAGTTGGGTGCAGTCCCGAGCACTTGGAGGCAGTGGCGGTTAGACATGATTCGTCTCTCCCGGTATTGGGGGTTGATATCGCGCTGTGTCAGAGAGCCATTACGCAAAGTCCCTGGCCAGGGCAAGTGAGATTTGCTGGTAAGTTCCAGTAGTTTCTCAGGGTGTAATGGGCTTCGCTTCGACACGACTTATACAGCTATTAGGGGACTGACGCTTGCCGCCCCCCTAGGCCCGATATACGATAGTCTTAGACGAACGGACCGGACTGTACGGAGATTGTCACATCAGACTCAGTGGGAGTTCGGATGGGTTTCCTCATCGGCCTTCTTATCGACATCTACCTGGGGACCGTTACGTACAGCTAGTGCC
Source organism: Agapanthus africanus (assembly GCA_030015575.1). Classification (NCBI taxonomy): domain Eukaryota; kingdom Viridiplantae; phylum Streptophyta; class Magnoliopsida; order Asparagales; family Amaryllidaceae; genus Agapanthus; species Agapanthus africanus. The sequence goes on from CM057337.1 coordinate 678,979,673, forward strand.
GCTTGCGGTCTGTGGTTAAACCCACTTCCAGCGTAGTAGTCGAGTCTCTAGAGTCCCACGCAGAGAGTTTCCCTACTCCAGGCGAAACGATATAGAGGTCGTATGGTTTTACGACAAGGGTTCGGACTCATACGTGTGTTTTCGCACGTACGACTTTCGGACAGTTTTTACTAGTCGGCTTTGGTTTAAGCCAGTTACTAGTATCCGGTTATTGGATTTATACAGTCTAAAGTTTTTCCGTGTTTTTACGGATAGGAGGGGCGTTCTCGTAATTGCGCGAGAAGCTTCTAGAAGATGGTGACTAAGGAGGTTTAGGTGGCATATACATTGAATGAGATTAGTGAGTCATATGGATGATTCATCCATGTCATTAATGCTTCATAATTGCTTGATGACTCATTGAGATGAATCACCACAAGATATTTATCAAGCATGGTTGTAAATCATTTTCTTTTCTTTTCTTGATAAATAAAATTGCTTGATATATATTATGATAACTCATTTTCTCTTCTCATTATTATGTTCATCTTCTCTCTCCTCAAGCTCTCTCTCTTCAAATCCTAATCCTCCCCTCTCATGTGTTGAGTACAAGGATTAGTTAGACTACTTAATCCATAACCATACTCTATTACATCTAGGTACTTTGATTAGCACTTAAAGATACCTAGTTGCCTCAAGTTTAGAGGCAAAGCTTGGAGTTTAGCTCTCGTGGTGGATCGTCTACTACTTGGAGAAGGCCGAGGAGGAGGTGGAGTTCGTAAAGACGAAGGACACGGTTCTTTAGGTTTAATCCCTTTACATAGTAGTTGTTAACAACTATGTTTGATGTTAGTTATCGTTTAGCTTCGACTCATGCGGTTAGTCGATGTTTAGCATATAAACAAGATCGTTTTTTATATTTCCGCCTCCCCGCAAGTCGTGGGGTGTTGTACATCGACTTACAGTTATATTCTGATCCATACATGAATTTACCAAACTACCCTAAGAAAGCCGGGTCAAAGCACCGACACCTCACCGACATGTGCAGAGCAGGGCCGCGGAACCGTGGCAGAAGAGCCTGTTTGGCCGCGGTTCCGCGGCCATTTGGTGGGTTCATGGCTTCAACTTTTCAGGGTTCCTTCAAGTTGCTTTTATCTTCTGTTTTCTTCACTTGGTCTACCATAATCTCTTCAATTCTCTTCTAGATTTTCAACAGTGGACTTTTGCCTTGAGCTCCGCGTTTGAAGTCTTGGATCTTGGGCTGCCCTTGTGCTTTGTACATTGAAATGCTTAATGATTTTCCATTTGTTCCTTGAACTGGTAGGCGGCATTATACGGATAGTGTGCGGAAGCCCGTATTTCTCTGTTTGTTGGTCGTAGTCCCACATTTGTTGTGACTTTTCATGAATTTCACTGTAAAGAGCTGAGAACCTGTAACCTGCAACTATTTAGCAGACATGGATCAAAAGTACCTACTTATATGCAATGTGACTAAGAATGGGCGATATAAAAATGCAAAAATCTGATATGAACAAATACCCCCAAACTTATCTTTTGTTCGTCCCGAGCAAAACCAATTTTATTCTCAAAAATTCCTAATCTCACTTTCGCAGGGAACGCGATTGCACTGAGCTCGTGCAACAAGCCGTTAAATCTCTATGTGTTCCTAGTAGGAGAAGTGTTGTCTCCTGAGGGTTTTCAGCGGATACTACCCACAAAATCCGATCAGTTTGGCCTGTTGACTCTAATTCTTCAATTCAGTATTCTAGCAAGAAATTCTATTATCTTCAACTTAGAAATCATCAACCCGTATTTTTCACACTCACTTTTCATTTAACTTAAGATCGTATATGTTTTGCAAATTTATTAAGCTTTCAGCATCTTTTGAATTTTCCTTCTAAGGTGCAATCTCAACTCAGGAATTTTTATCATTTTTACTGAAGATATAAGGCCTATCTTTCATTCCTATCTCTCATCCAAACCCCAATTATATACCCCTACGTGTGTGTAATTTTTACCCCTACACTTGGAAATTCAATTCAAGCTAGCATACTCTTGTCCATGTCCAAAGTACTTTTTAGTTGGTGATGAAATTGCTCGCACATTCTTCATGCGACCGTTAATACTTCTTGTAGTACTAAACGAGCGATTATAAAATGTGCTTACGTATTTAGGCGTAATTTCTCGTCTTGTAATACCTAAGGCTTAGCAGTGACTCCCAAACCAGTTGGTCTAAGGCTCTAGGTGATAAAACACCCTCGCTATATTTTTTTATTTATGCTGCCTTAAGTAATTACAAAACCAGTGTTCATTTTTTCTTTATTCAACACTTATACTTTTATTTTATTTTCCTTCATACTAAGGATTTTAGACAAGAGCATTTCAAGGTATCCTCTACTATTCCAAGTTTCAAGATTTGTGTAAGTGCGTGTAGTAGGGTATATATTTTCAAAATTTAGACTAAAGGTTCAGAATTTATTTTTCAGACTTACACTTCAAATAAAAATTTCAATACCCTTCCCTTATTTTGACTTAGCCCAGGAACTGAACTCAAAATTTGCCTATTTCTAAATAAACTGCAAGGACATATATTTTCTATAATTAAACTTTAAGAAAGGTTATTTTTAGGGGTTTTAATTTACCAAGTTTAGGATCTAGTTTTTCCTAACTAGTCAACCGTCATATTGAACTTAAGTCTAATATGGCCAAAATTGAACCTTTCAATTTTTATAATTTTTCAATTTTTATTTGATTTTATTTTTATATATATTTTTTTATTTTTTATTTTTTATTTTTTTTATTTTTTATAAAGATGCAATGCGGAATTAAATATGCAAAGAAAGAAAAAACAAATATGTACAAAAATAAAAATATGCAGATGCAATGCAAAGATAACTATTTACAATCCATCTCCACCCCCAAACTTATCGAAAGCAGTGTCCTCACTGCTCTTTGCGGCGTCTACTAGACGCAGCCTCACTGGTCTCACTCCCCGTCCCCTCGATCGTGATCGGGAACGTTCCTCTCGTGCCTACAGGGTGGTCATGCCCTGCTCCAAACTCGTCACTCACTGATTAAGGTTGGTCATCATCCCTATCAATCTTTTTACCCCTTATTTGTTCGTCGTATCAAGCGCGCTTGTGCAGCGGGGGTAAGTTCTTCATTGCTCGCGGTTGAGCTTGAGCTGGGTGTCTTTGCGAGTACGTCTTCGGCCGGCTCGGTGCGCGACCATAAATCATGTAATCGTGTATAGGACATGGAGACACCCTCAAGAAGGGGTCGAATTGGAATTCCACCATGCATATAAAATTCGAATTTCTCAACAGGAAGGAAATGGCGACACAGTTGTGTCACCAACATAGGGCAATGATAGTTGGCAGCCCTCTTGCCCTCACCAATCAAGTGAAGTAAAACAGTGCACATATCATAACTAGGGTTTCGTGTCATCAAGGTGTGCACTATATGGAGGGATGGTGTGAAAAATGTCATGTTATGCGAACTACCAAAAATATTATTTTGTGCCCAACGGCACATAGTTAAGACGTTCGCAAAAAGGGTTCTAGCCTGGATGCCTTTTCGTGTCTCCCTTGAACAATCGTTACCCATCAAGGGTAGGTAGTCCTCGGATCGGAGGGGTTGATCGTGAATAGGGAGTCTAGGTATTAAGGTGGCTTCATGGATGAAGTCCTTATCAATTATTATTTCCCTATCCCCTACATTAATTTAATGTAACCATTTTGTGCAAGACAACCCTCCTCCATGGACTCGTAAAAACGGGTGACAAGATCCGCAAGAGCGCAGGCATTCAGATGGTTAAATAGTAAAAAGTTCTATCCGCGCCTTCGGATCTCATCACCGAAGTAACTACCATAGATAGTGTGTGTAAACATTTGGGAAAAATCCCTTTCAAACTGCAGAGTGGGTGCCATTGAAATAAAATTGCAGAAAGATAAAAATTTAACATAACAGAGCAGAGAAGATTGAACCTCCACTGAAAATTTCAGAGGGAGAAGCAGCAGAAGAGCGGCGGAAGGACGGCAGAAGGAGGGCTTTGGCGGCGGTTGGGCGGCGGCGCAAGGCAATCTCGCTGCGATTTCAGAAGCGGCGGCTAGGGTTTCTGTGAGGGATAATTTTAGGGTTTTGTAAAATTCAGAAGAGGGGTCAGGTTGTATTTATAGGGGGTGTTTTGGTTATTTGCAAAAAGGACCCTTAAAAAAGAGGAATTTATTTGTAATTTTTTATTTAATATTTATTAAAACTGAAAATTTACAAAAACACCCTCCAAAATTTGAATTATATATATATATATTTATATTATTTTTATATAATTACAAGTGTGACATACCCCCAAACTTATTTGAAGAAGTGTTTGCGCTGTTTATGGCTGGATAACCGAAATTTGGGGGTAGGCGGAGGAAGATCAGTCAATGTAAACCGGCTCCTGCAACATCAGGAGCTCCTCCGAAGGGTCCGCGATGAGGAACAATTTAAGCCTATGTCCGTTCACTTTAAATAGTGAACCGCCCTCCGGATTCTCTAAGTCAACCGCACCGTGCGGATATATGGTACGTATAAAAAATGGCTCATTCCATCGAGATCTGAGCTTGCCGGGATGGAAATGTAGCCGGGTGTCGTAAAATAATACCTGTTGACCAGGTATGAATGTTTTGCGCATAAGGTGTTTATCATGAAACACCTTCGTTCGGTTTTTGACGACAACTGCGTTCTCGTAAGCTTCATTCCGTAGCTCGTTCAATTCATTTAACTGCAGCTTTTTATGGCTGCCCGCATCTTCGATAGATAAAAGAAGCTCTTTGATCGCCCAAAATGCACGATGCTCTATTTCTACTGGAAGGTGGCAAGCCTTTCCATAAATATGCCGATAAGGAGACATGTCAAGGTTGGTCTTATAGGCAGTTCGAAATGCCCAAAGGGCATCAGTATGTTTTAAAGACCAATCCTTGTGATTTTTGGAAACCGTCTTCTCCAATATCTGCTTGATTTGTCGATTTGAGATCTCGGCTTCCCCACATGTTTGGGGATGATAGGGCGTTGATAGCTTATGATTAATGAAATATTTCCGCATTAAGGACTCGAAAGTTTTATTACAGAAATGAGTTCCATTGTCACTAATGATTGCTCGGGGGTGCCCAAACCGGAAGAAAATGTTTTCTTTAAGGAATCTAACGACAACCTTGTTGTCATTAGTTCGGCTGGGCACAGCCTCGACCCACTTAGAATCATAATCAACAGCGAGGTGAATATACAAGTTCCTAAAAGAATTGGGAAACGGTCCCATAAAATCAATCCCCCAAACATTAAAAATTTCCACAACCAATATTGGTTGGAGCGGCATTTCGTTTCTCCTGGATATCCAGCCCAAGTGTTAGCATCGGGAGCACGTCTTGCAGAAATCATGTGCATCTTTAAAGAGTTATGGCCAGTAGAAACCACACTGCAAGATCTGTTCGGCTGTCTTTCTAGGGCCAAAATGCCCACCACATGCTTGATCGTGGCAAAATGACATCACGCTCTTGAATTCATTGTCGGGGGTACACCGACGAATAATCTGGTCTGGACAATACTTAAACAGATAAGGTTCATCCCAGTAAAAGTGTTCTACCTGGGATAGGAATCGGAGTTTGTCCTATTTTGACCTTTCATTTGGCAGCAGTCCGATGGCTAAATAGTTCACAATATCTGCTAACCAAGGTTCGCATGATACTGTCAAGAGCTGCTCATCTGGAAAAACGTCGTTTATCGGAAAATGAAGCGCCGGCGAAGAAGGGAGGCGTGAATGATGGTCGGCGACTACGTTTTCGCACAATATCTCCTCTTTTGTCTTTGATGACAAGGTCAAAATCTTGGAGTAAGAGGATCCAACGGATCAGCCGAGATTTTGCGTCCTTCTTCGCAAAAAGACGGCGAAGAGCTGAATGGTCAGTGTATACGATGACTGGAGAGCCGATTAAATAAGGCCTGAACTTTTCTAAGGCAAACACAACAACCAAGAATTCCTTCTCGGTTGTTGTGTAATTTAATTGGGCATTATTCAAGGTTTGGCTAGCATAATAGATTACATGCGGCATCTTATCGATGTGCTGTCCAAGGACAGCACCAATGGCAAAATCAGATGCATCACACATAATCTCAAATGGATGCGTCCAGTCAGGAGAAGAAAGAACGGGAGCAGAAGTGTGTGAGTTTTTTAATGACTCGAACGCATTCATACAGCTCGAGTCAAAATCGAATGTGGTGTCCTTAGCCAGCAAAAGAGTCAAGAGCCTAGCAATCTTGCTAAAGTCCTTGATGAACCGTCTATAGAAACCGGCATGGCCAAGGAAAGCTCGAATGTCTCGGACGCATTTGGGAGGAGGGAGATTGGAAATGACTTCAATCTTCGCTTTATCTACCTCAATGCCATTTTGTGACATGATATGTCCTAAGACAATACCTTCACGTACCATGAAGTGGCACTTTTCCCAATTTAAAGTAAGGTTCTTATCCTTACACCGGGTAAGGACCGCGTCTAGATGTAGCAAACACTCATCAAAGGAGTCACCGAAAATGGAGAAATCATCCATGAAGATCTCTAAAAATTTTTCCACCCTGTCTGAAAAAATTCCCATCATACACCGCTGGAAAGTAGCGGGCGCATTGCATAACCCAAAGGGCATGCGACGATATGCAAACGTGCCGAAAGGACAAGTGAATGTGGTCTTGTCCTGATCTTTTTCGGCGATGGGGATTTGATTATAGCCGGAGTAGCCATCCAAAAGCAGTAATATTCATGCCCAGTCAATCGTTCAAGCATTTGGTCAATGAAAGGTAATGGAAAGTAGTCCTTCCGTGTCGCGGTGTTGAGTTTCTTATAATCGATGCATACTCACCACCCAGTTTAGGTGCGAGTAGGAATTAACTCGTTCGCCTCATTTGTTATGACCATTATGCCTGATTTCTTTGGGACGACGTGAATGGGGCTAACCCACTGACTATCAGAGATAGGGTAAATGATACCACTATCAAGACACTTTACGATCTCCTTTTTAACAGCCTCTTTCATGACTGGGTTGAGTCGTCTATGTAGGTCCCTGGCTGGTTTGGCATCATCCATCATATGAATATGGTGTTCAACTATTAGGGGACTAATCCCCTTGATGTCCGCCATAGTCCAGCCAAAAGCTTGCCGATTGCTCTGCAAGACCGTCAGAAGGGCTTTCTCTTGCTCTGTGGCTAGAGAAGCCGAGATGATAACAGGGAGGGTTTCATTCTCACCTAACTAAGCGTATTTAAGGTGAGACAGCAACAACTTAAGTTCAAGCGTCGGAGGTGAAACGATTGAAGGTAAAATCGGTGAAAATGTCTCAAACTCAAAGGATTCCAGCAGAGCTTCAAAATGAGTGTAAGCAACCGAGTCGGATGGTTCAGCTAACTCATCCGAAAACTCAAAGGATTCAAACTTGAGTGGTGACTGTTCAAGTTCGTTCGAGAAAATGAAACACTCGTAGTCATTATCGGGAGTAAAAACAGTATCAGGTTCAAGAAGGAACGCACTAGTGGTGTTAAAATTGTTGTGATCGAACAAAATTTTTTCTAATTCACAGTCTTCCGGGATGATCTCTTGGATCGAGCAAACGTCTAGTATATTAGCATTAGGTTTAGAAGGCTGATTCTCCAACTTAAAAATGTTGAGTTCAATTGTCATATTTCCAAAAGATAGGTTCATCGAACCATTTCGACAATTGATCACAACATTCGAAGTCGCAAGGAATGGTCGACAGAGTATCACCGAAATTTGATTCCGGGGGTTAGCCACAGGCTGTGTGTCTAAAACAATGAACGGGGAAATGAAGTCCCCTACTTTGATCAACACATCCTCTAGCTCACCCTTAGGATGGGTGATGGATCGGTCGGCCATTTGGAGAGTACAATGTGTAGGTTTCAGCTATCCTACACCTAATTGCTCATATACCGAATAAAGAAATAGGTTAACACTGGCACCAAGATCCAAAAGTGCGCGGTTGATGTTCTTATCCCCAATAGTTATTGAAATCGTAGGTCAGGCAGGGTCCTTTCGTTTTTGGGGTAAAGGATGGGTAAGAGCATCGCATTCGGCACTAGCTAAGAAAACTTTCTTAGGTACCTGAGATTTCCTCTTCTTAGTGCACAAGACCTTCAAGATTTTTGCATAGGAAAGGACTTGTTGGATTGCATCCAAGAGGGGAATGTTAATGTTAACCTGTTTAAACAACTCCACAATCTTCTCCATTTGTGGATTTTGTTTATTGGATCTCAACCGGTTTGGAAATAGAACATTTTGAAAATTGGTTGAGTCCAATGCTTGTGGAGGAGATTGTAGAGTTGGAACAGATCCCAGTGCTGGTGTTTTCGTGGAGTGAGATGTAGGTCCGTTCGGAGCAGCAGCAGAAGAAGTAGAGCCTTGTGAAGAATGGAGAACAGGCTCTGAATACGAAGAAGAAGAAGAAGAAGAAGCAACAGCAAAAGAAGAAGAAGCGGCTGCCGGGGTGTCATCATCAATGCCAACATTGTTGTGCAACATCCTTCCAGATCTCAATGTAGTCACGGCACTCACATTATGGTTTTGTTGTTCAAGAGAAACATGTGCATTTTGTAGGTGACCAGGATTCGGGAGTGGTTGAGATGGAAGCTTCCCTTTCTATTGCCCGCTTAAAGCTGCATTTAGTTGTGCAATCTGGGCTTCAATGGTTTTGATGCTTTGCCCATGTGACGCAGTGTGTTGCACCAAAGACTGAATGGAAGACTGGATGTTGGCTGAGGATTGAGTTGATTATTTTAAAAACGCCTCCAGACTTCGTTCTAACGAGGAAACCTTATCGTTATTTGGCGGAACAAAATTGTTTTGAGGAAAAGAATTGTTGGGTGCAAAATTGTTCGTTTGATTTTGGTAAGGTTGGTGTAGGAAAGATTGTTGATATTGAGTTTGTTGATGAGCTTGTTGTTGAGGAGGAGACCTCTAGAAGTTGTTGTTGCCTTGGAATTGTTGTTGATTTTGATTCCAGATGAAATTAGGGTGGTTCCTCCAACCAGGATTGTAAGTGGAAGAGTATGGATCATTTCTTTGTCTCTGCTGAAAGGCAGCATTGACTTGATCCTGTCCTTGAGCAGGTGGGTTGTAAGAACACTCTTCGGTCAAATGGGATGGATCCGAACAACAAGCGCATATAGTGCGAGGGGGAAGAGCAGGGGTAGGAGAAGGCGATGAGAATTTGCTCTCAATAGCTTCCAGTTTTCGTGTAATCGCTGCCATTTCGGCTTTCACTGCAATTGACATATCAAGTTGATGAACGCCTGCCCTAGATGGACCGGAAGAAGTAGATGAAGTGGACGAAGTGGTCGGTCTAGTGCTTTCCCATTGAAGCGTTTGTTCAGCAAGATCGTCGAGAAATTGCCAAGCTTTCTCGTCAGATTTGGATAAGAAATGGCCTTGACAAATGGTCTCCAACAACTGCTTAGTTGCTGGGTTCAGTCCTTCGTATAAGGTCTGGTAAAGTTGTTATCTCTCAATACCGTGATGAGGGCACTGAACAAGAAGGTCTTTGTATCGTTCGAAACACTTCCAAAAAGGTTCGGAAGGAAGCTGGGAAAAAGATTTGGGTAAAACTTTTTAAGAAACACTTTAACAAACTCTCCCCAACTATTTATGGAATGCGATGCAGTGCTATACAGCCACTTTTCAGCTAGATCACACAATGTGAAGGGAATGACTCATAGCCGTATAGTATCATCGGACAGTTGGGTTGTCTTCATCATTGCACAAACGTTCTGGAATTTGTTGATGAAGATATAGGAATCTTCGGATTCCAGTCCGTGAAATTTAGGCAACATGTTGATGAAGTGCGGCTTAATTTCGAAATTGTCTCCATTTGCTGGCGGGGGTGAAAGACAGGTAGGAAGTGCTGAGCGGGTAGGATAGAAACGATCCTGGAGCGCGATTCGCTGTGGCGCTTCAACAGGAGGTTGCTGCGGGTTATTCGCACCCAGTTGAAGTGGAATCAGTCCCGAGGTAGGTAAAGGGTTGTTTGGATTGAATCCTGACATCTCAGAAGAAGATGAAGATGAAGGTGAAGATATATGAACAGAACTCCGGTCAACGTCGGCGTTGGCCGGCAAAGGTAAGGATGAAAAAGGAGTGGAGGGAGTTTCGACTTCGGAGTCGATCGCGTAGTCGGTAGCGACTAACGAAACACGGAATAAACGGGCACTAGTGTCCTGAGTCCAACCGGACATACACTAAACGAGTTTTAGTGTAGTCAAAACGTAGAATGTGAAGGTAAGAAAACATTAATGGGGAAATGTGGATGAAAGGTGAAATGGGATTCTAGGGACAAAGGGCAAGTTTTTATAAATTTTTTTTTTTATAAAGATTTTTCCAAAAAATTTGTTTGGAACTACAGCACAATTTCAAACAACCACAGTTTAAACATGCACAATCAAACCTAGAGCTATGGTCTCCTAAGTCAACTAGACTGCTCCTAAATGTTCCAAAGTGACAAGTTGTGAGATATCTCTCAAATCGCCTCTTCACCGCCAATTGTGGCCAGGGAAGCACAAATGAGGAAAGGAGGGTTCCGCTCACGAATCACCGTGAGACAGGCCTTTTAAAGTTACCTTTCTCACTTGTCTAGCCTAGGCACCACAAAATCAGGTTTAGATAAATGACTGAATGCCCACAACCTTCCCTGTCCTAATGAGCGCGACAGTCCTTAATTGGCTGAGTCTAGATATTTTTTAATTAACTCAAGGGTGATGCATATGCTTTTTAGTGATTTTTGGGGTCTTAGGAAAGGTAATGAAATCCCCACCCAATCTTAATTGTGTTAGAGCCCCTTAGATTCTGTATTAAATATGCAAAGCAATAACACACCAAAATCTAAAACACTTGCCAAATTTTTTTTTATTTGCGGCGCAAAGAATTCTGCACAAAAACAATTTATTAGAGAAGGAGAAGAGCTTGCTGTGCAAAGAATCCTGCAGGGAAATTTTTTGCAGTGGAGTGCAGAGGATATGAGAGAAGAAATGGGATGCTTACAGAGAAAAGTGAGTCGCTGACGCCAGCAGTTGACCGCGGTTCAGCGGTCAAACGTGCACTTGTGCCGCGGTTCCGCGGCTCTTCTGAAGGTTGATGTCGTCAAATTTGTTCCCTGTGCCGAATTAGTTCTCCTCTTTTTGTTTAGATCCCCTGTTTCTGGATTTGTTCACTGAGTTTGCTCCTGATCTGAATCAATCCGTCTTTCTTTCCTGCACAATTCGCACAAAAACCAATCAAAAATAACAAGATGATTTTTTTTATGTTTTTCAATTTTTAATTTTTTATATTTTTATATTTTTTTAATTAACCCGAAATTACACAAAGAATTAAACTACCGTCTCCCCGGCAATGGCGCCATTTGATTATCAGAGTTTTTCTGTGTTTAATTTACTGCAATCAAGATGGTGTCGCTTGGTAGCTAGCCGGTTGAGTACGAGTCGATCCACAGGGAGAAGGAATCCTTTTCTTTATATTCTAACGAGTTAAGTCCAAACTTTGGTAGGGTTTTGTTTTAAGATCTAAGAATGAGAATAAGTTGATAAAAATGCTTGGTAGGGTTAGGATTAGGTTAGTTCGAAATAGGGATCTTCTAATTTCTTTCAATACCTTAGTTGTGAATAAAGGTGTTAGGGTAATTGGCAACAACGGGGATTAGCATGACTGGGAAGAAACTTAGTTCTTCCTTTTGGTCCTTATCCGTCCGTTCTTGGCTCTTAGCCCAAACCTTCGGCTAATTCAACCACAACCGGTCTAACTAGGGAATCACCGCTATTATGTAGGATAGGATGCCGTAGTAAGCGGATTATGGTTGATTTAAAGGGAGTCCGTATTAAAATTATTTGGGCAAAGAAAGGAATGTGAGAGATTTCCTTCTCTCAAGCCTTCCCTATCATACCCCTAACAAGTAAGGAATTACTCACTCATTAGGAAGATAACAACAAAATTCATTTTTTAAAAATTTTAATTAATGACCTAAATTGCAGATAAATTCAAAACAAATAAAAGTGCAGATAATAAATTTCCGATAAGAAGAATGCGAGATAAAATAAAAATACTTTATTGATGACCTCTCAAGAACGCATTACAATTGAATTTAAAATTTAGATCTAGAATATAAAAAGAGGAATAAAAACAAAAGAGAGGCATGCCTTCATTTGGCTTTGAACCCTCCTATTTATAGATATGAAAAACTTTAGGTTACATTCTGATCTATACATGAATTTACTAAACTACCCTAAGAAAGGCGGGTCAAAGCACCGACACCCCACCGACATGTGCAGAGCACGGCCGTGGAACCGCGGCAGAAGAGCCTGTTTGGCTGCGGTTCCGCGGCCATTTGGTGGGTTCATGGCTTCAACTTTTCAGGGTTTCTTCAAGTTGCTTTTATCTTCTGTTTTCTTCACTTGGTCTCTCATAATCTCTTCAATTCTCTTCTAGATTTTCAACAGTAGAATTTTGCCTTAAGCTCCGTGTTTGAAGTCTTGGATCTTGTGCTTCCCTTGTGCTTTGTGCATTGAAATGCTCAATAATTTTTCATTTGTTCCATGAACTGGTAGGCGGCATTATACGGATAGTGTGCGGAAACCTGTATTTCTCTGTTTGTTGGTCGTAGTCCCACATTTGTTGTGACTTTTCATGAATTTCACTGTAAAGAGTTGAGAACCTGTAACCTGCAATTATTTAGCAGATATGGATCAAAAGTACCTACTTACATGCAATGTGACTAAGAATGGGCGATATAAAAATGCAAAAATCAGATATGAACAGGTCAACATCGATCCCTCGATGTCACACTATGAAGCCCAGGAATTTTCCCGATGACACGCCAAAAGTGCACTTTAGAGAATTCATTTTCAGATCGTATTCCCTCAGTCTAGTGAGATCGGTCTTGGTTTTAGTCTTGACGACCAAATCATCAACATAATATTCGACGACTTTATGGATTAGGTCATCAAAGATATTGGTCATTGCCCTTTGATATGTAGCACCTGTGTTCTTCAGTCCGAACGGCATCACTTTGTAGCAGTATATTCCGATCGGGATTCGAAATGCTATGTGCTTCTCATCCTCAGGCGACATCTTGATCTGATTATATCCAGACGAGCCATCCATAAAGGTGAACAGCTCGTAATTTGAGGTGTCATCGACCATCATTTCCATGATCGGTAGCGGAAAGTCGTCTTTAGGACATGCCTTGTTGAGGTCCCTGAAATCGACACAAACTCGGATCTACCTATTTTTCTTCTTCACTGGGACTATGCATGCGATCCAATCTGCATATTTCTCTTCCCTGATGAAGCCGGCATCGATGAGTTTCTTGGTTTCCTCGATGAACTTTTCTCCCAGTTCCCTTCTTATTCTTCGAGGAGCTTGTTTGACCGGTTTAGCATCAGGAGATATAACCAGCTTATGCACGGCCACTTCAGGGGAAAGGCCAGGCATTTCTTTGTACGTCCATGCGAAGCAGTCGACGAACTCATGCAGCATGGCGATTATCCGCTCTTTCATTTCCTCTGACAAGAGTGAGCTAATGTAGGTCGGCATTGAATTATCGGGCATTCCTAAATCAATCTCGGTTAGCTCGTCAAAGGTTGCTTGTCCGCTGTCTTCGAGCTCTTGAGGAGCTTCTTCTGGCTCGGCAAGCTCGTCATCATCATTTGATCTTTCGCTGGCTTCACCAACATGGATCGTGCAGCATGTCTTGGAATCAGGCTGGATGAAACCTATGCCCCATCTATCTGGAATTCGTCCATCGATGAGTGCTCGGACTTGAGGCGGATCCCATAGCCCTTCATAAAACTTTGCTTTGGACTCCGTTTGATATAACCGGTATCCGCACTTTTTTTAATATTCCCGCATCTCAGGCGCATAGAATCTACGATTGAGGACGACCCTTATGCCTCTCTCATAGGGAAGGCACGCAACAGACAAATCGTCCGGGTGCACAACAGGATTTGACCCATAAAACAGGATGCCCTTCTGTCCACTTTTCCTTCCGGGAAGGTAAAAAGTTTTCGGCTGGTCCATGGTAGAGACTGACAATGCATCGAGCTCTTTGCACATCCGCTCCGGCACCCTTGTGATGGCTAGGGACCCTTCTGCAAATTCGAAGGTCTCTCGTAGTTTCGTTGTTCGCATGATAGCCCGATTTGCACAGCCGTTGCAAGACGGATCCTCTTCTTCTGATTCTTCAGTGTCACTGCCTAAACAAGGGCGGATTTTGCTGTCGGATGGGCCTTCAATATCAGATTCGTCCGTATCGCTATCGAAATGAGGGCGGGTTTTACGGAAGGACGTACTTCCAGCGTCGGACTCATCAGTGTCACTGCCGAAACGCGGACGCACATGGGGGTTTCTTCTTTTGAAAGTGACAGCCGGCTCAGATTTGCTTTTGAATTTCGGGGCTGTTCTGTCTTTGGTCAGCTGTGGTTCAGCACTTTAGAGGTTCATAAAGTACCGAGAATCTTCATATCGGACTTCATGCACACCGAACGGCTGGATGTCTCCGTCAATGCGTCTTTCTTCGCTATTTTTAGTATACTTCATGCATTGATGGAGAGTTGATGGAACGATGCCGTAATCGTGGAGCCACGGCCGTCCCAAGAGAATTTTATAAGACATGTCAGCGTCGATCACGTATATCTTAGCTTCAGTTTGCAGATCCCCAAATTTGATTGGCAAAGCTATAGACCCCATAACTTGCTGGCAGTTTTGATTGAAGCCTTGAATGACAATCCTTTCCCTTAACAGGTGTCGGACGTCCATTGAAAAACTCTTCAGAGTTCTCAAGTTCATGATATTCACTGAGGATCCCGGATCAATCAATATGCGATTAATCCGATCTCCGTCGCTGTACCCGGTCACATAAAGCGGCCGATTATGCTCAGCCGTTCCCAATAGCAAGTCTTCGTCCTTAAACGTGACTGCGGCAGCATGTAAAGCGTACCGGGATTCTTTCATATTAATTTCCGCAAAGCGAGCCTGATACTGCTCGGGGTTTTGTAGAGCGTGAATAAGAACATCTCTAAGCTCCTTAGATAGGGCCAAGGCATCATAGATGCCCATGAGAGACGGAAGCTTCCGGAGATGAGCCAAGACATTATAGTCCATCGAGGAAGGACATGAGTTTTCATTAGCTGGTTCTCTGCCATCTTTCTCATTAGCCACCTGTTTTTCCTTTCCTTTTGGGGTGTTGCCCTGATTTGGCGGCAGAGCCCTACCGCTTCTGAGCTGGATTTGGTTGGTCCTTGTGGCGAGCTCCTCGTCCACTTCGGGAAAACAGAGCTCCTTCTCAGAGTCGCTGCCAAGATGGATGGCGTAGCAGGTCACTATAGGGATCTCTTCATCGGAGTTTTCCTCTAACTCCTCCAGAATTTCAGCCGCTACTATAGGGAGGAACTCCTTCAATCGAATCAGAGTTCTTTCCTTATGTTCATAGTTTTTGAAGGAATCGATATATTTTTGAATGGTCGATCTCTCTGCAGACTCTTTTTCGCGCCGAGCTGCACTTTTCTTCTTCTTGAGCTTTTTGGATTTTGAGCCTGATAGAGCCGCATTGGCGGCTAGAATGGTAGGCTTCTTCTGCCCTTCCCATTTCGTCATGGGCTCTTTCCGAAGTAGCTTTACCATCTTCTTCGTCTTATTAGATATGTGCGTACCCCATGGAGGCTGGGGTGAGTCCGTTTCATTTCCCAGGGTAGCGGGTTCGGCTGTCTTCTCCCAGAAGGCTTCAGCTTCTGTCTGTATAAAGTTTGTGGTTGCAACTTGATTGTTCAGTAACACACTTTTGGACAGCTCGATCTCTCCAGCCTTGTACTGCTTCTCGACCCAGTCTTTGA
Source organism: Agapanthus africanus (assembly GCA_030015575.1). NCBI lineage: Eukaryota > Viridiplantae > Streptophyta > Magnoliopsida > Asparagales > Amaryllidaceae > Agapanthus > Agapanthus africanus. The sequence goes on from CM057337.1 coordinate 678,995,561, forward strand.
AGATATAGCAATTCTCGATCGCGTGGCTCACTGCTCTGTGGTATAGGCAATACAGGGGATTGTCAGTCATTTTTGCTTCGTGGGGTCTCTTCGACTCCGGAATTTGTAGACCATTGTTCAAGGCATCTTTGAATATCTTTGAACATCTTTGGGAGTCCGGGGTAGACTCTTGTTTCGAGCATTCCAGCATTTGGACTTTCTTGGATAGCTCTTGAAATGTCTTGAGGCCTGCTGTACACAAGAATGGGACCATCCAATTGCTGAGGTTTCCAATGAGAAGGCTGATGGAATGGTCCTGCTCCAGCGGCGGTTCGTACTTGACTGTGAGATTACGCCATCGGGCGATAAAGTCGGTGTTGCTTTTATTCTTCCCCGGCTTGGTCCTCACAAGGTCAGCAATAGAGATTTTATCACTGACACTCATAAACCTTTGCCGAAACAGAGACTCCATTTGGGCAAAGGTAAGGACGGACCCGTCTGGTATACTCACATACCAGTCAAAAGCGACACCGGTCAGGCTGTTGAAAAACTGACGAAGAAGGAGCGCATCATTGCCCCCTGTATTTCCGCACGATGCTTTAAAGTGGGCGATGTGCTGATTTGCATTTCCCGTCCCGTCAAATCTTCCGAACTTAGGAATGACGTAGCCGCTCGGGAACTCGATCAGATTATACTGTACGGGATATAGCCACCCACTACTGCCAATTTCTTTCTGAGCTTCAGTTTCGGCCACCAATATTTTAACCTTGCTGGTGACCAAATCCATTATCCGATCAAGCGGGATAGTGCTATCTGGGGCCTAGGCGTCCTGAGAAACGGAATGTGGCCGGCTTTCGTGCGGCTCGACCAATCTTGGACCCAAAGGGACAGGCATCGGCCGCTTCAGATTGTCATCATCCGGCTTATGAGTAGCGACTTATGCTTGATTGGGAGGCGCTTGAGAAATTTGAGCCATAAGCTGCATCACAACGTTCATTAGGTCGTCAATTTTCGAACAGAGCATGGCTATCTCTTTATCTTTGCTCCTGAGCTGCTTTCGAAGCTCTTGAAGCAGCTCTTGCTCCTCGGTCCTGGGACGGAAAGTCGGCTCTTCCTCACTGTTTTAGCTTGACTCTACATGGACTGAGGGGTCTTTCTGCCTATCATCCTCATCGAGAGGGTTTTCATCATCCAGCGGAGGCGGCTATTCTTAGGAAGCGGCAACCACATTCAAGCCAGATTGGGCTTAGGATGTGGTGGCCCCATCCTTGCTTTTGCTGCGAAGGTTGTCGCTGGGGCGCCCACCCGCCATATAGACCGTATGGATAACATATCCAGCCGTCTTTTTATTATCGACGGCTGATTTCATGGATCGCTGTCTTGACCCTCCTATTTCGGTAACAGGCAGTCGACTGAAGGCGGCTGGCCTGGCCGGATTCTTGAATGGTGCTGACGCTTCCTTTTTGGTTGTGCCTCGCTGTTTTCACGCGGAACAAAGTGCCTGGTAGACTCTTTAAGAGACAGTGTCATACTTTTTCTGTTGGGGCCGGGACATGTCTCTTTGTAGTAACGTTCAGACCGCTGTCTTCTTGATTCTGGCGGTCATGGAATTTTTCTGAACCCACTTCAGAGGTCCGAAGGAATTGCTGATTTTTACGGCCGACTCAGCCGTCGTCTCAGGATTACTCTGCTCTTGGAATCTCACAAGATTCCACTTAGCTGGAGTCCTGACCCACTTGTTGGCTCGATACCTGAGCCGCTTCTGTCTCAGCCTTTCTGTTTTGAGCACTTGGCTGGTTACGGCTCTTCGAGAAGCCGCCGTAGACCGGGCGATGGAAGGCATTGGAGATACGCTTGATTGTGCATTTGTTGGAGTCATCGCCTAAGCTCGTCCGCAACGTTTGATGTTGCCGTTTGTACCGGAAGTCTTGCCCCCTGCTGGAGCACCAGAGATTCGTTCAGACACCGTCTTAAGTTTCGGTTGTGGTGCCTTAGCAATCACAAAATTCGGTCTCTTGCCCCTTAAGATCGTCTTGGCCATCTATTTTGCTGGGATTTCTGCCAGATGAGCGCTTCCGGCAGGGTTGATGATGACGGAACCAAATTGGCGGGGCAGTTCCTCCCACTGTCGACTGAGGCTTGCGGGGAGAACCACACGAGCATTGATCTTGACCACGTACGAGATCGGGGTCGTGTTGGAAGCTGAATTCGTCTTGGGAGACATTGTCGTTGAAAGTTGATTGCTGCATAAAAGGAACATTACTTCAGTACAAACATAGGCATATATGTTAAATGAGTTCACATGAACACTTGACCCGAGGTATGGGAGGAGAGAAAGGTCCCACCGGGCGTGCCAGAATCTGTAGGGTGTTTTTTCGTCACCCCATTAAGATGGGAATTCACGCGCGCTTGTCGGGCGCATTACAGATTCCCCCTGTCTAGGGTAGGCTGGGGTTTATTAATTATGGGGATCCGAATCTCTGGCAGCGGCGGACTAAGCTACCGTTAATTACCCCTCGCTTTTGGAGCGAGGGAACCTCCGATTGACGGGTTAAACTGATCATGCGAACTCAATGTGCAGTGTTGTGTTTTGAAGGGGTCTTGGATATATCGGAGGCCCCGCAGAGTTTTTACGGGGGCCTCGCTATCCGGATAGCGAGCTGGGGGTCGAGGAGGCTAGCAGCCCTCTTGTGGGGTGCGGTTCAGCGCCCCGTTAGAAATTTTTTCTAACGGGGGATGGTGTATACTGTGGAGTGCATAAAAAAAATGGGGGAGGAGCATCTTAAAGACGCATGCCTGGCACGTGGGCGCTTGGTGCCCAAGGGTCACGTGCCGGGCGCGTGAGCGCATGGCGCCCGCTGGTCACGTGCGCAGTACGTGGGCACTGGGTGCCAGCGGATCACGTGCGCAGCACGCGACTGCAAGGCGCCCGCGGGTCACGTGCGCTGCATGAGACTACTTGGCGCTGAGCGGGTCGTGTAGGGTGCACATGGGTGCTATAGTGCCCGCGGGTCACGTGCCTTGCATGCAACCGCGGGTCACGTGTACTGCACGCGATCGCGGGGCGTCTGTGCACGTGGGCGCTTTAGTGCCCAGGGTCACATGCGTTGCTTGCGACCATTGGACGCTTTAGCACCCGCGGGTCACGTGCCATGCACGTGACCGCGGGGTGCCCGTGGGTCACGTGCTCGGCACATGATTGCTGGGCACCCATGGGTCACGTACATGGCACGCGACCGCTGGGCGCCCGCGGGTCATGTGCGCGACACGCGACCACGAGGAACACCAGCGGGAAGGGGCTTAGCCCCTAGGTTGGGGAGTTGAACTCCCAATGGGTTTTGTAGTTGACCTTCTAACAAAAATTTAATTTATGGAGTTAAACTCCGACAGATATAGAAAGGAGTTAAATTCCTAGGAATGTTTGGCTCTTTTTTTGAACCTTGGATCCTCCCAACGTGGGGGTTTTGGAGATGGGTCCCCTTCTTCTTCCTCTCGGTTGGACGGCTCTTGGGGGAAGGGGGAGTGAGATTCAAAATCTCCCCTTTCAAAGATTTGATTGGAGATCCGAGCTCCCCTTTGTGGGTTTTGTGGTGAAAAACTATTTAGTTTTAGAAAAGGAAGAGTGAAACTCTTGACTTAATTCAAAAGAAGAAGAAGGTTTAGAATCTTGAGGAAGGAGAAGGAGGCACAGAACCCTAGAGTTTTAGAGAAATGGAAAAGTTGTCATAGATATTTTCATCATGTTTGCCTTTATAGGCTACAAACTCTAGAGGTCTTCTCGATGTATCGGCCCAACTCTTATACCGATCTTGCGTTGCCTTCATATGATTCCGGAAAGTGTTAACTTTCTCTACTGTCTGCACGATCAAATCCGGTCCCAACAATCTTCGTTCTTCAATATCGTCCCAACAAACAGGTGAACGACACTTGCGACCATACAATGTTTCGAATGGAGCCATCTGAATAGTCACCTGAAAACTGTTATTGTATGAAAACTCCACCAAGTGTAGGTGATCCTCCCATGAACCCTTGAAGTCTAACATGCAAGCTCTCAACATGTCTTCAAGAGTTTGGATCGTTCTCTTCGACCGGCCATCTGTCTGAGGATGATAAGCTGTGCTAAATTTCAATCGAGCCCCTAAACTTTCCAATAAGCTCCTCCAGAAGTGTGATAAGAAACGGGTGTCACGGTCGGACACAATGCTCACCGGTACTCCATGCAATCTTACAATCTCCTGTATGTACCGTTCTGCCAATGCTTCCGTTGATTGACCAACTCGAAATGGTATGAAATGAGCTGCCGTGGTCAATCGATCAACAATCACCCAAACAGCATTGTTGCCCTTTGGACTCCGCGGTAAAGCCGTCATGAAATCCATGGTTATATATTCCCACTTCCATTGAGGAATCGAAAGTGGTTGTAATAAACCAGCAACCCTTTGATGTTCATCCTTAATTTGCTGACACACCAAGCACTTCGCTACAAAGCGGGCAATCTCCCGTTTCATGCCTTCCCACCAGAAATGCTGTCGTAGATCTCGGTACATCTTTGTGCCTCCTAGATGTACGGAATATGCGGAACAGTGCGCCTCCTTCATAACTTTTCATGAATGTCTTCTTTCGGCACACACAATCGGCTACCATATCGCAACGAACCAACTTCATGAATTAACAAGGCCGTTCGAAGTCCCGCTTCAACCTGTTCTCGAAACTTCTGCAATCTTGGGTCCTGTGACTGCGCTGCTTTAATATTATCGATTAAAGACGACTGTACTTGCAGCTGCATCAACCGTCCTGAAGAATGTGGTAGCACGATCTCCAACTCGAATCTCCGAAAATCTTCGATAAGCTCCTTCTGTGCGGTCAACATCCGAATCGCTGGCAACCGACTAAGCGCATCCGGCGCTACATTAACTTTCCTCGGATGGTACTTAAGATCAAGATCATAGTCAGCCATCAGCTCCAACCATTTACGCTGCCTCATGTTAAGCTATTTCGGTGTGAACACGTACTTCAGGTTTTTGTGATCGGTGAATACTTCGACCCTTTCGCCCAATAAGTAGTGTCTCCAAATCTTCAAAGCGAAAATCACTGCTGCAAGCTCCAAATCATGAGTTGGGTAATTCTTCTCATGGGTCTTTAACTGTCTCGATGTGTAAGCTATAACCTTCCCATGCTGCATCAAAACACATCCCAAACCTTTCCCAGATGCGTCGTTGTGAATCACCAATCCACCGGAACCGTCTGGTACGGTCAAAATAAGGGCGGTTATCAATCTTTGCTTCAACGCCTCAAAAGCTGACGCACATCTATCCGTCCATATGAACTGTACTTCCTTTCACGTAAGCTTGGTCAAAGGCCCAGCCAAACGAGCAAAATTCTCCACGAACTTTCTGTAATAGCCAGCAAGTCCAAGAAAACTTCTGATCTCTGCTACGTTTTTCGGAATCGGCCAATCTTGAACTGCTACAATCTTTTCAGGGTCAACGGCGAATCCATCTCCGGATACAACATGTCCCAAAAACTTCACCTCTTTAAGCCAAAACTCGCACTTGCTCATCTTTGCATACAATCTTTCTTGCCTCAATGTCTGCAGTGCGATCTTCAAGTGTTCTGCATGCTCTTCAATACTCTTTGAGTAGACCAGAATATCATCAATGAACACCACTATAAATTGGTCTAAGAATGGTGAAAAGATTCGGTTCATCAAGTCCATAAATATCGCCGGTGCATTCGTTACTCCGAAGGGCATCACTAAATACTCGTAATGTCCATACCGAGTTCGGAACGCCGTCTTGCAAATATCTTCTGATTTAACTCGGACCTGATGATATCCGGATTGCAAATCTAGCTTCGAGAATACCCTCGAGCCACTAAGCTGCTCGAACAATTCGCCAATGCGAGGGATCGGGTACTTGTTCTTAATAGTCATCCTGTTTAATTCTCGATAATTGCTACACATCCTCCTTGTGTCATCTTTTTTCTTGACTAGAAGAACTGGAGCTCTCCAAGGTGAATTACTGCTGCGAATCCAACCCTTCTCTAGCAATTCAGTAAGCTGCTTCTTTACTTCTTCCAACTCCACCGGTGACATCGGATAATACGCCTTGAAATTGGCGCTGCACCAGGAACAAGATCGATCGTGAACTCCACATCTCGTTTTAGCGGTAAACCCGAGATGTCTTCGAATACATCCATGAACTCTCAAACTACAGCTGACGCTCCCTTCTTATTAACTTCCATCGACAAAAGAACATTGTTTGTCGGCCTAGCCCCAAACTCGACTGGCCCGACAGAACTGCTACCTCCAGCAAAAACAAAATCCGGATGTCCGGGAATCTGGAAAATCACTTTCTTTGCCCTACAATCAATGTGAGCGTGGAAAGTACCGAGAAAATCCATTTCTAAGACAACTTCATAACTGCCGGTATCGGTCACCAAGAAATCTGCAAAACATGAACTGGTAAGCAATAAAACTGAGAGAACTAAGGTAATACAACGACCATGAAACAAGGAAATGAAACAAGACCAGGACTCCAAGTTACTTAAATAGAGTACCGCATTATAACCATGCTGCAGTTCATAGTTACAATCACATAACTCTACTCAAGTCGCCCAAATCCTAGTATCAGAATCAAGGAATAGGGAGAAACAATAGGAAACCAAAAAGGTTTCAAGTCGAGATGGAAAGTGGTTTGCATATCGTCAAGGCAAAGGATAAAGAGAAAGATATGATTCAAGAATCATGATATCAATGTGGCAGGACATGTTTCTAATCATGAATTTTCCGATTCGTGTATTAGGTCCAATACCCAACTACAAAAGAATCAAACCCGATTAACCTAAATCCTATGACTCTGATACCAAACAAACCCTGTCACGCCCCACTTCTCAGAGTACGCTAAGATAGGCACGTGACAGGGCCAACCATGCTACCTATGGATAGGAAATATCCCTCCACAGTCACATTACGGCTGTAGAGATATCAAGAACAATAATAAACAACTATCTAAATACATGTCCAAAAGCCAGAATAACGAGTCAAGAATAAAATAATGCGGAAGCAAAAAGATCCAATACAATAATAAACTGGAATGTACGTCCCATAATGCGGGCTCACATCAGGAAAAAGGAAACAAAACTAAACTAATAACAGGTCATCACTGCTCGGCATGTTGATCAAAGTACTCCTGGACTGCCTGCGATAAGGATAAGGGATCTGGGCCATGCAAAACCCAGACGTCAGTGCGTCAAAATATCAATAATTCTAAGCAAGCAGGATATGATGAAATATGCAGGCATGAAGTATGAACAGTAACAAGTCATCAGTAGCAAGTAAACCGTAACATAAATATAGATCAGTGAACATGATATAAACAGGTGAAGTGCAGTGAGTAGTCTAAACTGTGCTATAGGATTATTTACTCTAAAGTTATTCGAAATCAATTAATGTAATCCTCACCGTAACTCATCGGTCTATGCCCCATTCATTCCCCACGGGACCACGGTACAATATATAGTAGACTATGAGTCTATGTCCCGTTCATACCCCACGGGACCACGGTACAGGATGTAATAGCCCTTTGAGTCACGTTCAGTTACAATCTTGATTTTCCCATACCCCCAAGGTTATGTGTGTAAGTCAGGTATTGATAAATCTGAGACTAATGCCAACACAGGATCAACCAGGTACAGGTTTGTCTGTATAGACAACAGGAAATGTCCGTAGGGACAACAGGTCAAGATTTTCGGCATTAGTAACAAGATCAGGTAATATGTCACGCTGTGGTATATCAGGTCATGTCAGGTGGTATACATGTATCAAGTCATGTCAGTAGTAGTGTATCAGGTCATATCAGGTGGTGCACAAGTGTCGAGTGGGTGCTCATAATCAAACTGTAATAAGTATGGGTACACAAAATCAATTATGGAGTACTAATATAACAATAAAATGGAATAATGTGATATGGTATGCAAATAGATATAAATTCAAAGATATGGATGCACAATTATCGATTAGGGTTACATTTATAGTTCCAATACTAATTAGGATGCACTTTATTAGACATGGGGTGTTAATATCACAGTATTATGTATTAATGTAATCTATGGATGCAATTATATATATTGTGAATGAGATGGATGCAAACAGGTATCTGAAAAACAGTAAAACTGTGAAATGGTAATGCGGGATGTACAACTGAGCAATATGTGATGTAAATATTCCATTGGATGCAGTATATTGTAATATAGTATGTAACAAGATAGGTTTGCATGCGATATATGTAAAATACTATGTACAGATGCATACGGATGTCAGAAAACTTTAAAACGAGAACTTGGGATACAAGATTTAGAATTCTAGTGTTAAAATTATTAAAATAGATGTATATAAAGTAATGTAGCATGTAGCAAGATAAACTTGCCTGAACGGATCACCAAACGGAATGCATACGCAGCGTCCAATGTCGGTAAAAGTCTCGATGCACGCTCGCGTGTACGGAACAGGACCAGGCAATGCAAGAGAGTGACCATGCTGGTTAGGAACGCCCACAGGGTTGCTCGGATCGTCGGCAGCGGCACGGGTCCGGTGATCATCGGGAAATATGGATCAAGAAAGAGAAGAGAAAGAAAAAGAAGAAGAAAGAAGAAGAAGAAGTAGAAGAAGGCTGGAAAAGGGCTGGGGCTGAGTTCCGGATTCAGAGGCGAGGCAATGGATGCGACGACGACGATGGGCCATCGACGGCGAGATCCACGGTGATGACAGTGGGGTTTTCATGATTGTCGGGGATCGGGGTGTGTAGGGTTTATGGTACACAGGTGAGGGTCAGATGTGATGAGGGAAAGGAAGAGGAGACGAGGTCATGGAGACGACGGCGATGTCGGAGCTCCGGCGACGAGGGCAGCGAGGGTCGTAGATGTGCAGGGATGGGTGCTTGGTTCATGGCAATGTGGGTTGTAGGGGATGAAGCTCGGGAAGGAAAAGTGAAGGGAAGTGGAGGTGACGACGACGGTGAGGGAGGTGGAGACGAGAGGGTGTCGGCCAAGGCGACGCAGGCGGGGTGCAGGCGTGGGTCGTGGGTCGTGGGTTCTGTATAGGGTTGCAGTGGGTTCTTGGGCGGTGAGGAGAGGGAGAAGAGAGAGATGAAGTGATCGAGGAGGATGAGAGGGCGAAGGAGGAGAGACGGGGTCGAGGGTGGAGTTGCGAGGGGCGAGGGCGAGGGCGAGGCTGTCGCGAGCATGGGTTGGGGTTGTTTGAAGAATAAGAGAGGTGAAGAGAGAGAGAGGGGCTGTGGTTTTATTTGTATTGGGTTTAAAAATAAAAAAATATATATATATATAATATAGTTAAAGAAAGAGATAGAGAGAAACGGTGAGAGAAAGAGATAGGGAGAGAGAATGAGATCGAGAGGAGAGAGATAGGCAGAGGAGAGAGATCGAGAGGAGAGAAAGAGTGCGAGAGGTGAGAGAAGTTTGACGTTTAGTTAGGATTTTATTTAATAAAATTTCGTTAGTTTTATAAAAGATTTTAGTTGTTAAGAATTTAAACGGTTAAATTAATTTAATATTATAATAAATAAATTTGAATTTTGGCGGTATACAAAATTATTCCAAAACACGTCCGGGTCGGGTCTAAAATTCAGATTTAAAATATGAAAAATATATGCGACTTTCAAAATTCAAAATGAATGCTCACGTAACGAAAATGCATACCCTCAAGAACGGATGCACGTACGTGCGCGTAGCCATCCAAACACGTTCGTTTCACTGAACGGGACGAGAACAAGATGCGCGGATGCTACCACGAGATTAGGGGTATCATGCAGGCCAAGTTATGTAATTTTAAATTATTTTACGTGACTTAAAATGTTATATGGTAAAAGATGCAATGCCAGATAAAATGCCAGTATGCAGTATTCATGAAAATGCACAAGTCTATGTAACAAGTCAAGATAATTCATAAGTATGAATCAAACAAGTTTCAAGCAAGCGGGTCGGGTCGAATACAATGTAAAATGTAAAATATCATTTGCACCCAAAACATGATAAATCAGGAAAAATACCACAATTAAGAAAATACGAGAACTGGAACTGCTATAAATGAACTAGGGTATTACATTATACCCAACTACAAAAAGAATTTCGTCCTCGAAATTCCAAGAACAAAGAAAGAGTAAACAATCAAGAAACTACAAGAATAGGTGTGGAAACTTCTGTCGGATTTCGTCTTCTCATTCCCAAGTCGATTCTCCATACGAGCGATTTCCCCAAGAAACAAGTACGAGAGGGATAACCTTATTCTTAAGGACCTTTTCTCTTCGATCATTGGTCGTTCCTCAAAGGTCAAATCCTCTCTTACAGTCAGCTCCGAATGATCCAGCACGTGTGTTTCATCTCGAATATACTTACGGAGTTGAGATACATGAAACACGTCATGAACATTCGCCAAAGATTGCGGTAAAGCCAGTCGATACACCGCTTCTCCAACACGCTCCAAAATCTCGAATGGCCCAACGAATCGAGTACTAAGCTTTCCTCGACTCCCAAAAAAAATCACTCCTCTAGTCGGTGATATATTCAAGAATACCAGATCACCAACAGCGAACTCTAGAGGACTTCTCGATATATCGGCCCAACTCTTCTGCCGATCTTGCGTTGCCTTCATATGATTCCGGATAGTGTTAACTTTCTTTACTGTCTGCACGATCAAATCCGGTCCCAACAATCTTCGTTCTTCAATATCGTCCCAACAAACAGGTGAACGACACTTGCGACCATACAATGTTTCGAATGGAGCCATCTGAATAGTCGCCTGAAAACTGTTATTATAAGAAAACTCCACCAAGTGTAGGTGATCCTCCCATGAACCCTTGAAGTCTAACATGCAAGCTCTCAACATGTCTTCAAGAGTTTGGATCGTTCTCTTCGACCGGCCATCTGTCTGAGGATGATAAGCTGTGCTAAACTTCAATCGAGCCCCCAAACTTTCCTATAAGCTCCTCCAGAAGTGTGATAAGAAACGGGTGTCACAGTCGGACACGATGCTCACCGGTACTCCATGCAATCTTACAATCTCCTGCATGTACCGTTCTGCCAATGCTTCCGTTGATTGACCAACTCGAAATGGTATGAAATGAGCTGCCTTGGTCAATCGATCAACAATCACCCAAACAGCATTGTTGCCCTTTGGACTCTGCGGTAAAGCCGTCACGAAATCCATGGTTATATGTTCCCACTTCCATTGAGGAATCGGAAGTGGTTGTAATAAACCAGCAACCCTTTGATGTTCATCCTTAACTTGCTGACACACCAAGCACTTCGCTACAAAGCGGGCAATCTCCCATTTCATGCCTTCCCACCAGAAATGCTGTCGTAGATCTCGGTACATCTTTATGCCTCCTGGATATACGGAATATGCGGAACTGTGCGCCTCCTTCATAACTTTTTCATGAATGTCTTCTTTCGGCACACACAAACGGCTACCATATCGCAATGAACCATATTCATGAATTAACAAGGCCGTTCGAAGTCCCGCTTCAACCTGTTCTCGAAACTTCGGCAATCTTGGGTCCTGTGACTGCGCTGCTTTAATATTATCGATTAACGACTACTGTACTTGCAGCTGCATCAACCGTCCTGAAGAATGCGGTAGCACGATCTCCAACTCGAATCTCCGAAAATCTTCGATAAGCTCCTTCTGTGCGGTCAACATCCGAATCGCTGGCAACCGACTAAGCGCATCCGACACTACATTAACTATCCTCGGATGGTACTTAAGATCAAGATCATAGTCAGCCATCAGCTCCAACCATCTACGCTGCCTCATGCTAAGCTCTTTCTGTGTGAACACGTACTTCAGGCTTTTGTGATCAGTGAATACTTCGACCCTTTCGCCCAATAAGTAGTGTCTCCAAATCTTCAAAGCGAAAATCACTGCTAGCTCCAAATCATGAGTTGGGTAATTCTTCTCATGGGTCTTTAACTGTCTCAATGCGTAAGCTATAACCTTCCCATGCTGCATCAAAACACATTCCAAACCTTTCCCAGATGCGTCGCTGTGAATCACCAATCCTCCGGAACCGTTTGGTATGGTCAAAATAAGGGCGGTTATCAATCTTTGCTTCAACGCCTCAAAAGCTGACGCACATCTATCCGTCCATATGAACAGTACTTCCTTTCACGTAAGCTTGGTCAAAGGCCTAGCCAAACGAGCAAAATTCTCCACGAACTTTCTGTAATAGCCGTCAAGTCCAAGAAAACTTCTGATCTCTGCTACGTTTTTCGGAATCGGCCAATCTTGAACTGCTGCAATCTTTTCAGGGTCAACGGCGAATCCATCTCCGGATACAACATGTCCCAAAAACTTCACCTCTTTAAGCCAAAACTCGTACTTGCTCATCTTTGCATACAATCTTTCTTGCCTCAATGTCTGCAGTGCGATCTTCAAGTGTTCTGCATGCTCTTCAATACTCTTTGAGTAGACCAGAATATCATGAATGAACACCACTATAAACTGGTCTAAGAATGGTGAAAAGATTCGGTTCATCAAGTCCATAAATATCGCCGGTGCATTCGTTACTCCGAAGGGCATCACTAAATACTCGTAATGTCCATACCGAGTTCGGAACGCCGTCTTGCAAATATCTTCTGATTTAACTCGGACCTGATGATATCCGGATTGCAAATCTAGCTTCAAGAATACCCTCGAGCCACTAAGCTGCTCGAACAATTCGCCAATGCGAGGGATCGGGTACTTGTTCTTAATAGTCATCCTGTTTAATTCTCGATAATTGATGCACATCCTCCTTGTGTCATCTTTTTTCTTGACTAGAAGAACTGGAGCTCTCCAAGGTGAATTACTGCTGCGAATCCAATCCTTCTTTAGCAATTCAGTAACCTGCTTCTTTACTTCTTCCAACTCCACTGGTGACATCGGATAATACGCCTTGAAATTGGCACTGCACCAGGAACAAGATCGATCGTGAACTCCACATCTCGTTTTGGCGGTAAACCCGAGATGTCTTCGAATACATCCATGAACTCTCAAATTACAGCTGACGCTTCCTCCTTATTAACTTCCATCGACAAAAGAACATTGTTTGTCGGCCTAGCCCCAAACTCGACTGGCCCGACAGAACTGCTACCTCCAGCAAAAACAAACTCCGCATGTCCGGGAATCTGGAAAATCAATTTCTTTGACCTACAATCAATGTGAGCGTGGAAAGTACCGAGAAAATCCATTTCCAAGACAACTTCATAACTGCCGGTATCGGTCACCAAGAAATCTGCAAAACATGAACTGGTAAGCAATGAAACTGAGAGAACCAAGATAATAGAACGACCATGAAACAAGGAAATGAAACAAGACCAGGACTCCAAGTTACTTAAATAGAGTACCGCATTGTAACCATACTGCAGTTCATAGTTACAATCACATAACTCCACTCAAGTCGCCCAAATCCTAGTATCAGAATCAAGGAATAGGGAGAAACAATAGGAAACCAAAAAGGTTTCAAGTCGAGATGCAAAGTGGTTTGCATATCGTCAAGGCAAAGGATAAAGAGAAAGATATGATTCAAGAATCATGATATCAATGTGGCAGGACATGTTTCTAATCATGGGTTTTCCGATTCGTGTATTGGGTCCAATACCCAACTACAAAAGAATCAAACCCGATTAACCTAAATCCTATGGCTCTGATACCAAACAAACCATGTCACGCCCCATTTCCCAGAGTACGCTAAGATAGGCACGTGACAGGGCTAACCATGCTACCTATGGATAGGAAATATCCCTCCACAATCACATTACGGCTGTAGAGATATCAAGAACAATAATAAACAACTATCTAAATACATATCCATGAGCCAGAATAACGAGTCAAGAATAAAATAATGCGGAAGTAAAAAGATCCAATACAATAATAAACTGGAATGTACGTCCCATAATGCGGGCTCACATCAGGAAAAAGAAAACTAAACTAAACTAATAATAGGTCATCACTGCTCGGCCTGTTGATCAAAGTACTCCTAGACAGCCTGCGATAAGGATAAGGGATCTTGGCCATGCAAAACCCAGATGTCAGTGCGTCAAAATATCAATAATTCTAAGCAAGCAGGATATGATGAAATATGCAGGCATGAAATATGAACAGTAACAAGTAAACCGTAACATGAATATAGATCAGTGAACATGATATAAACAGGTGAAGTGCAGTGAGTAGTCTAAACTGTGCTATAGGGTTATCTACTCGAAAGTTATTCGAAATCAATTAATGTAATCCTCACCGTAACTCATCGGTCTATGCCCCATTCATTCCCCACGGGAACACGGTACAATATATAATAAACTATGAGTCTATGTCCCGTTCATACCCCACGGGACCACGGTACAGGATGTAATAGCCCTTTGAGTCACGTTCAGTTACAATCTTGATTTCCCCATACCCCTAAGGTTATGTGTGTAAGTCAGGTATTGATAAATCTGAGACTAATGCCAACACAGGATCAAGCAGGTACAGGTTTGTCTGTATAGACAACAGGAAATGTCCGTAGGGACAACAGGTCAAGATTGTCGGCATTAGTAACAAGATCAGGTAATATGTCACGCTGTGGTACATCAGGTCATGTCAGGTGGTGTACATGTATCAAGTCATGTTAAGTAGTGCACATATATCATGTCATGTCAGTAGTAGTGTATCAGGTCATGTCAGGTAGTGCACAAGTGTTGAGTGGGTACTCATAATCAAACTGTAATAAGTATGGATACACAAAATCAAGTATGGAGTACTAATATAACAATAAAATGGAATAATGTGATATGGTATGCAAATAGATATAAATTCAAAGATATGGATGCACAATTATCGATTAGGGTTACATTTATAGTTCCAATACTAATTAGGATGCACTTTTTTAGACATGGGGTGTTAATATCACAGTATTATGTATTAATGTAATCAATGGATGCAATTATATATATTGTGAATGAGATGGATGCAAACCGGTATTCGAAAAACAGTAAAACTGTGAAATGGTAATGCGGGATGTACAACTAAGCAATATGTGATGTAAATATTCCATTGAGTGCAGTATATTGTAATATAGTATGTAACAAGATAGGTTTGCATGCGATAGATGTAAAATACTACGTACGGATGCATACGGATGTCGGAAAACTGTAAAATTAGAACTTGGGATGTAAGATTTAGAATTCCAGTGTTAAAATTATTAAAATAGATGTATCTAAAGTAATGTAGCATGTAGCAAGATAAACTTTCCTGAACGGATCACAAAACGGAATGCGTACGCAGCGTCCAATGTCGGTAAAAGTCTCAATGCACGCTCGCGTGTACGGAACAGGACCAGGCAATGCAAGAGAGTGACCATACTGGTTAGGAACGCCCACAGGGTTACTCGGATCGTCGGCAGCGGCACGGGTCCGGCGATCATCAGGAAATATGGATCAAGAAAGAGAAGAGAAAGAAAAAGAAGAAGAAAGAAGAAAAAGAAGTAGAAGAAGGCTGGAAAAGGGCTGGGGCTGAGTTCCGGATTCAGAGACGAGGCAATGGATGCGACGACGACGATGGGCCATCGATGACGAGATCCATGGCGATGACAGTAGGGTTTTCATGATTGTCGGGGATCGGGGTGTGTAGGGTTTATGGTACACGGGTGAGGGTCAGAGGTGATGAGGGAAAGGAAGAGGAGACGAGGTCATGGAGACGACGGCGAGGTCGGAGCTCCGGCGACAAGGGCAGCGAGGGTCGCAGATGTGCAGGGATGGGTGCTCGGTTCTTGGGAATGTGGGTTGCAGGGGATGAAGCTCGGGAAGGAAAAGTGAAGGGAAGTGGAGGTGACGACGACGGTGAGGTAGGTGAAGACGAGAGGGTGCCGGCCACAGCGACGCAGGCGGGGTGCAGGCGTGGGTCGTGGGTTCGGTGTAGGGTTGTAGTGGGTTCTTGGGCGGTGAGGGGAGGGAGAAGAGAGAGATGAAGTGATCGAGGAGGATGAGAGGGCGAAGGAGGAGAGACGGGGTCGAGGGTGGAGCTGAGAGGGGCGACGGCGAGGCTGTCGCGAGCATGGGTTGGGGTTGTTTGAGGAAGAAGAGAGGTGAAGAGAGGGAGAGAGGCTGTGGTTTTATTTGTATTGGGTTTAAAAATAAAAAATATATATATATAATATAGTGAAAGAAAGAGAGAGAGAAACGGTGAGAGAAAGAGATAAGGAGAGAGAAAGATATCGAGAGGAGAGAGATGGGCAGAGGAGAGAGATCGAGAGGAGAGAGAGAGCGAGAGGAGAGAGAAGTATGACGTTTAGTTAGGATTTTATTTAATAAAATATTGTTCGTTTTATAAAAGATTTTAGTTGTTAAGAATTTAAACAGTTAAATTAATTTAATATTATAATAAATAAATTTGAATTTTGGCGGGATACAAAAATATTCCAAAACACGCCCGGGTCGGGTCTAAAATTCAGATTTAAAATATGAAAAATATATGCGACTTTTAAAATTCAAAATGAATGCTCAGGTAATGAAAATGCATACCCCCTAAGAACGGATGCACGTACGTGTGCGTAGCCATCCAAACACGTCCGTTTCACTGAACGGGACGAGAACAAGATGTGCGGATGCTACCACGGGGTTAGGGGTATCATGCAGGCCAAGTTATGTAATTTTAAATTATTTTACGTGACTTAAAATGTTATATTGTAAAAGATGCAATGCCAGATAAAATGCCAGTATGCAGTATTCATGAAAATGCACATGTCTATATAACAAGTCAAGATAATTCATAAGTATGAATCAAACAAGTTTCAAGCAAGTGGGTCGGGTCGAATGCAATGAAAAATGTAAAATATCATTCGCACCCAAAACAAGATAAATCAGGAAAAATACCATAATTAAGAAAATACGAGAACTGGAACTGGTATAAATGAACTAGGGTGTTACAATAATCCATGTAGTCAAGTACACATCCTAAGGGCTTTATCAACATGTAACAGAGAGACAATCGGTGTACATATTAAGACAAAGAGTAACCAGATAGCATACTATCATGTCGAGCAAGAAAGTCCTCCCTATATATGTCCAAGCATCCACTACAATATACATCTCATGTACTGTAATGGCCTCTAGGGCATACATATAACTAACAATCTTCTACTTGCACTAGGGCCATCATATAGCAGTGGTTGTAGTATCACATACTCAACCATCCCTTAAAAGTCTCTCTCTGGGAAAAGGCCTTTGTCAGTGGATCCGTCGTGTTGTCCTCTGAGTCTACTCTCCTAACCTCGATCTCCCTGGAGATCAACCATCTCCATGATCAGGTGATATTGCCTTAGAATATGTCTGGATCACTGATAGGATGGTGGTTCCTAGGCATAACTCACAACTCCATTGTCACACAATGGTAGGAACCAAGTTCATCTCATGAACTTATATACACCCAGACTGTCTCTTCTGTAGCTTCGTTGGTAGAGATGTATCTAGCCTTTATCGTCTAGTTTGCCACGGTATATAGCTTGGAACTCTTCCAACATACCGTCCTTCTAGTGAGGGTAAAGACAATGCCTGTGACTGACTTTCAGTCAACCTTACCACCCTGGAAGTTATCCAGTGATTCTCCCCAGGATCGATTAATACCATCT
Organism: Agapanthus africanus; assembly: GCA_030015575.1. Classification (NCBI taxonomy): domain Eukaryota; kingdom Viridiplantae; phylum Streptophyta; class Magnoliopsida; order Asparagales; family Amaryllidaceae; genus Agapanthus; species Agapanthus africanus. The sequence continues at coordinate 679,013,194 of CM057337.1, forward strand.
CTCTACACCTAGTGAGAATCCTAATATCCACTTAGATCTATCTCATAGATCTAAAACCCAGGATTTAGGTGGTATCACCTTGATCCTATATGGAGAATCCTTGAGATAAGAGGAGATTGACCGAGCGTAGCATAGGAAACACCTTCCCTATCAAGAGTATGTCATCCACGTACTATACGAGGAAGACCACCTTACTCTCTATTATCGTTTTGTATATACAAGGTTTATCTACCATTTTGATGAAATCAAACGCTTTGACTACCACATCAAAACAGATGTTCCAACTCCGCGATGCCTGCTTTAACCTGTAAAGCAACTTTCACACGTTTCCGCTGTTCCCACTGTCTACGAAACCCTCTGGCTGTGTACTTATAGATGCTTTCTTCTAAATCTCTATTTAGAAAAGCAGTCATGACACCCAACCGTCAGGTATCGTAGTCATGGTATGTAGCATATGGCAAGTAGGATCCGGATGGACTTAAGCATAGCCACTGGAGAAAAGGTTTCATCATAATCCATATCTGATCGATGAAGAGAACCTTTTGCAACAAGTCTAGCTTTGAAAGTCTCAACTTTTCCATCTACACCAAGTAATCTTCTCAAGGTATGCTTTCTCCTGATGGGGGTTTAACCCTTCAGATATAGCAACCAAAGTCTATACTTTGTTGGTGTATATGGATTCCATCTCAGATCACATAGCTCCAGCCATTCTTACAGAGTCCCCACTCTTGATGGCCTGCTTGAAACTTGTTGGGTCATCATCTTATGATGCAATCTTCGCTCCCACTGTCATAGAGAAAACCGAAGTATCTCTCAGGTGGGTGAGGAACCCTACCAGATCGGCGGAGAGGCTGAGGTTCGTCGGGAGCCATTGAATCCTCCGGTTCTACCAAATCGTCAGCTGTAGTTTGTATAGCTGGAACTCCTTCCAGTTCTACCTCATGACCATAAATTTATGCACAAGAAATTCATTTTCTAAAAAGGTGGCATGTCAAGAAACAAAACACCTTTTGTTCCTCGATGCGGTAGAAGATATTCCCTTACGAATGCTTGGGATATGCAACAAACTTCCATAGAACTGACCTTGCCTCGAGTTTGTCCGGATTTTGCTTTTAGACATAGGCCGGACAACCCTAAATCTTAACTTACTTAAGACATGGGCTCTTCCCATACCATATCTCATATGGACTGGTAGGCACCTGATTTAGTTGGAACCCAATTCAATAGGTGTGCAGTCTCTCAAGTGCATAACTCCCAAAAGAAAATAGGAAACTCAGGATGACTCATCATAGAGCGCCCCATATCTAATAGGGTGCGATTGCTCCGCCCCGTTACACCGTTGTGCTGTGGTGTATACGGAGGAGTAATTCTGAGAGAGAATCTCATTCTCCTTTAGAATAGTCCAGGAATTTCGTGCTTAAGTATTCCCCTCCCTGATCACATCAAAGGACATAATACTTATACCCATTTTGGTTCTCTACTTCGCACTTATATTTATTGAATTTCTCAAAAACCTCAGACTTGTGTTTCAACAGGAATGTAATGAAGTAAAAAGAACCAGTCCCGGCATGTGTAGACATGGGACCTACATACATTATCAGGTATCAGTCACAAGAGTTCACTAACACTTTCTCTGTTTCCAATAAACGGAGCTATGGTCGTCTTATCTTTGTGACATGACTGACAAGTTTCACAAGATGTAAATTCAAACTGATTTAAATAGGCATCTTAATGTAACTTAGCTAGTCGGGTCGCATTGATATGACCTAGTCTATAATGCCTCAAGAAGGATTCGTTCATTTCTGAACTCTTCCTCTAATGTGTGTTCTGTACGCTGAGAACTGTAGTTTGATTTAGAACGTATATGCTTTTAGATAACGTGCCTGAACTGATTAACTCTTGATATAGGAAATATTCAAAACATTATCCAACAATACAAAATTATATCCTTCTTTACTAAATAAAGAGACTGATATAATGTTGCATATCAGGTTCGGTATCTAATAACATTCTTTCAGAATCAATGTATTTGGTAATATAAGGTGATAACTGCCAACATTTTGGCTACAACATTTGCACCGTTTCAAAATCTTGAAACTTTATCACCCATTCTCAGTTCTCTACCTATCTGAAGCCTATGTAACAGATTACATATGTGGGATCCTGATCTGGTATCTCATACCCAGGACGTAGAGGATACTGAGAAATAGTTCTCGGTAATGAACACACCCGAAGAAGATGCATCATCATGCACTTTCTTCGTTTGGGCGGCACGGGAATCCTGGTAATCCCCTATTTCTTGCTCGGTCTTATAACAATTATAAGTTGGAGCGGGACCAACGTTCCCCAGCACAGTATAACAAGTGGGTTCGGTCAATACATCCAAATTATTATCTTGATTAAGGCATGACATGGTCGCTACTTGGAGAGAGAGAGAAGAAAACACTCAGCGTATGCTCTTGCAAGATCAGATTGGTTATTATTTTATCTAATCAGGATAGCTCCCACTGTTTTTATCAAATCTTCCTTCAAACCCTAAAAGGAAAGACTAGCCGGGATTAATTACACTCTACAAGTTCGTCAATCTTTCAGCCAGGCCAGTGCCGGTATTTTGAGGGAGGTTCCCCGTGCTTTCGCACGGACCTAATTAAAATAAATCTCATTTTCCCATGAGCGTAACCCTGTTGACTCCTTTCTAGACACCTACTTGATCGGCTAATTGTAATGTGCAAAACTCTCCCAGCAGTAACTATTACTCGAAGTGGGTATCGGGATCCAACTATCTCATAGAAGGTATGCAATCTCATTGCAAATTTCAACACTTGAAATTCCCGATAATATTTTGCCCATAATCTCCTATGACCTTGACAAAGGCCACCAAACCATAGGATGCTAGTTAAGTTCAACCCGTCATTTCCTGATTGAATTAAACCCACCCGCACGACTCTTGACAAAGGCCAACAAGGTCGCACGACTACCCTAATCCAATCGCATCATATGCTTAAATAGATAAGCACTAATCAGCTACCGCATACTACGCCTTGACAAAGGCCAACAAACGCAGCACGAATACTAACTAGTCCTTATTTGAAATGACGGAGGGCCACGACAGGTTTTTAAGAAAACCTTTTGCGTAATGAACTTGATATCATTGTAGAATCAAATGATTTGAAATGGAGTGTTTTTGAGGCCTTTACTAGTTTCGCTAAAGAAGTCACTCCAGATGAAGGGATCTCGGCTCTTTCCTCGTCGAATGAGGTGCAGGATATTCTCAATACCACTATGCAAAGCAAGAACTAGAAAAGCAATCAAAAGACGAAACTGAAGGTTGTAGCATCTGCCAATTATTGCTAAAGAGGTCACTCCCGGTGAAGGGATCTTGGCTTTTTCCTTATTGAATAAGGTGCAGGATATTCTACAAGGAATACCACTATGCAAAGCAACAACTAGAGTTGCCCGTTTTTGAAAATTTGATTCCACAACATCATTAGCTTTATTTTCTTTCATTGATCTCATTAATGAATGTCCCATCATTTAAGTTACCTAAGCATCACAGATACGCTTAATGCCATCCACATTCACCTCAATGTCCCATCATACACCGTTAGGTTAGGTAACTAACAGCAGAGCGGGGCAGGGCTAGCGCAGGTGTAAAACATGTAGGGTTCCTAGGCACTCTCAAGAGGTTTCACAAGGCATCAACCATGCCAATTTCAAATTTTACGGTGCCGAGAAACCCTAGACTACGGATCGTTAACTAGAAATCTAGGCGACCAAAGCAACTAGTTAACAACTTAACTAAAAGAACGGAAATACAACCTTTGTAGATCCGGTCCTCCACCTCCATAGCTCCACAATGAAGTCTCCTCGCTGTCCAAATCGAATCCCGGGCTCTAGCGTCGGCTTCATCGGAGAAATGGGCGGGCTAGGTCATCGACTACGATGCCGAAGATGATCTACGTCGAGGCATCACAAGATCAAGCTCCCACTTCACCAAGTCATGAAACTTGTGAAGGAAACACCCTATACTACTTGGCAAGAGGTAGAGGATGAAGAAATAGGAAGTGGTTTCACTTTAGAATTGGATTTCTCACTCATTTTCTCACTTTGCCATTGATGAAGCAAAGTTTTCTTCAAGTGAAGAAGAAGAAGAAGAAGAAGATAATATTATGATAAGTTCATTCAAAATAAAAAGTAAATGAATACTTATCATAATAATAACCATGGTCAAGTGTAGAGAATAAATCATGGTTAGTGGGAATGGTTAGGGTTAAGCATGGAGACAAAATGGTCACTTGGTCAAAGCTTCATGAAGCTTCAACATACATCCAAAGAAAGCCACCATTTTGCATTATGCTAAATATTTTTCCAAAAAGAATAAATAGATAAATAAATGAGAAAAGAAAATGAAACCCTAACCACTTAAGTAACCATGGTTTAATTCTTTACACAAACCCAAACTAGCATGTATCATCAAACATGATACAATCTTGTGCACAAAAAATATATCATATATATACAATGTGCACAAACAAGTGAGAAAACCCATTTAAAGTGAACCAATACTAGTTAATGCAAAGTAATATATCAAATATATAATTATGCATTAAATCATTAAATCAACACTTGGTTTAACGATCCGGTCATATCGCATATAACCGACTAGTATCCAATGTATCGGCTTATCGAATCAACCCTCGATTCGATAACTAGGTTATATCGCATATAACCATTCGATACATTCATCGCGAGAATAGAATACGGTATCACATACACGCATTATTCTCGGTCCCGCACATATCTCATATGCGCTCCTATTTCGTTTCGCTTGAGCCAGGAAACCTCTGTGTAGGACTCTAAATACTCGTCAATACGCCGGTAGCAGATGATGATCATATCAAGCACCCACAAGCCGCAAGCGGTCTGCTAAACGTAACAGCCACCCGGGTATTGAGCGATCAGAAGATCGACGAACAAGCCTGCTCACACTCCTGTGAATCCAACCAGTAACACTTACCATACACTCCTGTGAATCCAATCAGAAGATCGACGAACAACCTCTTTGGTAGCATCTTAAGTAGCGATGTATCCTGCCTTTATCTTCTAGTATGCCACGGTATCTAGCTTGGAACTCTTCCAACATACCGTCCCTCGATTGAGGGTAAAGACAATGCCTGTAACTGACACTCAGTCGTCTTTATCACCCTGGAACCTTTCCAGTGATTCTCCCCAGGATCGATTGATACCATCTTACTACAGCTAATGAGTATTCTAACATCCATTTAGATCTATCTCATAGATCCAAAACCCAGGATTTAGTAGGTATCATTTTGATCCTATATAGAGAATTATTGTGATAAGCTGAGATTGATCGAGCGTAGCATAGGAAACTCCTTCCCTATCAAGAGTATGTCATCCACGTACTCTGCGAGGATCGCCACCATACTCCCTACAACCTTTTTGTATATACAAGGTTCATCTACCATTTTGATGATGTCAAACTCTTTGACTAATTCATCAAAACAGACGTTCCAACTCCGCGATGCCTGCTTTATCCTATAAAACATCTTGCACACGTTTCCGCTGCTCCCACTGTCTACGAGGCCCTCTGGCTGTGTACTTATAGACGCTCACTTCCAAAATATCATTTAGAAAAGTAGTCATGACACCCAACCACCAGATATCGTAGTCATGGTATGTAGCCGTGGTAAGTAGGATCTGGATGGACTTAAGCATAGATACTTGAAAAGGTTTCATCAATATCCACGCCTGGTTGATGACGAAAACCTTCAACAAGTCTAGCTTTGAAAGTCTCAACTTTTCCATCTACACCAAGTAATCTTCTCAAGATATACTTGCTCCTGATGGAGATTTAACCCTTCAGATATAGCAACTAAAGTCCATACTTAGTTGGTGTATAAGGATTCCATCTCAAATCACTAAGCATCCAGCCATTCTTACAGAGTCTCATTCCTGATGGCCAGCTCGAAACTAGTTGGGTCATCATCTTATGATGCAATCCTTGCTCCCACTGTCATAGAGAAACCGAAGTATCTCTCAGGCGGGTGAGGAACCTTACTAGATCGGCGGAGAGGCTGAGGTTCGTTGGCAACTATTGAATCCTTTGGTTCTACCAAATCATCTGCTGTTGTTTGTATAGCTGGAACCTTTCCAGTTGTACATAACAGACCTTGCCTTGAGCCTGTCCGGATTTTACTTTTCAGACATAGGCTGGACAACCCCAAATCTTAACTAACTTAAGAGATGGGCTCTTCCCTTATCATATCAAATATGAAGTGGTAGGCAACTGATTTGATTTGAACCGTATTCAATAGGTATGCAACTTCCCAAGTGCATAACTCCCAAAAAGGAAATAGGTAACTCAGTAGTACTCATCATAGAGCACACCTTATCATATAGGGTGTATATGCTCCGCCCCGATATACCATCGTGCTATGGTGTATACAGAGGAGTAATGCTGAGAGAGAATCTCATTCTCCTTTAGAATAGTTCAGGAATTCCGTGCTCAAGTATTCTCCTCCTCGATCTCATCAAAGGACATAATACTTATACCTGTTATTGGTTCTCTACTTCTAACTTATATTCTGTGAATATCTCAAAAGGTTCGGACTTGTGTTTCAACAGGAACATAGGTCTGAATCTTGAGAGATCATCAGAGAATGTAATGAAGTACAAAGAACCAGTCCTGGCATGTGTAGACAGGAGACCTACATACATCAACATATATCATCCCAAGAGTTCACTAACTCTTTCTCTGTTTCCAATAAACAGAGCTGTGGTCATCTTATCTTTGTGACATGACTGGCGAGTTTCATAAGATGTAGATTCAAACTGGTTTAAATATGCATCTACATGTAACTTCAGCTAGTCGGGTCACATTGATATGACCTAGTCTACAATGCCTCAAGAAGGATTCGTTCATTTCTGAACTCTTCCTCTTGTGTGTGTTCCATATACTAAGAACTGTAGTTTGATTTAGAACATCAATGCTTTTAGATAACGTGCCTGAACCGATCAACTTTTGATATAGGAAATGTTCAAAACATTATCTAACAATACAAAATTTTATCATTTCTTTACTGATAAAGAGACTGATATGATTTTGTATATCAGGTTCGGTATCTAATAACATTCGTTCAGAATCAATGTATTGGTAATACAGGGTGACAGTGACCAACAGACTTGGCTGCAACTCTTGCCCCGTTTTCTGCCTCATGAAACTAATCACCCGTTCTCAGTTCTCTACCTTTCTGTAGCCCTATGTAACATATTACATATTTGGAATCCTGATCTGGTATCACATACCCAGGACGTAAAGGACACTGAGAAACAGTTCTATATAATGAACACACCCGAAGATGATGCATCATCATGCACTCTCCTCGTTTGGGCGGCACGGGAATTCTGGTAATCCCCAATTTCCTGCTCTGTCTTATAACAATTATAAGTTGGAACGGGATCAACGTTCCCCAGCTCAGTATAACAAGCGGGTTCGGTCAATAATCCGTATTATTATCTTGATTAAGGCGTGATATGGTCGCTACCAGGAGAGAGAGAGAAGAAAACACTCAGCGTGCGCTCTTGCAAGAATAGATTGGTTATTATTTTATCTAATCAGGGTGGCTCCCACTGCTTTTTATCAAATCTTCCTTCAAACCCTAAAAGGAAAGACTAGCCGGGATTAATTACACACTACAAGTTCGCCAATCTTTCAGCCAGGCCAGTGTCGGTACTTTGAGGGAGGTCCCCCGTGCTTTCGCACGAACCTAATTAATGTAAACCTCGTTTTCCCAGAGGCGTAACCCCGTTGACACCTTTCTAGACACCTACTTGATCGGCTAATTGTAATGTATAAAACTCTCCCAGGAGTAACTCTTACTCACAGCGGGTATCGAAATCCAACTATCTCATAGAAGGTATGCAATCTCATTGCAAATTTCAACACTTGAAATTCCCGATAATATTTTGCCCCTAGCGTGCTATGACCTTGACGCATGCCAAACAACCCATAGTCCGCTAGTCAAGTTCAACCCGTACATTTCTTGATTGAATTAAACCCACCCGCACGACCCTTGACGCATGCCAAACAACGCCGTACGAATACCCTAATCCAATCGCATCGTATGCTAGCAGATAAGCACTAGTTAGCTACCGTACACTACGCATTGACGCATGCCAAACAACCGCAGCACGAATACTAACTAGTACTTATCTGAAATGACGGAGGCCTACGCCAGGTTTTTCTGAAAACCTATTGCGTAATGAACTTGATATCGTTGTAGAATCAAATGATTTTATAATGGAGTGTTTTTGAAGCTTTTCTAGTTTTGCTAAAGGAGTCACTCCCGGTGAAGGGATCGTCGGTCCTTTCCTCGTCGAATGAGGTGCGGGATATATCATATATATCACTGTGCAAAGCAAAAACTCTTAAAAGCAATCAAAAGACAAACCGAGTGTGTAGCATCTGCCAGTTATTGCTAAAGGAGTCACTCCCGGTGAAGGGATCTCGGTCCTTTCCTCATCGAATAAGGTGCAGGATATATCATATATACCGCTGTGCAAAGCAAGAACTGTAGCTACCTGTTTTATTTTTGAAATTCGATTCTACAACATCTTAGGTTTCTTTTACTTTCATTAATCACATTAATGAAGTCCCATCATTTAAGTACCTAAACATCACAGATAAATACGACGTACACTTATGCCATCCGCATTCACCTCGATGTCCCCTCGTGCACCGTTAGGTTAGGTAACTAACGACAGAGCGGGGCAGGGCTAACGCGGGTGTAAAACATAAGTAACGTCTATATAATATATCATATATGCTATATACTATATCTATCACAGAACATCACATGATCACATCACATATATCGCAGCAGAAGAAATATATGAAATATTGGATATACTAGGACGTCCGTGTTTTTAATACGAGCCAGTATAAAACACGGATTCCACGGTCGCGATGAATAGCCAAACCCACACCCCTAGACCCCTACGAGAGCGGCAAGCAACCCTACCAATTCTAGAGTTAGGAGACCCGGACTCGACTCCTCGAGATGGTCTCCCACTGGACTCCAGAACCCGGTTACTTGTGCTCCCCTCCTTGGGTCTATCCTAGTGCAGAAAAGTAAATAATATACAAACGGTGACAACTTCCGCAACCTGGAAGGGCCCCAATAAAAGAATATTACATACAAGTTTTTACATGAATGAAAATGAAAAACACTCATCTCACATAAAAAACCCCGGCTATTCAAACACGACGATCCAATATAACATATCCAGCAACACATAACATTACATGTCATCAACGTAAGTAAATATGCACATCCCAATTGTCGTTGACATATAGCAACGAAACCGGCGATATCACATATTACACTTACGGTCACAGAAAAGAAAGTGTAAAACTACAACAGTTGGAATCCGCAACCACCTCAGACATCGCATGCCTGATCAAATGAATTCTTTAGACATCGCATGCCTAACAATTATAAACCCTGCATTTTAGTCTCAAAATCGAAAACCCTTTTCAATATCAAGTCGGGCAATTCAACAGGATTCCCGACATCCTGATCGAATGCTCGTCGCAAATTTCAGTAGGCGGCCGCACCCCCGACGCCGTCGACGAAGTGCACCAAGGCGGAACACCGCTGCCGCAAGCACCCGAACGGATGCTTTCGGCGACGGGGTTCTCCTACAGTCACTTGGTCGGGGCTATGGAGCGAGGTTGTCTATTAAGTTTACCCGGCGAGTATCCGCGTACGCTACGTGATTGCGACGGACTTTTGATCACATCAAAATTCCGTGGCAACTGATCAAGTGAGACTAAAGTGCTATGTTTATAACATTCATTCAGTTATCTCATAACTTCTTGTGAATTCCAATTATTGTATCCCATTCCGGATAAGCAGAAAATGTTAAACTTTCCGATCGAACATTCGAACACCCAAGTTTTCCCGATACAGCTCAACACATGAAATAAGTTTAAAAACATTCACTTCGTGCCTCAGTACCAACGGTCCAGCAGTAGAAGGGTCAAGCCAACGCCTCACATGTGGCACGCCGTACTGCCCCAAACCCGAAGGTTCAAAGGGCAGTTCAAGACGGTCACATAATCGAGTTAAGGTTTGTTGTCTTCTAGAGGTTCCATCGCGTTACTTGCACTACTTAGAACGTCGTTAAACCACGGAAAAATCCAACACTTGGAAATTTCCCGACAGGGGAAAAGTTGGGTATTTATATCCGGTCGAACTTTTTAACATATCCAAAAATTATCCGGAATCCACACAGACAAAATCTGATAATCCGATCGAATCATCGAATCCCCAAACCAACCCCAGAAAATTCAACTCTTGAATAAATATTAAAAATTCCCAGAAAATCCAACACCAGAAAAGAGGAATTACTGTGCAAAAATAGGAAGCTGACGTCATCATACGGCCGCGGAACCGCCGCAGAAGCCAGGCTTCTGCCGCGGTTCCGCCGCACTTTGGTGGATTCATGGGTACGGGCTTCACAGTAATTCTTACAATTCCCAGCTTATTTTTCAGCATATTTTTAATATCGAAAAACTCCAGATTTTGGAAAAAGTCCAGAGAGCATGTTTGTGTTAGGGTTTCGGGTTCGTTCGGGCTTCAAACTCCGTCTACGCATCGCCTAAGGCTCTAGCTAGGCTCTGATACCACTGTAGGGTTCCTAGGCACTCTCAAGAGGTCTCACAAGGTATCAACCATGCCAATTTCAAAATTTACGGTGCCGAGAAACCCTAGACTACGGATCGTTAACTAGAAATCTAGGCGACCAAAGCAACTAGTTAACAACTTAACTAAAAGAACGGAAATACAACCTTTGTAGATCCGGTCCTCCACCTCCATAGCTCCGCAATGAAGTCTCCTCGCTGTCCAAATCGAATCCCGGGCTCTAGCGTCGGCTTCATCGGAGAAATGGGCAGGCTAGGTCATCGACTACGATGCCGAAGATGATCTACGTCGAGGCATCACAAGATCAAGCTCCCACTTCACCAAGTCATGAAACTTGTGAAGGAAACACCCTATACTACTTGGCAAGAGGTAGAGGATAAAGAAATAGGAAGTGGGTTCACTTTAGAATTGGATTTCTCACTCATTTTCTCACTTTGCCATTGATGAAGCAAAGTTTTCTTCAAGTGAAGAAGAAGAAGAAGAAGATAATATTATGATAAGTTCATTCAAAATAAAAAGTAAATGAATACTTATCATAATAATAACCATGGTCAAGTGTAGAGAATAAATCATGGTTAGTGGGAATGGTTAGGGTTAAGCATGGAGACAAAATGGTCACTTGGTCAAAGCTTCATGAAGCTTCAACATGCATCCAAAGAAAGCCACCATTTTGCATTATGCTAAATATTTTTCCAAAAAGAATAAATAGATAAATAAATGAGAAAAGGAAATGAAACCCTAACCACTTAAGTAACCATGGTTTAATTCTTTACACAAACCCAAACTAGCATGTATCATCAAACATGATACAATCTTGTGCACAAAAAATATATCATATATATACAATGTGCACAAACAAGTGAGAAAATCCATTTAAAATGAACCAATACTAGTTAATGCAAAGTAATATATCAAATATATAATTATGCATTAAATCATCAAATCAACACTTGATTTAACGATCCGGTCATATCGCATATAACCGACTAGTATCCAATGTATCGGCTTATCGAATCAACCCTCGATTCGATAACTAGGTTATATCGCATATAACCATTCGATACATTCATCGCGAGAATAGAATACGGTATCACATACACGCATTATTCTCGGTCCCGCACATATCTCATATGCGCTCCTATTTCGTTTCGCTTGAGCCAGGAAACCTCTGTGTAGGACTCTAAAGACTCGTCAATACGCCGGTAGCAGATGATGATCATATCAAGAACCCACAAGCCGCAAGCGGTCTGCTAAACGTAACGGCCACCCGGGTATTGAGCGATCAGAAGATCGACGAGCAATCCCGCTCACACTCCTGTGAATCCAACCAGTAACACTTACCGTACAGTCCGGTCTGTTCGTCTGATATGTCGCATATCTCGCCTAGGGGTGGTAAACGTCAGACCCCAATAGCTCGATAAGTCGTGTCGATATGAGGTCTATAACAATTTGAGAAACTACTGGTAAACTTACCAGTAAATCTCAGCAACCCTGGCCAGGGATTTCCTGTTATAGCCAATCGAACACAGCGCAATATCAACTCCCTATACCGGGAGAGACGAATCCCCTCCTATCGCTCATTGCCTCCATGTGACTCGGGACTGTACCCAAAAACCACCGTTTTGCACGCCTTCTTGGACGTGGTAAGATGGAAATCAAAGCACAGTGGGAACCACACAAGACTCTATGACGATCTCGGGTCAACAGACTACTCTGTACCAGTGTCACCAGAGAACTGCCATCTGACGTAAGGTATAATACCATCTGGGAGTTCTCGGCGAGTCCGTCCAGTGTACCCATTCTCCACTGAGCACCCGTATATCATCTCTGATGTCAAACACCAATGGATATGGGATCATCCATCGCCCATCTGTATGTGTCGAGAAGGTATACGCTAGTCTACTCTGGTATATCGATGCCCCGTCTCGATACACCCACGACTAGGGACTTTGAAGGATGTACTTATGGACTACCATGTCCCTACTAGTATGATCCGCATCATAGTCCAGGTAGTCAAGTACACATCTTAAGGGCTTTACCAACATGTAACAGAGAGACAATCAGTATACACGTTAAGGTAAAGTTCAACTAGATAGCATACTATCATGTCGAGCAAGAAAGTCCTCCCTATATATGTCCCAGCATCCACTACAATATACATCCAATGTACAGTAATGGCCTCTAGGGCATACATATAACTAACAAAACATAAGCAACGTCTATGTAATATATCACATATACTATATAAAGTATATATCTCAACATATCAAGTGATCACATTACAGAATATCGCAACAGAAATCAACATATGAAATATTGGATATACTAGGATTTCCGGGTTTTATATCAAATCTGTATAAAACACGGATTCCACGGTCGTGATGAATAGCCAAACCTATATCCCTAGACCCCTATGAGAGCGGCAAGCAACCCTACCAATTCTAGAGTTAGGAGACCCGGACTCGACGCCTCGAGTTGGTCCCCCACTGGACTCTAGAACCGGGTTACTTATGCTCCCCTCCTTGGGTCTATCCTAATGCGGAAAAGTAAATAATATACATCAACGGTGACATCTTCCTCAACCCAGAAGTGCCCCAATAAATAAGTTTTTACATGAATGAAAATGAAAAACTCTCATCTCACATAAAAAAAACCCGGCTATTCAAACACGACGATCCAATATAACATATCCCAGCAATACATAATATCACATGTCATCAACGTAAGTAAATATGCGTATCCCAATTTTCATTGACATATAGCAACGAAACCGGCGATAGCCCACATATTATACTTACGGTCGCAGAAAAGAAAGTGAAAAACTATAACAATTGGAATCCGCAACCAACTTAGATATCATAAACCCAATGTATCACATACTCTGGATTTCATGCCCAACCATTTGAATTCCTTAGACATCACATGCCTAACAATTATAAACCCTGCATTTCAGTCTCGATATCAAAAACACTTTTAAATATGAAGTTGGGTAATTCAACAACATTTCCAACATCCTGATCGAAAGCTTGTCGGAAACTTTAGTAGACATCTGCACCCCCGATACCGACGACGAAGTGCACTTTGGCGGAACACCGCGGCCGCGAGCACTCGGACGGATGCTTTTGGCAACGGGGTTCTCCTAAGTCACTTGGTCGGGGTTATGGAGCATGGCTATCTAATAAGGTTACCCGGCGAGTATCCGTGTATGCTACGTGATTTCAACGAACTTTTGATCCATATCAAAATTTCGTGGCAATCGATCAATTTGAGACTAAGTTACTAGATTTATAAAATTCAAACCAGTTTTCATAAAACCGATTATTGTGGATTCCAAATATTGTATCTCAATCACAGAGGGCTAGACGATGTTAAACAATTCGATCAAATCAACGAATTCTCAAATTTTCCCATAGAGCTCAACACTTGAGCATTGTTAGAAATACCCAGAAACATACCTCAGTACACATGGACTAGCAGCTGAAGGCCCGTCCCAAGCCTCCATAGTGGCGCCGCGGAACTGCCGCCAAAAGCATGTTTTGGCCGCGGTTCCGCGGTCACTAAGACGAGTTAGGGACTCGTTCTTCAAGTGGGTCCATATAATTACCTGCATGATTTTCTGAGAATTTTTAACATGGAAAAAAACAACTTTTTGGAAAATTTCCAGAGAGGGGTGCAAACTTGAGTTTTCGGGATTCGATCGGACTTTTAACTTCGTCTAGACAACGCCTAATGCTCTAGCTTGGCTCTGATACCAAAGATGGGTTCCATAGCACCCTGACTAGGATTTTTAGGGCATCAAGTATATGATTTTAAAAAACCTAGAGAGCTATGCAACCCATGCCAAGGATCTAACTAAAAATTAGGAGTTAAGCTAGCTTGTAATCAAACATTACACTAAGTGAATAAGAAATACAACCTTTGAAGACCAGTCCTTCACTTCAAAAGCACCGTGTAGTAGTCCCTTCACTGCGAGTTGTGATCTCCCGAACTCTAGAAAGGGTTCTCCCGGAGAAATGAACAAGCTTGCTCGAAGTCTTCGAGGCCGAAGATGATCTACGTCGAGGAGACTCAAGCTCATGCTACCTCTTCACTAATTATGAAATTAGTGAAGCAAACACCCTATACTAAATGGAAAGTAGTAGAGGATGATGAAATAGGAAATGAGCTCACTTTAATTTTATTTTTCTCACAATATTTTCTCACCTTGAGAAAAACTAGTAAGCTTTTTTTTCATGAAGAAGAAGAAGCTCAAGTGAAGAAGCAAGAAGAGAAAAAAATGAACTCTTGAGGTGAGAATAGCAACCATGGGTGAGTTAGTGTCATACACTAACTCATGTAGAGAATAAACCATGGCTAACAATAATGGTTAGCTTAATAAATATCTACAACTAAAACAAAAGGAGTGGACTTAGTCAAAAATGCTACAAGCTTCTCCAAGCTTCCAAGCATGTGACTAATTAACACTAATTTTGATTTACTTAAATAAATATAAACCCTCACATTATTATTAGTATGGTATGAGTCTCATACACCGATGTCACATGTGGCATCTAGCATGACACAAAAGTTGTACATTAATATATATCACATATATACTAAGTGTACATAAGTGAGGAAAAGAAATGTTTAAGTGAGCTAATATTAGTTAATGTAAATTAATATATCATATATATAATTATACATTAAATTATTAAATCAACACTTGATTTAATAATTCGGCTATGTCACATATAACCGACTAATATCAAATGTAACAACTTATCGAATCAACACTTGATCTGATAACCCGGGTATATCACATATAACCGACCGATGTCACATATCGCGAGAAATAGAATGCGGTATCACATACGCGCATTAATCTCGGTCCCGCACATATCACATATATGCTCCTACTTCGTTTCGCATGAACCAGGAAACTTCTGTGTAGGACTCTAAAGACTCGTCAATACGCCGGCAGTAGGTGATGATCATATCAGACACCCACAAGCCGCAAGCGGTCTGCTAAACGTAATGGCCACCCGGATATTGAGCGATCAGAAGATCAACAAGCATGCCTACTCATACTCCTGCGAATCGAATCAGTAACACTACCGTATAGTTCGGTCTCTTCGTCTGATATGTTGCATATCTCGTCTGGGGTGGTAAACGTCAGACCCCAATAATTCGATAAGTCGTGCCGATGTGAGACTCATAACGGGTCGATAAACTACTGATAACACTTACCAGTAAATCTCATAGCAGCCCTGGCCAGGGACTTCCTGTTATAGCCAATCGAGCACGGCGCAATATCAATCCCCAATACCGGGAGAGACGAAATCCCCTCCTATCGCTCATTGCCTCCATGTGACTCGGGACTGTACCCAAAAACCACCGTTTTGCACGTCCTCTTGAACGTAGTAAGGTGGAAATCAAAGCATAGTGGGAATCACATAAGACTCTATGACGATCTCGGGTCGACAGACTGACCTGTACCTGTGTCACCAGAGAACTGCCATCTGACATGAGGTATAATACCATCTAGGAGTTCTCGGCGAGTCCGTCCAGTATACCCAGTCTCCACAGAGCACCCATATATCATCTCTGATGTCAAAACCAATGGATATGGGATCATCCATCGCCCATCTTTATGAGTTGAGAAGCTATACGCTAGTCTACTCTGGTATATCGATGCCTCGTCTCGATACACCCACGACTAGGGACATTAAAGGATGTACCTACTGAATACCCTTGTCCCACTAGTATGATCCGCATCATAATCCGTGTAGTCAAGTACACATCCTAAGGGCTTTATCAACATATAACAGAGAGACAATCGGTGTACATGTTAAGATAAAGAGTAACCAGATAGCATACTATCATGTCGAGCAAGAAAGTCCTCCCTATATATGTCCAAGCATCCACTACAATATACATCTCACGTACAGTAATGGCCTTTAGGGCATACATATATCTAATAGAAAGCAAATGAGCAAATGAACTAGGGTAAAGGCAAGTGAAGAATGGCTCACTCATTATCTCTCATGAAGCATGGATTATTTTCCAATTGAAAATAGCAACCATGCTTCAATAGTAAACACAAACCAATAAACATATGTAATGAGCCATGCTTCACCTCATGCCACAAATATCTCCAATTTCCACCTCATGAATCTATTTATAAAAGTAGATAAACCAAAAAATGAGGTGTCCCTTTTTAGAAGCATCTCTTATGAAATTACAAGAATGCCCTCACTGTATATACATACCCGTATTCGTATTCTGAAAAATACGAATACAATGAGATAATAATAATTTAATATTGTAATACTAGGATCCGGCTTAAATTAAATCTCACTAGTATTATCCATCCGAACAATATCCTTGTAGCCAGTACACGTATATGATCGGAACCCTGCCGTAAACCATACGGCTTCTACATCGTTTCGCCCAAAGCAGGGAAATCCTTTGTGTGGGACTCTATACACTCGACAGTACGCGACCACAAGTCCGTCAGCGGCACTAGCTGTGCGTAACGGTTACCCAGGTATCTGTCGATAAGAAGGCCGATGAGCAAACTCATCTGAACTCATACTGAGCCTATCTGTGACAATCTCTGTACAGTCCGGTCTTTTCATCTAAGATACTCGCATATAGGGCCTTGGGGATGGTAACCGTCAGACCCCTAATAGCGCAATAAGTCGTGCCGGGGTAGAGCCCAATACACCCTGAGAAACTATTGGAGTACTTACCAGTAAATCTCACTTGCCCTGGCCAGGGACTTTGTGTAATGGCTTTCCGAACACAGCGCAATATCAACCCCCAATACTGGGAGAGACAAATCCTATCTAACCGCTGCTGCCTCCATGTACTTCGGGACTGCACCCAACTACTACCTGTTTGCACGAGTCCTTTGAGCCGTGGTAGGGTATTAATCTAAGTACAGTAGGAACACACTCGAGACAAATAGTAATGTCAAGTCAACGGGCTAACCTGTACTCATGCCACCCAGGAACTGCTACCTGACGATAGGTATAATACCAAACAACAGTTCCCAATGAGTCCATCCAGTATAACTCATAACCCAATGAGCACCTGTATACTATCTCTGGTACGACATACCAACGGCTGTGGGACAGACCATCTCCCCTGCTGGGATGAGAAGCGTATACACTAGTCTAATCTGGAGTATTGATACCCCGTCTTGATAATCCTACGACTATGGACCTGTATAAGGATGTGCTTATAGACAACCCAGCCCCCACTAGTGTGATTGCTATCACAACGCTGGCAGTTAAGCAAAAATTTTAAGGGCTCTACCAATATGTATTAGCGATACGCTAAAAGAAACATATACACATATTGGGGCACAATTAAACCAAGTAGCATACTACCATTTTGAGCAAGACCGTTATTATATCTGTGTATATCCCAAGCTTCCAAAATGTAATATACAAACCAGCACTATACAATAATAGCCTCTAGGGCATATATCACTCAACTGATCATCAAATTATATATGAATAGCCCATGGATAGTATACGGTAGTCAATATAGAGTCAGTCCGTAGGGCAAAACATATTAGTTTAAGAATGTCATGGTTGTTCCCTCATAAAATACAAGGAGAAAATGGGGCATCACGTGCCCACACGTGATCGGGGGTCACGTGCCGACACGTGATGGTTTCCTGAGGACTCTGAAATAACAAGAATTGAATTCTGATCAAAAGGGGTCACGTTCCTACACGTGATGGGCCTTTAAACCCACTGAAAGGAATTAAAGGTATAATAAAACAGCAAGAAAAAACCCCAATGGGGCATCACGTGCCCACACGTGACCAGGGGTCGCGTGCCGACACGTGATGAGTTCCTGAGTTCTTTAAAATAATAGAATTAAATTCTGGTCAAATGCTTAATCAGTGGGTCACGGGCCACCACGTGATAGGGTCTTAAAACTCTCTATGTAAATGGAAAGAAAACTCTAGATGGGGCATGACGTTCCCACACGTGACAAGGGGTCACGTGCCAACACGTGATGGGTGCCTAAGATCTCTGAACTAATAGAATTAAATTCTAATTAAATGGTCAATCAGTGGGGTGACGTGCCAACACGTGATAGGCTCTTAAACCTTCTGAACTAATAGAATTAAATTCTAATTAAAGGGAATCAAAAACCCTAATGGAAAAATATTTCCCTAGATCTTTCCAAACAAAAAAGATTACGCTCTGTAAAGCGGAGCATCGTTGGATTAAAAATCCAATGGTGAATAAAAATCACTAGTTTAGAGAAAGATTCTACATAAGAAAATATTTTCCTAAAATTTACCAAGTACAACAAACAAAATATCTTTTGGGATTAAAAATTCAATGGTAAATAAAATTCACCGAGTGATCTAAAAGATCATGTTGGTTATAAAATCAATCAAAATCTTTCAATAAAAGATTGACTAAAAAAGTTGATTCTTTCTTTCTCCTATAAATAGGAGCCAAGAAGAGAAAAGAGATATAGAAGAACAGAGAGAAAAAAGAAGAGAATTTAATTTTCCAGAGAGAAAAGAAGATTTCTTCAGAAAAGAAAGAAACCCTAGGTAAGAGAGAGAAAGAGATTATTCTATAAAGCTCCCATAACCCTATAAGAGAATTTAATTCTCAACTTAAGAGTTTAACTCTTCTGAATAAGAACTTAGTTCTTCCTTTAATTGATGATCTACAGAAGCAAATCTCCCCATAAGTTGATAATTTAATTCTCATCGGGGGGATTCCGCCATGCAGATCTAAAGCCTAAGGGAGCACCTAAGTTCAGAGAATTTTATTCTCCTAAAAAGCACATAGGAATTTAATTCCTCCAACAAAGATAGGGTTTAACCCTTAATATAAGAACTTAATTCTTCTTCATGGTAATAGATCTGCAGAAGCAGATCTCCCCATAAGTTGAGAATTTAATTCTCATCGGGGAGATTCTGCCATGCAAATCCAAAACTTAGAGGGAGAATTGAGTTTAAAGAATTTAATTCTTTCGAACATATAGGAATTTAATTCCTCTAAATAAGATTAGGGTTTAACCCTATAAGAGAATTTAATTCTTATACAAGGGATTCATCTCTCCATGCACGTAAAAAGATCAAAGTACCCAACATGATCACGTGGCAACACGTGACTCACTCCCTCAATGATCAAAAGAGAATGAATAAGATTAGGTCACGTGCTCCCACGTGACCCTTGAACAAACACTTTAATATCCAAGTCATGGATACCCATCACGTGCCCACACGTGATGGTTATAAAGGTAAAGTGTTTAACACTTACTTGCATATTCTGAGAATAAAATAAAGGAAGTTTGGGCCCAACGCTCAAGCGTCTCACGTGACCCCACGTGAGCGCTTCTTTTTTTAGTGTTTAACACTATTTTTTGCGCTGTATCCTTAGTGTTTAACACTATTTTAAGCGCATCACGTGGAAGCACGTGATAGACGAGTCTACTTTAGTGTTTAACACTATATTCGAGCTAATCTTAGTCCAAATTAGCTAAGTCTTCCAGAGGCAAGACCCTCCCTTTTGACTGGACCTCAATACGCTCTTGTCTTCCAAAATTGGTCATCTCATACGACATTCAAAGCAAAACCCAGAGCCTTTCAATCAACTTTGGTTCAAAGGTATATCTCTTCACACCTCTGATACATGTCGTTGTATTTCTTCAACGTCTTTAGAGAGGTGGTGGGTCCCAATGACCAATAACTATCTGGTGCATTTCCAAACCCATGTTTGCATCTGATCTTGGACCGCAATGTCCCTAAACTAAACAATAGAGCCCAAATGCTCTTTTGTTGGATCTAAATGATCCTGTTAAGTAGATCTTAGTCTAAAATTAGACTAATGTATTCTTAACAAACATTTAAATTGATCCTAATCTCAAACGAGATTAACGATCCTTAAATCAATCCAATTACAGACCTCCCAACCAAAATTGGTTCAAGGGTACATCTCTTCACACCTCTGATATCTGTCATTGTAATCCTTCAACGTCTTCAGAGAGGTGACGGGTTCCGATAACTAAACACTTTATGGACTGTGGGATCCTTAAGCCCATGGATTATGATGTCCTTAACCTCGGACTGTAGGGTCCTTAAGCCCATGGACCGTAATGTCCTTGATCTTGGACCGTAATGTCCCTAAACTATGGACCATAAAGTCCCTAAACTAAAACAATAGAGTCCAAATGCTCTTTTGTTGGATCTAAATGATCCCGTTAAGTTGATCTTAATCTAAAATTAGACTAATGTGTTATTAACAAATGGTTAAGTTGATCTTAGTCTAAAATTAGACTAACATATCCTTAACAAACGTTTAAGTTGATCTTAGTCTCAAATGAGACTAACGTATCCTTAAACCCAAACCAAAACCCAAATCTAAGAAAATACGGATTTGGACTAATTCACACCCTACGGGCGACAACATAAATTAGTCTCCATATACAATCCACGGGCAACCAAAAAATTAAAACAAATATACACGACACGAAGTGACCATCTGGAGAAGGAGAAAGTGGTTACCGCGATGCGGTAGCGTAATTAACTGCAGGGGCTTGCGCCTGCTGGGAAGAGTGTCCCTACAATCATAAACCCCTCAAACGAGGGGGAATCTGATGAAGTCTGCTACAACAGCCGCATCCGTCTAAACCTCCGATACACTGTGTCATAAATCAACTTCGCATCTTCGAAGAGGTAGACGGATAAATCCAAATGGCATCTGCCCCCAAATTCAGGCTAAACGTCCCAACGTCCCGGTTGCGTCTTTCGGCGGAGAACAGATTCTGGCACGCCCGGTGGGACTTTTTCCTCTTCCCACTCCACACTTCGTGTGTCGTGTTTCGCGAACGAATCGAGGTTTACTATGATTGCCTTTGGATGTGAAGTACTAAGATTTGGTATCTTGCTCCATGCAGAAAAACAGAAGATCGATGGCTTCAAACTGCACTAATTTCAACAACTCCCACTCCGTCCTCGCCGGAGGAGTGACCCACGGGCCTCAAGCGGCCTCCCTTTTTACGATGCCGGTGGACCAAGTGACGCAAGCTACCACAGGTCTATTCTTTGGGACCATGCTCCCACCAATGAGCTTCAACGCCCCATTACCATCGCAAGAAGCTCCGAAGAAGTCGGTCTTTGATTGGCTTACAACTACCGCGGCCCCACTCAACGGGTCGCCCAAATCTATTGCCTCAGTTTTCAACAGACTGGGGCAAAGCTCAAGTGGGCCCGTGAAGAAGCCCGCGATACCTGAAGCGGCCATCCCGAAGCGGATAGCCATTCCTGCTCCTGAAGTCGTCAAGGCAGCTTCTCCTACTAAAGGGTCGGTCTTCATAAGACTGGTCGTTTCAGCTACTACTCCACGCGAAGTCACGAAGGCTGTTTCTCCTGTTCGAAAGTCGGCCTTTACAAGACTGACTATCCCCTCTCAACGGACGTCGGTCTTCGTCCGGCTAGTGCCAATAACAGCCTCTCCTCAAAGCAGGGGGCATGAGGAAGCTCATCCAACAGCGGAGGTAATCCCGGCCGCACGACATGCTCGACGTCGCCACTGGCGCCGAGTGAGGAAAGCTGGAGGCAGTTCACCCTCTGGACTGACTCCGCCAGCTCCAACTGTAAAAGTTGATGCTGCTGTTCCAACTGGGAACAGCTTTGAACTGCTTAACAGGGTGCGTAGGAGTTCGCCAACTGCCGTGTTAAAAAAGCCTCCTCCGCCTGTTGAAAAGATCACAAAGGCAAAGTCGGAGCAGCCGCCTGATCGGCTGTCCTCCAAAATTCACAAGGTCTGGCGACAGGTCCAAGACTCCGTGATTGATCAAGACTACCCTCACCAACAGAAAAAGATGAAAGTTCGGCAAAAAGGGGATCACCTTGTCAAGCCACATGAGACGTCATCTATTTGGGTGCCTACTGCAACGGCTCCCTCAACTTCGACCGCCCACAAAAGAAGAAAGCCGAAGAAAGTCTCCATGTCCGCGACGAATCTTAAGAAACTGAATCTAAACGCCCCAAGTCTGGGGGCATGGTGGTGCACACTGTTTATATGGCATCTAGGAAAGAGGATAGCCGTATCTCCATGGGTCATCGACCACTCACCCGATTGGTAACAAAAGCTCAGGACCAACAATAGAAGCTCCAGGATATGTTAAAACAGATGGCCGCACTCACTGGGCCAAAAGAAAGCCCGGAGGCATCGTCGGAACAGCGTCATGAACAGGAAATCGACGCTGAGTTCCTTCGCAGAATTCTCGAGAAGAAGGACAAAGAGACAGCGGAACAAGCTGCCAACATAAAAAGAATGGTGCTTTTATTCCAAGACATGGTTGGGATGATGTTACATCCGGATCCTCCAGCTGAAGACCCTCCGATTATCCTTGAAGACGATAGGGGAGAGACATCAAAGCTCCTCCCTGCTTGTTCAGCAGCCAAGGAGGAGACCATCTCTAAAGCCATGCTCGATGATTATATAGCTCAGCAAATACGAGCTCATCAAGAGAATGAAGCAACCGGCCAAGTCGTCAGAACTGGACAACCATATCCAGGATGGTACGATCAGATAAAGTACCCGCCAGGATACACAATTCCAAAATTCCATGTGTACAAGGGGACAGGCAATCCCCATCAACATGTCGCTCAGTTCAGGGCTCTCTGCGGCAACACTGGAGGGGATAATAAGCTACTGCTTCGCCAATTCGTCGGCAGCTTGGCAGAGACGGCGTTTGAATGGTACTCAGAGCTTCCCAACGACTTCGTCAAAACTTTCATGGAGATGGAGTTACTGTTCATACAAAAGTTCGCAAGCGCTAGCGAGCGCCCCCATCACCGCATTAATTAACGCCAGAGTGAAGCCTGGAAAAACATGGGTGCAGTACGTGATACGGTAGCGGAACCTATGGTCGAAGTGGGAACAACGCATCGAAGAAGCTCCTGCGGTAGGCATGTTCGTGGATACTCTTGATCCACAGGCGACCATATCCCAGTTCATGATGTTTTTCAAGCCAACTACCTTCCAGGCCTTGATTGACAAACTGGCCCAAATGGATCAAATGGGTCATAGACCATCTTCCTTGAAAATGGAGCCTCGAAATGAAAAAGGGAAAGGGAAAGCGACTTTCGTCGCCAATACTCAACAGCAGCCTAGTGGTCCAAAACCGACCGCTCGCCAAGGCAACAAATTGCGATCCCTCGAGAAGAAGTTGAGACATCCTTACTCATTTCCCCTGGATAAAACAAGGAGACTATTCGAACTGGCGCTGCGCAACGGGCTCATCACCCTGCCAGGTCCGAGACATTCGTCGCAACCTAGTGACGTCAACCATCCTAACTATTGTCCATACCAACGAGTATTGGGCCATCTCGAAGATTGCTACGTCTTCAAAAATTAGGTTGAAGACCAATATTAGCAGGGCAAGTTCGCACTGTCCGAAAACTGGAAGGTAAATCCGCCACAACTGCACACCCTTAAAAGGGTGGACACGCCGGGGCATCGTGCTCTTTTATAGAAGAAGCTCCATGGGAGGTCGCTCTTTCAGCTAAAATGAAAAGAATGCTGAAAGATCTTCACACATGTCCGGAGATTAGGTGGAAAAGTCCGCTGGAACCCGAGATCATTGAGGGAATGCTGAAGCCGCGCATGACTCCAAGAATTGGTAGCGATAATTAAAACGCTCAAGCCCAGCCGTCAAAGTCTTCGAAGAAGAAGAAGAAGACCAAAAAACCCGTGAAGCCTGATGACAAGGGCACGGACCTGCAAAAACATATCGACGCGCTGGAGGAATATAACCAGAAGGCATGAACCCCGGTCACGTTCCAAGAGTTTCTCAACCATATCCTTGAGGACGGGGATGATGACAATGATGGGAAAAAAGACTCGTCAGATGAACCAGAGAACTATGTGGCGAGCTGCCACATGATCTCTCACTCGTCAATAAATGGTGAAGAAGCTCCTGATACAGAGAAACTGGGGGCAGATCCATAACCGAAATCAAAATCCATAGAGCCATCGAATGAATTGATTGACAGACTGCTAAGCGAAGCTCTTCAGAAAAGCAAAGCAGACAGAGAGCGGGAAACGACCATATACGAGAGGGCCAAGCATCGGCGTCTAGTTGATGAAGCTCCGGTATTGAGAAACTGAGGAGTACCCCAACTGGGTCGAAGCATCCCTGTCACCAGCAAAAGCAAGCTTAAAGCAAGGAAACAATTCGCTGGGGCCCTGTCAAAGGGAATGAAGTTGCCCCCTCTCAGAGGAAACTCTCCCGGCGGTATACATCTTGATGCAGCGGACGTACATCCTAATTTCTGCTTATACCATCAGAGGATTGCACACCCTACCGAAGAGTGTATGGCCTTTAAAAACTAGTGGCATGGATATGTTGCCCACAGACAACATGTCCAGCGAGTGAAGCGCAAGGCTCGTCGGAAACAGAGAAGCACGACAGATGAACGCAAAAGAACTGCTGGCAAATGTCACATAGTTGACAACAAGGGATCGCAAGTTCTCACCATTAGAAGCGACTTTGATGAACAAATAGCTCTCAGCCCTCTCTTCAAGGAATATCCCTCTGACATGAAAGATACGAAAACTTGTGAGGATATCTAGCTGTGTAATCGTACGTTGCCCCGAAAAATCTCAGACTTACGAACAACGGACCGAAATGTCTCTGAACTAATAATGGACCGCAATGTCCTAAAACTTGCAACTGACCGAGACATCTATACACCACTATGGACCGCAGCATCTCAAGGCTGAAGAAAATGGTATGTCCACAAGTAAAATGGGCACGGATGAAAACCCGAAAGGGCGCCGTGAGGAAAAACGGCAGGACTACCGGCGATGTTTGCGAAAACCTGAAAGGGCGCAGACTCGTAAGAAGAAAAGAAAAAAAATGGTACGTCCATAAGCGAGATGGGCACGGATGAAAACCCGAAAGGGCTCCGTGAGTAAAAACAGTAGGACTACCGGCGAGTTTATGAAAACCCGAAAAGGCGCAATCTCATTAAAAGACACTTGCAAGGTCCTCTCGACCTTACAATGAGAAAATACCTGTGTGAGATCCTTACGACTTACAAGAGAGCAACACACTTAGGAATCCCCATGATTACTAAGGAGAAAACACACTTTCGAGATCCTTACGACTCGTAAGGAGAATTCCCCCTTTGAGACCCTCACGGCTCATAGGATTCAAAAGCCTTAAGCTACAGGGATCTGAACCTGTTCTTAAGCCGTCATACACCCCGATTCTGCCCTACAAGCGGTTTAATATTTACCCTTGTATACAATCCAAGGGCATAAATAAACGTTTCCCAAACAGAGTCCCACTACTAACGAGGGATATCTTCATATGGCAAACGACACTTGTAAGTCCTCTCGAGTTATAAGGAGAAAACACTCTTGTAAGATCCAAATGACTTACAAGAGAACATACACTTAGGATTCCTCACGATTCCTAAGGAGAAAATACACCTACGAGATCCTCACGACTCATAGGGAGAAATACCTTTATGAGACCCTTACGGCTCGTAAAGTCAAAAGCCTTAGTCGAAAGGATCCTAACCCTGTTTGCTAAGCCACCTTTGTTCGATATCGACAGAGGCAAATGATGATTCGCTCCTGGCAATGTCCCAGTGATAGAAATGCTGATGCCTGAATCGGTATCAAATCCCAAGTCCTTTCACGGCAAATGATGATTCGCTCCTAGTAATATTCCAGTTGTAGCGATGCTGATGCTAAGATTGGCATCAGGTTCCAAGTTCCACACTCGCGATAAAAATCAGCGAGCCAAAAATGCATATGAAATAGCCGAAATGATGGGGCAACTTGCAATAAAATCAGCAAGTAAAAGATATGCGTACAAAAATAGCCGAAATGATTGGGCATCTCGCAATAAAAAGCAGCGAGTAAACACAAAAATAGCCGAAATGATTGGGCACCACGAAAAATAGCCAAAATGATTGGGCAATCACGACTTTCGCGATATAAAAGCTGAAATGATAGAGCATCGTGGAAAGAAATAAAAAAAATGAAAGAATGAAACCTTTGCCCTACAAGTAGTCCATACTGACCCCTGTATACAATCCATGGGCATAAACGAAAAGGGAACCATATGTCCCCCATCAGATCCTGTCAAAAGGGAAAGTCAAATCTCAACAGTAACATCTGCATCCCAAAAGATCAACAACGGCGTTCCTTCTTATGCCAGCAGGGCACGGAAGCAACACAACGAAATAGAGCCATGGCAAAGTCCTTGGTTCCAAATCTTAACGGCAATATCTACAGCCTAAAAAAACACCAACGGTGATCCTCCTCACTCTAATAGGATTCGGACGCAACATCACCAAACGGAGCCATGGCAAAGTCCCTAGCTCCAAGACTCTACGATCCACAGATAACCTAGAGTCAACCAATGACCTCCCTGCAGGATCAACGCTCCATCTCGGAAATAAGTCAACCAACCCCGAGGAAATCAGTGTCCTTGGCAAATACCTCGATTCAGGGAAATCATCGTCCTTGACGAGAGCATCTCGATTCGCATCGACCCACAAGAAAATCAGTGTCTTTGCAGGAATACCTCGATCCATTTCAACCCCCAGGGAAATCAACGTCCTTGGCAAAATACCTCGATTCAGCGAAATCAGCGTCCTTGACAATAGCATATCGATTCGTGTCGACCCGTAAGGAAATCAATGTCTTTATAGGAATACCTCGATTCGTCTCAACCCCCAGAGAAATCAGCATCCTTGGCAAAAACCTCGATTCAGGGAAATCAGCGTCCTTGACGAGAGCACCTCGATTCGCGTCGACCCGCAGAGAAATCAGTGTCTTTGCAGGAATACCTCGATTCGTTTCGACCCCTAGGGAAATCAGCATCCTTGGCAAATACATCGATTCAGGGAAATCAGTGTCCTTAACGAGAGCATCTCGATTCACGTCGACCCGCAAGGAAATCAGTGTCTTTGCAGGAATACCTCGATTCGTCTCAACTCCGAGGAAATCAGTGTCCTTAGCAAATATCTCGATTCAGGGAAATTAGCGTCCTTGACTAGAGCATCTCAATTCGCGTCAACCCATAAAGAAATCAGTGTCTCTGCAGGATTCGGACACGACAATCAACCTCGGAGCCATGGCAAAGTCTCTAGTTCCAAGTCTCGACGGCCACATCTACAGCCTGGAGACCCACAACAGCATTCCTCCTCATTCCAGCAGAATTCGGACGCGATAATCAACCTCGGAGCCGCGGCAAAGTTCCCAGTTCCAAGACTCGACGGTGCGTAGAACACGGCTAAAGTCAATCCTGACCCCGTGGGAAATGGCCAGAGCAAATTCTGGTCCCGTAGAACACGGCTAAAGTCAATCCTGACCCTGTTTGGCTAAAGTCAATACTGACCCTGTGGGAAATGGCCAGAGCAAATCCTGGTCCCGTAAACACGGCTAAATTCAACCATGACCCCATGGGAAACGGCCAGAGCAAATCCCGGTCCCGTAGAACACGGCTAAAGTCAATCCTGACCCCGTGGGAAACGGCCTGAGCAAATTCTGGTCCCGTAGAACACGGCTAAAGTCAATCCTGACCCCGTGGGAAACGGCCAGAGCAACCCCTGACCCTGTACGGCTAAAGTCAATCATGACTCCGTATGGCCAGAGTCAACCCCTCCTGGCCCCGTAGAACACGGCCAAAGTCAATCCTGACTCCGTAGGAAACAGCCAGAGTAAACCCTCGAACTCCCCGTCAAAGCAATGCTTTGACTCGGGAGCAGGTCAACTCATCAATCACTTACAAGTCCTCTCGACTCGTAAGCAAGAAAAATTCTTTTGTGAGTCCTTACGACTCTCAAGAAAAAACACACTTAGGAATCCTCACGATTCCTAAGAAGAAACCACACCTGCGAGATCCTTTCGACTCGTAGGGAGAAAAGTCTTTATGAGACCCTCACGGCTCATAAATTTGAAAAGTCTTAGGTGACAGATTCTAACCCTGTCTCCCAAGCCATCATTGCCCCGCAGAGAGGGCAAGGTAGATTTTCTACAGGCCACACTCTCCTAAGTCAAACATCGACAAGAAAGGAAACAACTACTTACAAGTCCTCTCGACTCGTAAGCAAGAAAAACTCTCTTGTGAGATTCTTACAACTCTCAAGAGAAAATATACTTAGGAATCCTCACGATTCTTAAGGAGAAAATACACCTACGAGATCCTCTCGACTCGTAGGGAGAAAAATCTTTATGAGATCCTCACGGCTCATAAAGTTGGAAAGCCTTAGGAGGCAGATTTGAACCTGACTCCTAAGCCATCGCTGTCTTACAAGGAGATCAAAATAGATTATCCACAAAATGCATTTACTAAAAGGGATGCACCACCAAGAAGCAAAATATGTCTTTTATTCATGAATCAAAATGAATACGAATTACAATTTATGAAAGAATAAAAAAATACTCTCATTCGGGAGTATGTACAAAAAAAACATATACATTGTCTTCAAGCCGGCGGACGATTTAACAGAGTCGTCAGTTCATCCTTCCTCCACCGGGTCTCGAACTCATATTTTGTTATTGCAATATGACGGGCCTCCGCTTGAGACTGTTGGGCCTGGTACAAGGCGAGCCGACTTTCAAGCTCCTTTTCGGTAACTTTGTGAGCTTCAACCATCTCGCGAGTAAAAACGACGGCTTTATCAACAACTACCACCTCCCTGATAGCTTCTTAAAGCACTCGCCAAAGTTCATACGCATGAGTGTTCTTGGCTGTAAGTTCAGCTTGAAGTTCCCCCAGCGCTTTGGAAGCCATCTCCCTCTCCAAAAACTTTCGGTTGAGCCTCTTCTCGCATGACTGCATATTTATGGCGCACTGTTCAACAAGCCCCTACGAGCTCGCCTTTTCAGCCATGACCTCTGAAGGAAGGCGCGTGCACTCAAGACTATGTAAGCAAATCTCCACCCGACGACAAAACTCAACCCAAACGTGCACCAAAGCTTCATCATGGTAAGTAGCAAGTAGGGGCAAAGAAATGTTGGCTTCAGCGGCAAATTCTTCGGCCGTGATCGGATTACCAGCATGAAGATCTTCGATAAGAGCCGACAAAGGGTGAAGGCTTTACTTCGCCATCCGTTCAAGTACGCGCCAGGCATAGGGGCCTGGTGGTATAAGAATGCGAGACTCCAGTGGGATAAGAGCGGGCAAGGCTGTCAAGATCCATGAACAGTCTGTGAGATTTACGTCCAAAGAATATATAAAGTGACGTCAAAAGTCTTACATACCCACGGTCATACAAGGAGGACTAGACGAATCTCCAGGCCCGTCAAGGATCTCAACTTCGTCGTCAGCTTTCAGAACTACAGAAGATATCAGCATCATTATACAAAATAATAATAATGCCATCAAGAGGACAAATAACACTAATCTTGCCCGGAAGAGAGGACGATGCGTTGAGGGGATATTGCCCGCGGAGCGGCCATCTCTAGCAAATGCTGAAAGGATTTTCTAGGAGACAGATCAGCGATAGACGCCGCCAACCCGCGTAATTCTGAAAAGACAGAAAGGTTCAGATGATGGAGAGATTATTAAAATAAAATATAGAAGGCTACATTCGATGCTCCTCCCGCTCTGAATTGGAGGGATAGCAGCTTCGGCAACTTCCTCCATGCTTCCAGGCACATCATCGGGGACATGAGCCGGTATAACATCTTCCAATTGAGGAGCAGCGGCCACCGCTGCAGGCTCCAATGAAAGGACGATGGCCTCGACTACCTGTCCCATAGTCTCCGGGCCGTCCCCAGAAAGATCCATTGAATCTGCGGCCAATGAAGATATCTCTTCCAGTATAGTAAGCACCGGGAGAACGGAACCCACCAATGGAAGCTCTGCCCCAGTAATAGCAACCGTAACGACCCCTCCACACCTACTGGTGTCTCATCGGAGGTATTTACAGAGTCCACGGTCAAGATGCGACTCGAAGCCATGGCCGAAGTCCCTGCAAAAGTTTTACGATAATAAGAAGACGTAAAAAGCGAAACAAATTATTTGCCAAAGGAAAAATACAGAAATCATGCATACCGATACGCCAGGATGCCTCTAATATGGCTTTTTCAAGCCGACGTTCCTTCCTGAGGAGGTATGCTCACCGGGGTTCGAGGGTAGACTCGTGGCAACCAGTCCATAACGACAGCTCATCTTCGGCATCGGCCGAGATAGGCCGCTTAAGGGCTATCTCGCCTCCCTTTTTGAAAGGACCAATAAATATCCGCCGTATCGATGGAGGATCTTCGTAGAAGATGACGGCAGGATAAGGCCTCTTCGGGACCCTCACATTTTCAGTCTCATCCCGGGAGTGTCTTATAGCCTCAGCCAATTGTACGGCTTCCTCGGCAGATGAACCTGAAAAAAGAAGACCACCATCTGGCTCTTGCATTGCTATCGATTCATCTTGAAAGATAGGCTCGGATTCCACTAAAAAGTCGAGCAGATTAGTGACCGTCTTCTTTCTCCTCTTTGACCCAGAACTAACACCAGAAAATGATCGCTTCTTTCCCCTAGATGCTTTGGTGCGACGTTGACCCACTTCGCCTTCAGTATCCTCTCTCAGCGGTGCTACCGATGTTGACACTGCCATTGATGATGCCGCAGCTGATGAAACTGCTCAGAAGCCCTTGCGTGAGCTCTAGTGCGCATCGGCATACCAACTGTCGGAGTCAAGTCCACATCCGCCGCCTCAGGAATAAGTACGGTACCAGTATCCCTCAAGGGAGGGCGAACCATTGTCCGCGTTTGCGGCGGGACTTCCGTAGCCTGGAGCGGGGCGGAAGCTCTAAGCCCAAAAAGTATCCTCCTCTCCTCGGAATGTAGTCGCCCTCGGGGATCATGAAATGAGAACCGGTGTTCAGCCTCATGAAATGGTGGGTGGCATCATGAACAGCTTCCAAAGAAGGGATGGGCTCCACTGTGAATGCCTCGAAGGGGACACCCTGGTTATATCTTAATTGCCGGGCAAAGCGGTGTGGATTGTACCGCATGAAAAGAGCCGCATCGTTTCGACGGAATACCAGATAACTGGGTCTGATCGAATACAAGTGCATGGCTTCCTTGGGCTTCAAGGAGGGTGCTCCCTCTTTCGACAAGTCAAAAAGCTGCTGAATAGGTCCCGAAGGAGCAGAGAGGACTCGATCATTAAATACCATCCCGCCTTCGTTGGCATAAGGATTGAGCAGCACTCGAAGAGCCCCTAATTGAGTCGGGTGAGGAGCAGAAGCGTCCACCAACCTCATGAGCCGCGGAAAGGTATAAGCATCATAACAGCTGGGTCTCCGGTGCGCAGCAAATGCCCCTAGCACGTGCATCTCAATCCATGACGTAAAATAATGAAGAGAGAAACTCACTACGTTCACGCCTGGGGTTGAGGTATTGGCTGAAGTGCTTAGCCCATGGTACATATGCGACAGCCCTGCAATGCCCACGGCTAGTCGCGTCCCTTCGGCAATGCAATGAGTAGGGTAAATGACCGAGGCTCTCATGAATCGACGGTGCATTGGAATGATAAACCAACTGAGCCAAACGCTGATAAAACTGATGAAGAAAGATTCTTCATCCATGCCA
This sequence comes from Agapanthus africanus, assembly GCA_030015575.1. NCBI lineage: Eukaryota > Viridiplantae > Streptophyta > Magnoliopsida > Asparagales > Amaryllidaceae > Agapanthus > Agapanthus africanus. The sequence continues at coordinate 679,045,512 of CM057337.1, forward strand.
GGAGCTGCGATCGACTTGAAAGGTACAGCCGACAAGATTGGGATGTAAAACTCCGGCACATTTTCTTCTCTGGCCGGTAGCTTATTTAACCCAAACCCAAAGGGGTCGTTGATATTCGCAAACTTCGGAGCCTCCTTTGATAGGATGTCTCCACGAAGGAAGCAGGAGATAAAGCTCTTAAAAGTGACGCCCTGTTCTTCTGATTTGGTGAACAGCTTCTCAAAGATACCCAGAGTCTTGATTAGACTTGGATACTTGTGACGGATGGCATCTTCAGTTGATAAGCCGTCAAGCGTAGCAGGCACAGTTGCGAAAACATATTCATCAGTAGGCAGCAATTCTTCATAGGGCGCTCCCCTAATCGGCAATCCAGAGATTTCGCGAAACTCTTCCAAAGAAATCGAAACTTCGTGATCCCCTAATAAGAAAGTGTTGGTGGGAAGATTCCATTGATTTAGGAAATCTTTAACCCACCATATATGGGGAGACTGATAATGGAAGAGGGACGCATACACCTCCTGGTAAAGCCCGACCCTCTGCAGTCGCGCACGATGAGCAGATAAGATGTAACGAGCCCAGAGAAGATAGCCCGTGGGATGGAGAGGGGTAAGCCCTATCTTGTAGACTTGTCCCCAAGGCTGGGCTTCACCTTGGCAGATACGACGCCCCAAGATATCTATGGCCGTCACAGGCTGGTTTAGTATCCCAACTGTCGACGGCTCAAGCCGGCCTGTAGGAGTCCAATCCGCTACCTCTACAGTAAAAGAAGTCTGCGGACGGTCCATCGGCAAGAATGGGCGGAGAGGTTCTGTTGGCACCTCGCAAACAAAGCTTCAGCGACCGTGGATGATATGACCGTACCAGGTCCCCCACAAAAGTAGATTGGTGCAGTCCGGGTCATGAGCCTTAATCATTGCCATCACCTCTTCATCAGATGGTGACTGAGGAAAAGCAGCCTCTGAGCGGGTAAAAGGAAAGTAGGGAAGAGAAGTCATTGTTTCTGAAACAAAGGAAAGGAAACTGTTAATGAAACCCACACGAGTATATATATTTATATATATATATATATATATATATAAAGACGGTGGAAGAAGGCGACAAGCCGCTTATTTCATAGGACCATGGGTTACAAAATACATGGGCCCCACAAAATCAATATGGCGGCTAACTAATAATGAGGCTGAGCAATCATCATGAGAACAAAAGGAAGATTCTCAATAAATTCAAACAACTCTACATATTCCCCCAAGGAGAAAACCCATTGCAGAAACTCTATGCAAATCGAGAAGGATCTCTCCTAAACTAATTTTGCAAGAACAACTCAGGATGAAAAATCCCAAGAAGTCTTCTTTTAAGAACTAAGTTATCTAGAGGAATTAAATTCCTTTTGAACAGAGAAATTAAATTCCCAGAAAAATTTTCAGAGTTAGGCACTTTAAAATGAAATTAAATTCCCGAAGGAAACAGATACCATCATTAAACCCCTGAAATCAGAAAATGCGCAACATTTGGGGTTTACTACCTGAAGATCGAAAAGATGAGTTCTTTGAAGGGAAAACCCTTGGTGTGGATTTAAAATCAAAAGAGTTTTTATTTTATATAAAAGTTCTTTGGTCGTTCAAGACACTTACCTGAAGAAAAGATTCTTTCTGGGACAGATTTAAACTCTGAAATTTTTGGAACAGAGAACTGAGCTCTAAGGAAGAGAATTAAATTCTTAAAAGAAAATGAACAAGGAAGAAAATGAAAGAGTGGAGGAGCTTCTGAAGAGACCCTTGCATTTATAGGATGTGATGGGAAATGGTTCATCTGCCCTCTTCCCTAGGCAAATCCAACGGCCACAAAGATGACGGCGTTGCACTCACGTGCAAACACGTGAGAACAACGCTGTGGGGGTATTTGTTCCCTCATAAAATACAAGGAAAAAATGGGGCATCACGTGCCCACACGTGATCGAGGGTCACGTGCCGACACGTGATAGTTTCCTAAGGACTCTGAAATAATAAGAATTGAATTCTGATCAAAAGGGGTCACATGCCCACACGTGATGGGCCTTTAAACCCACTGAAAGGAATTAAAAGGTATAATAAAACAGCAAGAAAAAACACCAATGGGGCATCACGTGCCCACACGTGACCAGGGATCGCGTGCCGACACGTGATGAGTTTCCGAGTTCTTTAAAATAATAGAATTAAATTCTGGCGAAATGCTTAATCAGTGGGTCACGGGCCACCACATGATAGGGTCTTAAAACTCTCTATGTAAATGGAAAGAAAACCCTAGATGGGGCATCACGTGCCCATACGTGACATGGGGTCACGTGCCAACACGTGATGGGTGCCTAAGATCTCTGAACTAATAGAATTAAATTCTAATTAAATGGTCAATCAGTGGGGTCACGTGCCAACACGTGATAGGCTCTTAAACCTTCTGAACTAATAGAATTAAATTCTAATTAAAGAGAATCAAAAACCCTAATGGAAAAATATTTCCCTAGATCTTTCCAAACAAAAAAGATTGCGCTCTGTAAAGCGGAGCATCGTTGGATTAAAAATCCAATGGTGATTAAAAATCATCAGTTTATAGAAAGATTCTACATAAGAAAATATTTTCCTAAAATTTACCAAGAACAACAAACAAAATATCTTTTGGGATTAAAAATCCAATAGTAAATAAAATTCACCGAGTGATCTAAAAAATCATGTTGGTTATAAAATCAATCAAAATCTTTCAATGAAAGATTGACTAAACAACCTGATTCTTTCTTTCTCTTATAAATAGGAACAAAGAAAAGAAAAGAGATATAGAAGAACAGAGAGAAGAAAGAAGAGAATTTAATTCTCCAGAGGGAATAAAAGATTTCTTCAGAAAAGAAAGAAACCCTAGGTAAGAGAGAGAAAGAGATTATTCTATAAAGCTCCCATAACCTTATAAGAGAATTTAATTCTTAAACTAAGAATTTAACTCTTCTGAATAAGAACTTAATTCTTCCTTTGGTTGATGATCTGTTGAAACAGATCTCCCCATAAGTTGAGAATTTAATTCTCATCGAGGGGATTCTGACATGTAGATCTAAAGCCTAAGGGAGGACTTAAATTCAGAGAATTTTATTCTCCCACAAAGCTCATAGGAATATAATTCCTCCAATAAAGATAGGGTTTAACTCTTAATATAAGAACTCAGTTCTTCTTCATGGTAATAGATCTGCAGAAGCAGATCTCCCCATAAGTTGAGAATTTAATTCTCAACGGGAAGATTCTGCCATGCAGATCCAAAACTTAGAGAGAGAATTGAGTTTAAAGAATTTAATTCCTTCGAACATATAGGAATTTAATTCCTCTAAATAAGATTAGGGTTTAACCCTATAAGAGAATTTAATTTTTATACAAGGGATTCATCTCTCCATGCACGTAAAAAGATCAAAGTACCCAACGTGATCATGTGGCAACACGTGACTCTCTCCTTCAGTGATTAAAAGAGAATGAATAAGATTAGGTCACGTGCTCCCATGTGACACTTGAACAAACTTCTCAAAATAAAGGCAGAACAGACCTTGGGCGCCCTCACGTGTCCCCACGTGACTCCTAACAAACACTCTAATATCCAAATCATGGATACCCATTACGTGCCCACACGTGATGGTTATAAAGGTAAAGTGTTTAACACTTACTTGCATATTCTGAGAATAAAATAAAGGAACTTTGGGCCCAAAACTCAAGCGTCTCACGTGACCCCACGTGAGCGCTTCTTTTTTTAGTGTTTAACACTATTTTGTGCGTTGCATCCTTAGTGTTTAACACTATTTTAAGCGCATCACGTGGGAGCACGTGATAGACGAGTCTACTTTAGTATTTAACACTATATTCGAGCCAATCTTAGCCTAAATTAGCTAAGTCTTCCAGAGGCAGGACCCTCCCTTTTGACTGAACCTCAAATACACTCTTGTCTTCCAAAATTGGTCATCCCATATGACATTCAAAGCAAAACCCAGAACCTTTCAATCAACTTTGGTTCAAGGGTATATCTCTTCACACCTCTGATACATGTCGTTGTAATTCTTCAACGTCTTCAGAGAGGTGGTAGGTCCTAATGACCAATAACTATCTGGTGCATTTCCAAACCTATGTTTGCATCTGAACTTGGACCGCAATGTCCCTAAACTAAACAATAGAGCCCAAATGCTCTTTTGTTGGATCTAACTGATCCTGTTAAGTATATCTTAGTCTAAAATTAGACTAACGTATCCTTAACAAACATTTAAATTGATCCTAATCTCAAACGAGATTAACGATCCTTAAATCAATCCAATTACAGACCTCCCAACCAAAATTGGTTCAATGGTACATCTCTTCACTCCTCTGATATTGGTCGTTGTAATCCTTCAACGTCTTCTGAGAGGTGACGGGTTCCGATAACTAAACACTTTATGGACTGTGGGGTCCTTAAGCCCATGGATTATGATGTCCTTAACCTCGGACTGTGGGGTCCTTATGCCCATAGACTATGATGTCCTTAACCTTAGACTGTGGGGTCCTTAAGCCCATGGACTATGATGTCCTTAACCTTGGACCGTAATGTCCCTAAACTATGGACCGCAAAGTCCCTAAACTAAAACAATAGAGTCCAAATGCTCTTTTGTTGGATCTAAATGATCCCGTTAAAGTTGATCTTAGTCTAAAATTAGACTAACGTGTCCTTAACAAATGGTTAAGTTGATCTTAGTCTAAAATTAGACTAACGAATCCTTAACAAACGTTTAAGTTGATCTTAGTCTCAAATGAGACTAACGTATCCTTAAACCCCAAACCAAAACCCAAATCTAAGAAAATATGGATTTGGACTAATCTACGCCCTACGGGCGACAACATAAATTAGTCTCCGTATACAATCCACGGGCAACCAAAAAAATTAAAATAATTATACACGACACGAAATGACCATCTGGAGAAGGAAAAAGTGGTTACCACGATGCTATAGCATAATTAACTGCAGGGACTTGCGCCTGCAGGGAAGAGCGTCCCCACAATCAAAAACCCCTCAAACGATGGGGAATCTGATGAAGTCTGCTACGACAGCCGTATTCGTCTAAACCTCCGATACTCGGTGTCATAAATCAACTTGTCATCTTCAGAGAGGTAGACGGATAAATCCAAATAGCATCTGCCCCTAAATTCAACGTCCCGGTCGTGTCTTTCGGTGGAGAACAGTGGTCCATAGGAGACATAGATGGAATATGGCATGCTTGTGCCCATAGATTGTATATAAGGTTCAATATGGAGACCAGCCGTAGGGTTAAACAAATATTAGTTTAAGGATATCGCGGTCTAATATTAGTTTAGGGACATTTCGATCCATCTTTCATTTTGCGCACACGTGTATATTTTACGTGGCAAAGTGAACTATGGTAAAATGGGATACACCCAATATTGGGATGTCATACAATTTGAAGGTATTTATGTTCCCTTCAAAAATATACATCTACATATATGTATAAAGTCGGAGTTCAATATGAGATTCGCATCTATATGGGATGCGTATTAATATGAGGTACGCACATCAATATTGAAGTGCATCAATGTGGGGTGTATCAATATGAGGATTAGAATATTCCATGTCTTGAAGAAATTTCATATCTTTTATAAAGCCGGGACGAGAAGTTGTTGGTTGTTAGGACCCGTCACCTCTCTGAAGACGTTGAGAGATTACAATGATGTATACTAGAGGTGTGGATAGTGATGTACCCTTAAACCAAATCCCGTATATGAGGAAAAAGATCATGTCAGAACGAATGATCGTTAGGCTTATATGAGATTAAGATCAATTTGGATGGACAATCATTAGTCATATATCCAACTAAGATCAATATGGATGAAAGACCATTAGTTATATATTCGACTAAGGTCAATATGGGATATCATCGATATGTTGATCAATGGATTGCATATGAGAAGCAAAAACTTCTATACTTAGTTTATTTTAACTAAGTACTCAAGAAAAGGTTGATATCCACATGCGCATGTACATGTAACATCTTTGATGAGAGTGCGCACATGCATATCATGTGGGTTACGCACCCGCTTGCGATCGGGGACTGCGCACATGCATATAACGTGGCTCTCACTTGTTATTAGTTCAAAATCACAAGTGCAGATGTATATGTGTGCACATGCAAAAAGTCAACGTGCATATCACGTGACGCTCGCACATTCATGTGCCATTTTCAACAAGTACGCGCACGTGCATATCACGTGACGCGCAGGTCTTTATGGGCAGCATCCAATAAGTGCGCACACGTGCAGATCACGTGATGCGCATGTCTCCAAGGCGGAAATTTTTTACTAAGTACACACAAATTTGGGTGCGTACTTGTTCCGATCAAAAAAGCAAAAGCTTTCACAGAAAAGCAATGGCTTCTGTTTTATGATCTTTTCTTCTTCTTGTCTTTTCCAAGAAGCAAAAGTTTTGATTTTTATCTGTTTTCAGATCATGTATATGCGTTTTATAATGCGCATATTATTTTCTTAGATCTTCGGATCGATCTCTCGCAAAAGTATATATTTTATGAACGAGAAACGGGCCTTAAGATCATTTGATCTTTTACGGCGAATCAATGGATTCGAAAAAGAAGTAAAGGCTTTTTTATTGAAGCAAAGGCTTTTTAATAGAGGAAAAAAGAATTTTCTTTTCTTTTTTATCTCTCCCTTGCGTACTTGTTCACTGAGGAAGAAGATGAAAAAGACTTGAGTTTTTTTTAGCTTATTGGAGGGTCTCGAGCTTTAGATTTCTTCATATGAGGATTCTATTTATAAGAGAGAAGAAATTAGGGTTTGATTGATTTGGTTTGTTTTGATCTCAATATGATTTTAAATTGATTTAAAAAAATTTAATTGATTTATATCAATTAAGAGTGACATGCGCACCGTTGGATATTTTATCCCAAATCAATTTAGTTTGATTTGTTAAATTCGTTTTAACAAAAAATATTTTGCTCCTTCATTTAGAAACATCTACTTTGTTTGGACGGCTGCGCACTTTAAGATAGTGCGCACGTGCATAGCACGTATTGGTGCACACCTGCAAAAAGAATGCTCGAGACTTTGTGAACTGAAATCGGAGCGGCATTCGTGTCCGCGGGTGCAAGCGCTCACTTGCTTGCTTAGCACGGCACTGCGGTGCGCACATGTGGTTTCACCATATCCTTTTTTATTGGTCTTAATACAATAAAAAATGAAAAGTGTCATGTAAACACTTCTTAATTTTTTGGTGTAACCGATGTGGGACTAAAATATTTCCCTTCTTCTAAAAGAGCTTTACTTAAAACTATATTTGCATCGCACGTTCGCTCGTAATTTTTGATTTTGGAGAAGTTATGAGACCCTTAATATATCGAATCGAAACATTTTTTAAGAAACTTTCGATGCCATCATAATCTTCCTGATTCATGGAATACGACAAAACATAGTCCGGAAAAAAGTGCTTTACATTCCCTTGAACATATTGACGCTACTTGATATTTTGGGGCTCTTTTGTACTTTTTTTCTTGTATGGTGCGTTTGCACTTAACATGAATGCCCAAAATTTAGGCGGGAACATCCCTGACCAAGGCGAATAAGATTTATTAATTGGAGATCAGTAGTTTCTCGGTTGGTAATGGGCTTGACACCGACACGACTTATCGGGTTATTAGGGGTCTGACGTTATCCACCCCTAGACCCGGTATGCGATACTCTTAGACGAAGAGACCAGGCTGTATGGAAATTGCCACTTACAGGCTCAGTAGGAGTATGGACGAGTTTACTTGTCGACCTTCCTTTCATTCAATACCTGGGTAGCCATTACGTACAGCTAGTGCCGCTGACGTGTTTGTGGTTAAATCCACTGCCAACGTATTGCCGAGTCTTTAGAGTCCCACAAAGAGGGTTTCCCGGTTCAAGCGAAACGATATAGTGTGTGCGAATTTCGGTACGCACTCAGGTTCGATTTAATACGTGTACTTTAATCGGACGTTTTAATAATACTAGTAGGTTTGAAAGATAGCCCAATTGTTACGTCCCGCTTCCCAAAGTACATAATACGGGAGGTGATTAAGCCAACCATGCTCCTACGGTCATGGAATAATTCCGCCGTAGTCACACTTCGACTTCTACCATTGCATGGTAATCATTAATCATAGCACAGAAGTAAAGGAAACGCATTACTAGATTATTAGATCAACTTTCATTGTTCACAATTTACAATGGTTCAACAAAAAAGAAAACTACTAACCAAGTGCGAATACAAGGTTGCTTTTAGGGAAAGTGGTAAAAAGCATAACGTAAGGATCAACTAAATCTCTGCGAGCTCGAATGATAGATCTGACTCCTGAGCGGTATCCTCTCCAAGCTCTGAGCATGCATACTCAGGTCGTCAGGGTGACGCAATAGCAATTTAATAATTTATGAAATGAAGAGTAATAACAGTGGGGCCAAAGTTTGCAGGTAATCATTGTATCAACAATCAATGTAGTATATGATCTATGTCCTTATTGGTCACTAGGTCAATTTGAAATCGAACTATGGAAAAGACTGATCATGTTTAACAAAGGTCTCGTGCATACCCGAGACTATGGCCCACTATTGTCAGGGACATAACCATGTCAGCCGGACCGCTAAATACAAACCTAAAATATATATAAGAGTCGTTGTTCGGATGATCATCCTCTAAATCGCTAGCCTCGCTAAATACAAGTTTCTTTCCACTTCAATTTCTCCTTTTTCCCCGGGTTTCAATAATTATAAGTATGGGGCTAGTTGTGTACGAGTATGCACCAATAACACTATTTCATTCACTTTTTCACTACACCGTTCACTATCACAGATCGTTCACTTTTCACTGGCGTACTCGACACAACTAATCCGATACCACTCGCATTCTACAATGTAAAATTCACTAAGAATTACTATAAACATTCATTATCACTAAAGATATCACTGTCGAGTAAATATGCGAATGATCCCACATAACAAATCATTAACAAATCATGTACTATATGAATCACCCGTGCATTACGAGTTCAGAAAAATATATTAAATCGTACGATCGTGATTAGGCAAAGTGATACAAAAGGGGTAGAAATTAAACTTTAATAACAATCCAAAAAAATTAGTTTCGGTTCAAACGGGCATCAGGTTTGCAAGTTACGGTCATTTCATTTTAAGTGTTCTCTGTTGGAAATCCAATTTCTGAACTGGAAGTCCGTTTCGTAACACGTCTTACTCCCTATTGGGTGGCATAATTAGGCAACACTACAGTTAAATAGTATTTATATTTATCAATTATCTTTCCAATGCATCCAACGGATCAGCAATATCCACTGTGTACTGCGAGATATGCACTGTTTAAGGCTAGGGTATACAGTCTGTCCCTGCATGGAACTGCAGTACCTATAAACGGTTTAAAATATCAAACGAAAGTAAAATCATACAAAACCACCACCTATAGTTATATAACAGGATTATATTCACAACGGTATAGGGTTACACATAATTTCATTTTCATACAAAATTTTATGATTAATTAGAATCAGGTGTCAAAATGAAATACTGCTCTGGACTGCAGTCCAGAGCTGCATTCCAAATCAATTTTCGTCATTGTGTTATAACAACATCTAAATATGAAATGCAGAGGGCCCTAGGTGGTCGAGTCGGCTTTGATGCGAGCCCTCGAACACATCATTTCAGGATGTATCAAATTTACTATGATTTTCACAAGCTATATGTGCTGGAAATTTCAGATTTGACGGATCTAAATGGGGGTGACATTTCATGGTATTAATGTCCGAATTTTTGGCCCAACCTTTTACATGCCGTTCATTATCTTTAAAGGAATCTGTTAGTCATAGATTCCGCCATTTTTAGATGAGTTCAGGGTTAAGGTTTTGCATCGAGCACTTGACCGGTGTACACGAGTGTCGATCGAAACCGATTAATTCATGTAAAAGCCTAAATGACATTCATATGATCAATAAACCCAAAATGGGTTCGATCCAAAAAACCAAACACGATGGCTCAAGGTATAAGCATTCGATTAAACTTAACGCTATGCAGGTATGATATATCTATCCACGAATACCCTCATATGTATATACCTCCAATTATTTAACAACATTTTATAATTTTATAAACTAAAGTAGCATGATTTTTCAAGGGAAAAGGGTTCTACTTGCCTTTTGATGAAACGACCATGATAATCGCAGCGACTGATCACATGGGCACGAGCACGGCATGATGGCCAAAAGCTTGGGCTCGGTTACGGGCTCTGGCTCGGCAACGGCTATGTATCGTGAGACTGAGGAGGTGATGGTGCTGCGGTGGTTGGCTGTAGACGGAGGTGGTGGCACGGCAGGGGAGGCTCCGGTGTGGTAGGAAGCTCGAGCGGTGAGAAGCTTGTCGAGGACAATGGGTTTGGAGGTGCTGGAGAAGGAAGGAGGCGATGGGTGCTTTGGTGGTGTCGTGGTCGAGGTTGATGGAGCACGGTTGGGGTCGCAGGTGATGCGATGAGGCGATAGCGGTGAGAGGCGACGCTGGAGGTGGCTGTAGGGGTCAGCTGGAGCCAATGAAAGGCGCTCGTGATAGAGGGGGTTACCAGGGAGGAAGTGGGTGCAGTGGTTGGTGTATTCGATGAGGAGAGGTTGGTGGTGCCAACCGGTTATGGGTGCTCGATGGGATATCGATGGAGGTCAGGGGTGATAATGGATGGGGGCTCGGTTGATGATGAGGACGAGGGCAACAAGAATGATGGCAGCACGGTCTCATGGGGGTCTTCTGGGTTCGTCGGAGGAGGCAAGGGTGGTTGGGGTGGAGGTTAGTGGTGGTGGTCGGGAAAATTGAGAGGGAAAAAAGGAGGGAGGGAGATCAAGATGAGAATGAGGGACAACACGAGAGATAGAGAGAGACTGAACAGGGGAGAGAGATTTAAAGAGAGAGAGAGAGAGAATATTAGAAATAATTAAAATTGAGTTAATAGGATTAATTTAGGAATTTAAAGAGATTAAATGGGGATTGATTTGGTGTTAAATGGGATTAAATGGGGGAATTTCAAAAGAAAAGTGGTAGTTGAGGGAAAGAGTTGGGTTTGGGTTATTGGGATTGGGTTTTGGGCCATTGGGTGAGCTTTAGTTGTTAGGTTAATAAAAGTTTTAAGAATTAGGTTTAGGAAAAATAATTAGAAGAATTATATTTGGAATAGAAAAATGCAGGAAAATTATTTATTCAAAAACAGATAATTTGGTACAAAAAAATGGGTGTTACATCATATCCCCTTACAAAAATTTCATCCTCAAAATTAAAGAACAAAAACAACAAGAAGAAACAGATGAACGACTACTTAAAAACATGCGGAAAGCATGAACGGATATACTCCTCACGTTCCTAGGTAGATTCCCTAAGCGAACAACCACCCCAAGCTACTCGGACTAGTGGAATTACCTTGCTCCTTAGCACTTTCGCTCTACGATCGAGAATAGTAGTATACTGCTCCACGTACGATAAGTCGATATCTAAAATCAACTCCGAATGATCAAGAACATGACTATCGTCTCGAATGTAGAGCCACAACTTTGACACATAAAATGTGTTGTGCACATCAGTTAACGATGGGGGTAAGGCAAGTCGGTAAGCCACCTCTCCTACTCGCTCAAGCACCTCGAAAGGTCTAATGAATCGAGGACTGAGTATCCCACGGCTTCCAAATCTGATAATTCCGCGAGTAGGTGAAATCTTCAAGAATACATGATCACCGACTTCAAACTCCAACGATCTCCTGCTGGAATCTGCCCAACTCTTCTGTTGGTCCTGAGCAGTCTTAATGCGCTGTCTGATCATCTGGACCTTGTCTACTGTCTGAACTATAAGCACTTGGACAACCCAGTTGTCCGTGACGTTGTTGCCTCTAGGACTCCATGGTAGGACTGTCACAAAATCCATTATGTGCTCCCATTTCCACTCGGGAATCGGAAGCGGCTGCAACAACCCAGCTGTCCTCTGGTGTTCTGCTTTTACCTGTTGGCATATTAAGCACTTAGACACAAACCGTGCAATCTCTCGCTTCATCCAATTCCACCAATAGTGCTGCCTCGGGTCATGGTACATCTTCGTGCCTCCTAGACGCACCGAATAAGCTGAACTATGAGCTTCAGCTAGTACATTTTCTCGAACATCGCCCTTGGAAATGCGGGGTCTGCTACCGAATATCAAAGAACCGTCTCGATGTATGGGTAAATATGTCCTCAGTCTGGCTTCCACCTGTTCTCTGAACTTCTGCAATCGAGGATCGTCAGCTTGTGCAGACTTAATGCGATATACAAGTGAAGACTGCACATGTAGTTGCCAAAACTGCCCGGTTGTACCCGATGTAACAACTTCTATTCTAGATTCTGAAAGTCTTCAATGATGCTCCTCTCACCGGTCAACATCATGACTGCTGGATTAGGACTGAGAGCGTCGGGTACGACAATTACTTTCCCCGGATGGTACTGCATGTCTAAGTCGTAGTCCGCCATTAGTTCTAGCCATCGGCGTTGCATCATATTCAATTCCTTCTGAGTGAACACGTATTTCAGATTTTTGTGATCCATGTACACTTCCACCTTTTCGCCCAATAAGTAATGTCTTCGGATCTTCAAGGCGAAAGCCACAGCAGCTAACTCCAAGTCATGAGTAGGGTAGTTCTTCTCGTGATTCTTCAGCTGTCTTGAGGAATAAGCAACTACCCGTCCATGCTGAATTAAAACACAACCTAAATCTTTCCCTGAAATATCGCTGTTATCACCAACCCACCTGAATTATCCGGCACTGTAAGAATAGGGGCTGTGGTAAACTTTTGTTTCAGCAACTCAAAAGCCTATGCATATTCCTCTGACTACACATAAGGCACTTCCTTCCGTGTCAGCTTTGTCAAAGGTTCAGCAATTCGCGCAAAGTCCTGAATGAAACGCCAATAATATCCTGCCAATTCTAGGAAGCTTCTGACCTCCGCCACTGACTTCGGTGTCATCCAATCTCTGAGAGATTCTATCTTCGCTGGGTCCACCGAAACGCCTTCGCCCGTAACAATGTGTCCCTAGAACTATACTTTGTCGAGCCAGAATTTGCACTTGCTCAGTTTTGCGTATAACTTCTCTTCTCGCAGAATTTGCAGTACGGTTCGTAAATGTTCGATGTGCTCCTCTCGAGTCTTAGATTAGACTAATATGTCGTCGATGAATAAAACAACAAACATGTCCAAGCATTTAGCAAAGACCCTATTCATCAAATCCATAAATATTACCGGAGCATTGGTAACACCGAACGGCATCATAAAAAACTCAAAGAACAAAAACAACAGAAAGAAACAGACGGACGACTACTCAAAAAGATGCGGAAAGCGCAAACGGATATACTCCTCACGTTCCAAGGTAGATTTCCCAAGCGAACGACCACCCTAAGCTACTCGGACTAGTAGAATGACCTTGCTCTTTAGCACTTTCTCTCTATGATCGAGAATAGTAGTAGAATGCTCCACGTAAGATAAGTCGGTACCTAAAGTCAACTTCGAATGATCAAGAACATGACTGTCGTCTCGAACGTAGTGCCATAATTATGACACATGAAATATGTTGTGAACACCAGTTAACGATGGGGGTAAGGCAAGTCGGTAAGCCACCTCTCCTACTCGCTCAAGCACCTCGAAAGGTCCGATGAATTGAGGACTGAGTTTCCTACTGCTCCCAAATCTGATAACTCCATGAGCAGGTGAAATTTTCAGGAATACAGGATCACCGACTTCAAGCTCCAATGATCTCCTGCTGGAATCTGCTCAACGCTTCTGTCAGTCCTGAACAGTCTTAATGCGATGTCTGATCATCTGGACATTGTCTACTGTCTGAACTATAACTTCCAGTAATCTATGTTCACAAACGTCATCCCAATAAACAGAGGATCGACATTTCCGTCCGCAAAGGGCTTCGAGCAGAGCCATCTGGAAGCTAGCCTGGAAATTGTTGTTATACGAAAATTCCACCAGATGAAGGTGATCCTTCCAAGAACCCTGAAAGTCCAACATGCATGCCCTCAATATGTCTTCGAGCATCTGAATAATACGCTCGGATTGTCCATCCGTCTGTAGATGATAAAACATGTTGAACTTAAGACATGTACCCAGACTCTCCTATAAGCTCTTCCAGAACTGCGAAACAAATCTGGTGTCTCTATCCGATACTATGTTGACCGGAACTCCATGAAGTCACATTACCTCCTGCATGTACTTCTCTATAAGTGACTCTGTCGACTGTCCCACTCGGAAAGGTATAAAGTGTGATGCTTTCATGAGACGGTCGACTATAAGCCAGAAGGCATTGTTGCCACTAGGACTCCGCGAAATCCATATTTATGTGCTCCCATTTCCATTCGGGTATCGGAAGCGGATGCAACAACCCAGCTGTTCTCTAGTGTTCTGCTTTTACCTGTTGGCATACGAAGCACTTGGACACAAACCGTGCAATCTCTCGCTTCATCCTGTTCCACCAATAGTGCTACCTCAGGTCTCGGTACATCTTCGTGCCACCTGGATGCACCGAATAAGCTAAACTGTGAGCCTCAGCTAGTGCTTCTTCTCGAACATTACCCTTAGGAACGCAGAGTCTGCAACCGAATCTTAAAGAACCGTCTCGATGTATAAGAAAATCTGTCCTCAATCCGGATTCCACCTATTCTATAAACTTCTGCAATCGAGGATCGTCAGCCTATGCAGCCTTAATGCGATCTACAAGTGAAGACTGCACATGTAGTTGCCAAAGCTGCCCGGTTGTACCCGGTGTAACAACTTCAAGTTCGAGCTTCTGAAAGTCTTTAATGATACTCCTCTCACCAGTCAACATTATGACTGCTGGCTTGGGACTGAGAGCGTCGGGTACGATATTTACTTTCCCTGGATTGTACTGCAAGTCCAAGTCGTAGTCCGCCATTAGTTCTAGCCATCGGCTTTGCCTCGTATTCAATTCTTTCCGAGTGAACACGTATTTCAGACTCTTGTGATCCGTGTATACTTCCACATTTTCGCCTAATAAGTAATGTCTCAGGATCTTCAAGGCGAAAACCACTGCAGCTAATTCCAAGTCATGAGTAAGGTGGTTTTTCTCATGATTCTTCAGCTATCGTGAGGCATAAGAAACTACCCGTCCATACTGCATCAAAACACAGCCTAAACATTTCCCTGAGCTATCGCTGTGTATCACCAACCTACCTGAATTATCCGGCACTGTAAGAATAGGGGTCGTGGTAAACTTTTGTTTCAGCAACTCAAAAGCCTATGCACATTTCTCTAACCACACATAAGGCACTTGCTTCCATGTCAGCTTTGTCAAGGGTTTTGTAATTTTTGTAAAGTCCTGAACAAAACGCCGATAATATCCTTCCAATCCCAGGAAGCTTCTGATCTCCACCACTGAATTCGGTGTCGGCCAATCTCTAACAGATTCTATCTTCGCTGGGTCCACTGAAATGCCTTCACCCGAAACAATGTTTCCCAAGAACTGTACTTTGTCTAGACAGAATTCACACTTGCTCAGTTTTGCATATAGCTTCTCTTCCCGTAGAATTTGCAGTATGGTTCATAAATGTTCGGCATCCTCCTCTCGAGTCTTAGAGAAGACTAGTATGTCCTCAATGAATACAACGAAAAACGTGTCCAAGTATTTAGTAATGACCCTGTTCATCAGATCCATAAATATTGCTGGAGCATTGGTAACACCGAACTGCATCACAAGAAACTTATAATGCCCGCATCAAGTCCTAAAAGCCGTCTTGCACACATCTTCAGCTGTTACTCTGATCTGGTAATAACCCAAACGAAGATCCAGTTTTGAAAATACCTTGGCACCACCCAGTTGATCAAATAAGTCGTCGATGCGCGGAATGGGGTACTATTCTTTGTCGTTACTCTGTTTAGTTCACAGTAGTCTATACACATTCACAGCAAGTCATCCTCCTTCTTTACCAATAATACTGGTGCACCCCACGGAGAAGCGCTTGGACGAATAAATCCCTTCTCCAGAAGATCTCCAAATTGTTTCTTCAATTCTACCATTTCAGATAGCGCTATTCTGTATGGTGCCCAAGAAACTTATAATGTACCCAGAATCAGGTTGATTGAGAATCCCAAGATGCGAGGAGGTGATAGACCCGGTAAATCTTCATGGAACACATCAAGAAAATCCTGAACGATCTCTGGCACTGAGTTCTCATCAATCACCATAGCCGTCAATACCTTCGGCTTAGCTCTAAACTTGGATGGCTCCAAAAATTCACTTCCACCCTCGAAAATAAACTCAGGGTGATTGGGGATGCGGAAAGTCACATTCCTAGCTCGACAATCAATAATCTCATGGAATGTACTCATCCAATCCATCCCAAGAATCGCATCATAACTGCATGTCCCAATTAAAAGGAAATTCGTATAGAATTCCCTACCACAAACTATGACTGGACAAGATCTACATTCTCGACTAGACACTATAATACAATTAGCCGTATGTATTTCCAATCCATTGGTTAATGGTTCATATGGTATGGAGTGAATGTAGACAAAATGTATAGATATGAAACAATACGATACTCTTGAATCAAATAGTACTCTAGCTGGCGTAGAATGAACGAGTAGAGTACCTGTAAATACTTCACCTGAGGCCTCTGCCTGCTCGGCAGTCAGGATGAAATCCTGTCCCTGACCGCGACCTGTGTCGGTTTGCCTCTGTTCCTATGATCTCTGCTGCTGCGATCCAGATCCTCCATGTAACTCTATCTGCTGAGGGCAACCACTAACCCTGTGTTGACCGGACCCGCAAAGAAAACACTGTCCCTTGGCACGGCGACAGTCCTTCTAAGTATGCTCATTCCTGTGACAGTAACCGCAGACTAAAACCTTCCTCTGTTGTTGCTACTGGGCACGAAGGGATGCTTCATCTGTGTCATTCCTGGTCCGTGAACTGGTATAACCCCTCAGGACGATGTATGAGTACACGTCGGGATCACTGGGGGCCTCCTGTCACTTGAGCTGGGGCCTTTGAATTCGTTGAATTTATTGATCAGCTTCTCCTGAATTCGTGCAGCGTTGAGCGCCTGCGCGAAAGTCTGCAACTCAAGAGACGCAATTAACTACTACAGCTCAAAGTCAAGTCCCTACAAGAAACGTCTGGCCCTGGTGTCCTCTGAAGCGACCATATAAGGAGTGAATCGGCTCAGACGATTGAATTCTTCCACATATACATCAACAGGATGTCCGTTCTGCTTCAGCAAGATAAAATTTTCCCCCATTTCTGCTTTTGCGGTGGAGAAAAAGTAGTGGTCCAAGAAATATTTTTTGAACTTGCTCCATTCAATCGGCTCATCTAGCCCGCTCTCTTCGACGGACTACCAAGTACGAGCCTCATCTTATAGCTGAATCTTTATCATGTTTATCTTCTCTTCATCGGGGACCTGTGCCACCATCATTAGGTTCTCCACATTGACTAGCCATTACTCGGCCTCAAGTGATTCGGCTGTTGGGGTAAAAATTTATACCCCGTTGCCAAACTCAAAAATCCAAATAAAGCTCAAAATTAGAGCCAAAATTAAAATCAAAAGCCAAATGGGCCCAAAACCCGAGCTGTGTCAAGCCTAATCATGAAAAGGGAGCCGACCAAAGAAAAGAAAAGAAAAGAGAAACTAAATGAAATTTTTTGTTTTTAATAGGTAATAAACCAATTTTTGTACATTTCATAGGGCAAAATGTAAAATATGTAAACTTATAAAAGTCCCCCATGATGATTTGAGAACTAATCTGAATCCTAATCTTGATGGCCTAAAAAAAATCTTGAGTTTTGAGCTGCTCTTTAGTGCGCAAGTCTCTCTTTCACTTTTCTTTTCTTTTTTTCAAAGTGCGCAGGTCAGGAGGCCTCAAAAAAGAGAAAAGAGCCCCTTTTGATTTTCAAAAGTCAAAATCTTGGTGTTTTTGGACTGTAACTTTATTGGGTTTCGACCCTGCTTGCACCATGCTAGGTGCGCACCCCGTTGGGTGCACATCTAGCCAAGTGCACACCGGCCCAGGTGCGCATTTCGCTAGGTGCGCACTTCCCTGAGTGCGCACCTTACCGGACCTTTTGGCCCATCTGGGACCCTTTGGCCCCCTTCACTCCCTCGCACCATACCAAGTACGAATCTTTCTAAGTGTGCATCTCGGCAGGTGCGCACTTGTCATGTGCACCTCTTGCTAAGAACGCACCTTGCTAAGTGTGCATCTTGGCAGGTGCGCACTTGTTACATGCGCACCTTACCATGCGCGCACTTAACATATATACACTCATCATCTCTCCCGTTAGAAAAAAAGTTATAACGGGGCGTTGCTCCGCACCCCATAAGGGAGCTGCTAGCCCTCTTGACTCCCGTAAAAACTTTGCGAGGCCCCCGATATATCCGAAACACTCTCAAACTTGTTCTCAAACACAACATGCACATATTGCATATTGAGTTCGCATGATCTGTTTGACTTGTTAATCAGAGGTTCTCTCGTTCTAAAAGTGAGGGGTAATTAACGGCAGTTTAGTCTGCGGCTGCCGAAAATTCGGATCCCTGCAATCATTAAACCCCAGCCTATCCTGTGCAGGGGAATCTATATACGCCTGATAAACACGCGCATTCCTATCTCAATAGGGTGACGAAAAACACTCTACATCAGCTAATCCTGTAAACACAGCCGGGTGTAGCCTCCGGAAATCCGATACAGTGCCAGCTCTGGCAGGTGTAGCTGATGCAGCGGTGCCCTCAGGGGCGGCAATGAGAGTTGAGGATCCTCCCAATGCAGTTATTGCCTTAAGACCATCGATAAGTAGGTTAGTCTTTCTCTCTTGAGCTTCTGCGAGAGTCGTCAGTGCGTTCAGGATCCTCCATATGTGATCCTGGGAACTAGAGTCTGAAGAGAGGTCTTTCAGGAAGGTCATGTCGCTGGAAGATAGATGAAAACATATGATTAGATACAAAGATGAAAGCAAACGATAGTGAATTGAAAAAAATGTAATAAAGTGTAAGTCGCGTTATCCCTTTATACTAAACTTGGTTCTGATACCAACAAAAACATGTCACGCCCGGCTTCCCAAAGTATTAAATACGGGATGTGACTAGGCCAGCCATACTTTTACGGTCAGGAAATAATCCCGCCGTAGTCACACTTCGGCTACTAATATTACATGGTAATCAGTAGTCATAGCACAGAAGTAAAGAAAACACATCACTCGATTATTACAACTTTCATTGTTCACAATTTATAATGGTTCAATAGAAAAGAAAACTACTAACTAAGTGCGAATACAAGGATGCTTTTAAGGAAAGCGGTAAAAAGATGAAAGTAAGGACCGACTAGATCTCTGTGAGCTCGAACGATAGATCTGACTCCTGAGCGGTGTCCTCTCCAAGCTCTGAGCATGCATACTCAGGTCGTCAGGGCGACACAATAGCAATAATATAATAGCAATATAATAATGCATGAAACAAAGAGTAATAATGGTGGGGACAAAGTATGCAGATAATCAATGTATCAACAATCAATGTAGTATATGATCCATGTCCCTATTAGTGGCTAGGTCAATTTAAAATTGAACTACGGAAAAGAGTGATCATGTTTAACGAGGGTCTCATGCGTATTCGAGATTACGGTCCACTGTTGCCAAGGACATAACCCTGTCAGCCGAACCACTAAGTCCAAACGTAAAATATATATGAGAGTCGTTGTTCGAATGATAATCCTCTAAATCGCTAGCCTCGCTAAATATAAGTTCGTTTCGACTTCGATTTTCCCTTTTCCCCCCGGGTTTCAATAACTATAAATATGGGGCTAGTTATGTACGAGTACGCACCAATAACACTGTTTCATTCACTTTTTCACTGCACTGTTCACTATCATGGATCGTTCACTTTTCACTGGTGTACTCGACACAACTAATCTGATGCCACTCGCGTTCGAAAATGCAAAATTCGCTAAGAATCACTATAAACATTCGCTATCACTAAAGGTATTACTGTCGGGTAAATATGCGAATGATTGCACATAACAAGTCATGTACTATATGAATCACACGTGCATTACAAGTTCAGAAAAATATATTAAATCATACAGTCGTGATTAGGCAAAGTGATACAAAAAGGGTAGCAAGTAAACTTTAATAACAATCCAACAAAATTGGTTTCGGGACAAACAGGGTTCAGGTTTGCATGTTACGTGTTAGGAATATGTATGCCCTAGAGGCCATTATTGTACATTGATGTATATTATAGTGGATGCTTGGACATATATATAGAAGAGTTTCTTTCTCGACATGATAGTATGCTATCTGGTTACTCTTTATCTTAACATGTGGACTGGTATTCTTATACTGTCTTTCTCTTACATGTTGATAAAGCCCTTGGGATATGTACTTGACTACCAGGATTATGATGAGATCATACTAGTGGGGCCAGGGTGGTCCAAAAGTATATCCTTTAACAGTTTCTAGTCTAGGGGATATCGAGACAGGGCACCGATATTCCAGAGTAGACTAGTGTGTACGTTTCTTGTCTCTTAGAGGGCAATGGTTGATCCTACAACCATTGATGTGAGACATCAAAGATTGTACACAGGTGTTCATTGGAGAATGGGTACACCGAACAGGACTCGCCAAGAACTCCTAGTTGGTAGTATACCTATCGTCAGATAGCAGTCCTTTGGTGACATTGGTACAGGTTAGTCTGTAAACCCAAAATCGTCATAGAGTCTTGTCTGGCTCCCACTGTACTTTGATATCCTCCCTACCACGCTCAAAGGAGTCATGCAAACAGGTGGATTTTAGGTACAGTCCCGAGACACATGGAGGCAATGAGCGATAGGAGGGGTTTCGTCTCTCCCGGTATTGGGGGCTGATGTTGCGATATGCTCGATTGGTTATAACTGGAAGTCCCTGGCCATGGCTGCTGCTGAGATTTACTGATAAGAATTATCGGTAGTTTCTTAAACTGTTATAAGCCAGACATCGGTATGACTTATCAAGTTACTGGGGTCTGACGTTTACCATCCCTAGACTCGATATGCGACATATCAGACGAAAAGACCGGACTGTACGGTAATATTACTTATAAGCTTCATGGAGAGTATGGACAAACTTGCTTGTTGATCTTCATATCACTCACTACCCGGGTAGTCGTTACGTCCAACTAGTACCGCTGACGGTTTATAGGTGGCTGATGTGATCATCACCTACTGCTGGTGTATTGACGAGTCTTTAGAGTCCCACACAGAAGTTTCCTGGTTCAAAAGAAACGAAATAGGGCACATATGATGATATGTGCGGGGGCCTGATTAAATATGTGTATGTGATACTGTATTGTAATATGGCAGTTATCTGATGTCGGTCAGGTTATATGTGATATAACCGGATTATCGAATCAAGTGTTGATTAGATAATGTGATGTATAAATAAATGATATTAGTCCGTTATATGTGATATAACCGGATTATTAAATCAAGTGTTGATTTAATAATGTGATATACATTATATTTGATATAATTATATCTTAACTAATATCATTAGCTTCACTAATTATTTACTATATATATATATATATATATATATATATATATATATATATATATATGTATATGTATATGTATATGTATTAAGCATGGCATGATTTTCTATTTTTGTGAAAAATAGAAAATGAAGTGTAAATGAAAGCATGGGTTGTGGCATGGGCTTTATATTTGTTTATCTATCTTGGAACACTATTGAAGTATGGTTGAATAAATTTATTCAAAATTCTACCATGCTTCAATAAGTGAGCAAGAGTGTGGTTCATTTGATGAGACGAGTTCATTTTTATTTTGAGCCTTATCCATTTTCTTGAGTTGCTCTTTAGCTTGCTCTCATCTTCTTCTTCCTCTTCTTTATGCATCAAAACTCCAACCCCTCACATGGATGTGAACCATGGAGTTTTGAATAAACTTGTGAGCTAAACCAAACCCCTACTTCACTATCCTACACTTGACTAGTAATCAAGTGTAGTGTGTTTCCTTCGGTAAAAAGATAGTTTAGTGAAGAGGTAGCTTGAGATATAGTGACTTCGGGTGGATCGTCTTCGGCGCGAAGATCACGGAGGAGGCTCATTCAAACTCGAAGAGGAGCCTAGTGGAGTCGCGTGGACTACAACCCGGAGCTTGTGAAGTGAAGGACTCGATCTATGAGGATATAACTTCTTTCACTTCTTTAGTTTTTCATATCATCATAGGTTAAACCCTAATTATTCTAGTTAAGATCTTGGTTAGTCTAACTTCGCACCCAAAATATTTTAAATTTGGCATGCTTGATGCTAATAAAACCTTGTTGTGGTGCTAGGGTAGACTTTTATTATGGTTATTTTATTTTAAGTGTTCTCTACTGGAAATCCAATTTCTGAATTGAAAGTCCGTTTCGTAACACGTTTTACTCTTTATAGGGTGGATAATTAGGCGATACTACAGTTAGATAATATTTAGATTTATCAATTATGTTTCCAACTTACCCAACGGATCGGCAATATCCGCTGTGTACTGGGAGATATACACTGTTTAAGGCTAGGGTATACATTATGTCCCTGCATGGAACTGCAGTACCTATCGACGGTTTAAAATACATTCAAAATATCAAACGGCAGTAAAATAAGGCGAAACTACCACCTATAGTTAGATAATAGGATTATCTTCATAACAGTTTAGGGTTTCGCATAATTTCATTTTCATACAATGTTTTAAGATTAATTAGAATCAAGTGTCAAAATGAAATAATGCTCTGGACTGCAGTCCAGAGCCGCATTCCAAATCAGTTTTCATCATTGTGTTATAATAGTATCTAAATATGAAATGTAGAGGGTCCTAGGTAGTCTAGTCGTCTTCGATACGAGCCCTCGAACACAGTATTTCGATATGTATCCAATTTACTATGATTTTCACAAGCTACGTGTGCTGGAAATTTCAGATTTGACGGATCTAAATGGGGGTGACATTTCATGGTGTTAAAGTCCGTATTTTTGGCCCAACTTATTACGTGTCGTTCATTATCTCTAAAGGAATCTGTTAGTCATAGATTCTTCCATTTTTAAATGAGTTCGGGGTTAAGGTTTTGCATCGAGTACTCGACCGGTGTACACGAGTGTCGATCAAAACCGATTAATTCATGTAAAAGCCTAAATGACATTCATATGATCACTAAACCCAAGATGGGATCAATCCAAAAAACCAAACATGATGGCTCAAGGTATAAGTGTTCGATTAAACTTAACGCTATACAGGTATTGATATATCTACGCACGAATACCCTCATATGTATATACCTCCAATTATCTAACAACATCATATAATTTTATAAACTAAATTAACATGATTTTGCAAGAGAAAAGGGTTCCACTTGCCTTTTGATGAAACGACCGCGATGATTGCGGTGACAAATCGCACAGACACGAGCATGGTATGATGCCATAATCTTAGGCACGGCTACGGGCTCTGGCTCGGCAACAGCTACGGATCGTGAAACTGAGGAGTTGATAGTGCTGCGGTGGTTGGCTGTAGACAGAGGTGGTAGCACGGCAGGGACGGGTCCGGTGTGGTGGAAAGCTTGAGCAGTGAGAAGCTTGTCGTGGACGATGGGTTCGGAGGTGCTGGAGGTGGAAGGCGGCAATGGTTGCTTTGATGGTGTCAGGGTCGAGGTTGAAGGATCGTGGTTGGGGTCGCAGGTGATGTGATGAAGCGATGGCCACGAGAGGCAGCGCTGGAGGTGGCTGTAGGAGTCGGCTAGAGCCAATAAGAGGCTCTCGCGATAGAGGGGGTTTCTGGGGAGGGAGTAGGTGCAGTGCATGGTGTAGTCGATGAGGATAAGTCAGTGGTGGCAACCGGTGATGGGTGCTCGGTAGGGTGTTGATGAAGGTCGGGGGTGATAATGGATGGGGGCTCGGTTGATGATGAAGGCGAAGGCAACAACGATGATGGCGGCGTGGTCTCGTGGGGGTGTTGTGGGTTCGTCGGAAGAGGAAAAGATGGTTGGGGTGGAGGTAAGTAGTGGTTGTCGAGAAAATTGAGAGGGAAAAAGGGTGGGAGAGCGAGAGGGAGTGAAGATAGAGAGACTGGACATGGGGGGAGAGAGAGTTTTAAAGAGAGAGAGAATGTTAGAAATAATTAAAATTGAGTTAATTGGATTAATTTGGTAATTTAAAGAGATTAAACTTCCACTTGACACCTATCGTAATGATAAACGGCTCGTCTCGCTGGGATTGATTTGGTGTTAAATAGGATTAAATGGGGGAATTTCAAAAGAAAAGTGGCAGTTGAGGGAAAGAGTTGGGTTTAGGTTTTTGGGCTTGGGCTTTGGGCCATTAGGTGAGGTTTAGTTGTTAGGTTAATAAAAAATTTAGGAATTAGGTTTAGGAAAAATAATTAGAAGAGTTATATTTGGAATAGAAAATTGTAGGAAAATTATTTATTCGAATACAGACAATTTGGTATAAAAGAACTGGGTGTTACACGGATCATTGTGAGCTAGTATTATATTTTTCATTATCTCTCTTTCGGGTATTCGTATTTTATATGAATACGGGTATTTGTATTTTAACACGAATACAGTATTTATACAATACGAGTATTTGTATCTTAACATGAATACGGGTATTTTTATCTCGATACAAATACGGGTATTCATATTTTTATACAAATATGGTATTCATATTTTGATATGAATACAGGTATATGTGTTTTGATACATATTAAGGTGTGTGTGTGTGTATTTATACACATGCTTTTCTTATAAATTTGGAAGCTCTGTGATGTGTGTGGAAGCATGAGTCATGAGATGAGTCATGAAGTGACTCATGCTTTTGATTCACCACATCACAAAGAGATAAAAGAAAGAGATATAGAGGATTTTGGTTAAGGATTAATTCTCTAGACTTTACCCTTTTCTCTCCTCTTCTTCTCTCATGTTAGCTTCCAAATGAATTAGAGAAAGACCAAGAGAGAAACCATGAGATTCTTCTTCACTACATCTCTTATCATCACTTCTTACCAAGTTGTGATAATGAGTTAATTCACTTTTGATTTTGGTGTGAATCTAGAGTTTATTTTTAACTCTCTCGAGTGGATTATCTTCGGCGAGGAAGATCGGCGTACAAGCTTATTCCCGACGTCTACGGAGCCGGTCAAGAGTCCATGGAGCGATGTAGGGGTCTTTCGCAATTGCGCAGACACGCTATAAAGATAGCTAGCCCCCTAACATTGTATGTTTGTATATCTCGTTTAGTGTTTGAAATCGATTATAGGGCATTGGTCGCTAATACATGCTTTAAAAATTTTGTCTTCGCTTCCGCCTTCGCCACGAGTCTTGCGGCACAAGTGCTAGGGTCCTTACAATGCCAACACAAGAGGACGCAGAAGAGACGGTCCAGGAAGAGGCCATAGGAAGGATAAAAGCAAAGTTTAATGTTTCACTTGTAAGAAGTACGGCCATTACTCTTCGGAGTGTTGGTATAATAAGAACAGTCAAGCGGACAAGAGTGCCAATTTCGTTAATGAAGACAATCAAGATTATATGTTACAAGCCTACAACAATGAGGAGCCCGCAAGAGATGACACATGGTACTTGAACACCGACGCGAGCAATCAAATGTGCAAGAAGGAGGACATGTTTGTGAAACTAGATGAGTCCAAGCGCTCCTTCGTCTCATTCGGAGATCACTCCAAAGTTTCCGTTGAAGGAAAAAGTAAAATTCTCATCCGTCTGAATAATAGAGATCATCAATTTATTTTAAATGTCTACTATGTGCCTTCCATGAAGAACAACATTTTGAGTATCGGTCAATTGCTCGAGAAAGGCTATCATTTCGAGATGCAGGACAAGACTCTCACTATGAGAGTCCGCAACAAGAAAATTGTTACTAAAGTCATAATGACTCGAAACTGGATGTTCGTCTTGAAGATTAAGCATGAAATTGCTAAGTGTTTGAATAATTTCATAAAAGACACCTCCTGGTTATGACACTTAAGATTCGGGCACCTCAACTTCCATGGGTTGCAGCTTTTGTCCTCAAAGAAGATGGTGAACGGTCTTCCACACACCAATCATCCTGATCAAGTATTCAAATGGTGCATCTTCGGCAAGGAACCCATTCCCCAAGGAGGCCACATATCATGCAAGACAACCATTGGAATTGATACATTCCGATATTTGCGATCCTATCACTCCTTCTTATAGCTCTCGCAAATATTTTATTGCCTTCACTGAAAAAAAATTTAGAAAAACATAGGTGTATTTCAAGAAGGAGAATTCCAATGTGTACGATATCTTCAAAAAGTTGAAGGTCTACATCGACAAGCAAAGCGGATATAATATCAAAGATTTGAGGACCGACCGCGGTGGAGAGATCATTTCCAAAGAATTTGAAGACATTTGCCAAAATCATGTCATACAGCGACAACTAACGACAGTCTACTCTCCACAACAAAATGGCATCTCCGAGCGGAAGAATAGAACCATTATGGATATGGTTAGATGCATGGTCAAGAGTAAGAACTTGCCAAAAGAGTTGTAGGCCGAGGCGGTTACTGTGCGGTCTACTTGCTCAACCTATGTCTCATAAAGAGCCTTGGATTCATCACACCACAAGAAGTATGGAGTGGTCAAAAACCTAACTTCGCCCACCTAAAGATGTTTTGATGCATCGTGTATGCTCAAGTAACACAACAAAGAAGAACCAAGCTCGATGACAAGAGCAACAAATTCATTTTCATTGAGTATGATGCTTGCTCCAAAGTATATAAATCTTTTGATCCTAACACTTGTGTGATTCATGTTAGTAGGGATGTTCGCTTTGAAGAAGAAGGCACATGGCATCAAAATGCCCAAGATCAAACTCACATAGAATTGTAACATCCCACTACACCAAGTGCACCATCATTACCTACAACGGCGTCTACATCTCTTACTTCTTCAGCAACATCCTCCTCCAAAAAATCCCAAGGCAACACAAGACGAGAAGCTTGAACGAGATCGATGAAGCTACGGAGGAGATTTATCTTGTTTGTCTCCTTACCGAAAGTGAAACAATTCAATTTGAAGAAGAAATCCAAGATAAGAAGTGGAAAGCCGCCATGGATGGGGAGATCAAATCTATCGAGAAGAACAAGACTTAGGAGCTTACTACACTTCCCGAAGGCCATCAACCTATTAGAGTCAAATGGGTGTACAAAAAAAAAGAAGAATGCGGAAGGCAAGCTCGAGAAGTCCAAGGCAAGACTAGTGGCGAAGGGCTACAAGCAAAAGGCCGGTATCAACTACCACAAGGTGTTTTCTCCCGGCATCCGCATAGAGACTATCTGTCCTATCTTTTCTATTGCGGCGCAACACAAGTGTAAGGTATATCAAATGGACGTGAAGTCCGCCTTCCTCAATGGATGCCTTGATGAAGAAGTATACATTGAACAATCTCCGGGTTATATGAAGAAAGAGCAAGAAGATAAAGTGTTGAAGCTCAACAAGGCGTTATACGGCCTAAAACAAGCTCCAAGAGCTTGGAATGCCCAGATTGACTCCTACTTCAAGGAAAATGGCTTCATCCAATATCCGCACGAGCCCTCGCTCTATACCAAAGTGAAGAATGAAGACGGCTTGTTTGTTTACCTCTATGTTGATGATTTGATTTTCACCAGCAACAATATATACATGTTCGAAGAGTTCAAGCAAACTATGAAGAGGGAGTTTGAAATGATTGACATAGGTTTTATGACATATTTCCTCGGTATCAAAGTGAAGAAAACCAAAGGCGGTATCTTTATTTCCCAAGAAGCTTATGCAAATGGGGTTCTCAAAAGATTCAAGATGGAGAAATGCAAGCCCATCAACATGCCGGTCGATTACGACACCAAATTGTCAAAACGTGATGAAAGACAAAAAGTGGATCCTACTCACTTCGATACTTGACATGTACGAGGCCGGACAGTCTATATGGCATTGATATCATCAGTCTCTATATGGAAAAGCCAAAATCCACTCACCTGACAGCCGCCAAAATAATTCTCCGCTACATCAAAGATATTATCCGTGTTGGCCTTCTCTACAATTCCTCAAGCAATGCTCAATTGCTTGGATATTCGGAAAGCAATTAGTGTGGAGATGTTGATGATTGAAAAAGTACTACGGGATTCATTTTTTATTTTGGCGACACCACATTCACATGGGTATCCAAGAAGCAACCAGTCGTCACACTATCATCATGCGAAGCTGAGTATGTTGTGGCTTCATCTTCCACGTGCCATGTTATTTAGCTTAGGAGATTGCTCGAAAACATTCACTTTCCTCAATAAGACTCTACAAAATTATATGCGGACAACAAATCGATGATCGCGTTGGCGAAAAATCTTGTCCATCATGAAAGAAGCAAGCACATTGACACTCGATTTCACTTCATTAGAGACCAAGTCAAGAAAAAAGAGATCGTGCTCATACACATCAAGACTGGTGATCAAGTAGCAGACATTTTCACTAAACCGCTCAAGGCGGATCTCTTCTTCAAGTTTAAGACTCTACTCCGCATGATAAATTTGGCTTAAAGATGTATGTTGGAAGTTAAGCCAAAAAATAAATTCGTCAATGTCTTCTAGAAATTATTGTTTCCAATGTGTGCATGTTGTTAAATGTCTAGAGAATGATAAGAGTCAAATATATGTACAAAGTCAAATGAATGCACCTAGAGAATGGCAAGAGTCAAATATACCCATTTAATAGAGTACGTCCAATAGCTATCTACTTGGCTATATAAACCCATAGTATGGGTGGGTTGTTGAAGTAGCAAAAAAAAAGAGTTCTAATCAATTCAAATTGTAGTAGCCAATCTCTTCTATATTATATTAATCTCCACTTGCATTTTTGCTCCACAACACATAATTATCCAGCACCTTATAGTTACTTTTGTCTAATTATTATCCTACTATATAAACTCCAACATTCTCATCTCCAATAGGAGGCAGCGACTCTATAGATGCTGAAGGAGATCGGAAGGTCGATGTCCGAGGATCGATGACTAGAAGGTCGATGGTGCGATGACTTCTCTGGAACGAGGAGGTCATGGTGATTCATGATATCATCGATGGAGGGCCGACGAAGAGGAGGGTCAATGCTGCGACTAAGGTTAAGAAAAAAATAAGGGTTAGGTTTTTAGAGGCATTGATTGATGTTGTGAATGCATAACCTTATTGGTTTTAAAAGATGTTTAGATTGCAGCGTGATAGAGACATTGATCTCCTTCAGATGCTGTCCTCCGTTGATCTGTCGCGAGCGTTGCTGGATGGTTAAGATTGGATTTAGAGGTTGCCTCCTTGAGTGTGTGGATCTCAATAGGTTGAGTTTGAGGTGGAAGCCGAGCTACCTGCAAAGAAATCCCGGGGTGGGTGACCACTGTAGGACCCTCCGACGATCAATTTAGCCAAGGAATTTGAACATGGTAGCCACCTATTGGGTTCAAGTTGTCTTACCTGAGTCGTCTGAGAGAGGGGTTTTATAGTGGTCGCATGGGGCGAGCATGCGCAAGATCTTTGCCTTCGGTTACGGACCTGACATTACGCCTGCGTGAATGATGGGATCCCATCATTATTGATGGGATATGCTCATTAATAGGATAGATGCGCCAGCGTGGGATGTAGGATGCGGGGCGGCAGTTATCTCGCTTTAGCGAGTACGCGGAGCCACTGTAGAAGCGCTAGGGATCGCCGTTTTCGTTTGACCGGGAGAGCTGGGGAGGCTTAGCTCGGCGGATGTCTTAGAGACGAGTCGGGAGGCCGAGGAAGCTCAGCTCTGCAATGGCTCAGAGGCGAGCGGGGGGCCGAGGAAGCTCGACATGCTTGGAGGTCGAAGACGAGCGAGAGGCAGAGGAAGCTCGGCATGAGAGAAGGCTCGGAGGCGAGGAGACTGAAGAAGTTCGGAGATGAGCTATTGATAGTCTCCTAGATGAAGGTAGAATTTCTTTCAGGAGGGTCTCCCGAAAGGTCGGGGGCCTCCCTCGAGAAAGGGCTCCGGGGAATGTCCCCAATGCGGCTCACTTATTCCACCACCACCCCTCCCGTGGAATCCGGGATACGTCATCTGCCACATGTCGTAATCTTGGGGGATACCACTTTTGAGCATCATCACTAGCCCCCCACTCTCGGTCCGACCTATCTAAGGGTCGGGTCGAGAGTGGTTTACTTGGTCTTTCTTTTACTCAATTTGGCGCCAAGGAATCATAATGCGAATCACCCGGGAACGGCCTGGCGTTTGGCGGTTATGTCGTTTCGATCCTTGGGCCCACGTGTCGTCTCTTCGTTCACCTGAATCTTTGCGTGTATCTCCAAAGACGTCAGCAGATCAATGAAATGATTGCACTTTTAAAGAGGGTGTGCCGCTTTGCTCGTACGTCTGTTGGGCTGCAGGCCATGTGTCCGACGTGGGTTGGCGGAAGCGACAGGCTGTCACTGCCGTCTACAATCGAAGGGAAGTCCCCAATGGTTGATCGCCATATGGCGCCCCATCGGTCATCGGGCACGACATTTCGTTGGCAGGAATCAGTCTGGGCCGTTGGACGTTCTTCTTTGGGGGTATATAAATAGAAGGGGGCCCCCCTTGGGTCGATACTTCCACCATAATTCACCCTCGTTGTCAGAGATTGCCCGGTGCTCCTTCCTTTTAGATTGGATCGCCCGTGCTTTTCCTCGGCCAGCCCCTTCCTTTGAATCAGGTTATATGTCTTCATCTGAGAAGTCTGTATAGGTACTTAGGGTAGAGTCGAGCGATGAGGTTCAAGTTGTTAGAGCTGAGTCCAGAGGGTTATCCTCCTCTTCAGTTTCAGATAGCCAAGAAGGTGTGTCTTCTGCCGCGTCGTTTGTGTCGGGCTCCCCTTAGAGCCAGGGCTGCCCGTGTCATTCGCCGTCGGGTGGCGACAAGGGCGCCTAAGGCGCGCATCGGGAACGCCCACAATGTTCCCTCTGTTTTGAGGAATGTGGATGAGCTTGCCGAGATTCGTGCTCGATTCCACATTCCCTCCAACTATTCGCTTCGCTTAGCTAGAGAGGGTGAGCGGGCTGACCGGGTGTAGGGCAAGGAGATTGCCCTGTATTTAGAAGCATTCCAGGCCAGAATGCGTCTGCCCTTCTCAACCGAGGTATGTAGGGTGCTCCGCTGCTTCCATCTTGCCCTGGGCCAGCTAGCGCCGAACTCGTGGAGAATCCTCTTCGGGTTTCTAGTCCGGTTGAAACTTGAAAATATCCCCTTCAGTTTGACCCTCCTTGTTTCCTTCCTCTGTTATAAGAATCACCCTAGCACCAGCAAGGATGAGCCGAGCTGGGTGTACTTTTCCTTCAAAAAACGTAGGGGCGGGGTGGCCGGGTCGGGTGTGGTAGCCGTACCCTCTTCCATCCATGAATGGAATGAGAAGTTTATTTTCGTCAGGCTGCCCGAGGGCGAGGATTGGACCATGCCTACACAGTGGTACAGGGCTGACTTCCCAAGGGAGAAACGGCCATCCTCATCCGAGGCAAGGGTGGTGTTCTTATGGGAGCCGATCCAGCAAGCCGACGTCCTGCTTTCTAAGCAGGCCCTGAGCTAGGCTGGGTTCTGCCCTGCGCGCTTTCTGTGTAAGTTAGGGCCATCGTAGATGATCTATTTAGACTTTGATGAATTTTCTTTGCCCTTTTCAGCATCACTAACTCTCTTTGTGTATTCTCCTTTCTGCAGAGCAAATGGACCGATTCAAATTCTTAGCGGCCATGGCTGCGAAGCAGGAAAGAAGACCGGGGGCGCTAGCTCATCCCGTCCCAGTTCGAGCTCGGTCCCGAAACCAACTGCACCGGCGAAGACTTCCGCTGCGCCCCGAGCCCCGGAAGTCAGCCGTGGGGAGAGCCAAAAGCATGCACGGGGACCAGAGCCCCGGGCGAGGGGGTGGAGGATGAGACCGACCTCACCGATGTCCCCATCAAGAGGCATAAAAGGAAGGTCTCTCGCTCGCCAACCTCCGGGATCCCCGTGAAGAAGGGGGACGTCTGTTTTAAGGTGCCTTCGGGGCTTTCCATTGCCGATAGCCTGCTCTCCGACATGGAGCGATCGGCTGGGAGCAAAATTCCTCGGGGGATCCTAAAGGTCTAAGTGGCCGCCATCGCTCAGGAGGCGGTCCAGGTCGGTATCCATTTTCCCTTAAGAATTTCGTTAAGTATTTTTCCTCAGTTTGAAAATTTCTAACTCCTTTTGCTGCTTTCTTTAGGTCCTCCAACACTGCGCCCTTATCGTCAATATGGAGTCCGAGGAGATTGCCCCGGCCATGAGGAAGACGGGCTAATCATCCTTGCAGGAGGAGGATCTACGCATGGAGCTGCAGCAGGCGATGGAAAGGATAGCCATCCTAAAAACCCGGGTGATCGCTGAGGAGTTGATGAACTCCAAGTGTAAGGAGTCCTACTGACTTCTGAGTGAATCCAACAAGGCCTTCCAGGCTAAGTTGGAGGAGGCTAGTAAGCTCTGCGCCATGATGAAGAAGTCGCGGGATGCTTGCAAGAGGGACACTCAGGCGGCGCTCGATGCGGTGAAGGTTGCCGATCTCCGAACTTCAAAGTCCATGGAGAGGTATAAGGTGACGCTGACCTCATCGATGCCTCGGCCATTGTTTGGCACCTGGCTCTCGACGCTGTCAAGGAGTTGATGTCGGGGTTTGCTGACGGCGTGCTTCGGCTCTAATACCCTCTCTTCGAGGATGCGTCGCAGGCGGAAACTGTCAAGGATGCCGTCGGGGGAGAGGCTGCCGGTAGAAGCGCCAGGGGTGAGGCTGCCGATGGAAGCACCGACCCAGAGGTCGCCGTTTTGGTTCCCGACGCTGGCGTCGAGCAAGAAGAGATCCTCCCCAGTCCTGCGGCTTGAGCTTTCCTGCCTTTAACTTTTTAAGTTTTGTAAGCCTCCGGGCGTTTTGTAAGGCTGAGAAGCCCAGAATACCTTGTAAAAATTTCTGAAATATAAATAAAGCTGAGTTTATTTTCCTCTGCATTACTGTATGAATTTTAGATGCCCGGCCTTTTAGATGTAGATCACGCGTCGAGTGCGAGCCGAGTAATTGCCAAATGTAGGAAGGTTGGTGCCCTCCCGCTCCCCGGAGTTGAGGTGGCGATCGATCATTTAGGATGAATCCAAAGACATCCAAGTGTAGGAAGGTCGGTATTAGTCCATTCCTCAGAATCGGATTGACGACCACGTCCTTTAGCACGAGTTGTAAAACAGCCAAGTTAGAATAGGCCTGCATTGACTGATTCCTCTTTATGCGATTTCTAGACTTGTGTCTCCGTAAGGCAGAAATCTACCCCTCAAAGATTAGCCGAGCATGGAAGCTGCTTGCTGGCCTCGTTAGGAGGGCTTTAGATCCTTAGCGTAGATGGGTAGGAATCTACCCGCTAGGAATGGACCAGGAAGGGAAGCTGCAAGGTGGCCTCATGATGAGGGCTTTAAATCCATAGCGTAGATGGGAAGGAGTCTACCCGCTAAAGATGGACCGGACATGGAAGCAGCTCGGTGGGCTCATGAGGAAGCCTTTGATCCTTAGCGTAGATGGATAGGAATCTTCCCACTAGGGATGGACCGAGCAGGGAATCTGCTCGGTGGCCTCATGAGGAGGGCTTTGATCCTTAGCGTAGATGGGTAGGAACCTACCAGCTAAGGATGGACCGGGCAGTGAAGCTGCTCGGCGGCCTCGCGAAGAGGGATTTAGATCTTTAGTGTAAATGAGCAGGAATCTACCCGCTAGGGATGGGCTGGGCAGGGAAGCTGCTCGGTGGCCTCGTGAGGAGGGCTTTGATCCTTAGCGTAGATGGGTCGGAACCTACCCGTTAATGATGGACCGGGTAGGGAAGCTGCTCAGCGGCCTTACGAGGAGGGCTTTAGATCCTTAGCGTATATGGGCAGGAATCTACCCGCTAGGGATGGATCGGGCAGGGAAGCTGCTCGGTGGCCTCATGAGGAGGGCTTTAATTCTTAGTGTAGATGGATAGGAATCTACCCGTTAGGGATGGACCGGGCAGGGAAGCTGCTCGGCGGCCTCATGAGAAGGGCTTTGATTCTTAGCGTAGATAGGTAGGAACCTACCCGCTAGGGATGGACCGGACAAGGAAGCTTCTCGGCGGCCTTGCGAGGAGGGCTTTAGATCCTTAGCGTAGATAGACAGATATCTACCCGCTAGTGATGGACCGGGCAGGGAAGCTGCTCGGTGGCCTCGTGAGGAGGGCTTTGATCCTTAGCATAGATGGGTAGTAATCTACCCGCTAGGGATGGACTGGGCAGGGAAGCTGCTCGGCGGCCTCACGAGGATGGCTTTAGATCCTTAGCGTAGATGGGCAGGAATCTACCCGCTAGGGATAGACCGGATAGGGAAGCAGCTCGGTGGGCTCATAAGGAGTGCTTTGATCCTTAACATAGATGGGTAAGAATCTACCCACTAGGGATGGACCGAGCAGGGAAGCTGCTCGGTGGCCTCATGAGGAGGGCTTTGATTCTTAGCGTAGATGGGTAGGAATCTACCCGCTAGGGATGGACCGGGCAGGGAAGCTGCTCGCTGGCCTCGCGATGAGGGCTTTAGAGACCTCCTTACGCCTTCTTGGGGCGTCGTTCAAACTTCCGTGGCGGCATTGGCGGGAGTGAGGGTGTCGTTCAACCTTCCGTGGCGGAGTTGGCGGGAGTGAGGGCATCGTTCAACCTTCCATAGGCCGCATTGGCGGGAGAGAGGGCATCGTTCAAACTTTCGTAGGCTACATTGTCGCCCCTGAAGACAGGCATGGCTGACACGTGTCCGTTCCATATCGGGAATTTGAGACGTCCCGCAATTCGCGTCGCTTGTGCACGTAAATTACGGCCTTTGGAGATTATGGTTGAGGATATAAATAAAGAGGGCATGTTGGTTTCTCTCTAGCCTTATGTTTTTGAAAATGGCCGGTTGTCTGTGCGTGCTCATCAGGGAGATCATTTCTCATGATGATGTGTATCTTTACAATCTCGACCACTCCAAGCAGATGTACGAGGCGGTGATAGACCGCATGGAGGGGAACTTTGGACGACTTCTTCCCCGGCGTTCTCCGCACCTCCAACTGCTCATCTACGCGATCTGGAGGATGTTCCCAGAGCTGCACAATGCTTTGTCTCCGCATCTGAGAGACGAAGCGATCGAGAAGTTGCACTCGCTCTACCACCTTGGCTTGATCTCGAAGAGCAGGCGGGACCTGTTAGTTATATGTATGCCCTAGAGGACATTATTGTACATGTGATGTATATTATATTGGATGCTTGGACATATATATATATAGGACTTTTTTGCTCGACATGATAGTATGTTATCTAGTTACTCTTTATCTTAACATGTTGACTGGTATTCTTTACTGTCTTGCTCTCACATATTGATAAAGCCCTTAGGATATGTATTTTACTACCATGATTATGATGAGATCATACTAGTGGCGCTAGGGTGGTCCATAAGTACATCCTTTAATCAGTTCCTAGTCGTAGGAATATCGAAACCAGGGGATCGATATTCCAGTGTAGACTAGTGTGTACGTTTCTTGTCCCTCAGAGGGTGATGGTTGATCCCACAACCATTGGTGTATGACATCAAAGATTGTACACGGGTGTTCATTGGAGAATGGTTACACCGAACAGGACTCACCGAGGACTCCTATGTGGTAGTATACCTATCGTCAGATAGCAGTCTTCTGGTGACACTGGTATAGGTTAGTCTGTAGAT
Source organism: Agapanthus africanus (assembly GCA_030015575.1). Classification (NCBI taxonomy): domain Eukaryota; kingdom Viridiplantae; phylum Streptophyta; class Magnoliopsida; order Asparagales; family Amaryllidaceae; genus Agapanthus; species Agapanthus africanus. Next base: position 679,081,337 of record CM057337.1, read on the forward strand.
CCAAGATCGTCATAGAGTCTTATGTGGCTCCCACTGTGCTTTGATTTCCTCCCTTCCACGGCTCAAAGGAGTCGTGCAAACAGGTGGATTTTGGGTATAACCCCGAGTCACATGGAGGCAATAAGCGATAGGAGGGGATTCGTCTCTCCCGGTATTGGGGGTTGATGTTGCGCTATGCTTGATTGGTTATAACTGGAAGTCCCTGGCCAGGGTTGCTGCTGAGATTTACTGATAAGAGTTATCAGCAGTTTCTCAAACCATTATAGGCCAGACATCGGCATGACTTATCACGTTACCGGGGACTGACGTTTACCACCCCTAGACATGATATGCGACATATCAGACGAAAAGACCAGACTGTACGGTAGTGTTACTGATAGGCTTCATGGAAAGTATGGATGAGCTTGCTTGTTGATCTTTATATCGCTCAATACTCGGGTAGCTGTTACGTCCAGCTAGTACCACTTACAGCTTGTAGGTGATTGATGTGATCATCACCTACTGCTGGGGTATTGACGAGTCTTTAGAGTCCCACACAGAAGTTTCCTGGTTCGAGCGAAATGAAGTAGGGCACATATGTTGATATGTGCATGGGCCTGATTAAATATGAGTATGTGATACCGTATTGTAATCTGGCAGTTTTCTGTTATCGGTTCGGTTATATGTGATATAACCAGATTATCGAATCAAGTGTTGATTTGATAATGTGATATACAGATGAATGATATTAGTCGGTTATATGTGATATTACCGGATTATTAAATCAAGTGTTGATTTAATAATGTGATATATATTATATGTGATATAATTATATCTTAACTAAAATTATTAGCTCACTAATTATTCTTCATTATATATATGTGTGTGTGTGTGTGTGTATGAGATATATATATATATATATAATAATGAAGCATGGCATGATTTCTATTTTTGAGAAAAATAGAAAAGAGGTGGAAAATGAGAGTATGGTTGCAAGCATGGGCTTTATTCATAGTTTATTCATCTTGACTCATTATTCAAATATGGTTGCAATTTTATATTGCAAAATTCCATGCTTGAATGAGTGGGGGTCAAGAGTTGCCATTCATTCTAAGCTCATTCTCAACACTTAGCCATTTTTCTTGAGTTGCTCCCATGGTTGCTCTCTAGCTTCATATTCTTCCTCAGTTGCAATGGTTCAAGTTTTAACCCTCACATGAGATGTGAATCATGAAGCTTGAACACAAACTTGTGAGCTTTTAACATCCCCTACTTCACCATCCCACAACAAACTAGCAATTTGGTGTGGTGTGTTTCTACACTAAAGAAGTTTAGTGTAGAGTTACTTTGGGCTAGAGGAACTTCGGGTGGATCGTCTTTGACCTGAAGATCACGAAGGAGGTTCGTTCAACTCGAAGAGGAGCCTAGTAGAGTCGCGTGGACTTCAACCCGGAGCTATAGAAGAGAAGGACTCGAACTACAAAGGTTGTATGCTCTTTTCTTCTCTTGAGTTAATAACATTACAAAGATAAACCCTAATAATCTAGTAATGATCTTGTTGGTCTAACTTAGCACCTAATAAAAATTAAAATGTGGCATGTTTTATGTCTCTAGAATCTCATGGTGGTGTTAAGGTAGACTTTCAGGACCGATCAGTGGGCCTTCTTCTGGAGTGTTTCCAGAAGAGGCAGATCACTGACTTTTGTCCAGCGGATGGTGCTTCTGTGGCAGCCGAGGAAGCTTGGGCTCGGCTGGCGGAGATTTCCTCAGAGTACCCTCAACAATGCTTTCTTAATCCCCGGCCTCCCTTGTTGTAAATATATATGTTTGGTAAGGCTGAGGAGCCTATAATACCTCTTTGATGAATAAATTTTTTTCTTGTTGAGGCATTTTGTTTCCTTCTGTCCCTTTTGCATTGTTTATGTGCTTTTTCAAGACGAGCTTGGGGGTCATGGAACTGAGAAAGAAAACAAAATTTGTGGAAGAAGCCTCTTATAACTTAATAAAATTTACATCGCTTCAAAAAGAAGAAAATACATTCATTTATACAATTTGAGTTTCTCGGCGTTGTAAGGCCGAAGAAACTTTCGTCCCCTGGCGTCTTGCAAGCGATATACTCTACCGGGCAATGTTTTTGCTACAAGGAATGGGCCATCCCATTTTAGAGAGAATTTGTGCAGCCTCGTTTGGTCTACGAACCCGTTCCTTCGTAGGACTAGATCTCCTGCCTTGAAGGCGCGATGCTTGACTCGGGCGTTGTAGTAGCGAACAGTTTGTTGTTGATAAGCGACCGCTCTGATTTGTGATCGATCTCGTTTCTCTAATAGGATATCTAAATTGGTCCAGAGCGCCGAGGTGTTAGCTTCGTCATCAAAGTGTTCAACTCTGTAGCTGGGCAATCCGATCTCCGCGGGAACTATGGCCTCGGTGCCATAGCAGAGGATGAAGGAGGTTTCTCCCGTGGGTGTTTTTCTTGACGTTCGAGTGCCCACAGGACCCAAGATAGTTCCTCGACCTAACCGCCTTGTCTTCCTTCTAGACGGGCCCAGAGACTGTGAATGGCGCCCCAGTTCGCAACCTCTACCTGCCCGTTGCATTGAGGATGGGAAACCACGGCAAACTTCATCAATATGTGGTACTCGCTGCAAAACTCTCTGACTTTGTCGTTGTCGAAGTTGGTCCCTTGGTCGGTGATGATGCATTTCGGGATCCCGAATCGGGTGATAGGGATGACATCCAGTTTTCTGATGGGGATGGCCTCTATCCACTTTGTGAAGTACTCTACCACAATGAGGATCTATTTGTGTCCGCCCATGCTGGTAGGGAGTTGGCCCACCATGTCCATCCCCCATTGTGCGAACGGCCAAGGGGAACTGAGGGTTGTTAGCTCGGTAGCGGGGAGACGAGGTATGCTGCCATAGAGTTGGCAGCTTTTGCATCTTCTGACAAGCTTCTCAGCATCCTGGTGTATGCTCGGACAATAATATCCTTGGAGCGGCGTCTTCTGGACTAGGGTGTGGGCCCTTTGGTGCGCCCCGACCCCTTCGTGTATCTCTCATAGAACATAGTCGGCTTCGGGGGGTCGACGCATCCGAGTAGGGGTTGATTGTATGATTTCTTGTAAAGGTTCACATTGCTCCAGACGAAATGATGAGATTTTGCTCGAAGGCGGCGTGCCTCTCCTCGGTCTTCTGGAAGTGTGCCATCTTTTAGGAATTCCACGAGGAGCTTCCTCTAATCTTGGCCTTCCTTCTGAGTCGTATATACTTGGAGTGTTACCTCTCCGTCCTCCATGTTGGGCCGTGGTAATACTTCGAAGAAGATATTCCTTTTATGGTTGGCCGTATAGGAAGAAGTGATTGAACTATAATTTTGTGAAAGAAAAAGTAGTAGTAAAATAACCGCAATCAATAACGGTGTCGCATGTAGCGAACCTTTAGTGGGTACCGGTCGTCCTCTGGGATTCGTGGAATTTTATAGTTCTTGTTTTAGATCGGTTGAAAGAAATAGAAGAGAGAAAATAAAGAAAATCAAGAAGATAGTTTCAAGAAGATAGTTTCAAGAAAATCTAGAAAATAGTTTCAAGATCTAATTGAATTATCAAGAAAATGGTTCAAGATCTAATTGAGTTATCAAGAAAATTTTATATGAAGAAGCCTTGTAGGATTCGATTGGATTTAGTAGCCCTGGATGACTAATAAATATGACTCCTCTTATCTATTGATAGATTTAAAACTAGAATGATGGCGATAAATGAGGATTAGGGTTCTTTGGAAGAAACTAAGGTTTCTCCTCTATTGACCATTGTCCTTTCATTGATCTCCATTCACATCTAGCCCTTAACAGAAAAATCGTCAATCTTATCTTAAATCGTGGTCGAGATTATCAAGAAATTGATATCGCGCCCGATAAGGATATTGACGATTCTTTTGCTAAACTTTATAAACTTCATAAGACTTAAAAAGAGTATAGAATTTTCTCACCCATTGATCTATCCTAATCCTACGAATCCTATCAAGCGGAGAATTACTCGCGCGTCATGAAAATAAAAGAAAGAATAGAGAAAGAATTCATGATGCGGAAATTAAAAGAAGGCGAATTGATAAAACTGATGATCTACCTTTACTACTCAACTTCGCAATACATTTATTTGAGTTTAGATTACAAGAGGAAGAAGAATTGCTCTCGATATCTACCTCGAAGAAGTAAATGTTCCATCGATCTTTATGTCGCTTGATCACCTCAAGTCTTGGACCTGTCTTGGATCACTTGCTCATTGACGATGATTGGCTTCGTGTAAAGGAGAGTTGATTGATGTCGCTTGATGAATTTCTCGATGATTTCTTGATCTTTGATCTTAAGATCGAAGATTCTTGATCTTACATCTTAAATCCCATTTTTGATATTAGATTTGATCTTGGATTTGATGTAGAGATTTGTTAGCTCTTTTCTTGATTTTATTTTAAGAGATTGGGTCCTCATTGGATGTAGCTATCGGTCCTTTTTATAGCCCCAAATCTAGTAATAGAAAATCCCAACAAACTAAGTTTATTGCACAGAAGCTTCCAGAAGAATATTGAACCCTAACTCCTCTTCTTGACTGCTGAACCGCGGCAACTCGGCCGACTCGGCCGCAGATCGGCCGCGACTCGGTAGGTTCTTGGCTTCATTCTTATAGAATCTTCTCTTGTTAATATTTAGGAATTTATTTGATGTCTGGAACCTTCTTATCTTTTCTGAGTCTCTGCCAGTATTTGATTCTTTGACTTTCTTTAATTTATCGGTAGATTCTTGATTCTGGATATCTGACCTGAGCTAAACTTGCACAATATCTCAATGAAGAATGTTAGTTATATTTGAGATACAATTTATTATGCGTAAAATATTAAACATACAATTTCCTTCATAATCTTGATTATAATATATAAACACATGGTAAATGATATTTTGCAGATGAACTTCTAATATGTGTTATATTTATAACAAACACCTTTAGATGATTAAGAAAAGTAAGGAAATTGTCATGTTAAAAGTGCACTATTTTTGACTGAACAAATACCCCCAAACTTGATTTTGATCGTCCCAAGCAAACTATTTATTCAAGAGAAGGAGAAAAGAAAAATAGAAAAACTAACTAGCATACTTTTGTAAGCAACACAATTGCACTGAGCACGCACAACAAGCCGTTAAATCTCTAGGTATCCCTAGTAGGAGGAGTGTTGTCTCCTGAGGGTTTTCAGCGGATCACACCCACAAAATCCTATAATAAAATAATGACTGTGAAAGTTACATATAAAGATAAGAACTATATAAAAGAAAGAACTTGAAAATAAGAGTTTCCAACTACACTAGCTTTTCGGTTGTCATGAGCCCTATCTTAATGGTCATGAAAAGATGTTAGAAATCACATCATCCCTTAATAAAACATCGCCTTAAGTCTTTCTCCCTACCTTTCTTCCAAACACCGATCATATACCCCTACGTATGTGTAAAAGGCATCCCTACACTCGGAGAATTCAATTCAAGCTATCATACACTTGTCCATCTACCTCAGTACTTTTAGTCGGTGAATATTTTGGATGGAATTGCTCACACATTCTTCATGCGACCATTAATATTTTTTGAGGTACTAACCGACCGATTACTAAATGCGTTCACTTATTAGGCGTAATTAGCAATTTTCTCGTCTTGCAACACCTAAGGCTTAGCAGTGGCTCCCAAACCAGTTGGTCTAAGGCACTAGGTGATGAAGCACTCTCGCTATATTTTTTTTATGCCCCCTTGGTGATTATAAAACCAGTGTTCATTTTTCTTCACCAATTTATATTTTATGCTTCATTTATATTTTCTTCGTATTTTGGCTTTTAGACAAGAGCATTTCAAGGTATTCTCTACTATCCCGAGTTTCAAGATATGTGTATAGTAGGGTATCAACGTTCGAATGTTTGGCCTCAAGAATAGGGACTATTTTTCAGACTTATTTTTATCCTCAGATTAGTGACTTCCTTCATCTTACTAACTCTTGGGACAACGGTTCATAACTACTTATTACTAGCTTCGTTTAAGAAAACATCTAACTTTCTTGTTTTTCTCAAATTCTTCCAATCTTTTAAATGTAATTTTTCACTTTCTAATCTTTCATTATCAAAGAAAAAATTTAAAACATTTGTGCTTATGCAAAGTGTAATGCAAATGTAATGCGTAAATAAGCACAAACCTCCCACAAACCTATTTACAGCAGTGTCCTCACTGTTCTTATCTTTTAAATCTAAAAAAACTGTAGACTTGGGAGAAAAAGTTATTAACGGGGATAAAAAAAATAAATGAAAAATCTCCCCTAAACTTATTTTTGGTTCATAATTTTGTGTACAAATTTTATTTTTAAGAGCCAAAACATTTTTCTCCCCCCCCCAAACCTGAGTTAAACAATGTTAAGCTTCTAAAATCATAAGAGGGGGGTAAAATTATTGGTCAATATAAAGTTTTACAAAGACCAAAACTCAACACCAACCATTCGAATATTTTATCAATTTAACGCACCGGTTGGTGGAAGAACATGTTATATATAGCCAAGAAGAAGTGGGGAAGATATAAGTGGTGTAATAGAACGGGTTTGCGTCTCGATTTGTTGAGACGAAATAATGATGATGGATTACTCACATTCTTGTTATTATTAAGAAGAAAGGGTGGTGGTTCAACTTCTTTGGTTTGGGGTTGATTCATCACAACTCCCATGTCTTCTAATAATGCGAGTTCTTCGGCGAAAATTTCTTCAAAGCTTTCATCGATATCCCGAAGAATAATCTCATCAGAAAAAACGGGATGATACTCAAACTCCATAAAAGGTTCATAATAAGCGTTAGATATTGACCCGGACATTTTGATAGAAGGGTCCGTATGTGTATAATACATAGCCGGGTCAAACAACAATGTATTAAGGGAGTCTAGATCGGTATCGTGAAGCTGTTCAAATTCACTACTGTTGAAATTCATCATTTCGACAGAACATACTTGAGCATAAGGCTCGGAGGGTTCACTTCACAGCTTGTAAATGTTAAGCTCAATTGACATCTTCCCGAAGGATAGATTCATAGAGCCGTTTCGACAATTGATTACAGCGTTGGAAGTCACTAGAAAAAGCCGACCTAGAATCACCGGAATTTGGTTCCGTGGGTTTACTACAGGCTGTGTATCAATAACTATGAAGTCCACATGGAATATAAATTCCACGACTTTCATTAACACGTCCTCTTGCTCACCCTTAGGTTGGGTAATAGATCGATTGGCCATCTGAAGACTGCAGTGCGATGGTTTTAACTCTCCGATACCTAACTGCTCATACACAGAATATGAAAGCAAGTTAACACTAGCGCCTAAATCGAGTGGAGCACGATTGATATTTTTACCCCTAATAGAAATAGATATTGTAGGACTCCTAGGGTCCTTACGTTTCTTGGTAGTTGCTGTGTAAAAGCAGTGCTCACATTACTCGTAAGGAAAACTTTTTTAGGTACTTGGACTTTCCTCTTCCTAGTGCACAAGTCCTTTAGAATTTTCACATAGGACGGAACTTGTTGTATAGCATCTAGGAGAGGGATATTTATGTTAACTTGCTTAAAAATTTCCACAATCTTCTCTATTTGTGGACTTGGTCTGTTTCCCCTTAACCTATTTGGATAAGGAGCCTTTTCAATAAGAGTTGGGTCCAATATTGGAGAAGATCGAGGGGGTAGAATAGATCCCAGAATTGGAGTGGGGATCATGTTAGGTTGACTCGAGAAAGTGGGCTGAAGGTTCGAGCCTTGGGGGAAACGGAGAATAGGCTCGTAATAAGAAGATGGTAGATTAAACGAAATAGAGTTAGAAGTGGAAGCCGGGGTATCATTGATTGATTCCTCATTATCAACCTGTTCACCGACTTGGTTATTCAGCACTCTTCCCGATCTCAACGTGGTAATGGCATTCACATTATGATGTTGTGAGTGGCCAGGATTCGGTAGGGGTTGAGATGGAAGTTTCCTTTTCTCTCTAGCACTCATTGCGGCCTTTAATTGTGCAATTTGTGCTTCTATCGATTTTATACTCTCATCGTGGGAGGCGGAGTCCTTCGTTAATGTATCGATAGAAGACTTTATATCAGGCAACGTTTGTATGGAATGTTTTATAAACATATCCAAGGTTCGTTCGAGTGCAGAGGAGTTTTCGGTACCGGCCGTTTGGAAAGAGTCACGACCCGAAAAGTACAGAGCATGACCGGCACATAAATTATGAAATGTCTCGAAGCGTACGTAATCTAAGTAAGCCAAAACCCAGAAATCAAAACCAAGTAAAGTAGTAGAGTGAAGGAAAAACCAATTTAAATCAAGTAGTTTAGCAACATAAACCGAAGTATGCATTTTTAAAATCACCAGTCTTTTCTGAAAATTTTGGCAGAGTTTCATTTGTAAATACTGACCCCTAACGGAGTACAACATGATAAATATATGCATCAATGATAAAAGGCATCCCCAAGCGGGAGCTAGCTCTTCGTCAAACGACGGCAACAACCACGCAAGCAATAATATACAACGCCGAAGGGCGAGAATCAAAACAGAAAGGAAAACTCTATAACAACATGAAAACCCATAATAATACAACGCACGACTCTAGGTCGAAAGAATAAACATCATTAGTCTGCTAAGTCAATAAAATATATATGTCTGGTTGATGGAGTTTTACTAGATACAACTGAATAACATATAAACAATAGTGGTCCTGATGCAAAAGAATCCACCTACCAAAGCAATCACCCGGAAGGAACAGTGTGCCAGTAAAACCGCAACGAACCCTGTACGGCAAAACCTGCAAGAAACTGTGGCATAACGGGGGTGAGTTGCCAACTTATGAGTAGAAAATATCTACGAGTAGAAATCGCATGCATAATGCTATCCTAGGTCAAAACGATCAATATATGTATCCTCAATATGATAAAGTCTGAAGCATGAAAAGGTGGCCAAGGTAAACATCAATACCAAGTGTAATACCGAGTTCTCGTGTCAGTGCCTCAGGTAGCAACATATCATAAACATGAGGTATGATCAATGTAATCATCATGAAATCAGTGTCAACTATGTCATGAAGTTTATAAGTATGTGGATATCATCCAACTATGTAATCAATGCTTGTATGCCTGTAGATCTCGTCCACGTGTCAACCAATGACATAACAATATCATGCATGTAAAAAGTCATAGAAGCATATACATGAAAGTATGAGGATATAAATCAACGTGTGTCCCTCGCGACATATCAAAATCATGGAACCTGAGTGTCCAGCATCGACACTCGAAAACATCATGAAACCTGTGCCCAGCATCGGCACGTAAATCCTTATATATCTCAGGCTCCGTATCATCTGCGGGATCGGCCCGCGGGCTCCGGCAGTACGGATCGGCCTATATCCATCTCATGACTCCGGTCGGTATCCTCCGGATAACTGCCAGGTCCAAATGCTATAACCGGTAGGCAGTCTGCCCCTGCCAGGCTCATCGTCTACACCTCGAGCTTCTTGCCCCAGAATACCTTATCGGGTCCACCATGTACCCGCAGACGGTTCATCCAACTCCTCGAATCGGGTCTCGAAATCCATCTCATAACTGAGAAAACGTCTTGGTGGACGACTCATACATCACAAAAAAACCGCACTTCTCATTTTAAAAAGAGAGAGAGAGAAGTTTATATATACATTCTTGCGGTTTTCTCCCAAATCTAAGAAATCTCATGAAAATCCGAAATCAAATCATCAATAGCAAGTAGACAGTGAATAATAATATGCAGGCAGTAGCAAGTAATAACTGCAATGTCTGAACTAGCATATAAAGACGAGTACGCTAATACCATGTCGAACTATCAGTTAACAAGTTATGTCAATGAGTAATATTCTCTAAAGTGTTCGTGACATGGCAATTACCGATGATGATGTGTGTGAGCCGGTAAGCAAGTGTACGTGGAACATACGCATCATCGGTAATGGTGCTGGTGTCCTGATAGCAGGGTTTCATGATAATTACAGATAACATATGTACAAGCATGCAATGCGATGGAACATCATGAATATATAAAAAGTGATGTAGTAACAGCAACACTGAAAATATACCTACCCAATATCCTAGTCATACAGTTTGGTATAAAAACATATTCACGATTCCCCACTTTTGAAAATGAGTATGACTCGAGCCCAATCAAAAGGGTAAGGGAATCCGCCTAAGTCTGAGTCGATCTATACATATATACCTAGTAGTCGGTGATCTCGCCTCAACAGTATCACATAGAATACAATAAATAATATGACATCCTCGAGTCAAGAGTGCGGATCCATCCTCATAGCTATCTCTCGTACGGTAAATCTATCGTACAGCATCCCAAATCTGGGTACGGGTCAAATATAACATTTATCTCATTATTCATCTGGTATCCACATCATCACATATCGTAAGCAGGGGTATTGATCTAAATCTTGCACACTACTAATATCATCAACACTAATCATGATCTGGCCACTGATCTACAGCCTCATACAATCCGATGTTATCAACACATATCATCATATAGAAGTATACATCGCTTAAGTGATCCATTATAAAAATCATAACATATCTTATCTCATATCTCGATCATATGTCAACTATCATATATGTATCATCATCCACATAGTATCGTCGTCCAACGATCCGCTATAACATCATGACATATCTCGGTCACATATTAAATATCTTACGGCATCAAGCCCGATCATATCGACTCATCCCTAAGTATCATATAACATTCTCATCATCCAAGCATATGAATACCAATATATATGTCCCCAATACGCATAACGAAGTCAATGTATGCGAGTATGTGTATGTGCGTGTATGCAAATCTTTACTCTAGGGTTTCGGGACTAAGAAATCGACTAGAGTCCTTTCATCATTTCTCGCTAACACTAACCCCTAATCTCCTAAAGCTTTCTTGCTAAGCTTCATATCATACCCTAACATATAAAAGTATGTATATCATATCCCATCATTTCACACAATTTTGCGGGGGTGCTATACGCCATCCACCCGACTTCTCCCCATAGATATATATCTACTCACCTTGGCTTGCCGATGCCGATGTCGCCACGCGCTTGCTTGTCGTCTCTAAGTCTTCACGAGCGTACCTACATATAATAAACAATCGTAATCGATATTAACATCAAATCCAGAAACCAAAACGGCACACGGATTGCCTATGGGTCAAAACCTATAGCCCACGCGTGCAAAACGACTAAACAACCTTTGTTGTTGATGTACAAACATGCAACAACCCAATATGAATCCAAATATCAAGAATTAGCATTTCAAAATACGGAAAATATAGCCAAAATCACACTAGAATGCTCCCAGATTTTGACTCATATCAAATAAAGCTAAGCAAACAAGTCTAGGGTGCTGTATATGATGTATATGAGCTACTGGACCAACCCCGACACCTCATGCCACCAAGTGACCGGCCCCTACCCCTAGAATTCCGGCCTGCTTGGCCCTCCCCTCTCTTTTGGGTTTCGTCTTCGTAGGGTGGTCTCCTGATGGTGTATCTAGCTCCCTGGTATTGTTTGCTACTCTCAAAACCTCCCCGGGTCACTCCAGATTTCTCTGCACACCCCAGACCCTTACAAAACCGATATGGATCAATTCTAAAGTTTGTATTCTCTGTTCTAAACTCAGTTTCAGGTCTCTAATGTGATTCCTAGGGTCTTTTACAGCCACCACACATCACTATTTCCCCAAAATCCTCAAACCCTTCTCTTTAAATTTTCTAAACACAACATACCCTAACCAAACACATTCTAAACTAATCTAGAATAAAAGAAATCTAAAAATAAACTAAACGGAAGAATTTATACCTCCTTTAGGCCACTCAAGACCGCCCTAGTTCCCCAAAATTGTCAAAATCTCATTTTGCTTGGGCCAATGTGCTTCCCTTGAGCTTGTGCATGCTTTTAAAGAAATGGGTATGGGGTTTTGGTGAATATTTTGGTATGGGTCAATGAAGGTAGTAGATGGAGGGAGATGAGGAAGAAGAAGAAGAAGAAAAATGGTGGCGAAACAATGAGGAGCACCCCCCTTCTCTCTCTCTCAAGCATGGTCTCTACAATGATTATGTCCCCTTTTCTCTCTCTTCAAGTCATCATTACACCCTTTTTCCATTTCTTTTTTTTTCTAAAGTCAACAACCATGCATGATAAATGAAGAAAAGACCATGATAAAATGTAACAAGTGTTAAAATAACTTGGTGCATGTCATGTGCACAAAACACGCTTAATACGCGATTAACGATATTTAATCGCGATTAGCACTAATAGTGAATATAATAAATCATAAAAATTCATAATTCGCCTAAATCACATAAAACACCCTCTTTTCAATAATTTCCATAATTTTTCCAAATTTTTTCCCAATTTATCGGTATTTAATTATACCGCCTTACTAAAATATTCAATATTTTATTATTTAATTATAAAAATTCTCAAAAATAATATTTTTTTTTTTTGAAATGTTACAATTTTCCCCCCTTAAAGAAATTTGGTCCCCGAATTTAAATTTAAACCCCTCAATACTAAAACATTTCAGTAAAAGACTAAGCCGTCGAGGTCCCAAAACCATCAACACAGAAAACACGTCGTAGTGCGTATGAACAATGAGCAGATAACTCAAAATCAAAACTCCGTCAAGCATCCCGCAATCATCGGAGTTAGGGTGAAGACACAAATTTCAAATCCAAAACGAAAACCAATATGATATAAATCAAAACTATACATGTAAACATCCAAAGGAAATGCATGCTAAACCTTTCATGTTGCTGTGCGATGCGCATAACACTGCACAGGGGCGGACGTCTATTGTAAGAAAATAATCATATATGTATATATCTTTTGTTTAATATTTACGTCCCGCCGTTTTTGAAAATAATTTAAAAGGGTTATCTTGTTTTAAACGTTTCGTGTCCTATCAGACACGTAGGTAAATACTGAGACTATAGCTCCCTATTTGGAAAATCCCTTCGATAACTCTCAATGCATGCAAAATATATCCAGGTACTGCCCTCTGACTAGTCCTGCTCAGTATGAAAACAAATAGCAAATATCATAAAAATGTACTGCTCCATAAGAAATCAATCCCAAAAAGGTGCATAAGAATACCACGTGCGTCTGGTGTGCACGGAAATCAAAATCCATGAATGTGTCATACCTGTGCACAGAAACAACATCTAAGTGCAACAGGTGTGTATGAAACACCTGTCAGAGGCAACGTGGGTGCCTGACAGCAAAATCGGATGTATCTGATATGCACGAAGAATCTCGATTTAGTGCATCTAGTGTGCACCAATATCGCATCAAGCGTCCAAATATGCGCAAGAATCCAAATCCAGTGCATAAGGTGCACGAAAAAATATCGAATATCGCAATCGAAATCGACGGTATACAACACATCTCAATCAAAATCAAAATCAGGTATACCGTGGTATATAATCTCACAACCATGTGCATCAGCGTGCACAAAAGCAAATCAAAATACTAAAAGTGCATGAAAACTATGCCGAAAGCATAAGTCAAATCATATGCATACCCTAGGCATGAAATCACAATCAATATCTCAAATGACATCAAAACGAAGTCAGGTGCAACTGTGGTGCACAAAATCTCAATCATGTAAGTAAATCGCTCGAAATATCAGGCATAGAATCAAAATCAACCTCAAGTGCAATAAATACGCACAACTTATAAATGAACACGACGGTGTATGAAAACACATCTCAAGTGCAATAACTATGCACGAAACGTAAATACCCAACCATGGTGCGCAAAAGCAAATATCATGAAACTCGGTCATCAAAACTCAATCATGCAATAAATTACCCAAAATACCAAAATCCAAGGTGACCGGTACGTGATAGCCAACTCACGAAATCACAAGTCGTAAATACTGTCGTCGATATGTCTTTCCTTCAAGGTCGAGAAGGTGTCGGTGCATCCAGTGTTAGCAGAGCAAGATATCTACTTGCCTCCTGATCATGGCATGTCGTCTGGTGCTCTTAGGCTCTCGTATCTCACTGCGAATTGCTAAGTACATAGCTCCCCGGCTCAACGGTCAAATATGGAAACGATAATGGAAGTAGTCCGCTCTGGCACATTCTCTAAAGATCTCTGGTCAACTCTTATGGTCACTCATAACATGTCCCGTCGACGATACTGAACTCTGGCCTGCTGGGCATGTGCAATATGACTGATCCTGGGTCCAAGTCTTCTCGTAGTATTTCCAGAAAAGTCCTGTCAAGGTCTCTCCCCAATCTCGTTCCTGCTGAACTTCCCGGAAGTCATCATCTTCACTATATCTATTTCTTGTTCAGAAATTGCTGCATACTCATCACGACTCCTCCTGGAAGATATACCCATAGTCAACGCCTCTGCTTGCGTATCACATCTCTGATGTCAGCGGAGTAGAATATCATCTCATCAAGACCTCGTACGAACCTCTTACTCCACCTTTCTCTACTGTCGACTGCTTCGGACTCATCTCATCGTGGCTGCATGGACTGCGCTCCAACGGCTATACTCGTATCTGGAGTCTCCCAAGCAATGCATCTCACCGTATAGCATCCGAATGAAGTCGACCCATTCGATCGATTCGTCAAAACCTCATAATCCCCCAAGAGCTCAACATCTTGGATACGGTTTAATAGTATCGAGTACATACCACAGTATTGGTGGACCAGCCGTTGAAGGGCAAACCCAAGCCTCACTAATGGCACCGCGGAACTGCCGCAAACCCTAAGGTTCAAAGGCTTTCACACGGTCATTATGTAGAGTTAGGGTTTCATTCTTCTAGAGGGTCCATAGAATTTCTTGCATGTCTTTCCGAATACTTTAAACTTGGAATATGGGTTTCTGACATTCGATCGCCTCCATCGACTCTCAACGTACCTGCGTGAAATCGTCTCTAGTTGGAATCAATCTATCTGATGACCTCGCATCGGGGTAAGCGAAAGAACCACCTGTCCTAGTCATTCATCCTTGGGTGACTAGCGACCTTCTATCATATCTTTAAGTACAACTCGTACTACAATAGCTCCAATATCTTGGGCAATATCTCGTCGTTCGCAACAACAACTGGCTCATTCATCTGCACGCTGAACAGTGCCTCAATCATCATGAATAAGCGATACATCAATGGTCATCACATTCTGGCTGGCCTTTATCAGTGGCTCAATCCTCTGGTGCAAATCTGCACGCCCGAAAAATCTCATAAAAGCGACTCATCAAACGCTCATGGCGCGAAACACAATAACACGGAGTATCTATGCAAATCATATGTCCCTGGAATCACGCCATGGTCAGTCCTCGTCCGTGACGAGCTCGTGTTGACCGCAACTCTAGCCGTAGCTCTCTCTGCCCGTAATCGTGGCAGCAAAACCATAAACCGGTACCGATGAGGCTAGATCATAGGAAGGAATATAATACTGTGCAAGGAAATGTACATCCTGAGGCTTCTTAAGCGGAGTATCGTATCGTAAATATACCGCGGAACATACGTACGGTACGTCACTCTACTCAAGCTACCAACTCCATCAACCAAGGGTCATCTTACACTCCGAAGGTGAAACCTAACGCTCTGATACCAAAAGAGTCACAACCCGAAAAGTACGGAGCATGACCGGCACTTAAATTACGAATCGTCTCGAAGCTTACGTAATATAAGTAAGCCAAAACCCAGAAATCAAAACCAAGTAAAGCAGTAGAGTGAAGGAAAAACCAATTTAACTCATGTAGTTTAGCAACATAAACCGAAGTATGCAATTTTAAAATCACCAGTCTTTTCTGAAAATTTCGGCAGAGTTTCCTTTGTAAATACTGACCCCTAATGGGGTACAACATGATAAATATATGCATCAATGATAAAAGGTATCCCCAAGCGGGAGCTAGCTCTTCGTCAAACGACGGCCACAACCACGCAATCAATAATATACAATGCCGAAGGGCGATGATCAAAACAGAAAGGAAAACTCCATAACAACATGAAAACCCATAATAATACAACGCACGACTCTATGTCGAAAGAATAAATATCACTGGTCTGCTAAGTCAATAAAATATATATGTCTGGTTGATGGAGTTTTACAAGATACAACTGAATAACATATAAACAATAGTGGTCCTGATGCAAAAGAACCCACCTACCAAAGCAATCACCCGGAAGGAACAGTGTGCCAGCAAAACAGCAACGAAACCTGTAAGGCAAAACCTGTAAGAAACTGTGGCACAACGGGGGTGAGTTGCCAACTCATGAGTAGAAAACATCTACGAGTAGAAATCACATGCATGACGCTATCCTAGGTCAAAATGATCAATATATGTATACTCAATATGATAAAGTCTGAAGCATGAAAAGGTGGTCAGGGTAAACATCAATACCAAGTGTAATACCGAGTGCTCGTGTCAGTTCCTCAGGTAGCAACATATCATAAACATGAAGTATGATCAATGTAATCATCATGAAATCAGTGTCAACTATGTCATGAAGTCTATAAGTATGTGGATATCATCCAACTATGTAATCAATGCATGTATGCCTGTGGATCTCATCCACGTGTCAACCAATGACATAAAAATATCATGCATGTAAAAAGTCATAGAAGCATATGCATAAAATTATGAGAATATAAATCAACGTGTGTCCCTCGCGACATATCAAAATCATGGAACCTGAGTGTCCAGTATCGACACTCGAAAACAACATGAAACCTCTGCCCAGTATCGGCACGTAAATCCTCATATATCTCAGGCTCCGTATCATCTGCAGGATCGGCCAGCGGGCTCCGGCAGTACGGATCGGCCTATATCCATCTCATGACTCCGGTCGGTATCCTCCGGATAACCGCCAGGTCCAAATGCAATCACCGGTAGGCAGTCTACCCCTGCCAGGCTCATCGTCTACACCTCGAGCTTCTTGCCCCGGGATACCTTACCGGGTCAACCATGTACCCATAGACGGTTCATCCAACTCCTCGAATCAGGTCTCGAAATCCATCTCATAACCGAGAAAACATCATGGTGGACGACTCATACATCACGAAAAAACCGCACTTTTCATTTTAAAAAGAGAGAGAGAGAGAGAAGTTTATATATATATTCTTGCGGTTTTCTCCCAAATCCAGGAAATCTCATGAAAATCCGAAATCCAATCATCAATACCAAGTAAACAGTGAATAATAATATGCAGGCAGTAGCAAGTAATAACTGCAATGTCTGAACTAGCATATAAAGAAGAGTACGCTAATACCATGTCGAACTATCTGTTAACAAGCTATGTCAACGAGTAATATTCTCTAAAGTGTTCGTGATATGGCAATTACCGATGATGATGTGTGTGAGCCGGCAAGCAAGTGTACGTGGAACATACACAACATCGGTAATGGTGCTGGTGTCCTGATAGCAGGGTTTCATGATAATTACAGATAACATATGTACAAGCATGCAATGCGATGAAACATCATGAATATACAGAAAGTGATGTAGTAACAGCAACACTGAAAATATACCTACCCAATATACGAGTCATACAGTTTGGTATAAAAACATACTCACGATTCCCCACTTTTGAAAATGAGTATGACTCGAGCCCAGTCAAAAGGGTAAGGGAATCCGTCTAAGTCTGGGTCGATCTATACATATATACCAAGTAGTCGGTGATCTCGCCTCAACAGTATCACGTACGATACAATAAATAATATGACATTCTCGAGTCAAGAGTGCGGATCCATCCTCATAGCTATCTCTCGTACGGTAAATCTATCGTACGGCATCCCAAATCTGGGTACGGGTCAAATATAACATATATCTCATTATTCATCTGGTATCCACATCATCACATATCGTGAGCAGGGGTACTGATCTAAATCTAGCACACTACTAATATCATCAACACTAATCATGATCTGGCCATTGATGTACAGCCGCATACAATCCGATGTCATCAACACATATCATCATATAGAAGTATACATCGCTCAAGCGATCCATTATAAAAATCATAGCATATCTTATCTCATATCTCGATCATATGTCAACTATCATATATGTATCATCATCCACATAGTATCGTCGTCCAACAATCCGCTATAACATCATGACATATCTCGGTCACATATTAAATATCTCACGGCATCATGCCCAATCAGATCGACTCATCCCCAAGTATCATATAACATTCTCATCATCCAAGCATATGAATACCAATATATATATATCCCCAATACGCACAAGGAAGTCAATGTATGCGAGTATGTGTATGTGCGTGTATGCAAATCTTTACTCTAGAGTTTCGGGACTAAGAAATCGAATAGAGTCCTTTCATCATTTCTCGCTAACACTAACCCCTAATCTCCTAAAGCTTTCTTGCTAAGGTTCATATCACACCCTAACATATAAAAGTATGTATATCATATCCCATCATTTCACACAACTTTGCGGGGGTGCTATACGCCATCCACCCGACTTCTCCCCGTAGATATATATCTACTCACCTTTGCTTGCCGATGCCAATGTCGCCACGTGCTTGCTTGTCGTCTCTAAGTCTTCACGAGCGTACCTACATATAATAAAAAATTGCAATCGATATTAACATCAAGTCCAGAAACCAAAACGGCACACAGATTGCCTATGGGTCAAAACCTATAGCCCACGCGTGCAAAATGACTAAACAACCCTTATTGTTGATGTACAAACATGTAACAACCCAATACGAATCCAAATATCAAGAATTAGCATTTCAAAATACGGAAAATATAGCCAAAATCACACTAGAATGCTCCCAGATTTTGACTCATGTCAAATAAAGCTAAGCAAACAAGTCTAGGGTGTTGTATATGATGTATATGTGCTACTGGACCAACCCCGACACCTCATGCCACCAAGTGGCCAGCCCCTACCCTTAGAATTCCAGCCTGCTCGGCCCTCCCCTCTCTATTGGGTTTCGTCTTCGTAGAGTGGTCTCCTGATGGTGTATCTAGGTCCCTGGTATTGTTTACTACTCTCAAAACCTCCCCGGGCCACTCCAGATTTCTCTGCACACCCCCAAACCCTCACAAAACCGACATGGATCAATTCTAAAGTTTGTATTCTCTGTTCTAAACTCAGTTTCAGGTCTCTAATTGTATTCCTAGGGTCTTGTACAGCCACCACACATCACTAATTCCCCAAAATCCTCAAACCCTTCTCTTTAAATTTTCTAAACACAATATACCCTAACCAAACACATTCTAAACTAATCTAGAATACAAGAAATCTAAAACTAAACTAAATGGAAGAATTTATACCTCCTTTAAGCCACTCAAGACCGCCTTAGTTTCCCAAAGTTGTCAAAATCCTATTTTGCTTGGTCCAATGTGCTTCCCTTGAGCTTGTGCATGCTTTTAAAGAAATGGGTATGGGGTTTTGGTGAATATTTTTATATGGGTTAATGAAGGTAGTAGATGGAGGGAGATGAGGAAGAAGAAGAAGAAGAAAAATGGTGGAGAAACAATGAGGAGCACCCCCCTTCTCTCTTTCTCAAGCATGGTCTTTACAATGATTATGTCCCCTTTTCTCTCTCTTCAAGTCATCATTACACCCTTTTTCCATTTCTTTTCTTTTCTAAAGCCAACAACCATACTTGATAAATGAAGAAAAAACCATGATAAAATGTAACAAGTGTTGAAATAACTTGGTGCATGTCATGTGCACAAAATACGCTTAATACACGATTAGCGATATTTAATCGCGATTAGCACTAATAGTGAATATAATAAATCATAAAAATTCATAATTCGCCTAAATCGCATAAAACACCCTCTTTTCAGTAATTTCCATAATTTTTCCAAATTTTTTTCCAATTTATCGGTATTTAATTATACCACCTTATTAAAATATTCAATATTTTATTATTTAATTATAAAAATTCCCAAAAATAATATTTTATTTTTTTTGAAATGTTACAATATTATAAGGTGCAGAATTGTTGGCCGGATTTTGAAAAGTTTGCGGTTGAAAGGGATACTGACTCTGTGGTGGTTGCTGTTGCTGTGGAGGAACCCTTTGATAGTTATCTTGGTTTGGAACTGTATTTTAAGTTTGAGTTTAGGTTTGGTTCCAAGCAAAATTAGGGTGATTCCTCCAACCCTGATTATATGTGAAAGAATAAGGATCGTTTCTAGGTCGCTGCTGAAAAACTGTATTAGTGTGTTCTTGACCTTGATACGGAGAATTCAAAGGACATTCTTCCGTTAGATGTGATGGATCGGAACAGCATCCACTCACGGTTGTAGGGAGCGTCACCTGGTTTAAGGAGGCAAATAAAAATTTGTTTTCCATAGCTTCGACTTTCTTTTACATCGCTGCCATTTCGGCTTTTACTACGATAGAAATATCGAGCTGATGGATACCTCCCCTGGATGATGGTGCTCTAACACATTCCCATTGCAAAGTATGTTCAGCAAGATCTTCCAGAAATTTCCAGGCTTCACCATCGTCTTTGGACATGAAATTGCATTGACACATGGTTTCAAGCATCTGCTTTGTCGCTAGAGTAATGCCCTCATATATAATTCGGCATAAATCCCATCTATGGATTCCGTAATGAGGACATTGGACAAGCAGATCCTTAAACCGTTCAAAACATTTCCAAATTGGTTCATTTGGAAGCTGGGTAAACTGGTTGATTTCGCTCCGAACACAGGCGGTCTTATGATTGGGATAGAATTTCTTAAAGAATGCTCTAACGAATTCATCCCAATTGGAAATAGACTGTGTGGTTGTGTTATAAAGCCATTTTTCGGTTAAATCGCACAAAGTAAACGGGAGAAGACGTAAACGCATAGCATCCACAGAAAATTATGAAATGCCCATATTAGCGCATACGTTTTTGAATTTGGGGATAAAAACGTATGCATCTTCAGACTCAAGCCTATGAAATTTAGGCAAAAGGTTGATAAAGTAGGGTTTGATTTCAAAATTATCCCCATTGGCTGGTGGGATAGACAGACAAGTAGGAAGGGAACCACGTATAGGATAGCATCTCTCTTGTAGACAGATGCACGGTGGATTCTGCACACCTGCGGGTGGTAGCAGAGTGGAGTTATTAAAATTTGATGGAGAACCATCCATCTCGGTCGATATTTTGGGTGGGGAGGAAAAATAAAATGAAGAAGTACCGACTTTGGATTCGATAGAAGAAACGCGGACAAGACGGGCACTAGAATCCCGTGTCCAGCCGAGTATGCACTAAGCGGGTTTAGCGCAAGTGGCAGCGTTTATGAGAATTACATAAAAAGAAAGGTTTGTTTTTGAAAAAGTCGGACTTAGACAAATCACAAAAATGCACAATCAACCCTAGATCTAAAGTTACCTAGGTCAAGTCACTAGACCGCTCCTAGACTTCTAAAAGGACAAATCGCAGGATCAATCCTCTACTACCTCTTTATCTCTCTTGTGGCCAGGTAAGAACCAGGTAAGTGGGAGGTAACCGCTATACGAATCACCGGAATAGCGGGCCTAACTAAGTAACCACTTTCCTTAGACACCACAAAAGAAATGAGCATAAACAGTAGATTACCTACGACCCTCCTCTGTCCTTAATGAGCGCGACATTCCTTAGAGTCTTGGTCTAGATATTTTTTAATTAATAAAGGGTAATGCGGATGCTAGTTTTGTGATTTGTGGGGCTTAGGACGAGTAATGAAATCCCCACCTAATCTGAATTTGGTATTTGCCCCTTAATTTTCCGTATTACAATTTGCAAAAACAACCCAAAAACAAAATACGCAACAAGAATTTTTTAAGCGGCGGATTTTTGCAAAGAATCCTGCAGAAAAATTGTTATTGAATTTTTCAGAGAAGAGAGAAGAAGATAGAAAATATACCAGAGAGACTTGAAGCTCTAAGTCACCCAATCCACCGCGGTTCCGCCGCGAGAATATGCTTCTTGCCACGGTTCCACGGTCAACTCGAGAGTTCTTGAAATTCTTTTTTTTTACAGTTGCTTCCCTTGCTCCTATGTTCTTGATGGATGCTTCTGAATCTTTATCTCCCTGTTATAGTGATTCTATATCCCCTTGCAAAAAATCCACACACTAATCGTTAAGCACAAGATGCATTCTTGATTTATATTTTGATGGAATAATAATATTTCAACCCAAATAGTAAGAAAAAAAATATTATGCACGGATCCCCGGCAACGGCGCCATTTGATTGAACAGTAATTTTGTGAAAGAAAAAGTAGTAGTAAAATAACTGCAATCAATAACGGTGTCGCGTGTAGCGAACCTTTAGTGAGTACGGGTCGTCCTCTGGGATTCGTGGAATTTTATAGCTCTTGTTTTAGATCGGTTGAAAGAAATAGAAGAAAGAAAATCAAGAAAATCAAGAAGATAGTTTCAAGAAAATCAAGAAAATAGTTTCAAGATCTAATTGAATTATCAAGAAAATGGTTCAAGATCTAATTAAGTTATCAAGAAAATTTTATATGAAGAAGGCTTGTAGGATTCGATTCGATTTAGTAGCCCTGGATGACTAATAAAGATGACTCCTCTTATCTATTGATAGATTTAAAAGTAGATTGATGGTGATGAATGAGGATTACGATTCTTTGGAAGAAACTAGAGTTTCTCCTCTATTGACCCTTGTCCTTTCATTGATCTCCATTCATATCTAGCCCTTAACAGAAAGATCGTCAATCTTATCTCAAATCGTGGTCGAGATTATCAAGAAATTGATATCGCGCCCGATAAGGATATTGACGATTCTTTTGCTAAAGTTTATAACCTTCATAAGACTTAAATGGAGTATAGAATTTTCTCACCCATTGATCTACCCTAATCCTATGAATCCTATCAAGCGGAGAATTACTCACGCATCATGAAAATAAAAGAAAGAATAGAGAAAGAATTCATAATGCGGAAAATAAAAGAAAGCGAATTGATAAAACTGATGATCTACCTTTATTACTCAACTTCACAATACATTTCTTTGAGTTTAAATTACAAGAGGAAGAAGAATTGCTCTCGATCTCTGCCTTGAAGAAGTAAATGTTCCGTCGATCTTTACATCGCTTGATCACCTCGAGTCTTGGACCTGTCTTGGATCGCTTGCTCACTGACGATGATTGGCTTCGTGTAAAGGAGACTTGATTAATGTCGCTTGATGAATTTCTCGATGATTTCTTGATCTTGGATCTTAAGATCGAAAATTCTTGATCTTAGATCCCCTTTTTGATATTGGATTTGATCTTGGATTTGATGTAGAGATTTGTTGACTCTTTTCTTGATTTTATTTTAAGAGATTGGATCCCCATTGGATGTATCCCTCGGTCCTTTTTATAGCCCCAAATCCAGTAATAGAAAATCCCAACAAATTAAGTTTGTTGCACAGAAGCTTCCAGAAGAATCTTGAACCCTAACTCCTCTTCTTGACCGCTGAACCGCGGCAACTCGGCCGACTCGGCCGCGGATCGGCCGCAACTCGGTGAGTTCTTGGCTTCATTCTTCTGGAATCTTCTCTTGTTAATATTTGGGTATTTATTTGATATCTAGAACCTTCTTATCTTTTCTGAGTCTCTACCAGTATTTGATTCTTTGACTTTCTTTACTTTATCGGTAGATTCTTGATTTCAGATATCTGACCTGAGCTAAACTTGCACAATATCTCAATAAAGAATGTTAGTTATATTCGAGATACAATTTATTATGCGTAAAATATTAAACATACAATTTCCTTCATAATATTGATTATAATATATAAACACATGGTAAATGATATTTTGCAGATGAACTTCTAATATGTGTAATATTTATAACAAACACCTTTAGATGATTAAGAAAAGTAAAGAAATTGCCATGTTTAAAGTGCACTATTTTCGACTGAACAAGAAGCGAGATTGCTCAATACGTCAGCTTGGGTGTTTAGATTATAGGGAATCTGCTCTACGTGGACTTCGTTAAAATTTTTGCGAAGTCTTTTTACCTCGGCTGGGTATTTTATCATGAGCGGTTCCCGGGCTTCGAAACGCCCGGTTACCTGGCCGACGACTAGTGCGAAGTCGCTGCAGATTCTGATGGTCTTCATCCCCACCTCGGATGCGATTCGCAGTCCTGCTAATAAAGCTTCATATTCCGCGGCGTTATTTGACGCTCTGAACCCGAGCTTTAAGGAATATTCCAACTCTGCTTCATTTGGGTCGCCGATGATCAAGCTAGCCCCGCTCCCTTCCTCGGTGGAGAATCCGTCCACGTATAGCACCTAGTCCGGGATGGGGTCAGATATCTCTTTGACCGACGGACGTAGTTCGGGGCCTTGTTCTACCGTTCCGCCTTTAATGGGAATGGTACACTCGACAACGAAATCAGCTAAGACCTGTGCTAATTGATCTAGATTTATGTGTAGTAGTTAACCGCAATCAGAATGGTGGCACGCGTAGCTAGACCGAGATGAGTATGGGTCGTCCTCTGGGAAACGTTGAATATTTTATTCTTATTTTAGGCGTGCTAAGAAAGAGGAAGAATAGAGGAATAAAGAATAGTGGAAATAGTTTCTAGATCTACGTTAAACATGGATGCAAAATATAGATCTAGATTAACTACGGATGTAAGTTTAATATTAAAAGAGGGCTTGTAGGGTTCATTGGGATTTAGTAGTTATGGATGATTAATTAAAGATTACTCTTTTTATCCTTTAATAGATTTAAAACTAGAACGACAGTGATGCATGTAGATTAGGGTTTCTGGAGGGAAAAGGGTTCCCACTCTTAACCCCTATCTCGACATGGAACTCCGTTCATATCTAGCCTTTACCAAAACAATTGTTAATCTAATCTCTAATCATGGTCGCGATTATCAATGAATTGATAGCGCGCCCAATTAGGATGTTAACTATTCTTTTGATAGAGTTTATAAACTTTATAGGACTTAAAAAGAGTTTAAAGATCTTCATCATCTATTAACCTACCCTAATCCCATGAACCCTAACAAGCGAAGAATTACTCGCGCATGTTGGGAGAAGAAGAGATGGAGAGAGAAATCATATTAAAAACTATAAAGAGATAGAATAAGAAAACAACTACCTTTATTAATCGACAAAATTCATTTACACTTTTTTCCCTTAGAAAATGATTACAAAATGCTAGTTTTGCTTCTCGGTCTCTCCTAAGGAGGTAGATGAACCGTTGATGATCGGCCTGGATGCGTGAGCCTGTCGCGGACTTCGTGATCTCTTCAGCTTGATGATTTTTCCAAGAGACTCTCGGTCCTTATTTATAGTCCCAGAGCCAGAATCCTAGCTTCCTAATTTGGAAGCCAGAGGTTAAGATCCTAACAGAGAAATCCCAACTCCCAAATAGTCCAATACACGGCAGATCCGCGGCCAATAGGTGGGTTTGACCGCGGATCCGCGGCCTTATAGGGAGATCGATTTCTTTGGTCTTCTGGAGCTTTATCGTTATGACACGTGGTGATCTTTTTAATCTTTGGAAACTGAAAATCTTTTCTACCTCACTGCCAGACTTGATTTCTTTAGTTTACTTCCTTAATTAGGCAGGTTTGTTCCAACAACTTTGATTTCCTTGATTTCAGCCCTGAAAATTCTGCACAACAACTCAACAAATAATATTAGTAGAGTTTGTTTTATTGAGATATTAACTTAACCATTAAGAGTTGGTCAAAGGTATTTAATAAGGTAAGCATATTTAAATGGGCCAAATGTTACATGGATATTATATGCCTACTTTTTCCTACCAAATGTTAATTATAATATATAAACACATGAAAATAGTATTTTTACAGATAAACCCTCACATGTATCATATATTATAATAAAACACCTTTTATTATAAAGAAATAGTAGGAAAAATGTCATATTAAATGTGCAGTTTTATCAACTGAACAAATACCCCCAAACTTATTTTTGATCGTCCCGAGCAAACTAGTTTATTCAAGAGAAGGAGAAAAGGAAGAAGAAAGCTAAGCACACTTTCGTAGGCAACACGATTGCACTGAGCACGTGCAACAAGCCGTTAAATCTCTAGGTGTCCCTAGTAGGAGGAGTGTTGTCTCCTGAGGGTTTTCAGCGGATTACACCCATAAAATCCTATAAAAGAGAGATGGTGAAAATTACATATAAAGATAAGAACCATAAAAGAAAGACTTTGAAAACTTAGAGTTTTCAACTACACTAGCTTTTCAGTTGTCATGAGCCCTATCTTAATAGTCATGAAAAGATGTTAGAAATCACATCATCCCTCAATAAAATATCGTCTTTATTCTTCATTCCTACATTTCATCCAAACATCGATCATATACCCCTACGTGTGTGTATAGAGCATCCCTACACTCGTAGAATTCAATTCAAGCTATCATACTCTTGTCCATCTATCTCAGTACTTTTTAATTTGATGAATATTTGGATGGATTTTCTCGCACATTTTTCATGCGACCGTCAATACTTCTTGAGGTACCAACCGACCGATTACTCATGTGCTTGCTGATTAGGTGTATTAGTATTTTCCTCGGCTTGCACCACCTAAGGCTTAGCAATGACTCCCACACCAGTTGGTCTAAGGCACTAGGTGATGAAGCACCCTCACTATATTTTTTTTATTGCTGCCTCGGTGATAACAAAACCAGTGTTCATTTTTCTTCACCATTTTATCTTTTATTCATTTTTTACTTCCTTCATACTTTGGCTTTTAGACAAGAGCATTTCAAGGTATCCTCTACTATCCCGAGTTTCAAGACGTGTGTAAGTGCGTATAGTAGGGTATCAACATTCAAATGTTTGGCTTCTAAAATAGGAACTATTTTTCAGATTTATTTTTATCCTCAGATTAGTGACTTCTTTCATCTTACTAACCCTTGGGACAATGACTCATAACTACTTATTACTAGTTCGTTTAAGAAAACTTGTAATTTTCTTGGTTTTCTTAAACTATTCCTATCTTTTAAATATAATTTTTCACTTTCTACTCTTTTGTTATAAAAAAAATTTGAATGCCCAGTGTCAAAGATAATTCAGTGAATACAAACCTCCCCCCAAACCTGTTTTCAGCAGTGTCCTCACTGATGTTGACTTTTGAGAGCATGGACCTGTATACTTGGGGAGAGACAAAAAGGGGTAAAATAATAGTTAAATGAAAACTACCCCCAAACTTGTTCTTTGGCACGCACAGATATTCAGTTAAGTCCATTTTCACTCACCTCCATTCTTAAAATGAGAAAATATTACCGAAACATGGAGGTGGGGCGGAGGAAATTCAGTTCCGATAAAGCGGATCCTGTAAAAACAAGAGCTCCTCCGCTGGGTCAACAAAGAAATACGGTTTTAATCTATGCCCATTTACTTTAAAAATTGAACCGTTTTTCAAATTTTCAACTTCTACTGCCCCGTGCGGGTGTACATACCGCACCACAAAAGGTCCTTTCCAACGAGATTTATGCTTACCCGGATGAAGATGGAGACGGGAATCGTAAAGAAGGACTTGTTGCCCCGATGTGAAAGTTTTTATAAAACGGTTTTTATCGTGGAACGCTTTAGTCCGGTTCTTTACTATCGCCGCATTATCGTAAGCTTCATCGCGGAGTTCGCTTAGCTCGTTCAATTACAGCTTCCGATAGCTGCTTGCTTGATCAAAATCGAAGTTAAGCTCTTTAATAGCCCACATTGCTTTATGTTCGATCTCGACAGGAAGGTGGCATGCCTTCCCAAACACAAAGCGGTATGGAGACATACCAAGATCGGTCTTATAAGCGGTGCGAAATGCCCAAAAAGCATCCGTCAATTTGGTTGACCAATCTTTACGGTTTTTAGAAACCGTCTTCTCCAAAATTTGTTTGATCTGCCTATTTGAGATCTCAGCTTGCCCGCTTGTTTGGGGATGATAGGGCGTAGAAAGTTTGTGAGTGATTGAATATTTCCGTATCAAGGCCTCGAAAGACCGATTACAGAAATGTGTCCCGTTGTCGCCGATTATAGCGCGGGGGTGTCCGAATCGCGAAAAGATATTTTCTTTAAGGAACTTAATGACAACTTTGATGTCATTAGTACGGCACGATATTGCTTCCACCCATTTCGAGACATAATCAACCGCTAACAAGATATATAAATTCCCAAAAGAGTTGGGAAAAAGGCCCATAAAATCAATACCCCAAACATCGAATATTTCCATAACCAATATAGGTTGGAGCGGCATCTCGTTTCTTCGTGAAATCCGACCTAAGTGCTGACACGGCGGACAAGTTTTGCAATGTTCATATGCATCTTTAAATAATGTTGGCCAATAAAAACCACATTGCAAAACTTTCTCCGCCGTTTTTCGAGGACCAAAATGACCGCCGCATGCCTGATCATGACAAAATGATAACACGCTCTTGAATTCATCGTTAGGGGCACACCTGCGAATGATTTGATCAGAACAATACTTAAACAGATAAGGTTCATCCCAGTGAAAGTATCTTACTTGGGATAGAAATCGAAGTTTGTCTTGTTTCGACCAATCGCTAGGATTAAGTCCTGTCGCAAGATAGTTCACAATATCCACGAACCAAGGTTCGTAGGATACAGTCAAGAGCTTTTCATCAGGGAATGAGTCATTTATCGGCACGGTCAAAGTTGGTGAAGAAGTGATGCGTGAAAGATGGTCGGCTACAACGTTTTCACATCCACTCTTATCTCGGATGATAAGATCAAATTCTTGTAACAATAGGATCCAACGCATTAGCCTGGCCTTGGCATCCTTCTTCGATAAAAGGTGTCGTAGGGCGGAGTGATCAGTGTAAACCACAATTGGCGAGCCAATCAAGTAGGGCCTGAATTTTTCTAATGCAAATACAACTGCCAAGAGTTCTTTCTCGGTAGTTGTGTAATTTATTTGTGCATCATTCAAGGTCCTACTTGCATAGTAAATTACATGTGGTATCTTATCAATGTGCTGTCCTAAGACAGCACCAATAGCAAAATCTGATGCATCACACATAAGCTCGAACGGGTAGTTCCAATCCGGAGATGATAGAACGGGGGCTGTAGTGAGCGATCCTTTAAGCGATTCAAAAGCAACCGCACAATCCGAATCGAAGTGAAATGTAGTATCCTTGGCCAATAGAAGGGTTAAGGGTCTAGCAATTTTGCTAAAATCCTTAATGAATCTCCTATAAAATCCTGCATGACCAAAGAAGGATCGTATATCTTTGACGCATTTGGGACGAGTGAGGTTATGAATGACATCTATTTTAGCTCTGTCAACCTCAATGCCTTTTCGTGAAATTATATGTCCAAGGACAATACCTTCTTGGACCATAAAATGGCATTTTTCCCAATTCAAAGTTAAGTTCTTATCCTTACAGCGGGTAAGAACTGCGTCAAGATTACGAAGGCAGCCCTCAAAAGAGTCCCCAAAAATGGAGAAATTGTCCATAAAAATTTCCAGAAAATTCTCAACCATGTCTGAGAATATCCCCACCATACACCGCTGAAATGTAGCGGGAGCGTTGCATAATCCAAAGGGCATGCGTCTATAAGCAAAAGTACCGAAAGGACAAGTAAATATGGTTTTATCTTGATCCTTTTCGGCGATGGGGACCTGGTTATAACCAGAGTATCCGTCCAAGAAACAATAGTATTCATGTCCAGCTAATCGTTCTAACATCTGGTCAATGAAAGATAGAGGGAAGTGATCTTTTCTCGTCGTAGCATTGAGTTTTCTGTAATCAATACATACGCGCCACCCAGTTTGGGTGCGTGTTTGGATTAACTCATTAGCCTCATTAGTTATGACCGTGATGCCAGACTTTTTAGGGACTACGTGGATCGGACTTACCCATTGGCTATCAGATATAGGGTAAATTATACCACTATCAAGGCACTTGACGATTTCTTTCTTTACCGCCTCCTTCATAACGGGATTTAACCGTCTTTGTGGGTCTCGGGTTAGTTTGGCTTCATCCATCAGATGTATATAATGTTCAACAATTAAGAGACTAATCCCTTTGATGTCAGCCATCGTCCAACCAAATGCTTGCCGATTTGATCTCAATACTGCCAAAAGTGCGTTCTCTTGCTCTATGGCTAGAGAAGCAGATATAATCACTGGAAAAGTCTCATTCTCACCTAAATATGCATATTTAAGATGAGAAGGTAGCGGTTTGAGATCAAGTATTGGTGGAGAGACAAGAGAAGGTGGGGTAAGGGGATGATATTCGGACTCCCTAAGAGGTTCAAAACTTGCATAGCATATTCACTCGGAAAGTGCTACTGACTTTTGCAACGAGTCAACGGATTCAAACTCAGGGACGGACTCATTGAACATATCCTCACTATGAAGTTGTGCAAGATCAAACGATGTCCCACTAGTGTTGTCAAGATCATCAAAGCAAAGTTCCTCATCCATGCAGCTTTCGGGAGCTATCTCGTGGATGGAACAAATATCAAGCAAATGAGCAGAAGGTTCCGATGGTTGACTTCCTAGCTTGTAAATATTAAGCTCAATTATCATCTTCCCGAAGGATAAGTTCATAGAACCATTACGACAATTAATTACAGCGTTAGAAGTTGCTAGGAAGGGTCGACCGAGTATCGTCGGGATTTGATTGCATGGGTTTGTCACAGGCTGTGTATCTAAAACAATAAAGTCAACAGGGAATATGAATTCCCCGACTTTAATTAACACATCCTCTAGTTCACCTCGTGGTTTGGTGATTGATCGGTCTGCCATCTGGAGAGTACAATGGGCGGGTTTCAACTCTCCAATCCCTAACTGCTCGTATACTGAATAAGGAAGCAAGTTAACGCTAGCGTCAAGATCGAGTAAACCACGATTAATATTTTTACCCCCAATAGAAATAGAAATGGTGGGACAGCCAGGGTCTTTACCTTTCTTTGGTATTTGCTGGGTAAAAGCTGTGCTAACATTACTCGTCATGAAAACTTTTTTAGGCACTTGAGTTTTTCTCTTCCTAGTGCACAAGTCTTTAAGGATTCATGCATAAGACGGGACTTGTTGAATAGCATCTAGGAGAGAAATATTTACGTTAACTTGCTTAAACATTTCCACAATCTTCTCCATTTGTGGGTTAGGTCTGTTGGCCCTTAATCTGTTTGGAAATAGAGCTTAATTAATAAGTTTTGGGTCCAACATTTGTGGAGAAGATTGTGGGGACGGATTCGATCCCAAAATTGGAGTGGGAATCATTTTAGATAGATTGGGCGAAGTGTTCGAGCCTTGGGGAAAACGGAGAATAGGCTCGGATGAAGGTGGGAGACTAGACGAATTAGGGGAAGAAGTAGAAGCCGGGGTATCATTGGTGTCACTAACATCATCAAATTGCTCACCCACTCGGTTATTCAGCACTTTTCCCGATCTCAATATAGTAACGACACTCACATTATGATTTTGTGAATGGCCAGGATTCGGTAGGGGTTGAGATGGGAGTTTCCCTTTCTCTCTCGCACTCATTGCGGCGTTCAATTGTGCAATTTGGTTTTCTATTGATCTAATACTCTCACCGTGGGAGGCGGAGTCTTTCTTTATGGTATCAATAGAAGACTTCATATCAGCCGACATTTGAATGGAATGTTTCATAAACAAATCCAAAGTTTGTGCGAGTGAAGAGTTATCAGTACCGGCCAATTGCGGTGCAGAAGTGTTGGCCAGATTTTGAAAATTTTGTGACTGAAAGGGGTGCTGATTTTGTGGTTGTGGTTGCTGTGGAGGGGGTCTTTGATAATTGCTTTGGAACTGGTTTTGATTTTGGGGTTGGTTTTGGTTCCAAGCAAAGTTAGGATGATTCCTCCATCCTTGATTATACGTGGAAGAATAAGGATCGTTTTTAGGTCGCTGCTGAAAAGCAGCATTAGTTTGCTCATGACCTTGAAACGGTGCATTCATAGGACATTCTTCCGTCAAGTATGAAGGATCTGAACAGCAACCACACACGGTCTTGGAAAGCGTTACCTGATTTAGGGAGACTGATGAGAATTTGTTCTCAATAGCATCGAGTTTCTTCTACATCGCTGCCATTTCGGCTTTTACTGCGATGGAAATATCGAGCTGATGAATACCTCCCCTAGATGAAGGTGGTCTTACGCTTTCCCACTGCAAAGTGTTTTCAGCGAGGTCTTCCAGATATTTCCAAGCTTCACCATCGTCTTTGGATATGAAATTACATTGACACATTGTTTCAAGCGTCTGCTTGGTCGCTGGATTAATGCCCTCATATATAATTCGGCACAAATCCCATCTATTGATTCCATGATGAGGACATTGGACAAGCAGATCCTTAAAACGTTCAAAGCACTTCCAAAATGGTTCATTGGAAAGCTGGGTAAACTGGTTGATCTCGCTCCTAACACGGGCGGTCTTATGGTTTGGGTAAAACTTCTTAAGAAATGCTATTACGAATTCATCCCAATTAGTGATAGAGTGTGCGGCAGTATTATAAAGCCATTTTCTGCCAAGTCGCACAGAGTGAATGGGAGAAGACGCAAGCGCATAGCATCCACAGTCAGTTGTGAAGTACCCATCATTGCGCATACGTTTTCGAATTTAGTGATGAAAACGTACGCGTCTTCAGATTCAAGCCCGTGAAATTTGTGCAACAGATTGATGTAATGGGGTTTAATTTCAAAATTATCCCCGTTGGCTGGTGGAATAGATAAACAAGTGGGAAGTGAACCACGGATAGGATAGCATCTCTCTTGGAGAGAGATGCGAGGTGGATTCTGCGCACCTATGGGCGGTGGCAGCGTGGTGTTAAAGTGTGATGGAGCACCGTCCATCTCGGTTGATATAGTGTATGGTGGAGGAAAAGAAGATGAAGAAGCACCAACTTCGGAGTCGATAGCAGGAACGCGGACAAGACGGGCACTAGAATCCCGTGTCCAGCCAAGCATGCACTAAGCGGGTTTAGCGCAAGTGGCAGCGTGTATGATTTAAAATTGGTCTGTTTTGAAAAGTGAGTCGGACTTAGACAAATCACACAAAGATGCACAAACAACCCTCGTACTAAGGTTACCTAGGTCAAGTCTCTAGACTGCTCCTAGACTTCCAAAGGACAAGCCGCAAGATCAATCCTCTACCACCTTTTTACTACTCTTGTGGCCAGGTAAGTGGGAGGTTCTCCACTACGTAAGTAGTGGGCCTAATTAAGTAACCACATGCCTAAGACACACTTGCCTAGACACCACAAAAGTAATGCGGATAAGCGATAGATTATCCACGACCTTCTTCTTTCCTTATTGAACGCGACAGTCCTTAGAGTCTTGTCTAGATATTTTTTAAATTAATGTAGGGTTGATGCAGATGCTCGGTTTGTGATTTGCGGGGCTTAGGAAGGGTGATAAAATCCCCACCTAATCTGGATTTGGTCTTTGCCCCTTAAAGTCCGTATTAAAATATGCAAGACAAACCAATTACAAAACTTTGCAAAAAGATTTTTGAGCGGCGATATTTTGCAAAGAATCCTGCAAAAAAGATATTTTATTGGATTTCAGAGGAGAGAGAAAGAGTTGAGAATCTTACCAGAAAAGTTTGGAACCCTAGATCCCCAATCCCGCCGCGCTTCCGCCACGAATGTGGCTTATTTGCCGCGGATCCGCCGCAAGAAGGAAGAATCAGTTGATGAAATTTTTCTCTGTAGCCTTCTGTACTCCTCTGGATCTCGATGAATGTCTCTGTCTTTCTGTTTCCTCAAGTCTGTGACTCCAGATCTCCTTGCAAAATTCACACAATTCGTTAAATATGCAATTTGCAGTGTTGTTTTAATTATGATATAGATCGAATAAGAATTCAACACAATTAGTAAGAATAAAAAAAATTACGCACGTATCCCCGGCAACGGCGCCATTTGATTGATCTAGATTTATATGTAGTAGTTAACCGCAATCAGAACGGTGTCGTGCGTAGCTAGACCGAGATGAGTACGGGTCGTCCTCTGGGAAACGTTGAATATTTTATTCTTACTTTAGGCGTATTGAGAAAGAGGAAAAATAGAGGAATAAAGAATAGTGGAAATAGTTTCTAGATCTACGTTAAACACGGATGCAGAATATAGATCTAGATTAACTACGGATGTAAGTTTAATATTAAAAAAGGGCTTGTAGGGTTCATTGGGATTTAGTAGTTATGGATGATTTATTAAAGATTACTCTTTTTATCCTTTAATAGATTTAAAACTAGAACAACAGTGATGCATGTAGATTAGGGTTTCTGGAGGGAAAAGGGTTCCTACTCTTAACCCCTATCTCGACATGGAACTCCATTCATATCTAGCTTTTACCAAAACAATTGTTAATCTAATCTCTAATCATGGTCGCGATTATCAATGAATTGATAGCGCGCCTAATTAGGATATTAACTATTCTTTTGATAGAGTTTATAAACTTTATAGGACTTAAAAAGAGTTTAAGAATCTTCATCATCCATTAACCTACCCTAATCTCATGAACTCTGACAAGCGAAGAATTACTCGCGCATGTTGGGAGAAGAAGAGATGGAGAGAGAAATTATATTAAAAACTACAAAGAGATAGAATAAGAAAACAACTACATTTATTAATCGACAAAATTCATTTACACTTTGTTCCCTTAGAAAATGATTACAAAATACTAGTTTTGCTTCTCGATCTCTCCTAAGGAGGTAGATGAACCGTTGATGATCAGCCTGGATGCGTGAGCCTGTCGCGGATTTCGTGATCTCTTCAGCTTGATGATTTTTCCAAGAGACTCTCGGTTCTTATTTATAGTCCCAGAGCCAGAATCCTAGCTTCCTAATTTGGAAGCCAGAGGTTAAGATCCTAATAGAGAAATCCCAACTCCCAAATAGTCCAATACGCGGCGGATCCGCGGCCAATAGGTGGGTTTGGCCGCGGATCCACGGCCTTATAGGGAGATTGATTTCTTTGGTCTTCTAGAGCTTTATCGTTATGACACGTGATGATCTTTTTAATCTCTGGAGACTGAAAATCTTTTCTACGTCACTGCCAGACTTGATTTCTTTAGTTTACTTCCTTAATTAGGCAGGTTTGTTCTAACAACTTTGATTTCCTTGATTTCAGCCCTGAAAATTCTGCACAACAACTCAACAAATAATATTAGTAGAGTTTGTTTTATTGAGATATTAACTTAACCATTAAGAGTTGGTCAAAGGTATTTAATAAGGTAAGCATATTTAAATGGGCCAAATGTTACATGGATATTGTATGCCTACTTTTTCCTACCAAATGTTAATTATAATATATAAACACATGAAAATAGTATTTTTACAGATAAACCCTCACATGTATCATATATTATAATAAAACACCTTTTATTATAAAGAAATAGTAGGAAAAATGTCATATTAAATGTGCAGTTTTATCAACTGAACATGTGCTTTGATGGCTTGCCGGGGGCGGTACCTGATATCGAATTGGGACAATTCCCGCTTCCATTTTTCCAGAAGACCCGAAGACTCGGGGGAGGCGAGGATAGACCTTAAAGGTTGCTCGGTGAAGACGAGGATTATGTGTGCTTGGAAGTAATGTCGGAGTTTTCTGGAAGTTACGACAATTGCCAGGACTATCTTCTCCATGGCGGGGTATCGTTTCTCTGCATCCTTAAAGACATGGCTCACGTAGTAAACCGGATTCTGCACACCATCGACTTCCCTGACGAGCACCGAGCATGCAGCTTAATCAGAGACCGCGAGGTATAACAATAGCTCGTCGCCTTCGACTGGTCGAGTGAGTAGAGGAGGAGTCGCTATGTGTGCCTTGAGCTGCTCGAAGGCGTTCTGGAATTCTACAGACCATTCGAACTTGGGAATCTTCCTTAGGGCTTTGAAGAATGGTAAGCACTTTTCTCCGGACCTAGACATGAAGCGACTCAGGGCAGCGACCCTCCCGGTGAGGCGCATGATCTCCACATTACTTTTAGGGATGCCATGTCGAGGATGGCTTTGATCTTTTCCGGGTTTGCTTCGATTCCTC
The DNA here is from genome assembly GCA_030015575.1 of Agapanthus africanus. Classification (NCBI taxonomy): domain Eukaryota; kingdom Viridiplantae; phylum Streptophyta; class Magnoliopsida; order Asparagales; family Amaryllidaceae; genus Agapanthus; species Agapanthus africanus. Next base: position 679,117,354 of record CM057337.1, read on the forward strand.
GGTAGATTACCATGAACCCGAGGAATTTCCCACTGGTGACTCCAAATGCGCACTTAGCTGGATTGAGTTTCATTTTATATTTGCGCAGGACGTCGAATGTCTCGCCGAGGTTTTTGGTGTGCCCCGCCGAAGAAACGAATTTCACTAGCATGTCGTCGACGTAAACTTCCATGTTTCTCCCGATCTGCGGTTTGAACGGTCTGATGATAAGACGTTGATATGTAGCGCCAGCATTCTTAAGATTGAAGGGCATCACTTTGTAGCAGTATACCCCCCGAGCCGTGGTGAATGCGATAAGCTCTTCATCTGCCGGGTTCATCCGGATCTGATTGTAACCGGAAAACGCATCCATAATGCTAAGTAATTCATGGTCGGCTGAGCTGTTCACCAACTGATCTATCCGAAAGAAGGGATAGTTGTCTTTGGGGCAGGACTTGTTCAAATCGGTGAAGTCCACGCACATTCGCCATTTCCCGTTGGCCTTTTTGACTATGAACACGTTCGCCAGCCACTCCGAATAGAAAAGGTTTTTAATAAAGTTGGCGGTAAGCAGTCGATCCACTTCGTCCTCAATCGCCCTTTTCTTTGCCGGCGGAATTCTTCTCTTCTTTTGCCGGACGGGCATTGCATTCGGGTCGACCCCGAGCTTGTGGGAGATCACTTTAGGGTCGATCCCGGGCATATTTGCGGGGGTCCAAGCGAACACGTCTGAGTTGTCTCGGAGAAATCGTATCAAGTCCTCACGGCGGTTCCCGGTTGAGAGGGAGCCAATCCGGACGGATCGGTCGTCGACCCCTTCAACGAGGGGGATTTTCCCGCCAAAAAAAATTCTGCGCAAAAGAGCCCAAGGTATCAAATAGCATCAATACGCTTAAGAAAATGCAAACCAATATTTTTCGGGCTGTATTTTGCCAAACTCCCGAAGGAGAACAAGTAAATTATGATGGAATCGAAAGCGTCTCGAAAAATCCTTCGATTTGAAATATTACGGGCCTCATAACTCTTCCGGAATCAAAAGTTATGAACAAATATGTTAGGCACGTATAATCTAAGTAATGCTCCACCACAAGGGGGATGCTCTTTTAGTCCCACATCGGAGGAAAAAATCCCTTCTCTACCACTCTCATATAAATAAAAGGGGATACTTCTTAGAAAAAATAGGATTCAATCCTCAAAGGAGCTTAGTTCTCCATAGGAGCTTAGATCTCCAAGTTAGGTCCTTAGCTGCCCCCCCCTAATGCGCATATGCACAAGTGCCATGTACGCTACGTGTGCCCGCTATGTGTGCACCACGTACGACAATTCAATCCTCAAAGGAGCTTAGTTCTCCATGGGAGCTTAATTCTCCAAGTTAGGACCTTATTTGCCCCCCTCCCATAATGCGCATATGCACCACATGACATGTGCGAGGATTGTGCAAGGATTCAATCCTTAAAGGAGATTAGTTCTCCAAGTTAGGGTCTTAGCTGCCCCACATAATGCGCATATGCGCTACGTGCAACTCACGCGCGCCCGCCACGTGCGCACCACATGTAACGCACATGTGAGGATTCAATCCTCAAAGGAGCTTAGTTCTCCAAGCTAGGGCCTTAGATGCCCCCCATGATGCACATATACGCAAACGCCATGTGCGATGTACGTGCGCCCGACAAGTGCGACGCAAGTGCGCCCGCCAAGTACACAACACGTGCGACGCACGTACACCCGCCAAGTCCGCAACATGTGTGACGCACGTGCGTTCAACACGTGCGACGCATGTGCACCCAACACGTGCGACGCACGTGCGCGAACGCAAAGAAGCCTTTTTCAGCAGCTAGTTTTTTAAGCTCCAACCTGTTCTTCCTCCTAATGAGTGGGACATGGTTCAAAGGATACATCCCTCCACACTTTCGATATATGGTGCTGTAATCCCTCAACGTCGTCAGTGAAGTGGTGGGTCCTAACGACCAATAATCTCTCTTTCCAAAAATAGAGGAGGAGACCACCCCATAAGGTTCTGTAAAAAAAATATACAAAAGGCTCCCAAAAGCTCCCACAAAACAAAAGAGAATTTAATTTTCAAACAAGATCTTCTTCCTCAAAACCCTAGGTAAAGAAAATATTGAGATCAGAACATCTCCTTTACCTATCATATCATATATAAGGGTTTAACCCTTCTCAAAGAACTTAGTTCTTTCTATGGATCTGAGATCCACAAGACAAATTTTCTACAAGTTGAGAATTTAATTCTTATCGGGAAGATCTTTTACTTGAGAATCAAAAATTCAGGAAAGAACAGATTTGAAAAGAAAGAAGATGGAGTTCATAATACTTCAAGAACTTAGTCTTTTAAAGAACCCGATCTAAGATCTTCAAAAATAGTGATCTTAAGATCTTCAAAAATAGTGATCTTGATGATTTTTAATAGTCAAAACACCATTAAAAGAGGAACCACTCGGAGAAGATAGAGTTCATAATACTTCAAGAACTTAGTTCCTTCAAATCAAGAACTTAGTTCTTTAAAAAACCCGATCCAAGGTCTTCAAAATAGTGATCTTGGTGATCTTTAATGGTCAAAACACCATTAAAAGAGGTTTAACCTCTCGAAAAAGATGGAGTTCATAATACTCCAGGAATTTAGTTTCTTCAAATTAAGAACTTAGTTCTTTATAGAACCTGTTCCAAGATCCTCAAAATAGTGATCTTGGTGATCCTTAATGGTCAAAACACCATTAAAAGAGGTTTAACCTCTCGGAGAAGATGGAGTTTATAATACTCCATGAACTTAGTTTTTTTCAAATCAAGAACTTGGTTCTTTAAAGAATCCGATTCAAGATACTCAAAATAATGATCTTGGTGATCATTAATGGTCAAAATACCATTAACAGAGATTTAAGTTCTCTAGAAATATCAACAGAGATTGAATCTCCAAAAAGAACTCAGCGCCTCATGTAAAAAGTATGTGAGCGCTCAAGGCCAAGTTGTATAGCGCCTCACATGAAACACACGTGAGAGCCGGGAAAAATTAAGGCTTAGCACAATTGGAGCGCCTTACGAAAAACACACGTGAGCGCCACAAAAGCTAGTGCTTAGCACTATTATAGTGCCTCACGTGATATACACGTGAGCGCTATAAACAATTGAGTGCTTAGCACTGCTGGGTGTTACAGAAACCCAATCTTAGCCTAAATTGGCTAAGCATATATTTACGATATCCAAATTGATATCCAAACTGATCTTAGTCTCAAATATGACTAATGATCTCTCATCGATGATATCCAAAATGATATTCATCCCATATCTCCTAAGTTAATCTTAGTCTCAAATATGACTAATGATTCTTAGATGATCCACCATGATATTTTCCCTCAAATACAAGATTTGGTTCAAGAGTACATCTCTTCACACCTCTGAAATATGTCGTTGTAATTTCTCGACGTCTTCAGAGAGGTGGTGGGACCCGACGACCAACAACTTCTCTTAATGCATTTCCAAATTGACATGCATGCCTCAAATCGGATCGTGCCCCAAATTGGGCACATTCAATATCAATATCGTTCACTTCGTTACGTAACAAATACACGTGCGTGCAAGTTGAATGATGGACCGAAATGTCCCTAAACTAAATATCCGCCCCTAATACGGCGATAATGGACCGAAATGTCCTTAAACTAAATATCCGTCTCAAACATGGCAACCCAATCCTAACCCAAATTGGCTAAGCTTATGTTTATGATATCCAAACCGATCTTCATTCATATCTCCTAAGTTAATCGTAGTCTCAAATATGACTAACGATTCTTAGGTCCATCACAATCTTTTCTCTCGAATACGGGATTCGGTTTAAGGGTACATCTCTTCACACCTCTGATATATGTCGTTGTACTTCCTCAACGTTTTCAGAGAGGTTATGGGTCCCGAAGACCAACAACTTCTCTTAATGCATTTCTAAATTGATGTGCATGCCTCAAATCGGATCGTGCCCCAAATTGGGCACATTCCATATCAACATCGTTCACTTCGTCACGTAACAAATACACATGCACGCAAGTTGAATGGTGGACCGAAATGTCCCTAAACTAAATAATCGCCCCCAATATGGCGATAATGGACCGAAATGTCCTTAAACTAAATATTCGCCTCAAACATGGCAATCCAATCCTAGCCCAAATTGGCTAAGCTTATGTTTGTGATATCCAAACTGATATCCAAACCGATCTTCATTCATATCTCCTAAGTTAATCGTAGTCTCCAATATGACTAACGATTCTTAGGTCCATCACAATCTTTTCCCTCGAATATGGGATTCGGTTTAAGGATACATCTCTTCATACCTTTAATATATGTCGTTGTAATTCCTCAACGTCTTCATGGAGGTGGCGGGTCCCAACGACCAACAACTTCTCTTAATACACTTCCAAATTGACGTGCATGCCTCAAATCGGATTGTACCCCAAATTGGGCACATTCCATATCATCATCGTTCACTTTGTCACGTAACAAATACACATGCATGCAGGTTGAATTATGGACCGAAATGTCCCTAAACTAAATACCCGCCCCCAATACGGCGATAATGGACCGAAATGTCCTTAAACTAAATATTTCCCTCAAACATGGCAACCCAATCCTAGCCTAAATTGGCTAAGCTTATATTTGTGATATCCAAACCGATCTTCGTTCATATCTTCTAAGTTAATCGTAGTCTCAAATATGACTAACGATTCTTAGGTCCATCACAATCTTTTCCCTCAAATACGGGATTCGGTTTAAGGGTATATCTCTTTACACTTCTGTTATATGTTTTTGTAGTTTCTCAACGTCCTCAGAGAGGTAGCGGGTCGCGACGACCAACAAACTTCTTTCCTTGATGCACTTCCAAATTGGCGTGCACGCCTCAAATCGGATTGTACCCCAAATTAGGCACATTCCATATCAACATCGCTCACTTCGTCACGTAATAAATACACGTGCGCACAAGTTGAATGTGGACCGCGACGTCCATAAACTAATATGTTTCGCCCTACAGACTGTCTCTATAATGACTACCGTATACTGTCCATGGGCTATTCATATATGATCTAATAATCAGTTGAGCACATATACTCACTGTTTCTAAATTGATCTTAGTCCTAAATATGACTAACGATCCTTAGATCAAACCCAAATATCCCGTGATCCGATAGACCTCATTTATATGAGATCTACATCCTAAGTTCATCCCCATTGGCAAACCAAGCTACCAACGTGGACCTCGTCAAGCAAATCCTTGACCCAAAACCAAATCTCAAATATACGGATTTAGACTAGTCCGCGCCCTACGGGCGACGGCAGAAACTAGTCTATGTATACAATCCACGGGCAACCAAAACAAACAAAAACATACACGACACGAAGTGAACTTTCGGAGCAGGAGAAAGTGGTTATCGCGATGCGGTAACGTAATTAACTGCAGAGACTTGCGCCTACCGGGAAGAGCGTCCCCACAATAAAAAAAACCCCTCGCTAAACGAGAGGGAATCTGACGAAGTCACGCTACAACAGCCGCATCCGTCCAAACCTCCAATATACGGTGCTATAAATCAACTTGGCATCTTCGGAGAGATGGATGGATAAATCCAAATAGCATCTGCCCCCAAATTCAGGCAGGACGATCCATCCCAGTTCGTCTCTGTTTTCGGAGGTGAACAGGGGACTTCCGTCAGTGCTTCTACCAGGGATCCTCGGACTTCCCTTTGGTCATCGCGCGTGTCCAGAAACCCCTGGAAATCACACGCATCTTCAAAACCGTCGCTCGTCTCTCCGGTGGACGAAACGGAGGCGAGACAAACCCTAGCAATCTGCTGGTTCCCGTAGGCCCGACCTATCCCCCTTGGTCTAATGGAAATTTTATCGCAAAGTGGTAGGTTGAGATTTGAGCCTAGATATACTGTGGAAGTCTTCATCGGTGAAGACGATGGGCTCGTCCGTTCTGCACTTCTTCCGGGGTGTTTCGCTTGTACCCTCGACTGGTAGGAGCTGGCGATTTTCGCCAGCTTCCCAAGCAGGTTCCGGGATAACGGCCGAGGTAACGACCATGATTTTCCTGATCATTAATTCACCGATAGGGGGCTGGTTCTCCTGCTCCCGATCTGACTGCCACTTATCCCGCAGGTACTTCGCCAGGTGACCAGAGCATATCAACTCCTCGATGTAGTCACGAAGTTTTTTATAGTTTTCGGTCGGGTGACCCTGCGACCTATGGAAGGTGCAGTACGGTTCCCAGATACGCATAGCCGCTCTTTGGGTGACTAGCGGGAGCTTGAAGAATCTCTCGCCTTTCGCTTCTTCCAACAGCTCGGTGTAAGAGATGTTAAGAAGAGTGTACTCCTGAAACTTCATGGAGTAGGATTTTGGCCGGTCGACTCTCTTCTCTGCCCCTCTTCTTCTGGTCGGCTTGGTCGTCCCGGGGCAGGTTGGCATTCACCTCCGACTCGAGTTGGATCTCCCGCTCGGTCCAAGCTTTTACCTCGGCCATGGTCTTAGATTGCGCTAATTCAAAAGAGTGGAGTCACTCTTTGTGTCTAAGACCCGACCTTAGTGCAGTGATGACAGTTTCATCCCGGTGCTCGGGGACCTTGAGGAGAGCATTGTAGAAACGAGTGACATATCCCTTAAAGAATTCCTTGTCCCCGCTCTTTATGGTGAACAAGTAGTCGGCCGTTCTCTTTTGCCGTCGATTCCCGACAAAATGGCTGAGGAATTGGGTGGCCAGCTCACCGAAGGTCGAGATGGAGCGCGGCGTTAGTCCTCGGAACCAGTCCCGGCCAGCCCGGATGAGGGTGGAAGGAAAAGCTCGGCATTGGGCCACGTCGAAGTTATCCTGGAAGCTCATGCCCGCCGTATAGGCATCTAGGTGGTCTTACGGGTCAGATTTCCCGTCGAAGAGGGCCACCTTGGGCGGTTAGTTCCTGGACGAGACGTGCTCGGCCAGCAGGTCTTCCGTAAAGGGTTTCGTCGGCGAATCGGCGGAGTAACGGGCCCCTTCGCCGGATGCTTGGACGTCCCGGTGTATGCCCTCGATTTTCTTCTCGAGGGCCTTGAGTCGATGGTGGTAGCCCAAGGATTTTGCGCAATCGGAGTGGTGACAGTCCCTGCTCCGGGTCTGCACCAGTGTGCGACTTCGATTATACTATATCAGATTTCGTAAATTCTCGGACAAGGTCCTTCTCGAGTGGCATCATCGCTCGTCGTTCACACGACCCCGGCGGGAGGGGAGGTGTCGGTCATGCCTGGAAGCAGGCGAGCTGACCGATACCTCCTTGGGGGGCAAGAACACGCTGTGGGCATTGGAACGACGGCCCAGTCTTCTCTGGGACCGTGGCGTGGAGCTGTCCGGCGCCCAGCAGGTCATGGAATCATTCGCCGCATGTGAGTTAAGGTGGCCGGAGTCGGCCCGTCGGCGCTCAGTGGCTCTGTGACGAGGACGAGGTTGATCGAAGGCTTGAGCCCGTCCGTCCATCCTTCGGCGGACGTCGTTATCCCGGGGAGGGGGAACTGCTGCCTGGTGGATATGGCCCGCTGCTTAGACGCGGACGAGGGTATCCACCAGCGATGTGTGCCTGTCTATCCGAACGGATAAGACGTCGATGGCATTAGGAGGGGGAGGAGAGCTGCTTCCGCCTCCATTGTGGCGGCTCGTATTTGGATCGTTGCGGTCATCGCTCGCCATTTGGATCGAGGGCGGAGGATCAACTTTTGTTGGTGGAACAAGATAAGTCTTACGCTTCCCACGGTGGGCGCCAACTGATGGAGGCCTTGATCTCCTTCAGATGATGTCCTCCGTCGATCTGTCACGAGCGTTGCTGAACGGTTGAGATTGGATTCGGAGGTTGCCTCCTTGAGTGTGTGGATCTCAATGGGTTGAGTTTGAGGTAGAAACCGAGCTACCCGCAAAAAAGTCCAGGGATGGGTGACCATCGTAGGACTCTCCGACGATCAAGTTAGCCATGGAATTTGAGCATAGTAGCGGCCTATTGGGTTCAAGTTGCCTTACCTGAGTCGTCTGAGAGGGGTTTTATAGTGGTCGCATGAGGCGAGTAGGCGAGAGATCTTCGCCTTCGGTTATGCCCCTGACGTTACACGTGTGTGAATGACGGGATCCCATCATTAATGACGGGATACGCTCATTAATGGGATGGACGCGCCAGCGTGGGACGCGAGATGCGGAACGGCGGTTATCTCGCTTTTGCGAGATACATAGAGCCATTACAGAAGCACTAGGGATCGGCGTTCACGTTTGACCGGGAGAGCTGGGGAGGCTTAGCCCGGCGGATGGCTCGGAGACGAGCTGGGAGGCCGAGAAAGCTCAGCTCTGCAATGGCTCGGAAGCGAGCGGGAGACCGAGGAAGCTCGACGTGCTTGGAGCTCGGAGACGAGCGGAAGGCCGAGGAAGCTCGGCACGAGAGAAGGCTTGGAGGCAAGGAGACTGAGAAAGCTCGGAAACGAGTTGTTGGTAGTCTCCTTAATGAAGGTGGAATGTCTTTCAGGGGGGTCTCCCGAAAGGTCGGGGATCTTCCCAGAGAAGGGGTCCCGGGGAATGTCCCCGATGCGGCTCACTTATTCCAATCCTCCAGGGAATCCGGGACAAGTCATCTGCCACGTGTCGTAATCTGGAGGGACACCACTTATGAGCATTATCACTGCGGGAGTTTTTTCTTTGAGGAGGAAAGTGAAGAACGATTAGGAAGATTATCTCTTTGATACCATATATGGAGTGGAAGAATTTGGAGAATCGTTGCTATTTTTCATTATAGAAAAGAGCATTACATATCTTCATAGGTAAAAATAGAGAGCTCAATCTAACATGCCTCTGTATTAAAAAGGAAATATGGAAAGAATCCAAAATATATTATATTAAATATAATATATCACTATATTTAATGAGAGTAATGTAGGAAAGTAGTCCTAGGAAGCTTTTTCGTCAAGTGGCGTCAAAAAAGGTATACCCTCCACCATTTTATTCGTCGATCGGCACCTATAATCTTCATCTTTATCATCGAAGATGTGGATACATCGAATTTCATGTGATATTACCACTTTTTCACCGTTGAATTAATGGGTCTAAAATTAACGGTTTACCGATACTAGAACTTTTTACATTGCTAATTCAACAGTGAAAATGTGATCAAATCACATGAAATTCGGTGTATCTACATCTTAGATGATAAAGATGAAGATGATGGGTTCCGATCGTCAAATAAGACGGTGGAGGCGTAGTTTTTTTACACCACCTGACGAAAAACCTCCTTTACCTCTTTCCTCCATTATTCTCATATTGAATATTCTCATTTAGCTTCTCACAAATGGAAGGATTCGAGAACATTGCAAACACATGTATTAAGCAACTAATACACTAAACTTGCTAAGGAGATTTATTGATAAATTTTACTTTGGTATTTTACGATTTATCATTCTCGAAATATATTCTAAATTCTACCAATTTTCTTTAAAATGGATTCAATATTATTGGTAGTGAAGACCAATGAAAGCAACTAACTGTGCACGATCAATTTTAACAATTCATGACCCAATCATCCTAAATAATAATAAGTGGACAAATTTTTTTTGAAGCCATATATGCTTGTTCGGATGAACGGTGTGAAATCATGATTTTGTAATCAAGTCATATTTTGGAATGTATTAGGATGAACCGTATGAAACTATGATTTTGTAAATATAGTAAAATGAGAGCCCACCATTTAAAAATTTAATATATTAAAAAAATAATAAAATAAATGCTGTATCTTACATTTCAAATTTTTTTAGAGGGGTCACCATTCGCCCCCTTGAAGGAAGAAATTTTTTAAGGAAGGTAGGGCCCACCATATTTTTTAAAAGGCAAAATAACAAAACTTAATGAAGGGCCCACCAACTCCCTCTCTTCCCACCGCCATCAAGAGCGGTGGAAAAGCAGTCTCGTTTTTCATGTGCGGTGGAAATCATCGCCGCACCCCGTTCAGAAGGAACGGCGAAGCGTTGAGGGAGACCACCTTCAAATGGTCAGCTTATTTTTATTTTCTACCAAAATAACATTTCTTCAGGTTAATGAGGTATTTCTTTCTTCTCATTTTTTGCATGCATTTCTAGCTTTTATTATCTCTGTAGTCTAATATAATATTAGGCTCATACTTCGACAACTATTGGAGATAAAATGATTGCTTAAGTTAATTGGATTAGTTATTGGGATGAAATTTGAACAGCTTAATGGGTTTGGGGGTGAAATTTGGAAATAATAAATTTAGGGTGAAATTTGGACAACTTAATGGATTTTAGGGTAAAATTTGGAAATACTAGATTTTGAGAGTGAAATTTGTACAAGATTTTAGGGATGGAATTTTAAAATATTGAAATTTTGGGATGGGTTATATAAAAAACCGTTTCACAGACTATGGGGCTTGGCCCCTGAGGTTTTTATTGGAGTAGGACTCACCGTTAGGGACGAGTCATGTGATCGCAGTGGATTTGCTGCGGTCAGCTGCAACCCAACCAATGGTTAAACCCTCAAAGTTTCTTTGCTCGCTTGAAAAGCAAGCAAAGCCAAACATGTGAATGCATTCAAAACCTTCGACTTACCAAGCCTTGATAAAACTATTTGCAACCTAAATTTAATAGCAATGCCCAGTTGCCTGCCATAATTTAATGCATCCAAAAATTAGAAAGTCAATGCCTAGTCCAATAACCTTATTGCCGACAGATACTCATTGGAAAAAATTGTTTTCAACCAGAAAAATAATAATAATCAAACAAAAAGAATTGGTGTAGTGGTTAGTGTATCGCGTAGAATTCCATACCGATGGAGCGATGTTGTTTTGCTGGGTTGCATAGACAATCTATGAATAATATTAAACAATTTCGATCGTGAGAATTTGATAAGAAATTGCCTATTAGATCATAGATTGAAAAGTAGATCACAACTAGACACAAATTATCAAATGTCAGCTCTACACTACCGAAAACATGTCTCAGACTGGCAAATTTGTCCATATCTATTGCCATGGCTATGGCCATCTTCAACCTTGTGATAAAGCAATGTAGCTTGTGAGAAAGAAATAATGAAATGACGCGAAAAGTCATCCTCAACCTTGAAGACATGGAACATATTAAAGAAAACATCAAGACTAGAAGAGAAATGATACGATATTTTGTATGAACAGAAATAATGCAAGTATATGCTCAAAGAAATATTATGTACACTGATTGATTCATGGATACACGCACATCAACCTCAGCAGTATTCAAAAATTTGGACTGCTGTTAAATCAGCTGAAAACTGATACCACAAGGATACAACAATTGTGCACTTCCTTTCAATTGAAACTTTAAACATTGCAGGGGGAAAAACCCAAGATTTTCTAACTACATTTCCTTTCTATATTTTAACTTTCTACTCCCAAATTTTTATTTCCAAGTATAGTAAAATAAATGCCCAACTAACAACACAGTCACCTGAAATTAGAGCCTAACAGGCAATCCATAGTTAACGAAAGACCTAATTGCTCCGTCGCAACTAGCCGTTACAATAACCGAGCTCCATGCAGCTGAAATTTTCATCAGGCTCTGTTGTTGATGAATAAATTTTTCTTCAGGCCATGTAGCCGATATTTTAGATATATTGTCGGCAAAAAGCCACCATGCACCAAGCCAATTTGAAGGCTCTAAGGTTTTGATGGGTGGAGAATGAAGGCGAAGGTTACGGGCCATGCCGGGCCAAGGCACGGCTATGGATACACCTTCGGACGAGAAAAGTTCACACGAGCGAACTGATTTTGCTCCTTTGGATTGTTGGTTGCTTGAGAGATCGTAGTTCCATAAGTAGACGGTAGAGTCTTCGCCAACAGAGACGATGTGTTTTCCGTTTGTAGTGAATGACGCTGATAGTTGGCTCTTCGTCTTGCGGAGACCTGAACAAAAAGGGACATTTTAATGACGACTTTAGTTTATTTGGAAATTTTTCCCAAAAGTTATAATATAGCCTTTTGTTAATATATGCTCTTTCTAAAAAAAACTTATTTTAGTTATTCTGAAGTAACTTAAAATTCGAAGTTTTTTGCTGTTTAAAAACATATATAGATTTTTATTAATCTATAAAGGGAACTACACTTAAACAAGATTAGGGTATACTTCATTAGCATATGTAAAATGCTTTCTTTTTCCTGTTCATTCCTAAAATACCACATGGCTCAATTTGAATTCTAAACTTGAAACCCTAATGAGGGTTTGCGATATCCAAGTAAAGAAGGCACATGTTTGTCTATTCTGATTCAAATATAAAAGAGTACTTAGAAAGCAGAACAAGAGCATAACATGCTACATCTTTAGAGCTGGAGAGATTAAACATACAAATGAGGCATCATAATCGAGCTGTAGAAAGCTAATTATTATAATGCATAACCTCAATGATGCAGCAATTTAAAAAAGAAACACCATCACAAGTACTACAGAGTTTTTATCTGAAGGTATGACCCCTAGCTATTCAATTAAATGTCTTTTAGAAATTGAGTTTTGTTTGGTAACAGGATGATGCACATGGCTTCCTACATAATCAAACTTAGAGAAGGATAGTCGCGAGAAATGCAGCCCAAATTCTTCCCAGTCTTTTGATCAACCATCCAAAAGCCTCTTCCTGACCGAGACATGCATTTTCTACCTCATATACTAAAAGCATTTTTAGTCCATCCTTTAGTCTTGGTATCACACAGTTGAGCAATTTACTGGGCATTATTGAGCATTACTGAAATATTTTGGCCTTTATTATTCATGAATTATAAAATATATGCTTTCCTCTTTGCGCCCTATATAAAAAAACTCATCCATTTGTTCGGATATCAACTTTAAGCTTTTATTTCAGGCAAATTTGCAGTGACGGAAGCAAGAAACAGAGATGAAACTGTCAGGAAGCTTCTTTAATTCCTTTTCTTTTTAATTATTCGTGTTAGAGATAAGTAAAATCCGCAGTTTTACCTATAACATTCTCACTAATGGAGGTCTAGATACTTCACCAGTATACTAATATGTATGGAAACTCTTAATGTTGTGCGCTTTAAAATAAGGGTTCAATGAGATTTTGTTAGGCAGCAACAACCAAGCCTTAAACTCAATTTGAAGTCGGTTACATGAACTTTTCTCTTTCAATCACTCTGCTGAGGGTCATCTGCTCGAGTTAATTAACATTCAAGCATATGTTCTTAAGGTTGTTCACTTCTAGGTCAAAATTTCTATCTTATTCTGCACTACAATAACTTCAAATCCAATATAAAATTTATAGAAGCTGAGAGTTAGATCAAGCTCCACCTCTGAATCTGTGGATGACTTCAACCCCATCAAAAATCCGAATCCTGGAGTCTGCTGATGTGATCATAACCTGATTAGAATTTCCTGGGGAAAACTGTATGGAACTATAGAAGTGTTACTAACAATCAAAAACAAAATAACATATGATTAATACAGGTTCAGATATCCGACCTGCAAGCTTGTAATTGGTTTCCCAGCAGACTTCTTCCGACCTTGGACACAAAATTCTGTCTCCAGCTGCATAACATTACCTATACGCACCCAAAAATAATTGTTCAAGAGATGCATGAGATTGAACTAATCCAATAGTTAGCAAAAGTAAGATTGGGACATGGTTTTGCTAAAAGATAAAATAATAGTTTGACAGATAAGTAATGATCTCTACATCACATCTGTAACTCATGGCAAGGAATTGACTTATAGTGACTTAGAGGCTAAATTACACTAAACTACCCTTAACTATGGTTGTTTTTACTAAAGTACCTTAATTTTTTTGTGATTGAGATTCCGTTAAAACTTGGTTTTAAGGGGGCTTTCTTACTAAAATACCCATTAAATGTAGCATTTTAACTGAGCTTAGTGTAACTATAAAAAAAAACTTTAAGGTGGTTAACTGAAAAGCAATGGCAGTTAAGGGTATTTAGTGTCATTTAGCCTGATTTAAATGGGGAAGAATCAAAAAAGATTTAACGTAATACTTGAGTAGTTGTAGATGCGGCAATTCCCCATGATAGAACCAACAACAAATCCCTGTTCAAACAAACAGGATTATAAATGGTCAACATGAAGGAAGATGTTGGATCTAATCATAGCTATTATAATGAAGAATAAATGAAAGATACGCATGCAAATACACGGAAGAAACTGGATTAGAGAGGAACCTCTCCACTGGGACGGTAACATACAGTTGTTACAATATCTCGTATATCAGCCCATTTGATGACATGATGGTCTGAAACGCCCCAGATACGAACTTTTCCATCTATGGAACCGCTGATGAAGTAGTTGTCGTCAATAGGATTGAACTGAACGCATGTCACTGAACGGGACAAGAATAAGGAAAAGCTTTTAGAAACATTAATATAAGTTTATAGTCATATTAATTTAACATAAACACATATGAACAGAGACAAGCTTTACATTTTAATTAAATTTTACAATTATCATTCTCGAAGATCATTCACCATCCACTGAAATTTACTCATCTTAAGAACAAAATAATGCTAAAACTAAACTTCAGGGCCAATGGCTAGGCAACAAAAATATAGCAGAGAAAACACTTTTTTTTACTAGCTCTGCAGCTAATTATGACAAACATCTAGCTTAAAGCAAGAAAAAAGGTTACCACTACAGAGATATAAATAAGAGATCAACTTGTTGCAAACTGACAGAAATATAAATAGGAGTTCAACTTGTTGCAAACTGAAAAAGGGTACAACTAGATGGCTCCCACCAAATAAATAGGTTATCGGCTTTCACCAAAAGAAACTGGTTGCAAATTTCAAAGACAACTGTAGCATATACAAAGAACAATTGTAGAGATATCCTGATTTAATACCATAATCATTGTGTGAAAAGAAAAGCATATTACCGTAATCGTTGTGTTGAAAAACTTTTAGGCATTCATTGCAACCAACTTTCCAAAGGCGAACAGTTTTGTCCATGGATGCCGTAAGCAGGAACTGCAACCATAAATTTCAACCACAAAGCCATAAGATTTTGGTAATTAAAATGTAGAAAAGGCAATATAAGTTTGCATCTTTTACATAGCTTTAGTTCTTACATCACACAAATAGCTAAACTAGCTCAAAGCAAAGGGAACGGCTAAAAAATGGTAATTAACATATAGAAAAGGATTATAAAACTGCCATAGATAATTACATGCATTCACAAAAAATATAGCATGATAACGTGTCATTTGAAACCTATAAAAGTCACCAATAATCATAAAACTTCGTATGTAAGCAATTATGAGAATAGGCTGTTAGAATTGCTCACGTCAGAATTTGACCATGAAAGGTCGAGGACATCACTGGTATGGCCACGTAGTTCTTGCAGCGGAGTCTCATTAATCTTGAAAACCTTCTTTGGGATCATAATAGATGTAGAGAATATACCCTTACTTCCAATTCCAAGCATCAACTTCCTATCTTTAACTCTGTCGAGAAATTCACAGGAACCATATGCAACAGAACATTTGCAAGAGGCTTCTGCTTCCCGAACCTGCCAAATGCGAACAACGCAATCTTCGCCCCCGCTTGCTAGATAACACCCACAAGTGCTAAATTTCATAGTTCGAATCACACCCTTGTGAGCTCGAATTTCTTGACCCATGTATAGAGCCGTGAACTCCAAGCACTTTTTCTTATGTTGAACAACCTTGGCTCTCATGGTCCTCGGCAGTTTGGAATTTTTAACATTAACATCATTCTTGTACATTCCCACCAATGGTCTCTTGGGTAAGATCTTCTGCCACCAGCTCATCGGTTTCTTTATCTTTCCATTCAGACCTCCATCGTGCTTTTCAACATAAGGGTAAGCATCTTTCCTCAAGAATTTTTGAACAGAGCAAGAAAGGCCAAGCAATGCTTCAAATTCTTGAAATGAGATCAGTTTGTTCGACCCAACTTCTTTGAGCATGCTAAAAAGGCCATCTCGCCCAAGATCATGAATGACAAATTTCTTGCCACTATCCAAATCCCTTATACAACAAAGGGGATCTTTTTGCCCCGCATCATCGTGAAAAGACAAGGAGTCCAAGACGGCACCACTGTTCTCTGTAATTCTCTCCGACCCCTCATCGTCTACTAACTGATCGTATGTATTTCTTTCTCGAGAACAACCAGATGGTGAAGAAACAAAATCATCCAAACCCATCCCAAGTAAAAATCTTTCTCGCCTCTCACGAACAGTCATCACATCATTTTTCCAAAACTCCGAATCAAGTTTTCTAATCCCTACTTCTTGCTCTCCGTCTATCACACTACAAAATGGTGAAGAATCGATAGGTGTTTGATCAAAAGAGTCATAGAAGACATCTCCGTCCTCGACACTAAAACTTTGCATGGCTTTATTCAGGACTGAGCCAAATCCACCAATTAATCACCATCGAAGAAGCTCTTCAGGTCACCTTATAAAGGTCAGAGTACTTTGTGCGCTTGAAAACTCAAAACTCCCATATGCTAATGGAGTCCCTCGTGCCAATCTCTGTTCAAGTCCCTGCAATGCAAACGAAGAAAAGTTTGCAAAAAACGGAAATTCACTTCAATGAAGCTTTCTATTTTACTTTTGTGAATCGTTAAAAGGACAACAATTAAACCCATAAATAAGAAAATATAGATATATAATCTCAAAATCTAATGATCAATTTCCTCGACCATGGAAATTTCCTTACTAGGAACACTTGCTGAATTCAAAAATTTGCTAATTTCACTACAATCCCCTATCTCTACTGTATAAATCATCATAGCTGAACCTAGCACTAGTAACAAAAGGGAAATTTTCACTCCCCTCAATCCACAGCAAAAGTTGAAAGAAACTCATGCATATTCACACAATGCGATTTCTCCAACACACCCAAAAAAACCAAAATTTCCAATTTTTATCAAATTACCGACGGAAAGTTCAAGTCTTACCTCAAATTCCATCGAAACCCACGCCCATTCCTCAAGCATTCAATTGAACCGCACCAAAATCAAAACCTAAAACCACAAAAATAAAAAATAAAAAAAATCCATGAATGAAACGTCTTCAATTTCGAGCGACAAGCACGGCGCTCAATGCAACAATAAACAAATACCAATAGGATTCAAAATTGGGTTCTCTTAATGAGAGAGGGGGGGGGGATTGGAATCGAACCCTAGGAAGGGGGTGATGCCTTAGGGTCCTTTTTTCTATAGTGAAAGCGATCACACGTTGCAAATGCCAACAGCTGTCGAGATCTCAGTCCCCACTCTATAGAGAGGCCTAGGTATGGAGTACTTTGTACTTTGAGGCCTAGGGCTAGGGCGCTGCTGAGATCTCCGCCATTAAAAGGCTCGAGGTTTTTCTAGGGTTTCGATTGGAGATCTCTCAACCGATTCGATCTCGGATCAGTGATTTCGTGAGCTTATTCGCTTTCATCATCGTCTTCGTCCTTGGTTTTGTATCGACGCGCATTTTAACGGAGGAGCATAGAGGGAGAGAGTGGTTTTAAGACAAAGAGATTGGTATCCGGTCCGTTTTATCTCCGGTTCGGCTGGACCGGTCTCTCGGATTAATTGCAGATTGGACCTCTCATTTTTTATATTTTACAAATATACCCTCTATGAGGGAAACAATAGCATGGGGAATATTCCCACGGAATAACAACGATTTTTAGTCACAAAAATAATGATGCTAAAACACCTAGATTTCATTTATGTTTTGCCTTGGAAGACGTAGTTTTCTCAGTCTGTCCTTATGTAATAACCTGTATTTGCCCTACGATCTATTTCATGTTTTAATAAAATTTCTTTTGATAAGTTTCCTAAATATTTTCCATATTTCCTATTTAATTTTCTCCAATATTTCTTATGAATATTTCTCTAATTGTTATTATTCCTAATTCTATAATCCTGACTCAATTTATTTTCTATCCAAACCCTATCTAATTCCCAACCCCAACCCCGACCCATTCTTCTCTCTCTCTCTCTCTCTTCTTTTTCCTCCATAGCCTGGCCCATGACCTCAGCCCTCTAGCCCGATCCTCATCTCTTCTTCTTCCTTCCCTCTCTCCCAACTTCTTCCCTCTTTACCGCAACGAGCTTCCCACGTCCCGCGCTCCCCTACAATCTCGTCCTCGTCCCAAGTCTCTACGACCTCCGCGACCACCTCCTTCATCTTCTTAACCGCTCGCTCACTCACTCCATCATTCTCTCTCTTACTCTATCTCTCCCCCTCTCAAAACTCACCAACCTACTGCAAACTCCACCGCCGACCTCCAGCTCCTCCTCGTCACCAGCACCACCTCCTTCAACCATTACCAAGCACCTAGCTCCCCGACCTCCTCTCCTCACTATTGCACTCGAGCTCCTCTGCTGCAACTCATCGACGCCGACGAGCCTCCGGCTACCCACCCAACACCCCCTGCTCCTTCTTGACCATATCACCACCCTCCTCACTCCACACAACCAACACCTCAACCACTCCTTGAACCCAACTTCAAACACTCGAGCAAACCTTCTAACAGTCGTCAAGAACTCCATCACTGTCACCGCCTGCAGCAACCACAACCACCTCCTTCGACGCCTGCAACTCCTCTTGTTGCCAGCTCCGACGACCATTGAGCTCTTCCCCTCTAGCCGACGCTGAAGCCATAGCCACCATCCCTGGCACCTCCCCTTGCCACCTCCGACGAACCGCTCACCGCAAACCTAAACTTCCTCACTGACCACCCCCTCAAGCTCCTTCTAGCCCTCTCAACTCGACCCATCGCAAACAGTCCTCTCGAGCTCCTTACCCCACTGCAACCCATCGCCGGTAGTATTCTCGTCATCGCTACCTCCTTGCTGCTGCTACCATGCCACAGCTGCACCAGCCCTGTGCCACCGTAGCACTTGCACTGTGCCACGATAGTGCCTCCGCTGCGCCAGGCCCCCGTGCCCACTTTCCTGAACCGCCGTGCCCACTTTGAGTTGCCATCGTGCCCACCTCCATGCCACACCGTACCTTACACTAGTGTCACATCGTGCCCGGCCTGTGCCCATCCCCGTGCCCTTTTCGTGACACGACAGCACCCACTCTGTGCCTAACACCGCACCATCCATGTGCCCACTCAAGTGTCGCGCCGTGCCACACCCGCACCATGCACCAAGCCAAGACCGTGCCCAATACCGTGTTATGCCTACGTCGCCACCGAGTCCAATATCGGTTCGCCACACATCGTGCACGCGCTACGCATCGTGTCCAGTATAACGCTGTCTCGTGTGTCGAGACGAACCCTGCACGTTGAGTCGCTTTTATAAACCCAAGGCAAGTGGAACCCCCTTCCCTTGCTATATCATGCTACTATAATTTACATGTTAATGTTAGATAAATAGAGGTATTTTTGCGTGTGTGTAGCGTTATGTTATACTTGAATACGGATATATTGAATTATCGTGTTGATTGTGTTGAATCGAATCTCGCTTGGGTCTATTGATCGTAAAGATCATTTTAGAATTTATATGTATAAATGGTGGTCGACCGATACACATATACACATACAAAGTGTTCGATGCGGAATCCTAAGTGAAAACCCTGTTTAAATTCTCATATCTTGTGATCAACGGTTTCAATTTTTTGTTAAATGATATATTTTAGAATTTTAGACATAAAAGATTGATGTTTATATCATGAAATGATACCCCAATAGACGTCCTTAAATCTGAAAATTTCTGTACTCGTCGCTTTATTAAATTCATTGTAAATTAAATACAATCGAAACGTAATATTCTATGGATCGTATCGAGGCAAACTCGATAACCTTTAACCCTCTGTGAATAGTTATTTAATGCGGCCAGGTTATGATATGGGAAACACAAGAGAAATACGGCGCTGGACTGCAGTCTAGAGCAGTATTTTATGTTAATGCCTGTTTTTAAACACCTATTCATCCCTTTATAAATCTGAAAATATGCAGAGGCCTATATCGTAGAGTATACAATTAAGTTAGCTAACTTATGGCTCTAGTCTCATCCAATTATACTATCTTTTGATATGTTAATTATATTTTAGTTTGACGACGTGTCTTGCAGTTTTCTGCAGTGACAGTTTATATACCTTGATACTAAACTGAACATATCTCCTAGTGCACAGAGCTTATTACTGATCCTATTGATGCGCTGGAAACATAACAGATAGATCTAGGTTTTGTTAATTTGAGCAAAACTTGAATATAAGCACAATCTGTAGTAAACGCCGCGTGAAGTTGGACTTCCAGTTCTGAAACTGGAATTCCAGCAACTAATCGCTGATTTAAAATGATGATAAATCTTTAACCTAAATGCCTATTGATATGAAACCAATTTTATGGCTTGGTTAATCAAATATACTTCATATGCCTTTTATATTGTTTTGCTAAACTCTGCACATATGATTTACAGTGAATTTTACAAGTTACATGACACCGGCTGCCCATATTTTATTCGTACCGTATTTGATTGCATTCTTATCATATATATCATGTAACTGTTATACCGTCATTATTAGTGACCATATACATTGATGTCCTAGTGACTGTTTTACATTACCGAGTGATAAGTGTTAGCAATTGGATTGCGGCAAGTGCATTAGTATAAAAGCGTGACTGAGTAGTGGAAGTGACATATACTTGTACACAATCAACGGAATCATTTAGTTATTGCATTGTCGACTTCTATAGGATATATATAAGTGTAACTATAACTGGTATGAGACGTGTATGGAAGCGCTTATATTAGTATCATAGGTAAGATATCGATGAATATCTACTTATCTTGGATACCAGTCGAGACATACTTGTTGGAGACCATGTCTCCAATTCTCGCGTAGACTTGTCATGCAGCGACTGGTATTTAGATTCGTGATCGGTGTTTGATATAGACCGTGGGGTGTAAGGTGGTTTGAGTGTGAGGTCGATTAACGGAATCCCAGGAGTCCCATCGTCGGTATATTTCGTGATTTCGTGATATTATTAGTGATCTCATTACTGCTTCTTACTGATCGTGATTCGAGCCCGTGTTTCTCTGCCTCTAGGGCTTACCCATTGGTTAGGAATACTCCTGCGGTGGTTGACACTCATACTCGAAATGACAATAGGTCTAGTGACTTATACCTTGAGACTTAGAGACTGATAGGACAGTACTTTGATTATTGATCTGATATACCTGTTTTACTGTTACATGCACCAGCTACTTCATGCTCATGTCATTACTCTATACTTACTGCTTCATATCTATCATCATTGCACATTATATATATATATATATATATATATATATATATATATATATATATATTCTTATTGTGTCACTCTGACAACGTGAGTATGCATGCTCAAAGTAAGAATAGCTCAGATCAGGACATACCTTACTACGAGGACATTGCGGATGTCTAGATTAACGACGTCAGCAATATTTTTTCCTTTATCACTATCTGGTTACGTTAGTTGTATGTATGCCCTAGAGGCCATTATTGTACATGATTGTATATTATAATGGATGCTTGGACATATATAGAGAGGACTTTCTTGCTCGACATGATAGTATGCTATCTGGTTGCTCTTTATCTTAACATGTAGATTAGTATTGTGATACTATCTTGCTCTCACATGTTGGTAAAGCCCTTATGATGTATACTTGACTACCAGGATTATGATGCAGATCATATTAGTAGGGCCAAGGTAGTCCACAAGTTAATCCTTGAATTGTTCCTAGTCGTGGGTGTATCTGTTAGTGTATATGCCCTAGATACCATTATTGTATCATACTGGTTTGTATATTACTTAATGGAAGCTTGGGATATTCACAGTTGTATTAACTGTCTTGCTCAAAATGGTAGCATGCTACCTGGTTTGTTTCTACCTCAATGTGTGCATGTATTTCTTTTATCATATCGCTTATACATATTGGTAGAGCCCTTAGGATCTTTGCTTGATTACCAGCGTTGTGATGCAGTCACACTAGTGAGGGTTGGGTAGTCTATAAGCACATCCTTATGCAGGTCCCTAGTCGTAGGATTATCGAGATAGGGTATCGATACTCCAGAATATACTAGTGTATATGCTTCTTATCCCAGCAGGGAAGATAGTCTGTCCCACAGCCATTAGTACGTCGTACTGGAGATAATATGCAGGTGCTCATTGGGTTCTGAGTACACCGGATAGGACTTGTCGGGAACTGTTGGTGGGTATTATACCTATCGTCGGGTAGCAGTTCCCAGGTGACAAGAGTACAGCTTAGTTCGTTGACTTGACACTGCTGCTTCGCCTCGAGTGTGTTCCCATTGTACTTTGATTATTACCTTACCACGCTCAAAGGAGTTGTGCAAACAAGTAATAGTTGGGTGCAGTTCCGAAGCACTTAGAGGCAGTGGCGGTTAGATATGATTCGTCTCTCTCGGTATTAGGGGTTGATATCACGCTGTGTTTGGAGAGACATTACACAAAGTTCCTGGCCAGTGCAAGCGAGATTTACTGGTAGGTACTCCAGTAGTTTCTCAGGGTGTTTTGGGCTACGCTCCGTCATGACTTATTGCGCTATTAGGGGTATGACGATTACCGCCCCCCTAGGCCCAATATGCGATACTCTTAGACGAACAGACCGAACTGTACGAAGATTGTCACAGATAGGATCAGTTGGAGTTCGGATGAGTTGTTCTCATCGGCCTTCTCATCGACATATACCTGGGGGCCGTTACGTACAGCTAGTGCCGCTTGCGGCCTGTGGTTAAACCCACTGCCAGCATAGTTTCGAGTCTTTAGAGTCCCACACAGAGAGTTTCCTTGTATCGGGCAAAAGATGTAGAGGTCGTATGGTTTTACGACATGGTTCAATAGCATACGTGTGCTTGTGCACGGATGATGATTCGGACGGATAATATTAGTGGGCTTTGGTTTAAGCCGGATCCTAGTATTGTACTGATGGATTGTTTTCGTCTTTTGTATTCGTACTTTCAGAATACGGATACAGGTATGTATATACGGACGAGGGGCGTTTTTGTAATTTGGTCAAAAATTTTAAATGAAGATGACATTTCATAATTTGTATTTATCATTTTAGTATAAATGATTATTCATTTTATGTATTGAGGAAATGAGGTGTAAATTGCATGATAATGAGCATGGCTATATGTGACACATGTTGGGTTTTAAGACCTTGACTCATTTGTTGTAACTTGAACCTAATTTTATTATTCATTAGTGATTTATTGATGAATTAATTCATATGGTCCAGTTTGCAACACTTGAGAAGAGAGAGAAAAACAACAACGCATTCTCATGCTTCTTCTTCACCAAAATTTCCTCAAGCTATTTTCATCACCCTCAAACCCTAGAACACTCATGTGTTGAGTAAGTTAGGATGAAAAGAGATATCCCAATCCATCTTCATACTCTACATCGTTTACGACATCTTGTGTAGCGAACATGATGCCCTAGTAACTTCGGTTGAGGTAGGAGCTCGATGCACATTCTCTCGGATGGATCATCTTCGATTTGAGAAGACCAACGAGGAAGCGGCGATCTGATACGATCCATGGAGTCGACGACGAAGTGGAGGACAGTAAGGAATGAAGACTCAAAGGACATGAACATGAGGTATAACTTCTGCACATGTAGTTAAGAACTCATGTTCTTGTAGTTAGTAAAGGTTTAGCAACGATCTTGGCGTATAGTCTATGTCACGAAGCTTTGAAAACCGTTTTTTTAATTCCGCCTCCCCGCGAACCCGCGAGATGCATGGCATGGACTTACAGTATCGAGACGGGGCATCGATATTCCAGAGTAGACTAGCGTATACGTTTTTTGACCCATTTGTTTTTTGACCCATTTGATGGGCGATGGATGATCCAACATCCATTGGTGTTTGACATCAAAGATTGTATATGGGTACTCAGTGGAGACTGGGTACACTGAACAGGACTCGCCGAGAACTCCTAGATAGTATTATACCTAACGTCGTATAGCAGTTCTCTGGAGACACTGGTACAGGTTAGTCTGTAGACCCGAGATCGTCATAGAGTCTTGTGTGATTCCTACTGTGCTTTGATTTCCACCCTACCATGTTCAAGAGAGCGTGCAAACATGTGGTTTTTGGGTACAGTCCCGAGTCACATGGAGGCAATGAGCGATAGGAGGGGTTTCGTCTCTCCCGGTATTGGGGGTTGATGTTGCGCTGTGCTCGATCGGCTATAACAGGAAGTCCCTGGTCAGGGCTGATGATGAGATTTACTGGTAAGTGTTATCAGTGGTTTCTCGATCCGTTATGAGCATCACATCGGCATGACTTATCGAGTTATTGGGGTCTGACGTTTACCACCCCCAGACTCGATATGCAACATATCAGACGAAAAGACCGGACTGTACGGTAGTGTTACTTATTGGATTCACAGGAGTATGGATAATCTTGCTTGTTGATCTTCTGATCGCTCAATATCTGGGTAGCCGTTACGTCCAGCTAGAACTACTGACGGCTTGTGGGTGACTGATATGATTATCATCTACTGCTGGCGTATTGACGAGTCTTTAGAGTCCTACACAGAGGTTTCCTAGCTCATGTGAAATGAAGTAAGGCACATATGTGATATGTGCGGGATCGAGATTGATACGTGTATATGATACAGTATTCTAATCTCGCGATATATGTTATATGTGATATAACCGGATATTGAATCAAGTATTGATTCAATAAGTTGTTATGTATATATTTGATATACATATAAATTATATTAGTCAGTTGTATGTGTGATATAGCCGGGTTATTAAATCAAGTGTTGATTTAATAATTTAATGTATAATTATATATTTGATATATTAATATACATTAACTAATATTAGCTCACTTAAGAATTGTTTTCTCCAAATACATATAAATATATATGTGATATATATTAATATATTTATTTTTGTGTCATTCTAGATGAAACATTGGACTTGGATGTATGAGACTCATACTTAACTAAAGATAATTTGGGTAATTAATTATTATGGGAAAAATCAAAATTAGGTGGAAATTGCCATGGTTTAAGATACTTGTGGAAGCATATAGAAATCTTGACTTAGTCCACTAATTTTGTTTTACTCTAGATATTTATTAACATAACCATTATATTTAGTCATGGTTAAGTCTCTACAAGAGATATATGAGATATTTTCTCACCCATGGTTCATTACTTGAACTTGATCATCTTCTTCTATGCTTTCTAGCTTTTGAGAGAGGTGAAAAAGAAAAAGAGAAAATCAATTCTAAAGTGTGCAAAATTCCTACTTCATCAATCTATACCAAACTAGCCATTTAGTATAAGTTGTTTACTTCACTAATTCATCAATTAGTGAAGAGCTCATTTGAGTTGGCGATTCTTCGACGTAGATCATTTTCGGCCTCGAAGATCTTTGAGCAAGCTCGTTTCTTTCGCCTAGTGGAGCTTAAGGAGAGTCCGGGACACCACTACTTGGGGTAAAGGGACTACTACACAGAGCTTTAGAAGCGAAGGACCGGTCTACAAAGGTTGTATTACTATACCACTTAGTGTAAAGTTTGTTTACATGCTATGAAAACCCTAATTCTCTAGTTAGATCCTTGGTCGGGCTCGCTCGGCACCCTAAATTTTTTAAAATAGCATACTTGATGCGTGCCGAAATCCGCCAGGGGTGCTAAGCGAACCCAGTATTGGTATCAGAGCCAAGCTAGAGCATTAAGAGTTGTGTAGGCGAAATTAAAGTATTCGATCGACTATTCGAAAACGAAAAATCCCACTCTCCGGAAATTTTTTCAAAAGTTGGAAATTTTCAAATTAAGATTATTCAGAAAATTGTGCAGGGTTTTCTACGGATCCACAAAAAAAACGACGGCCCAACTCGACCAAACGACCGCGGAAGCACGGCCAAAACAAGCTTTTGGCGGCGGTTCTGCGGCGCCGTTGGTGAGGCAGGGAGCGTGCCTTCTTGTATTGGTCCGTAGGTACTTGGGCCACTCTCTGGGTATTTTTAACTGTGACTCAAGTGTTGAGATCTCTAGGAATTTTGGATATTTGATAAATCTATCGAAATGTTTAACATCGTCTAGATATCTGTGATTTGTGATACAATATTTGGAATCCACAATAATTAGTTTTGTGAAAACTAATTAGTACTTTGTAAATCTAGCAATTTAGTCTCTTTTGATCAGTTGCCGCGGGGTTTTGATTCGGATCAAAACTCCGTTGCAATCACGCATAGTACGCGAACACTCGCCGGGTAACACTACTAGATAGCCACGCCCTATAGCCCCAACCAAGTGACTGTAGGAGAACCCTATAACCAAAAGCATCCGTCCGGATGCTCACGACCGCGGTGTTCCGCCTAAATTCACTTCGTCGACGGCATCGGGGGTGCGGCCGTATACTAATATTTCCGACGAGCATTCGATCAACGGTTGGGAATCTTGTTGAATTACCCGACTGGATATTGAAAAGAGTTTTCAATTTGAGACTAAAATGGCGGGTTTATTGTGACGCATAAAATCCGGCATATGTGATATTCCGGGTTTATGATGTCTAAAGAGGTTGTGGATTCTAATTATTGTAGTTTTCATTTCTTTTCTGCGATTGTAAGTGTAATATGTGGTGTATCGCCGGTTTCGTTGCTATACGTCAACGACAATTTTGATACGCATATTTACTTACGTTGATGACATGTGATGTTATGTGTTATTGTGATATGTTATATTGGATCGTCATGTTTGAATAGCCGGGGGGTTGCGTGAGATGAGAGTTTTTCATTTTCATTCATATAAAAACTTGTATGTAATATTCTTTTATTGGGACACTTCCGGGTTGAGGATGATGTCACAATTGATATATATTATTTTCTTTTCCGCATTAGGATAGACCCAAGGCGGGGAGCACAAATAACCTGGTTCTAGAGTCCAATGGGAGACCATCTCGAGGAGTCGAATCCGGGTCTCCTAACTCTAGAATTGGTAGGGTTGCTTGCCGCTCTCATAGGGGTCTAGGGATGCAGGTTTGGCTATTCATCACGACCGTGGAATCCGTGTTTTTTACTGGCTTGATTTAAAACACGGACCTCCTGGTATATCCAATATTTCATATGTTGATTTCTGCTGCAATGTTCTATGATGAGATCATATAACTGTCTGAGACGAATGCTTTATATTATATATATGATATATAATAAACGTTGCTTATGTTTTGCACCCACAGTGGTCTTGCCCCCGCTCTGCCGTGAGATAACTAACCTAACGGTGCATGACGGGACCCCGTGGCGAATGCGGATAACATAAGTGTACGTTGTATTTTCGTTTCTTTATCTGTGATGCTTAGGAAGCATAAATGATGTGACTTCATTAATGAGATTAATGAAAAGGAAAGAAACCCAATGATGTTGTGGAATCAAATTTTCAAAACTGGTAGCTTTAGTTCTTACTTTGCATAGTGGTATTCCTTGATGAATATCCAGCACTTCATTCGATGAGGAAAGAGCCTAGATCTCTTCACCGGGAGTGACCACTTTAGCAAAAGCTAGCAGATGCTACACCCACTCGGTTTATTTTGAAAAACTCGATTTTTAAAGCGGAGCTTAAACCACTCATTTTCAAATCACTCGATTCTACAACGATATCAAGTTCATTATGCAAATGGTTTTCTTAAAAATCTGTCGTAGCCCTCCGTCATTTTAGATAAGTACTATTTAGTATTAATGTTATGTTTGTTGACCTTTGTCAAGGCGTAGTGTGCGGTAGATGATTAGTGCTTATCTGCTGCATATAATGTGATTGGATTAGGATAGTCGTACGACTTTATTGGCCTTCGTCAATGGTCATGCAGGTAGGTTTAATTCAATCACGAAATGTACGGGTTGAACTTAACTAGCGGGCTATGGTTTGTTGGCATTCGTCTATGTCATAGGACGTTAGGGGCAAAGCATTATCGGGAATTTCAAGTGTTGAAATTTGCAATGAGATTGCATACCTTCTATGAGATGGTTGGATCCCGATACCCACTGCGAGTAAGAGTTATTCCTGGGAGAGTTTTGCACTTTACAATTAGCCGATCAAGTAGGTGACAAGAAAGGTGTCAACGGGGTTATGCCTCTGGGAAAACAAGGTTTATTTTAATTAGGTCCGTGCGAAAGCACGGGGGAGCTCTCTCAAAGTACCGGCACTAGACTGGCTGAACAATTGGCGAACTTGTAGGGTGTAATTTATCCCGGCTAGTCTTACCTTTTAGGGTTTGAAGGAAGATTTGATAAAAACAGTGGGAGTCATCCTGATTAGATAAGATAATAACCAATCTAATCTTGCAAGAGCATACGCTAAGTGCTTTCTTCTCTCTCTCTCCAGGTAGCGACCATGACACGCCTTAATCAAGATAATAATATTGATGTATTAACCAAACCCGCTTGTTATACTGAGCTGGGGAACGTTGGTTCTGCTCTATCTTATAATTGTTATAAGTCCGTGCAAGAAATAGGGGAATATCCGGATTCCCACGCGACCCGAACGAAGAATGAGCATATTGATGCATCTTCTTCGGGTGTGTTTGTTACCGAGAACTGTTTCTCAGTACACTTTACGTCCTGGGTATTAGATACCGGATCAGAATCCCATATATGTAATATATTACATGAGCTAAAGAAAGGTAGAGAACTGGAAAAATGTGATCATTCTCTAAAAGTAGGGAATGATGCAAGTGTTGCAGCCAAAACAGTTGGTGAATATCACCTTATATTACCAAATGAGAATACATTGATCTTGAACGACTGCTATTATTTACCCTTTATGATATGCAATTTAATATCAATTTCTTTATTAGATAAAGAAGAATATAACTTTGTAGTAGAGAATAATGTCATGAACATTTTCCTAAACCAAGTGTTGATTGGGTTTGGTACGTTATGTAACGGTTTTTACGTTCTAAATCAAAACACAGTTCTTAACGTACAGAACACACACAAGTGGAAGAGTTCAGATATGAACGAATCCTTCTTATAGCATTGTAGACTAGGTCATATCAATGCGACACGACTAACTAAGTTGCATAAAAATAGATATTTGAATCAGTTTGAATTTACATCATATGAAACTTGCCAGTCATGTCTCAAAGGTAAAATGACCAAAACTCTGTTTACTGAACACGGAGAAAGAGCTACTGAACTCTTGGGACTGATACATAGTGATGTATGCGGTCCCATGTCTACACATGCCAGGAATGGTTCCTCGTACTTCATTACATTCACTGATAATCTCTCAAGATACGAACATGTGTTCCTGTTGAAATACAAGTCTGAAGCTTTTGAGAAATTCAAGGAATATAAATGCGAAGTCGAGAACCAAACGGGTAAAAATATTAAAATCCTACGATCTGATCGGAGAGGAGAATACTTGAGCACGGAATTTCGTGACTATCTAAAAGAGAATGTGATTCTCTCTCAGCTTTCTCCTCCGTATACACCACAGCACAACGGTGTATCGGAGCGGAGGAATCGCACCCTATTAGATATGGTGCGCTCTATGATGAGTATTGCTGGGTTGCCTATTTCCTTTGGGGTTATGCGGTTGAGATGGCCATACACCTATTGAATATGGTCCCTACCAAATTTATGCCTACCACTCCATATGAGATATGGAAGGGGAAGATACCATGTCATAATTATATTAAGATATGGGATTGTCCGGCTTATGTTAAAACGCAAAATCCGGACAAACTCGAGACAAGGTTTGTTCTGTGCAAGTTTGTAGGATATCCCAAAAACTTACGTGGGTATATCTTCTACCACACCGAGAAACAAAAGGTGTTTGTTTCTCGTAATGCCACCTTTTTAGAAAAAGGAATTTCATGAAAAAGAAATTAGTGGCAAAGAGGTAGAACTGGAAGAAGTTCCAGCTACACAAACTTCAACGGAAGATTTGGTGGAACCAGAGGATTCGATAGTCCCCGACGAAGCTCAGCCTCTCCGCAGATCTAGTAGGGTTCCTCATCCACCTGAGAGAGACTACGGTTTTCTCATTGATGGTGGAAGCAAGGATTGCATCATGGAAGATGATGACCCAACTAGTTTCGAGCAGGCCATCACGAGTGGGGACTCTATGAAATGGCTGGATGCAATGCGATTTGAGATGGAATCCATGTACATCAACAAAGTATGGACTTTGGAAGTTGCTCCCGAATGGGTAAAACCCATTGGGAGCAAGTGGATCTTTAAGAAGAAACTTGGTGTAGATAGAAAAGTTGAGACTTTCAAAGCTAGACTTGTTACAAAAGGTTTTTATCAGCGATCAGGTGTCGATTATGAAGAAACCTTTTTCTCCAATGGCTATTCTTAAGTCCATCCGGATCTTACTTGCCATCACTGCATACCATGACTATGAAATCTGGCAGATAGACGTCAAGACCGCTTTTCTAAATGGTGATTTAGAAAAGAGCGTAGACATGACTCAGCCAGAGGGTTTCGTAGATAGTGAGAGCAGCGGGAAGGTGTGCAAGCTGCTTAAATCAATCTATGGGTTAAAGCAGATATCGCGGAGTTGGAACATCTGTTTTGATATGGCAATCAAAGAGTTTGACTTCATCAAAAACGTAGATGAACCTTGTGTATACAAGAAGGTTGCAGAGAGTAAGGTCGTCTTCCTCGTATTGTACGTGGATGACATACTCTTGATAGGAAATGATATTCCTATACTGCACTCGGTCAAGCTCTTCTTATCACAAAGATTCTCCATGAAGGATTTGG
Organism: Agapanthus africanus; assembly: GCA_030015575.1. NCBI lineage: Eukaryota > Viridiplantae > Streptophyta > Magnoliopsida > Asparagales > Amaryllidaceae > Agapanthus > Agapanthus africanus. The sequence goes on from CM057337.1 coordinate 679,148,090, forward strand.
GTGATACCTCGTACATTCTGGGGATTAAGATCTATAGAGATAGATCTAAACGGATGTTGGGATTGTCCCAATCTAGGTACATTGACACTATACTAAACCTTTTTAGTATGGAAAATTCTAAGCGTGGGAATTTACCCACGATCTCCGGAATCACTCTCTCCAAAGAGATGTCCCCCAAGACTGATTTGGAGAGAGCTCGCATGTAAGAGATACCCTATACTTCGGCAGTCGGGTCTATCATGTATGTGATGTTATGTACCCGACCGGTGTAGCATACGCACTTGGTGTTGTAAGCAGGTATCAATCGGATCGTGGGGAGAATCACTGGACAGCTGTGAAGAACATTCTTAAGTACTTGAGAAGGACTAAAGAAATGTTCTTGGTGTATGGTAACGGTGAACTCCAAGTGGAGTCCTTAACCGATTCGAACTTTCAGAGTGATAAGGACGACTCTAAGTCGGTCTCGGGTTTTGTCTTCACCCTCAATGGAGAGGCGGTATATTGGAAGAGTTCCAAGCAAGATACAGTGGCGGACTCGACGATGGAGGCTGAATACATCACTGCGAACGATGCCGCCAAAGAGGCTGCCTAGATGAAGAAGTTCATAACTGAACTTGGTGTGGTTCCATCCATTGAACATCCAATACCTTGTATTGCGATAACAATGGAGCTGTGGTTTTAGCCAAGGAACCCAGGTCCCATCAGCGATCCAGGCATATTTTGAGGTGGTATCACCTGATCCGGGAGATAGTTGCTCGTTAGGAGATCGAAGTCAGGAGAGTTAACACGAAAAATAACACGGCGGATCTACTCACGAAAGTCATTCCCCAGATACAATTTGAAAGACTCTTCGGGATGTTGGGTATGAGATACTACAACAACTGGCCTTAGTGTAAGTAGGAGATTGTTAGTTGTATGTATGACCTAGAGGCCATTATTGTACATGATTGTATATTATAATAGATGCTTGGACATATTTATAGAGGACTTTCTTGCTCGACATGATAGTATGCTATCTGGTTGCTCTTTATCTTAACATGTAGACTAGTATTGTGATACTGTCTTACTCTCACATATTGGTAAAGCCCTTAAGATGTATACTTGACTACCAGGATTATGATGCAGATCATACTAGTGGGGTCAGGGTAGTCCACAAGTTCATACTTTAATTGTTCCTAGTCGTGGGTGTATCGAGACGGGGCATCGATATTGCAAAGGAGACTAGCGTATACGTTTCTTGACCTATTTGATGGGCGATGGATGATCCCACATCTATTGGTGTTTGACATCAAAGATTGTATACGGGTGCTCAGTGGAGACTGGGTACACTGAACAGGACTCGCCGAGAACTCCTAAATGGTTTTATACCTAACGTCAGATAGTAGTTCTCTGGTGACACTGGTACAGCTTAGTCTGTAGACCCGAGATCATCATAGAATCTTGTGTGATTCCCACTGTGCTTTGATTTCCACTCTACCACGTTCAAGAGAGCGTGCAAACAGGTGGTTTTTCGGTACAGTCCCGAGTCACATGGAGACAATGATCGATAAGAGAGGTTTCGACTTTCCCGGTATTGGGGGTTGATATTGCGCTGTGCTCAATCGGCCATAACAGGAAGTCCCTGTCCAGGGCTGATGATGAGATTTACTGGTAAGTGTTATCAGTAGTTTCTCAACCCGTTATGAGCCTCACATCGGCATGACTTATTAAGTTATTGGGGTCTGACGTTTACCACCCCCAAACTCGATATGCGACATATCAGACGAAGAGACCGGACTGTACGGTAGTGTTATTTATTGGATTCACAGGAGTATGGACAACCTTACTTGTTGATTTTCTGATCGCTCAATACCTGGGTAACCGTTACGTCCAGCTTGTACCGCCGACGGCTTGTGGGTGACTGATATGATCATCACCTACTGCTGGTATATTGATGAGTCTTTAGAGTCATACACAGAGGTTTCCTAGCTCATACGAAACGAAGTAGGGCACATATGTGAGATGTGCGGGACCGAGACTGATACGTGTATGTGATACAATATTCTAATCTCGCAATATAGGTTATATGTGATATAACCGGATTATTGAATCAACTGTTGATTAAATAATTTGTTATGTGTATATTTGATATATATATATATATAAATGATATTAGTCGGTTGTACATGATATAGCCGGGTTATTAAATTAAGTGTTGATTTAATAATTTAATGTATAATTATATATTTGATATATTATTATACATTAACTAATATTAGCTCACTTAAGAATTGTTTTCTCCAAATACATACAAATATATATGTGATATATATTAATGTATTAATTTTTGTCATGCTAAATGATATATTGAACTTGGGTGTATGAGACTCATACCTAACTAAAGATAATTTGGGTAATTAATTATTAAGGGAAAAATCAAAATTATGTGGAAATTGCCATGGTTTAAGATACTTGTGGAAGCATATAGAAATCTTGATTTAGTCTACTAATTTTGTTTTACTCTAGATATTTATTAACCTAACCATTATTTTTAGCCATGGTTAAGTCTCTACAAGAGATAAATGAGATATTTTCTCACCCATGGCTCATTACTTGAGCTTGATCATCTTATTCTTTGTTTTCTAGCTTTTGAGAGATGTGAAAAAGAAAAAGAGAAAATTAATTCTAAAGTGAGGAAAATTCCTACTTCATCAATCTATACCAAACTAGCCATTTAGTATATATTGTTTACTTCACTAACTCATCAATTAGTGAAGAGATAGCTTGAGTTAGCGATTCTTCGACGTAGATCATTTTCGGTCTTGAAGATCTTTGAGCAAGCTCGTTTCTTTCGTCTAGTGGAGCCTAAGGAGAGTCTGAGACACCACTACTTGGAGCAAAGTGACTACTACACGGAGCTTTAGAAGCGAAGGACCGGTCTACAAAGGTTGTATTCCTATATCACTTAGTGTAAAGTTTGTTTACGTGCTATAAAAACCCTAATTCTCTAGTTAAATCCTTGGTCAGCCTCGCTCGGCACCCTAAATTTTTTTAAATAGCATAGTTGATGCGTGCCGAAATCCGTCGGGAGTGCAAAGCGAACTCAGCAGGTTAGTTATCTCTTTTGCTTGTATTCATTACACTCTGATTCATTTAGATATGATAGACTTAACGACTGTATATCTCGTTTTCTGTGTTAGATTACTGTTTATCATGCACTACTAAAAGCCGATGCGTGACTACGGCAGGATCTTTTCTTGACCGTAGGAGTATGGCTGGTCTAGTCGCCCCTCGTATTCCGTATTTTGGGAAGCGGGACGTAACACCTTATTATGGGGCCTTGCTTAAACTTTTGAGCCTAATACACGTGTTAGATGATATGGAAATATATGGTATGGCCATTTACACTGTCTTGTTTAACCGGTATCATTTTTCATACTTACTTCCTAGATACATTGGTGTTCAGCATGGATCCAAAGCATTTATGAGTTGCTCCTCTATTAAAGAAGACCCGAATAATAATGTAGGAGTATGGCATTCCTATTAATCTCACATTAATTGGTTTCCAACAGTTTACAAGGCCCGCTGAATTGAAACGAGCGGGGTAATAGAGTGCGCTAATCTAAAAAAGCAAGTAAAGCAAACAACATGTCTACTGTAAGTACAAAGGTACAACCAAAGGTGTTGTTCTGTTTATAATTATATAAAAAAACTTTGCGAATAGTGAGGGGAAGAAGAAAGGAATTTTAAAAAAGCAGAAGGAGAGAATATATTCTATAAATTATGTCATGCTTTTTGGCCCTCAAGGAATTTTACTTTGGGACATGTTCTTTGGGAGCATTCTCACTGTACCCCATTTGCGTGTTCAAAATTGGGAGACTAGTCTATGATGAAGGCAACATATAGAATTTTGTTATTCTACTTTTTAAGATGATTTTGGTAAATTTGCTCTTTAAGACGACCTTTTAGTGACCATATTGCAGTAATTCAAATAGAAAGGATTATATGACATCAATGTTATATGATACATTGAAGCCCGTTTTTATCTCTCTCTGAATAAAAGGAATGATAATGTTGGATGTGAGAACAATGTTTTCTACATCAATTTACCCTTTTATTTAATATACTCTTGAATTTTATTCACGTTTAAGTCTAATCTATACTGTCTTTTTCGACTTAAAAATTTCTATATAGGCCTCATGGTCCTTAATATATTTTATCATCGGACTATGGGCAAAAGAATGGTCATTCAAGTTAAGCAGCCAATATCATATGCAAACATAAATAAAATCATCCACCGAAAGTACTATATTAATCTATCAATTTCATTACTCTAATAGTAATATCAATTTCAAAATAATTGAAAAATCACAAGAAGAAAATTTGATTTACTTAATTACATATAATGGTATAATAGAATTAAAATTCCAATACATGAATTTAATAATGTAATTCCAAAACAAAACAATTTATCGGAAGACATTTCAAATATCCAAAAAGTTCTTCTTGCTACCATACAAATAGTTTTATAAGAAGGGGCAAAAATAATGAAGGGGCATAAAATACTTTTCCCCTCTAAAACAAACCCGGTTCAAGTACCAAACGGCTCTATTGTGAACCGCAGCAGGTTTCCTTACTAATTCGGTTGAAGATCTTGGTTTTATCTCTTACTTTGTGATTTGTAAAAAAAATAATCTAATTAAATAAATTACATGCACACGTATGAGATTAATATATAATTTTATCAAATAAAAAAATTTGGGTTGATAATTAAGGGTGGCATTGATCATATGGCCATTGCCTTTGGTAAAGGCACATGCATTGAACTTATTTTTAGGACCCAATTGCAAAAGCTAACAAAGGTTGGTTCATTTGTTTGCACAAATATAGTTTGTGCCTTTTGATTTATTTAATGTAGTGGGGTTAATTACAACTGTTTTGTGACATATGTTTATGTTTGCTTAATCTATTTTAAAAGAGAATAATTGTCAAGGAGATTGTTTAACAGCCATGGTGTCGGGATCCGGTTCTTGCTCACGGAATAAAATGGCACACCAAGTGTCGTGTTAAGTGGGCGGAAGCCACCTCTTGAATCCGTGAGGGCCACTTCTTGAGTCCGTGGGACCCACTGTAGAACAATGGGGACTTTTCGGAATACATTCCGAAAAAGGGCAGATCTGTACTATAAATGGAATGATATCACTCTTCAATACAAAGACGCCTTTTAAGTGAACTGGCACTACATGAGTTTGAGAACTCCGTGGTTAAGCATGCTCGGGCCAGGGAGGTTCTGGGATAGGTGACCTCGTGGGAAGTGGCCCCTGGTCGGATCCGGTTCGTTTCGAAGGGCAAAACCGTACGGTTTCGACCAGAGCGGACAATACTCTCTGTATTGGGGGTGGAGCCTGACATATGGCCTTCTTAAACTAATATTGTAGAAAATTTGTGACTCTACTGGGATTACAGATAAATTAGTGACTTATTTTAAGTTATTTAAACATGTCCCCTGAAGCGTGATGTGATATAAGGAGGCTCTTTCTTTATGTTTTATCAGAACTTATTTAGACGATCCCTCCTCTGCTGGTTTTTTTCTAAAAAGTTCTAAAGGATTAAATTAAATTTAATAACCGCATCCAACCCACCGTCAAATTGAATCCAAACCTTTTCCATAACCACTGTCTCTTTCTCTTTTAAAAAAATTAATTTCTCAAATCTGTGCATGGATCGTGCAAAATACTAGTGCAATACAGACACAATCATATGCAAATCAAATCAAGGATGCTTTAGGAAAGAGGAATAATAAACTAGACCACAAACCTCATGATTATATGAAAATCATAGACTTCTCAAGATATATAGAGCAATACAAATTAGTTCATCGACTCACAAACACGCTTCTCGCCAACAATTGACCTAACAGAAAAGACAATAAACGTTGCATATCATATACCAAACACAGTCTTAACGTAAACAGAAAAATGAGATGGTTGTGAAGGTCCATACCATTTTGATTAGTTCCAAAAGTAGTTGTTGGAGAACAAGAATGTAATGAAGAGGAGGCAGAAGAAGAAATAAAGATGCAAAAGAGAGATGTTAGGATTAGTATAGGTTGGTGAGATCACTTATGGTCCTCTAAGTCTCCAACCAAATGTATGTGACATGCATGTGGGACTAAAAAATTAGATGCATATCTCTGCCATAATTGCCAAAAGGCAAATTTATACTGCTTAGCTTGCAATGAACTAAAAATAAGCATAAACAACCATTCATCTCTTTTTTCAAAGTGACCCTCGTGTCTATAAATTATGTATTAATCTCCAAGTGCTTGGACTTAATCTTCAATCAAGAACAAGAAAAGGCTCTCTTTGTACTTTGTGGTCCTTTTGACTTGAAGAGCTCTTTGTCTAAACTATGCACAAGTGGCAAATCCCATACACAATACATCAGATTCTATGAATTGGAATGCAACAAGTGTCATATATAGGCTCTTGTGAGTTACATACTTGCATATTGATTGTGTGAAAATATGTTGGTCGAAATTTCAATTTTCAATTTCTTTTTGACTCTATGTGGATGGATCTTCAATTTCTTAATCAAACAAGTGAGATGAAAACGAGGAGATATGAGAGTATTAGTAGAGATGAGTGACAACTTTTACACAATCTTTTATATACCGTCATTTTGATCATATGAAGAGATATATATTGGTGGTTGTTTAGATTCTTGCATGTGTTTGTCAAGTTTTTCTTCTATATGTATGGTTTTGTGGTTTGATAGGATTTTCTCTCTCTTTTGAAACGATTTCTAATAATATGGACGGATTCAATTTTCCCACCGGCTTCAAGAAATATGAACCAAATATGATATTTAACTTTTGTATCCCCTAATTCTATCTGATTAAGCTTGAATTTAGATTATTGCAGTGCTTTGTCTGTTTAATTCCTTTTAAGTGCGAGTGCCAGTTATAAAACCTTCTCGACTCTTGCAAACATCTAGGTCCTTCTTGTATCAGGTAGCGACATGTTATTCATATGATAAAAAAAACCCCAAAAAGCTTATGTGATTGGTGAGTGGCTGGGGCTAACTGTTTTATGTATTGGGGAAGACAGCATAATCTGACTGGATCTGACAAAATAAAGAAGCAAATAATTGATTTGTTAGGATTCAAGGGGATCTTTAAGATCCTTGAAGTTGCTGGAGCTTTGTTTGTCAAGCAATCATCATACATGGTAGCATTTTAAATCACTTAATTATAAGAGTCTATTATATACTCCTAAAAGAAAGCATTGAAGATCTTTCACCATGTGGAGCTTTGATCTCCATCTACCAATTATTAGTGGTTCTTGAGATTGCAATTGATCTTTAATTGTGTTTTAAACATAACTTAGAATTTTTGGAGGGAAGAATTTCTTAATTATTAGTCTAGATCATGACTAACTCACCAAACTTTGTTAGAATATTGTAAATTATATTCACAAATTCGGAGTTTTGGTGCGGTGGAATGATCATTTAACATGGTATTAGTGCAACCCGGGTTCGATTCCTACCGATGCACATTAAATACGGCATAATTAAATTAAAAATTGCTGATGTACAAAAGTCCAGGTTTCGGCCAAAGGGTTTTCAATCTGCTGAAGCGCATGCCAGAACATAAATTGCTTTTGACCATAGAAGAGAAACTTAACAGACAAATATAAGTTTTTGGGAGAATTTTGAAATTTTCTTTATTTATATGATAAGTGATGATTTCTATAGTTTATAAGATTTTGTGTGGTTCATACAATTCCGACAAATGGTGGACTATATATACAACAACAACCGAGCCTTTTATCCCAAGCATATGAGGTAGGCTACGTGAACCAACATGAGAACCAACTGAGCCTTTTATCACAACCGTCTTTATTTCTCTACATGCATCTATTAAGAATAGTTTAATTTTTCTAACTTCATTAATTATTAGGGACGGGTTTGAAATTTCATATTTATAGTGTGCTGGTTTCAAAAATATGGAGTAATTAAAGTGTTTCTTAATATATCCTTTTAGGGATAAGTTATTTGAGGGAATAAAAAATGCAAAAATAAAAAGTTGTATCCTAAACGAGTTGTAGTACATTTAAATTAGGGAAAATAATTTTAGCCTCCCTAATTAATTAATTAAAAGTGGCTTATTTTTAAAACACACAAACTTTCATAAATGCCAAAATGCTCAGCGTCTTTATATAAATTCCTTTTAAATCTAAAATGCTCTCAAGCAGTACAAAAACGGTATAATATGCATTGTTTTTTTAAATACCAAAATTACCCCCATCTTCTATCTTGAATGGTCCCCAAAACCCTAACCGACTTTTTCTCCAATCCTCTAAATAAAGTATAATGATTTAATTTTTCACAAGACGGTGCCCATCCCCACCTTGACTAATACATCAACAAAATTTATTTAGGGATTTTTTATATCCCATCTCCAAAACTTCCATATTTCTAATTCCACCCCTAAAAATTCATATTTCTAAATTTCACCTCTAAAACCTTTAAATTATTCATAAATCTCCCCTTGGCTAGTTTTGCAGAGTACACTAGTAAAATAGGGGGTTGCCCCTACGGATGGAATTATCCGTTGGGGCAGATTTTACTTGGCCCTACGGATTACTCCGTAGGGCTAAAGGGTTGCCCCTACGGGCACTGACGTTCAAGAATAAAAAAATTAATTCTTAATTTGGTGTTTGCCCCTACGGTGGCGCAAACAAAGGACCTATGGATATATCCGTAGGGGCAAGTAAATATCGTTTTAAAACAAAGCCAGATCGAAAAGCCTACGCTCATTTTCTCTCTCTCCCTCAAACGCGCGCGAAAAACCCTAAATCGCCACCGTCGCGTCGCCACCGTCGTTGGGCAGAGTCGCCACCGTCGTCGCCACCGCCGATTTCGTCGCCACCGTCGTCGCCACCGCCGGTTTCGTCGCCACCGTCGTCGCCACCGCCGGTTTCTTCGCCAATTCGCCACCGTCGTCGCTCCAGCCCACCAGCGCACCCGTTCAGGTATAAATCTCGAGGTAAATTAAAGCATTTTTGGATTATTCATGGCTGGGTCTGGGTTGCGCGCGCGAGAGTTGGGTATGGGCAGGGGCGCGGTGGCGGTCGGGGTCGGGGTCGGGGTCGGGGTCGGGGTAGGGTTAGGGTTGGGGTTCGGCTGCTGCTGGGGTGGGGCTGAGGTTAGGGTTACGGTGGGGCTGGGGTTAGGGTTACTGTGGGGCTGGGGTAGGATTACGGTGGGCTGGGGTTAGGGTTGGGGCTAGGGTTAGGGTTACTGTGGGGCTGGGGTTAGGGTTACTGTGGGGCTGGGGTTAGGGTTATGAGAGGCATGTCAGCATATTTATGTGTAATAATTGAGAGGATCAAGCTAAGTTCTATGCAAGCAGTCCCTCAGAATACATAGAAAGCTAGCCTTACATTTTAAATTAACATATTCCATAGTTGTCTTAATGGTAAGGCAGATACCCATATTGTGTAAGAGTTGACATTAATACAACCATAGGGAGCTGACTGATTACATCTCATGTGGCATTAAAATCTATAAATGGACATACGAGATAATGCAAAGAAAGAGCAATAGATCAAGACTCAATCAACTTTTCTATGCTTTATGATTTCAGCGGATAGCTCAAGTTTAGTTTCAACTTTATATTCTTATTTTTCTCTCTTTTTTCTTTAGTGCTTCTTCCTCCATTTCTTTGAAGAGTCTCTCACAGCGAAATACACTCCATTTTTTCTTAATGGGATAGAATCCTACCCCTGACAGCCGGAACACATACATACAAACGCATAATTAGAGAGCGACTCGAGATGTTCGGGTTAAAACCAATATATGATACTCGATGATGATATGAAACCTTCATATTCCCATCGATCCCCGTATATGAAACTAAAGCGCCACTTAGTCCCCGTCTATCGGTTAACATACGTGCGATACTCGTCGTGACCTAGAACTATACGAAGGTTGTTAAATATCGGACAGTATAGCTCGATACTAACAACCGTCGTATAGTCTGCGCGACGAGAAAATTCAATCGTATGGTAACCCATAGATTTGTCCCGTATGGACAAGTTAAGAATGTATAAAGCAAACGCCTTCATTCACTTGTGTTTTCATCCGTTTCGAGATATTTCGTCGGTACCTTTCCGCTGGTTCTCCGTGTACAAAGATAGATTAGATGTTCATTTCAACGTTGTTTCACAGCTTTGAAATGATTATCTATTCTATTACAGTGTACTCGGAGAACAGCGGGGAGGTGCTGCCGAAATTTACTCGAAACGGTTGAAAGCACAAGTGATGGGCGTTCGCTCTATACATTCTTAATGGGATAGAAGCCTACCCCCGACAGCCGGAACACATATATACAAACGCATAATCAGAGAGCGACTCGAGATGTTCGGGTTAAAACCAATATATGATACTCGATGATGATATGAAACCTTCATATTCCCATCGATACCCGTATATGAAACTAAAAGCGCCACTTAGTCCCCGTCTATCGGTTAACATACGTGCGATGCTCGTCGTGACCTAGAACTATACGAATGTTGTTAAATATCGGACAGTATAGCTCGATACTAACAACCGTCGTATAGTCTACACGACGAGAAAATTCAATCGTATGGTAACCCATAGATTTGTCCCGCGTGGACAAGTTAAGAATGTATAAAGCAAACGCCTTCATTCACTTGTGTTTTCATCCGTTTCGAGATATTTCGTCGGTACCTTTCCGCTGGTTCTCCGTGTACAAAGATAGATTAGATGTTCATTTCAACGTTGTTTCACAGCTTTGAAATGATTATCTATTCTATTACAGTGTACTCGGAGAACAGCGGGGAGGTGCTGCCGAAATTTACTCGAAACGGTTGAAAGCACAAGTGATGGGCGTTCGTTCTATACATTCTTAATGGGATAGAAGCCTACCCCCGACAGCCGGAACACATACATACAAACGCATAATCAGAGAGCGACTCGAGATGTTCGGGTTAAAACCAATATATGATACTCGATGATGATATGAAACCTTCATATTCCCATCGATACCCGTATATGAAACTAAAAGCGCCACTTAGTCCCCGTCTATCGGTTAACATACGTGCGATGCTCGTCGTGACCTAGAACTATACGAAGGTTGTTAAATATCGGACAGTATAGCTCGATACTAACAACCGTCGTATAGTCTACGCGACGAGAAAATTCAATCGTATGGTAACCCATAGATTTGTCCCGCATGGACAAGTTAAGAATGTATAAAGCAAACGCCTTCATTCACTTGTGTTTTCATCCGTTTCGAGATATTTCGTCGGTACCTTTCCGCTGGTTCTCCGTGTACAAAGATAGATTAGATGTTCATTTCAACGTTGTTTCACAGCTTTGAAATGATTATCTATTCTATTACAGTGTACTCGGAGAACAGCGGGGAGGAGCTGCCGAAATTTACTCGAAACGGTTGAAAGCACAAGTGATGGGCGTTCGCTCTATACATTCTTAATGGGATAGAAGCCTACCCCCGACAGCCGGAACACATACATACAAACGCATAATCAGAGAGCGATTCGAGATGTTCGGGTTAAAACCAATATATGATAATATGAAACCTTCATATTCCCATCGATACCCATATATGAAACTAATTAAAAGCGCCATTTAGTCCCCGTCTATCGGTCAACATAACGTGCGATAATTTATTCTTTTCAACTCCGAACGCACACAAGTATGTATTTTAAATTTAATTCATTATTTATGATATAATTTATTTCTTTGTGTTTCTTAATTAGAAAACTAAATGTTAATGCGTTGTGCAGAAACAGGCCGCTCAGAATACGGAGAACAGGAAGTCGGCGAAGAGGGGTCGCCCCACTTACACAGGTGGCTCGAGGAACATTACTCGAGCCATGGAGTTATCGGTAAATTAAGAGTTATTCTCTAATATTCTGCAATATTAAGAGTTATTCTCTAATATTTCTAATATTAAGAGTTACTTTCTAATATTGCAGACATCTCGGACCGTGGCGTCAGGTGGTACACCGAGCGTGCTGTCCGCATATCTTGCCATCCACGGCACCTCGACAGATCCCGCCACGGGCGAGCTTCGATGTCCCGACGTCGCTACCCAGGAGTACTGCGTAAGTGTTAATATTTTTTCTATCCAAATTTGAAATTTTAGTTTTGGAAGGTTCAAGTTTAAATTTTATACTTATACTTTACTGCTTAATGTGGGTGTAGGAGCGGGTGGTTGAGCAGGCCCAGGCCTCGGGGATCGATTTTACCGGACAGAACGATCCGAGGCTGCTGACCCCAGTTCTGGACGCCGCACACGGAGGGCACCACGGAGGTTGGGAGAGAGGCCGGGGATTGGGCCCTAGCAGGGCCCATATGAGGTTGGACTCCACCCCGGCGGCTATTTCCTCCGTCTCCAGTGGCCGGCATGTCCATCAGGAACTGGATAGCTTGAGGGCCACCGTTCAGGAGTTGAAGGAGATGCTGGTATGTATACTACTTTATAGTAAAATATCATTTCATATTATATACATATCAACATATCCATAATTAGTACGTAGCTTGAGCTTATTTGGTTTTAGACTTAAGTCTGATTAATCATACATACATATGTAATTAAAATAAACAACGCTTTTCCAAACTAGATATCCAAACAGGGTTTCGAAATAACTTAATAATGAAATGAATTCGAATAATACACAGTTCTTACACGCTTCTTACACACGTTATGTCCAGACGCGACAGGGTAGATCGGCCGAGCCTCCACATGCATCTCCTTCGGCTGCGGCACCGCAAACCACTTCATCGGCTGCGGTTCCGCAGACAGCTCCTGTAGCTTCACCGCCCACTCAGACTCCCGCAGCCGCGGCTCCGCAAGCGACTACCTCGACGGTGGCTGCGCAGACCACATCGCCAGCTCCACATGCCGCTCAGACTCCCTTATATGCAGCATTGCAGAGTGTATTGACCGATGAGCAGGCGCGCGTTATTCTAACGTTATTCGGAGGTGGAGCTGGACCGAACTAGGGTAGCTTTTTGGTTCTTATTTTTTGAAACATGTATTTATATCACATTGTACTACATTTTGAAACGATATTGATATTGGTTTGTATTTATATCATATTCAGTTTTTGGGTTTCTTTTGTATATTATATATATGCGTGAGATGTGATTATGAATACTGCAATATATGATTTGATTGATGTATATAGTATTGTGCACAGGGCGGGAAAAAATCTAGCAGCCCATTTTTTTAAAAAAAATACAGACAATATGTACCTACGGCTTAAGCCGCAGGTACATACGTTGCCCCTACGGGTATATCCGTAGGGGCAAACTATCAGGAAACCTGATATTTTCCCACCTGATATCAGTGCAGGGTGTTGGGGTTGTCCCTACGGATATGTCCGTAGGGGCCACTGTTTATCCCCTACGAATTTATCCGTAGGGGAAAATATCAGGTTTCCTGATATTTTTCCCCCCGATCTCAGTGCAGGGTGTTGGGAGTAGCCCCTACGGACTTAACCGTAGGAGATACTTTATATCCCCTACGGATATATCCGTAGGGGTCTAAAAGGGACCTACGGGTATATCCGTAGGTATATACAATATATTCAAAAAAAAAAATTACATATATGATTTTATTACCCCTACGGGGTACTCCGTAGGGGCTATAACACCTACTGATATATCCGTAGGGGCTTAAATTTGTCCGTAGGGGCAAGTTCAGGGCCTCAACTTGCACCTGCGGCCTTTGCACCTACGGGGTCTTTTTTCGTCCCTACGTATATATCCGTAGGGGCAGTGGGTTGCCCCTACCGATAAATCCGTAGGGCCTCAACTTGCACCTGCGGCCTTTGCACCTACGGGGTCTTTTTTCGCCCCTACGTATATATCCGTAGGGGCAGTGGGTTGCCCCTACCAATAAAAAGTTGTATCCTAAACGAGTTGTAGTACATTTAAATTAGGGAAAATAATTTTAGCCTCCCTAATTAATTAATTAAAAGTGGCTTATTTTTAAAACACACAAACTTTCATAAATGCCAAAATGCTCAGCGTCTTTATATAAATTCCTTTTAAATCTAAAATGCTCTCAAGCAGTACAAAAACGGTATAATATGCATTGTTTTTTTAAATACCAAAATTACCCCCATCTTCTATCTTGAATGGTCCCCAAAACCCTAACCGACTTTTTCTCCAATCCTCTAAATAAAGTATAATGATTTAATTTTTCACAAGACGGTGCCCATCCCCACCTTGACTAATACATCAACATAATTTATTTAGGGTTTTTTTATATCCCATCTCCAAAACTTCCATATTTCTAATTCCACCCCTAAAAATTCATATTTCTAAATTTCACCTCTAAAACCTTTAAATTATTCATAAATCTCCCCTTGGCTAGTTTTGCAGAGTATCTTATATGAATATTCCGGTACTCTAATTAACATATTGTTATGTGACTGCTAAAAGACAAAAATACCCTTCAAAATCATCTTCTTCCTTTTCAATTTATGGTTAGGGTTAATGCTTTTCTTCAATTTCAAATTAGGGGTTTGCTTTGCATAAAAAATTATGGTTTTTCCTCTTCACACATTCATTAGTCATTGGTTATAGATATATAGACTAGATTATGCTTATCTTTTTTACCAATTTCGATAACTCCAAAAATAAAAATGATCTTAAGTTTCAAATTCTGTGAAAAACATAATATCCCATAATGAGGTTGAAGATGAGAAAAAATAATGAAAGAGTTTCATGATTTTTAAAAGGAAAGAAAGAGAAATCACACCTACAACTCAAATTCTGCTTAAAAATAACTAACCCTAGTTAAATTTCAATGGAATATAGATAAATGAGTTTGTTTGGTTAAAGAAGAAGTTTAGGGGTGAAATTTGAAAATATGAATTTTTAGGAGTGAAATTTAAAAATATGAAAGTTTTGGAATGAAAGAGATAAAAACCCTTTATTTTATTATTATGAAAAATTAACTTTTACTACTTCACCCACATCCATCTAAAACAAAGTATAACTTTTACAATTTTTTTTCCTTTTTATCATTTTTTTTTGCAAACCAAGCTTGTTCAATTATAATCGGAAACTTCATGAAATATTACTTAATTTATAATTTTTTTTAAGTTGTGATGTTATAGGTTCTTAATTTGATGAAGCAAATTTGGAGATATATATAATTTTTAATTTCGGATTTAAAGAAGATGAAGGATGATGATATAAATTTAAATGTATCATATAATGAATTATGTTTACTAAAAATGGATCCGGGATGTAAGAATGATTGAATATCGCTGGGTTTTTAAGCATTGATGAGAATAGTGAGAATTTAAAAATAAATCAACTTCTGTTTCTATCTTAGCATGCATGTGACTCCATTCCCAAGTGTCAACATCACCTCTTTTCCCACATGCATGCCATGAAAATCTTAGGGTTTCAACTCAGTTTGGGTCTACACCATCAAAAAGTTGCCTTGTCATGCACGTAGATTGTATATGATTTTAGAAAGTGGGAATAACTCGATTCGTATTGAATTTTTTAAAAAAATTGTATTGAAAAGAGAGAGAAAAAGAAGATATTACCCACTATATAAAATTTGATAAGTAGTCATGTGAGTGTGTCTGTGTGACATGTGAATCATATACAATTTAATTAGGTGAGCATGCATTCTTATGTGCCCTTGCAAACAGAGAAGGAATCACTACAGGAATTATAACCCTGATTCGACGGGCAAATTCTGTCGAATTAGGTCTTTTTCGACTGTAGGTTTTAAATCGCGACGGAAGACCGCCACCGTGGTAAACCTTGTCGCTGTAGGCCTAATTCGACAGGCACTACGCGTCAAATTAGACTTATCTAATTCGACGCGTGATGCCTGTCGAATTAGATCTTATTTCGACGCGTCAGGTGCGTCGAATTATATCTGATTTTATACGAATAGAATATCGTTAAAAAATAAAACAAATATTTTTTAATCTAATTTGATGGGTATATGCCGTCAAATTAGAGTTTATTTCGACGGGTAATACCCGTTGAAATAAATATAAAAAACAGAAAAAATATATTTCAAAACAGAAAATATGAAATATCAATTACAATCCAATATCAATTCAAATAATTACAACCCTATATCAATTCAAATTCCAATATCAATTCAAATTTCAATTACAATGCAATATTAATCCAAATATCAATTAAAATCCAATATCAATTCCAATACAATTCTAAAATTATATATGTACTTGAAAGTTAGAAATGAAAGCGCGACATAGGTAGATCACATGGAGAGAGAAAGTCGATCACGAGGGAAGTGCATCATCTTCATTTGGGGGTAAGCCCCTGCGTTTAAAAATTTAAAATACATAATTTAGTACATATAGTATTTATATATTTATATATTATTAAGTTGGTGTTATGTAACTTACCGGAGGTATTGGCTACTCTCGTTCTGCATACAGACGAATAAGACGAAGCATCTGGGCCATGCTAAAGCCACTAAATGAATCGGCAGCGGGAGTGGGAGCGGGGGCCGATCGGTGTGAAGAACCACTGGTATCTGGCGTACGCTCATTCTAAGATCCATCATACACAGGGGTCCTGGTCCCTCGCGACATCTCCGATGCTATGTTGTATGCCCGACGACACCTAGAAGGTGGATACTCAGTCGTCCTATAAGAAGCGTTATACTAGATGGAGAGATCTTGACGGATACACATTGGACTCTCCTGTGAGTATCCGGCTGATACGATGTGAAATCCCTATTTGCAGCGAATATTCTTACCCGTCATCAACCGTGTGTCCCTGCTCCGCCTCCATCTTCTCGATCAAACGATCTCTCTCGGCCGCCATCGCCATCTGTTTGAAGAAAAAATATATTAATGCCGTTCTAACAGTTACACAATAATTATTCCGAAATAATTAAGAAACACAATATTAGTAGAGTCTTACATATTGCTCCTGGGCCGCAACCGATGCAGGCGTGCCATCATCCCGTACAAATCTGGCCCGGAAGACATCGATCGGATCAAGGGGGTCTCCATCATGGCCTTCTCGCTACATATTACATTAAAAAAGTTAACACATAAATTTCTAAGATATTTTTTGAAAGTATTAATATAAAATATCGATTGTCGAAACTTACGTATTCGACGCAGAACTATTGGGAACTCTTGTTCCCTCCCCTGTAGACATCTTGCAACTGAGCGTGAGATACTTTGCCTCGCGCGCTCCTCTCCTTCAGTCACATCAAATAATGTTTATTGAGTTGCTATAAAAAAATAAAAATGTATCATCAAAAGACATACCCTAAACTCATCGGTCAAGAAATACTCGACTAAGGCACACCAATATGCGTCAGACCAATGTGGATCCGACTTCATCGCATACATCTCCTCAGGTGAAGAAGAGGATTCAAGTTTTTTGAAGACCTTGTGCTTATGGCATTTTCAGTTCTTCGCTATATGCTTAAACAGCTTGTCGTGAGCTTCTCGTTCATCGACAATCGTCTCAGGACTCTCTACGCCATACCACCGGAAGTCGAACCTGTTAGTGATATATGCTCTAAAGGCTATTATTGTATAGTACTGGATTGTATATTACAATTTAGAAGCTTGAGATATTCACAGATATAATAACAGTCTTGCTCAATATGATAGTATGCTATCCGATTTGAGTCTATCTTAATAAGTGTATATGTTTCTTTTAACAGATCGTTAATACATGTTGATAGAGCCCTTAGAATCTTTGCTTGACTACCAGCGTTGTGATGGGAGTCACACTAGTGGGAGTTGGCTAGTCTATAAGCACATCCTTAAACTTTTCCTTAGTCGTAGGATTATCGAGACTAGGTATCGATACTCCAGAGTAGACTAATGTATACGTTTCTTATTCCCGTTGGGGGAGATAGCCTGTCCCGCAGCCATTGGTATACGGTACCAAAAATAGTATACATGTACTCATTGGGTTATGAGTTATACTGGATGGACTTGCTGGGAACTACTGGTTGGTGTTATACCTATCGTCGTATAGCAGTTCTCTGGTGACATGAGTACAAGTTAGTCTGTTGACTTGACATCACTATTCATCTCGAGTGTGTTCCCACTGTACTTAGATTACTATCCTACCACGGCTCAAATGAGTTGTGCAAACAGGTAGTAGTTGGGCGTAGTCCCGAAGCACTTGGAGGCAGTAGGGGATAGATGGGATCCGTCTCTCCCGGTATTGGGAGTTGATATCGCGCTGTGTACGGTTGACCAATACTAAAGGTCCCTGGTGAGGGCAAGTGAGATTTACTGGTAGGTACATCAGTAGTTTCTCAGGTTGTATTGGGTTCCACACTGACACTACTTATTGCGCTATTAGGGGTCTGACGTTTACCACCCCCTGGGCCAGATATGCGATACTCTTAGATGAACAGACCGGACTGTACGGAGAATGTCACTTATAAGCTCAGTAAGATTTTCGGACGAGTTATCGTGTCGATCTTCCCTTCGATAGATACCTGGGTAGCCGTTACGTATAGCCAGTGCCACTGACGTGCTTGTAGTTAAACCCACTGCCAGCGTATCGTCGAGTCTTTATAGTCTCAAATAGAGGGTTTCCTGGTTCAGACGAAACGGTGTAGTTTGCGTATAGTTTTGCGCATGGGTGTTCAATTGAACACGTGTATTTATAAATGTGCTTTAATCAGACAGTTTAGTAGTACTAGCAAGTTTGAAAGACAGCCAGTTTTGATACTAGTATTATATTGCTCTCTTTTAGATATTTGTACTTTAACACGAATACGGTATTTATATGAATACGTGTATTTGTATAAATACGGGTATTTGTGCTTTGATACAAATACATGTATTTCTTTCTCAATATGAATACGTGTATTTTGTATATTCGGTACAAATACGGTATTCGTATTTTGGTAGAAATATGGTATACGTATTTATACGAGTTTTGGTATACTTGATTATACATATACAAGTAGTTGTATGTGTATGTATATCATGGTGAGGTGGCCTCTCTCACACCCTCACTCAATCTCATCTCTTCTAGTATTTTATGGGCTTGTGACTCACACTAGTGAGTCACAACCCACTCACCCACCATTTTGTTTAGAAGAGATAAGAATAAGAGAGCAGTGAAGAATTTTTGGATGGTTGTTGATTTTCTTGAATTGTCATTCTCTCCTTCATCTTCTTCCTCATTTTTTCTCTCTAGAGTTTTGAGGATTAAAAGAGAGCATCTAGTTTCATAAATTACACCACTCTAAGTATCCTGTCCTAATAAGACTTGATTTTTAGTTGCTTCGGTCAAAACTATCGCTTGAATCGACATCCTCGGGTGGATCGTCTTTGACGTGGAAGATCAACTTTGAGAGCTCATTCTATCAACCCAAGGAGTTTGTGGAGTCAACTTTTCAAGCCCCGAAAGACTGTTTACAAAGGTTGTAATTCTAACCTGGTAGCTAAACCTCTAATTAGAATTGTTTAGTTTAGTATTTGGGCTTATATCCTAGGGTTTTTAAGTGTATTGTGCTCAAGATTTTAAAAATTTTGATTCCGCAAAACTGTAGCAATCACGACAAGGAGCACATATGCACTTACACTAGTATCAGAGCCTACCCAAACACTTAACTAATGGTTTAGACGAAGTCTAGAGTTTTTAAACCGAAATAACTCCGTATCGATAAATCTGAAGTCCAAGTTTCTGTCGAATTTTTCAGAGTCTCTAATTTTTTTAAAATAATTGTAGAGTGCTCTTTATGATGTAACTAGAACACCAGAGAAGAATGAGACCATAATTCAAAAATTCAATCGCCATGTTTCCTCAAAATCCCACTTTTAGCGGTTTTACTGTAGCATCTGGTCTCGTGCTTCTTGTGGTGTTTTGTACTCTTGGAATTAGGATCTATGGTATTGTTTGATTTTGCCCAAATTTTATCTAGTGTTATATTTGTGCTTGGGCAATACGGAGTATTTCTTAGTCAAAATTTTAGTATCGTTTATTCGTTTTGAGTTCGTATATGTGTTTCTAAACGTCGACTAATTGCTATACGTCGATTAGTAGGGGTTGCACATATCGAGCATCTTGTTATTGCGGTTTGTTGATATGAAGTATTGGATTGTCGTGATTGAATTGCTGGGGGATGTGAGAAGAGTGTTCTTTTCTATCATTCATGTATTTGTAAAAGTGATGTAATATACTTTTGTGGGGAACATTCGGGTTGAGCCTGTAGCTACCATTGCATTATTTCATCTACTTTTTCTGCTCCTAGGATATACCCAAGGTAGGGTGCACAAACTACCGGGTTCTTGAAGTGCCGAGTGGCCTACTCATTTCATTAAGAGAGGTTGTTTCACTTCAGGAATTTGGCGGGTAGTTTGCCGCACCCGTAGAGGTCTGGGGTGAGGGTTTGGCTATTCATCACGACCGTGGAATTCGTTTTTCATTCTAGGCTAAAACGAAACACGGAAATCCTAGTATATTCAATATATTCATCTGTGTTGCTTATATTGTGATTTGTGATCTGGAATGGCTATTATTGCGTAAGACGAATGGCTATATATATAGATTATATATAATAAACGTTGCTTATGTTTTGCACCCGCACTAATCCTATCCCGCTCTGTCGTTCGTTAAGTAACCTAACGGTGCATGATGGGCCCCGTGGCGAATGCAGATGGTATAAGCATACGTTCTATTTTTGTTTCTTTCTACAATGATAGGGTTAAATGATGGGACCACATTAATTTTGATTAATGCAATGAAAACAAACCAAAAGCTTAAATCGTTGGAACAATTTAAAAACCACTCGGTTTTCTTTAAAAAATAACTTTTAAATGCGGAGCCTAAACCACTCCTTTTAAAAGCTATCAGGTTCCTTCGACTATATCAAGTTCATTACGTTCACGGTTTTCGCCAAAACCGGCCGTAGCCCTCCGTCATTTCATATGGGTATTCACTAGTATTCAAGCTATGTATTTTGACCTTTGCCAAGACATATTGATTGGTAGATATTGGGTATTCATCTGTTGCATAGATAGATGCGTTAATCTAGGACATGCATGCAGCTATTTCAGCCTTCGTTAAGGGTTTGTATGAATATGCTTAGATTAACCTGGACAATGACGGGTAGAACTTGACTTGCGTCTTATGATATTTTGGCATTCGTCAAGGTCATAAGCGCCTGGGGCAAAAATCCACATCGGGAGTTTCAAAAGAAAATGAAACTTGCTTGTTTTGCATACTATCTGGAGTGTGATGAATTTGGTAGGATTACTTCAAATTTATCACATAATGATAGTTGGATTCCGATCCCACCATGAGTATTATTATTCATCGGGAGAGTTTTTCACTTTACAATCAATGATATAAACCAAGTAGGTGTCTAGAATGGTGTTAGCGGGGTTATGCCTCCAGTGAAAAAAGGTTATTTAATTAAAGAATTTCACGAAAGCGTTGTAAAACCTCTCTCGAAGTACCGACACTAGCCTGGCCGAAAGGTTAAGCAAGAATTTTAGGGTACGATTAATCCCAACTAATTCTTCTTTTATGGTTTGAAGGAGGATTCGAGAAAATGGTGGGAGCCATCCTATTTAGATAAACTAATAACCAATCTAAACTTGCAAGAGTATCATACTGAGTGTTTTCTCTCTCTCTCTCTCTCTCTTCTAATTACAGCGACTAAGATGACCGCACTTAAGCTAATATTAGATAAAAATATATTGGCGATATCAAACTATAAAGATTGGCTAAGAAATATCCAGATAACCATGACTTATGACAAACTGGGTTACTGATTGGTTGTCTTTTGCGTACGTGCGTTTTAAAATCAAAATTAAAAATATACGGCAATCAATAATGGTGTCGCTTGCTAGCTAGCCGGTTGAGTACGGATCGGTCCACAGGGAAAACGTGTTCTTTCTTTAAGTTCTTACGAGTTAAGTCCTATTTTTGGTAGGTTTTGATTTAAAAAAACTAAGATTGAATTTAATTTGATTTAAAACCTTGCTAGGGTTAGGATTAGGTTAGTTTGGAAAACAAACTCTACTAATTGCTTCCTTTGCCCTAATTAAGAACATAGGTGTTAGGGTAATAGTCAACAAAGGGGATTAGCACGACTTGGAAGAAACTTCGTTTCTTCCTTTCGGACTTTGTCCGTCCTTTCTTAACTCTTAGCTCTCACCTCTATGTAAATCAACCACAACCGGTCTAACTAGGGAATCACCGCTATCTCGTAGGATAGGGTGCCGTAGTGAGCGGTGTGTGTTTGATTCAAATATAGTCCTAATTAAAATATTATATGGGCAAGAAAAGAGTGAGAGATTTCCATCTCTCAAACCTACCCAATCCTAACCATAACAAGTGAGGAATTACTCACTCATTAGGGAAGTTACGATGAAATTCATTTTTAAATTTTTTTTCTTTTTAATTAATTAATTAACTTGCAGATAAATAAAGACAGGTAAAAAAATGCACGAATTAAATTCAAATAAAAATGCAAGATAAAAATTAAAAACACTTACTTTTATTGATGACCTCTTGACGATTACAATGGAAAATAAAATTTAATCTAAGAAATTAAAAAGAGGCATGCCTAATTAGGCTTTCGGGTTTCCTATTTATAGATAGGAGAAACCCTGGGTTTTATATCTGATCCATATGTGAAATTACAAGACTACCATAAGAAAGCCGGGTCAAGGCACCGACACCCACCGACACGTGCACCGACATGTGCACTGCACGGCCGCGGATCCGCGGCAGAATGTCCTATTTGGCCGCGGTTCCATGGCCATATGGTGAGCTCTTGGACTAAGTTCTTTAGGGATGCTTCAAGTTGCTTTTTCTTTCTGTTTTCTTCACTTGGTTCCTCAGAATCTTTTCTACTTTCTTCCAGATTTCCAACAGTGCAGAATTTGTGGACTTTTACCGTAAGCTTCGCGTTGAAGTCTTGAATCTTGTGCTGCCCTTTGCTTTGTGCACTTGAACTGTTTACTGATCTTCATTTGTTCCTTGAACTGTTAGGCGGCATCATACGGATTCATCTATTGTTGGTTGTAGTCTCACTTTTGTAATGTCTTTTCATGAATTTCATTGAATTGTTCTGAGAACCTGTAACCTGCAACTATTTAGCAGATATAGATCAAAAGCACTTATTTATTTGTATTATGATTAAGAATGGGCGATATAATAATGCAAAATTCTGATATGAACAGTTACCTCCTTACTACTAAAGCCCCCGCCATCTCAGGTCCAGATTCCACCGTCGTGGATAAAGAGATCCGTAAGACATGGGAATTAGACAGTGTGAAAACCAAGTGTCTCGTACTGGCCTCTATAGATAATGACCACCAGAGACGGCATGAGAATACGAACCTTACTTCCATATTCCTCCATATCAAAGATTTATATGGAGAGCACTATTGTATTGCAAAATACAAAACCTCGAGAAAATTATTCAGGTGAGGTTGACTATCGGGTCATCTGTAGGGAACCACGTCCTTAAGATGATCAGCTACATTGAAGAGCTCGCAAACCTTGGGACCACATTGGAGAACAAGTTGCATACAAACTTGATCTACAGTCCCTCCCCTCTACCTATACCCAGTTTATATTGAATTTCAATATACAAGACAAGAAAGTTACACTTTCAGAGCTTCTTAATATGTTGAGGAGTGCAGAGGGTACCCTTAAGAAATCTAGGGAGACACACATTCTATTTGTTGCGGAACCTTCTTCCTCTAGATCTAAGGCGAAAACCAATGGGAAGAAGAAGAACGCCCCCACCAAATTGAAAGGCAGTGTCAGTAAGGTATAAGGGAAGGGCAAGGCGAAAGTTGGGGGCTGATAGTAGGGAAAGAGGAATACTTCTATTGTCACAGGAAAGGTCATTAGAAGAAGGACTGCAGAGCTTGGAAAGTTAGGAACCAGGATTCGAAGTAAGTTGTGGGTTTGACTTCAGGCGTGTTTATGATTGAAAACTGTCTGTCAATCAATTCTACATCTTGGGTATTGGATACCGGTTCAGGATCTCATATCTGTAATTCATTGCAGGCACTGAGAAGCCGTAGAGTTATAAAGGCAGGTGATATGGCCCTCAGGGTTGCTAACGGAGTGAGTGTGGATGCTGTTTCCATAGGGGAATATCACTAAGGATTGACAAGTGGACATATTTTGATTTTGCGTAACTGTTTTTGTGTACCAAGGTTGACATGTAATATCATTTCTATATCTTTACTATCTAAAGCAGGTTATGATTTTATATTTGTAAGCGATATTGTAAACATTTGCCTTAATCATGGTTTGATTGGGTCTGATACACTAGATAACGGTATATACGTATTAAATCAACACCAAGTTTTCAATGTTCAGAACACACTCAAAAGAAAGACTCCAGAATTGAATTAAGCTTTCTTATGATATTGTAGACTAGGTCACATCAATGAAACATGGTTGACGAAATTATATATAGAGAGATATTTGTATCCATTTGAATATCTGTCTTATGCAACCTGTCAATCATGTCTCAAATGAAAGATGACAAAGGCTCCGTTCACTGGACACGGAGTAAGAGCCACCGAGCTCTTGGGACTCATATACATCGACGTGTAAGGTCCAATATCTACGCATTCAAGAAGTGGTTATTCCCACTTCATTACTTTTACGGATAATTTCTCAAGGTATGGACATGTATTCTTGATGAAATATAAATCCGATACTTTTAAGAAATTCCAGGAATATAAGAGTGAAGTGGAAAAACAAACAGGCAAAAGTATCAAGACATTTCGATCTGATCGGAGTGGTGAATACTTAAATGCCGAGTTCCTGAAGTATTTAAAAGAGAATGGAATTCTCTCTCAATTTACTCCTCCATATACACCTCAACAAAACGGTGTATCGGAAAGGCGGAACTGCACCTTACTAGATATGATGTGTTCCATGATGAGTAATGTTAAGTTACCGTGATCCTTCTGGGGTTATGCACTAGAATCCGCTGCATATATTTTGAACAAATTTCCGACTAAGTCAGTGCCTACCACACCATATAAAATGTGGAGTGGGAAGAAACCCTATCTTTAATATCTTAAGATATGGGGATGTCCATCTTTTGTCAAAAAGCAACATGCGAACAAGCTCGAGGCACGATCAGTACTGTGTAAGTTTGTGGGATACCCAAGGAACTCCAGGGGGTATCTTTTCTATTACGCAGAGGAACAAAAGGTTTTTGTTTCTCGGCATGCCCACTTTCTGAAGACTCGGTTTCTAGATAAAGAAATAAGTGGGAGCGCAATAAAACTGGAAGAAATTCTAAAATCACAATCTATTACTGAAAGCATGGTAGAACCAGAAGTTTCAAAAGAACCGGACGTCCCTGTGCCACTTCGCAGATCTAGTAGGCAGCCTTATCCGCCTGAGAGATACTACGGTTTTCTCATAGACGGGAATAGAGAGGATTGCATCATTGATGATGATGATCCAACTAGTTTCCAGCAGGCCATTACGAGCAGAGACTCAGTAAAGTGGCTGGATGAAATGCGGACCGAGATGGAATCCATGTACACCAACAAAATTTAGACTTTAGACATTGCATCTCAAGGGGTAAAACCTGTAGGCTGCAAATGGATCTTCAGAAAGAAGATTGGTGCAGATAAACAGGTTGAAACCTATAAGACTAGACTTGTAGCAAAAGGTTTTCGTCAAAGACCTGGCATGGACTATGATGAAACATTTTCTTTAGTGGCTATACGTAAATCCATTCGGATCCTACTTTCCATTGCCGCCATCCATAATTATGAAATTTGGCAGATGGACGTAAAAATCGCTTTTCTGAATAGAAATTTGGAAGAACGTGTTTATATGGATTAGCTAGAGGGTTTCATGGAGAGTGAGAGCAGCGGAAGAGTGTGCAAGTTGCTTAAATCTATTTATGGATTAAAACAGGAATCGCGGAGTTGGAACATTTATTTTGATGAGACGGTCAAAGAATTTGATTTTATCAAAAATTCAGATGAACCATGTATTTATAGTAAGATTGTAAGCGAGAACTGTGATATTTCTCATCTTATACGTGGATGACATTCTCCTGATAGAAAATGATATTTCTATGCTACAATCAGTCAAAAGATTTTTGTCACAGAATTTCTCCATGAATGACCTGGGTGATGCTTCATACATTCTGGGGATCCAGATCTATCGTGATAGATATAAGAGGATGTTGAGATTTTCACAGTCCAGATACATTGACACCATACTGAAAATATTTAGTATGGAAGATTTCAAGCGTGGTAACCTACCCGCTTGTCACGGGATTACCCTCTTCAAAGAGATGTCACTCAAAATTGATATGGAAAGGGATCGTATGAGTATTATACCCTACGTTTCTGTGGTAGGATCTATAATGTATGCGATGTTGTGTACCAGACCAGATATTGCTTACACACTGAGCGTGGAAAGTAGGTATCAGTCAAACCCTGGAGAGAAGTATTGGATAGCAGTTAAGAACATTCTCAAGTACCTAAGAAGGACTAAGAAAATGTACTTGGTATACGGCAGTAAAGATCTCTAGATCGAGGACTTCGCTGACTCAAGTTTCCAGAGTGACAAGAATGACTCCAAATCCATGTCGGTGTTTCCATAATTAAAAGAGCAGAGCTCTGTTAAAAAATTGAGGCAGCGCCTCACGTGCTTCCCACGAGGGCGCCGGCGCCAAGACCAATCTGATAGGAATTAATCCTATGGTGGCGCCTCACGTTCTCCTCACGCGGGCGCCAATATGCAACGCGAGCGCCAATGTGCAAAGCACATGAATACCCATTATAAGAATTAAAACCTTAATTAGCGCCTACGTGCACAACACGTGAGCGCCGGCGCCTAAGTAGAATTAAATTCTACTCTCTGTTAAACAGAGCCGTTGGATCAAACATCCAACGGAGATGATAAATCATCAAAAGTACAGAATTAAATTCAGTCGGGAGAAAAGATCCCCCAAATTGGATTATAGAATAAAATTCTATTTTGGGATATATTCTCTCAATCTTTCTAAACAAGAAATATTGCCCTCTGTAAAACAGATAATCGGTGGATTAAAAATCCAACGGTTATTTAAAAAATCACCATTTTACAGAATAAATTCTGTTTAAGGGAAAATATTTCCCCGATCTTGTTAGAAACAAGAAAATATGTTCTGTAAAACAGAAACCCTTGGATCAAAGATCCAATGGTGGGTAAAAATCCCCAAATCAATTGGGATCTCTTAATGAGAGATTTCTTCAGAGTTAATTGACAAATTGCTCCTACTATATAAAGGACCCAAGACTTCAAGTCTGACATAGAGGAACCCCCCCTAAAACTTCTAAAAACTAAAGCAGAAAGCTTCAAAAGAGAACAGAGAAGAAGATCTCCCTCCTCAAAAACTCTAGGTAAATAAAAATAACAGAGATCAAAACATCTCGTTTACAAATCTAAGGGTTTAACCCTTTTTAAAAAAGAACTTAGTTCTTTCTCTGGATCTGAGATCCACAAGAGCAGTCTGCCATAAGTTGAGAATTTAATTCCTATCGGGAAGAATTTGTTCTTGAGAATCGAAGATTCAAAAAAGGACTAGGAATTGAATTCCTTGAAATGAAGCATACAAGAGAAACCTAGTTTTCATAAAAAGAACTTGGTTCTTAAAAAAGTGAATGCTTCATCATTAATGGGCGCCACAGAAGAAAAGAGTGCTTAGCACTCACTGGGCAGCGCCCAGCACCTCACGTGTCCCTCACGTGGGCGCCACAGAAGAAAAGAGTGCTTAGCACTCATGGGGCAACACTCAGCGCCCAACGCCTCACGTGTTCCTCACATATCCCTCATGTGGGCGCCACAGAAGAAAAGAGTACTTAGCACTCACTGGGCAGCGTCCAGCGCCTCACGTGGGTGCCATAGAAGAAATGAGTGCTTAGCACTCACTGGGCAGCGCCCAGCACTTAGCGCCTCACGTGCTTCGCACGTAGACGCCATAAAGGGCTCCTAGCACTCCATATAAAGACAAAAGGAGTAAAGTGTTTTACACTTATTGGGTAATCCCCTATGACTGAAAGCTTTATATGATCATATGTGGGCGTCAGAACTTATATAAGTGCTCGACACTTTTTGTATAAAAGGGGGACTGATTAAACAGAGCCCAAGCAAGTGCTTAGCACTCTTGTTTTTCAATAAAACAAAGACCACTGAGCAGATCAAGCCCAAATTGGCTAGGTCCTCTGAGGATAGAACCTCCTTGATTCAAATCAACCAAGCCCATATACTTATGATTGCCCAAACTGATCTCAGTCTTACATATGACTATTGATCTTTCAATTGATGATATCCAAAATGACATTCATCTCATATCTCCTAAGGTAATCTTAGTCTCACAATATGACTAACGATTCCTAGGGACACCATAACCCATCTTCCTTAAATACGGGATTTGGTTTAAGGGTACATCTCTCCACACCTCTGATATACGTCGTAATTCTTCAACGTCTTCAGAGAGGTGGCGGGTCCCGACAACCAACAATTCTTCAGTGCATTCCTAAACCGTCCAAACCGACGTGCACACCTCAAATCAGACCGCACCCCATACTGGGTGCATTCCATATCACCCTTGTTCATTCCGTCACATAACAAATACACGTGCGTGCAAGATGAACACAATGGACCACTACGTCCTTAAACTGGCAATGGACCCGAATAAGTGCGGAGACCTCCCGATCTATAGGTGCGTCGGCGAAAGCGCTCTCCGAGCGAACGAAAGAAAGGAGGAATCGAAAGACATAGTACTTGCACTAAAAAGGAGGGGTTAAGTATCGACACGATATTCAAGACTTTAACATTCTTTTAAGCTTAAAATTGTACTGCACCGCGATTCAAAGAGAAAGGGACAGGGGACCCCACAAAATCAAGGTAACACCCCGTCAATGATGGGATAGTCACTCATTGAAAGAATCCAAAAGGATTCTCATTTAATGAAAAAATATTATGGAGTTAAACTCCCTCAAGAAATGTGTCCTGCAAACAGATTTCGAATCTCCAAAGAAAACAAGAATGGGAATAAAATTCCCAAAAGAATTTTTTTAAAAGAAATTTTTCAGAGTCAAGCTCCGTAGAACAATGGGATAACATCCCAAAACTTCGCTCGAGAAACGGAATTAAATTCCAAATAAAATCATAGCTAATAATAGGGTAAAACCCTTAATAACAGGGTAAAACCCTAAAGATCTTTAAGATCTACGATCTACTCAAGTAAAAGTTTTAGATCTCTAAAAGATCATTATAAAAAGAAGAGCAAAGCTTTGTTATTGGGTTAAAAACCCTAGAACACGAAGAGATTCCTCTAAAGATTTCTTCAGAAGTTAAATCATGAGCATGATTCATACAATTTTTGACAGAGTTTTAACTCTGGGGGAAGTTTCTTTGGACAGAGATCTGAGCTCTAGAAAGAGAATTAAATTCTCAGAGAAGGAAGAAGATTAAAGAAGATGAACATCAGTCATCTCAAGGGCCAAAGGCCCTACTTATAAACACAAGAAGATGGTTCAACTCCCCAAGAGATCGAACGGTGGAAAAGATACCACCGCTGCACTTACGTATGAGCCACGAGAGCGCAACGGTGGAGGGGAATTTGTTTCCCCAAAAAAAGAGCAGGGCTCTGTTAAAAAAATGAGGCAGCGCCTCACGTGCTTCCCACGAGGGCGTCAGTGCTAAGACCAATCTGATAGGAATTAATCCTATGGTGGCGCCTCACGTGCTCCTCACGCGGGCGCCAATGTGCAACGTGGGCGCCAATGTGCAAAGCACATGAATACCCATTATAATAATTAAAACCTTAAGTAGTGTCCACATGCACAACACGTGAGTGCCGGCGCCCAAGTAGAATTAAATTCTACTCTCTGTTAAATAGAGTCGTTGGATCAAAGATCAAACGGAGATGATAAATCATCAAAAATACAGAATTAAATTCCGTCGGGAGAAAACATCCCCCAAATTGAATTATAGAATAAAATTCTATTTTGGGATATATTCCCTCAATCTTTCTAAACAAAAAAGACTGCCCTCTGTAAAACAGATAACCGGTGGATTAAAAATCCAACGGTGATTTAAAAAATCACTGTTTTACAGAATAAATTCTGTGTAAGGGAAAATATTTTCCTAATATTATTAGAAACAAGAAAATATGTTCTGTAAAACAGAAACCCTTGAATCAAAGATCTAATGGTGGGTAAAAATCCCCAAATCAATTAGGATCTCTTAATGAGAGTTTTCTTCAGAGTTAATTAACAAATTACCTCTACTATATAAAGGACCCAAGACTTCAAGTCTGACACAGAGCAACCCCCCATAAGCCTCTAAAAACTAAAGCAGAAAGCTTCAAAAGGGAACAGAGAAGAAAATCTCCCTCCTAAAAAACTCTAGGTAAATAAAAAGAACAGAGATCAAAACATCTCATTTACATATATAAGGGGTTAACCCTTTAAAAAAAATAACTTAGTTCTTTCTCTGGATCTGAGATCCACAAGAGCAGTCTCCCATAAGTTGAGAATTTAATTCTCATCGGGAAGAATTTGTTCTTGAAAATCGAAGATTCAGAAAAGGACTAGGAATTGAATTCCTTGAAACGAAACATATAAAAGAAACCTAGTTCTCATAAAAGAACTTGGTTCTTAAAAAAACAAAAACTTGATCATTAATGGGCGCTACCGAAGAAAAGAGTGCTTAGCACTCACTGGGCAGCACCCAGCGCCTCACGTGTCCCTCACGTGGGCACCACAGAAAAAAAGAGTGCTTAGCACTCATGAGGCAGCACCCAGTGCCTCACGTGGGCGCCACAAAAGAAAAGAGTGCTTAGCACTCATAGGGCAATGCCCAGCGCCTCAGGTGTCCCTCACGTAGGCGCCACAGAAAAAAAGAGTGCTTAGCACTCACTGGGCAGCGCCCAGCTCCACACGTATCCCTCACGTGGGCACCACAGAAGAAAGAGTGCTTAGCACTCACTGGGCAGCGCCCAGTGCCTAGCGCTTCACGTGCTTCACTCGTGGACGCCATAAAGGGCACCTAGCACTCCATATAAAGACAAAAAGAGTAAAGTGTTTTACACTTATTAGGTAATCCCCATGACTGAAAGCTCTACATGATCATATGTGGGCGTCAGAACTTATATAAGTGCTCAACACTTTTTGCATAAAAGGGGGACTGATTAAACAGAGCCCAAGCAAGTGCTTAGCACACTTGTTTTTCAATAAAAAAGACCACTGAGCAGATCAAGCCCAAATTGGCTAGGTCCTCTGAGAACAGAACCTCCTTGATTCAAATCAACCGAGCCCATATACTCATGATTGCCCAAACTGATCTCAGTCTCACATATGACTATTGATCTTTCAATTGATGATATCCAAGATGATATTCATCCCATATCTTATAAGGTAATCTTAGTCTCAAAATATGACTAACGATTCCTAGGGCCACCATAACCCGTCTCCCTCAAATACAGGATTTGGTTTAAGGGTACATCTCTCCACACCTCTGATATACGTCATTGTAATTCTTCAACATTTTTAGAGAGGTGGCGGGTCCAGACAACCAACAATTCTTCAGTGCATTCCTAAACCGTCCAAACCGACGTGCACACCTCAAATCAGACTGCACCCCTGTAGGGTTACCTAGCGCGGTAGCAAGGTTTCGGGAGGCATCGTCCATACCGTTTTCAACTTTTTGCCGTACTAAAGAACCCTAACCCTAGAATCTTAACTAGAGATTTAGACGAACTATCAATGCAAACAACTTTACATCTAAGTGAATGAGGAATATTACCTTTGTAGACCGGTCCTTCACTTCTAAAACTCCATATAGTAGTCCCTTCGCTCCAAGTAGTGAACACTCGAACTCTAGTAAGGGTTCACATGAAGAAATGAACAAGCTTACTAGAAGTCTACGAGGCCGAAGATGATCTGCGTCGAGAAGACTCAAGCTCATGCTACCTCTTCACTAATTATAGATTAGTGAATCAAACACCCTAAACTAAATGACTAATATAGTAGAGGATGATGAAGTAGAAAATGGACTCACTTTAGATTTATTTTTCTCACAATATTTTCTCACCTTTTGAAAAGCTAGTGAGCTTTCTTATGAGGAAGAAGAAGATGAAGTGAAGATAAGAATGAAACTCATGAGGTGAGAAAAACAACCATGGGTGAGTTAGTGTCATACACTAACTCATGTAGAGACTTAACTATGGCTATGGATGTTAATAAATATCTCAAGCAAAACAAAACTTGTGGACTTTGTCAATGGTTCTACAAGCTTCTCCAAGCTTCAGCCATTAATCCAATTTCCATCAATTTTGAATTACTTGGATAAATAAAAACCCTTCATTATATCAAACATGATGTGAGTCTCATACACCCATGTATCATGTGGCATCAAGCATGACACAAATAAAATGTACATTAATATATATCACATATATACTATATGCACACAAGTGAGAAAAAGAATACTTAGTGAGCAAATATTAGTTAATATAAGTTAATATATCAAATATATAATTATATATTAAATTATCAAATCAACACTTGATTTAATAATCCGGCTATATCACATACAACCGACTAATATCATATGAATCAACTCATCGAATCAACACTTGATCCGATAACACGGGTATATCTTATATAACAGTCCGATATCACATATAGCGAGACTAGAATGCCGTATCACATACGCACATTAATCTCGGTCCCGCACATATCATATATGTGCTCCTATTTCATTTCGCATGAACCAGGAAACCTCTGTGTAGGACTCTAAAGACTCGTCAATACGCCGGCAGTAGGTGATGATCATATCAAACACCCACAAGCTGCAAGCGGTCTGCTAAACGTAACGGCCACCCGGGTATTGAGCGACCAGAAGATCAACAAGCAAGCCTGTTCATACTCCTGCGAATCCAATCAGTAACACGACCGTACAGTCCGGTCTCTTCATCTGATATGTCGCATATCATAGCCTGGGGGTGGTATAACGTCAGACCCCAATAGCCTGATAAGTCATGCCGATGCAAGGTCCATAACGGTTCGAGAAACTACCGATAACACTTACTGTTCCCCTCCGAACGGCGGCGCGCAGGACTGCGACGTCTTGGCGCTGAGATTCGGGGCAGATGCTAATTGGTGCTATCCGTCCACCTCTCCGAAGATGCCAAGTTGATTTATGGCACCATGTATCGAAGGTTTAGACGGATGCGTCCGATGTAGCAGACTTCGTCAGATTCCCCCTCGTTTGAGGGGTTTTTGATTGTGGGGACGCTCTTCCCTGCAGGCGTAAGCCCCTGCAGTTAATTACGCTACCGCATTGCGGTAACAACTTTCTCCTTCTCCAGATGGTCACTTCGTGTCGTGGGTGTTTGTTTTGTATTTTGTTGCCCGTGGATTGTTTACGGAGACTGAGTTATGTCGTCGCCCGTAGGGCGTGGACTAGTCCAAATTCGTATTATCTTAGATTTGGGTTTGGGGGTTTGGTTTGAGGATACGTCAGCCATACTTGAGGCTAAGATCAACTCAAACATTTGTTAAGGATACGTTAGTCTAACTTTGAGACTAAGATCAACTTAACGGGATCGTTTAGATCCGACAAAAGAGCATGCGGGCTCTATTGTTCCAGTTTAGGGACCTAGTGGTCCATTGAATGTATGGCCGTCGGGACCCATCACCTCTCTGACGACGTTGAAGGATTACAACGACAGATGTCAGAGGAGTTCAGAGATGTACCCTTGAGCCAGAGTTAATTGGGGGGATTCATAGTCCAGTCTGTTTGAAGGTTTAAGGATACGTTAGCCATCTTTAAGGCTAAGATCAGCTTAAACGGGACCGTTTAGATCCGACAAAAGAGCACGCAGGGGGAGCTCTATTGTTCTAGTTTAAGGACATTGCGGTCCATGGGTAGTTTAAGGACATTGCGGTCCAGTATGTGCTCTGGATGCTTCACACGGGTTCACTGCCGTGCTTAGCGAGGACCAGGCTCCGCTCTGGACGTTTTCCGCGGGGTCAAAGAGTGACGTTATCCGCATTCCACGTAACCAGGAATTTTGCACTAGATGCTTCACACGGGTTCACTGCCGCGCTCGGCGAGGACTAGGCTCCGCTCTGGATGCTTCACACGGGTTCACTGCCGTACTCTGCGAGGACCAGGATCCGCTCTGGACGTTTTCCGCGGGGTCAAAGAGTGACATTATCCGCGTTCCACGTAACCAGGAATTTTGCATTAGACATGGGTTTAAGGACCCCGCAGTCCATATAAATGTGTGGTCGTCGGGACCCGTCACCTCTTTGAAGACATTGAAGGATTACAATGCCAAATATCAAAGGAGTGAAGAGATGTACCCTAGAACCGGAATGACTTAAATAGTCCTTGACCCAATCTGGGATCAAGACCGATTAATTATGTTATGAGCCCATTAGCCCAGTTGATTACGAATTGAGGACTTATGGCCAGCTTGGGCTAAGTCCAATCAGGTCTGGAATATTGGCTTCTTGTTGGTCCATTGAAGGAGAGGCTTTGCCTCTATCCATTTAGCCAATTGGGCTAAAGCCTAGTCTTAAACACTACAGAGCAATCAATGTTGAACACTGGGAATGAGGTCGACAAGTTAGTGTTTAACACTAAAAGATAATTGGTGTTAAACACCAGCAACAAGGCTATTATCATAAACACTAAAACAGATCAGTGTTGAACACTGGCAATGGAGATCTCAGATCAGTGTTAAATATTAAGGTAATCAGTGTTGAACACTGCAAATAAAGTTTTTTGATTAGTGTTGAACACTAAGGCCCAACAGTGTTTTAACACTGGGTTCGGGAGTTTCAATTTAGTGTTAAACACTAAGGCAAGAGGGGTCACGTGGCAACACGTGAGAGCGCCCTCCCTTCATTTATTCTGCTGAGACTATCGCATCTTTCAGAGCATCACGTGTCATCACGTGACGGGCATTCAAATGCCTATATGTTAAAGCTTCTGCCGAAGGTCACGTGGGTCACGTGGGGTGCTGCCTCAAAGGGGCTTTCTGTAGATCTCTTGGGGGGGTCACATGGTGACACGTGACCCTGCCTCTATGTATGTTGTTTAGAGGATCTGTTAATCTTTTCCAGGAATTAAATTCCTCGTAGGGTTAAACCCTGACAATAATTTCAGAGGAATTAAATTCCTACTTCCTTTTAAAGATTTATATTCTGAATAGGGTTGGACCCTGAATTTTCTGTAGGAATTAAATTCCTCATACATGTGAAGAACCGAATAGGGTTAAACCCTAATAAAAGCTCTTAAAGAATTAAATTTCCACTT
Source organism: Agapanthus africanus (assembly GCA_030015575.1). NCBI lineage: Eukaryota > Viridiplantae > Streptophyta > Magnoliopsida > Asparagales > Amaryllidaceae > Agapanthus > Agapanthus africanus. The sequence goes on from CM057337.1 coordinate 679,183,457, forward strand.
TCTGTTAAGTTATGATCAAGGGAATTAAATCCCTGCTGTTCCAACAGAACTAGGTTCTTAATTAGGGTTAAACCCTGTTTCTTTTTGTTCTGAAGGAATTAAATTCCCATAACACAGGGTCAGGCCCTAGTTTTATTTTAAAGGAATTAAATTCCTATAGTTCTGTGAGAATTAAATTCTAGTGCTTCCATTCCCTCTCTATGTTTTGGATCTGCATGGCAGGATCTCGACCCATTGAGAATTAAATTCTCAACCTCAAGGGGAGATGTGCACTTTGCAGATCCTCTATCAAAGAGAGAAGAAATATGTTCTTCTGTTTTATATATCAGAGTTAAACTCTATTGAGAATTAAATTCTCTTTTCCTTCAAGGAGCCTTCCCTTTCTTACCTATGGTTTTCTTTTGCAGAAGATCCAAGTTCCTCAAAGTATCTAGCTCTCTCCCTTTTCTTTCCTCTGCGTGTGTCTCTCTATATATTTTTTTTTCCTTTTTTTTTGTCTCTTGGCTCCTATTTATAGGAGAACCAGCCGAATCAATTAGTTTTTGACGAATCTTCATTGAGAGATCTGATTTGCATCCATCATTCATTTTTGACCTTTGGATTATTGGGTGAATTTTATTCACCATTGGATTTCAAGTCCCGGGATTCTCCTTTGTTATTTCGGTTAGATTTAAAGGGGAAATCTTTCCAAACCCGAGATTTTCCCATAGATAAATGATATTCAATCATCTTTAAATCTTTAATTCGATTGGTTCCGGATAGTCGCTTTCCTTTGGAAAGATTTGAATCTCTTTCAGAATTTAATTCTGTTGACAAAATGGGCTTTGAAAGCCGGTCACGTGTGACCACGTGACCCATGGTCACGTGTGGGCACGTGACCCCCTTTGGAATGAGCCTTCTTCTTTCTTTTTGCGCTGTCCTCTGGTTGCTGCTTAACCGTCACGTGCCACCATGTGACCCTTGGTCACGTGTGAGCACGTGACCCTGGTCTGGACTCTTTTTTTTTCTTTTCTGTTTTAACTGGAGAACAAGTCTGCTGCTTTTGATCATCACGTGCCAACACATGACCCTGGTCACGTGGGAGCACGTGACCTCTTTTGAAGCTCTTTTTCTTTGATGTAGTCAGTAAGCCGAATCTGCCTTGATGATGCTTTTAGATGTCACGTGCCCACACATGACTGCTGGTCACGTGTAAGCACGTGACCCTTTTCTGAAGCTTTTCCCATAAGCTTTCCTGATTTTAAATCAGGAAACAAATGCCCCCACAGCGTTGTTCTCACGTGTCAGCATGTGAGTGCAACGCTGTCACCTTTTGTGACCGTTGGATTCCTTTAGGGATTTAGGGAGATGAAACGTTTCTATCCCCTTATATAAATACCGCTGTCTCTTCAGAGGAGCTTTCACTTTGTTCATCTTCTTCTTTTGAGAACTCTTTCCTTGAGAATTTAATTCTCGCTTCCAGAGCTTAGTTCTCTGCCTTGAAACAATTTTCAGAGTTTAACTCTGTTCAAAAAGACTTCTTTTCCTCGGGTAATGTTCTTGGACAAACGATGGACCTTCACATTCCTCTGGATTTTAAATCCAAAACAAGGGTTTTTACCCTTTTTTCTTCATGTTTTCCCATAAGGACCGCTTAACCTTCAAACTGTAGATCTTTTAGGGTTTAGATGATCTTTGGGGAGATGATGATGGCGTTTCAACTCCATGGAATTTAATTCCATCAAAAATGTTTCTGGGAATTTAATTCCCTTTTCTTAATAAGGAATTTTAATTCCAATGAAGGACTTGATTTCTTCACGCCGAGGCTTCCTGGGGTCTCTTGGCCCGAGGTTGTTCTTCTGCAATTAATGGAATGGTGGTTTTGTAATGATTCTCATGACCTTTATTTCAGGTATCATGGATGCCCATCTGTATGGTCTTGACGAGATCATTTCCTATGGGAATATTCGTGCACTGGGCCGCAGTCAGAACCAGGAGTTCACCGATGCTCAATGTGCCGAGATCATGAGCCGCTTTGATGAGTACGACCATCGGCTACTCCCCCGTCGCTCTTCTCTTCTGAGGCTGATCGTGCTGGCGATCAGGGAGGCTCTCCCTCTATTCTGTGCTGGTGTGCCGCTTGGGGCATTGGACGCCGCCGAGGATAAAGTACACTCGGTGTATCTGATGCACTTGATCTCAAAGAGAAGGCGGGATAATCTCATTGATCTCCTGCATCAGATGTTCCAGCAGTCGGCCATACTTGCCGCCTATCGGAGGGTGGAGGACATTCGTGAGGACCCCGATGCTTGTGATCGTGAGAGGAAGCATACTCGGGAGGTTCGAAATGCTTGGAAGATTTTGAATAAAGTTAATTTTGAGTTTCTCAACCCATGCCCCGCATCTGAAGTTTTACCATTGTAAATGTGTCCTCTATATTTGTATGAACCTCTTGTAGTATGAGTGACAAGTTCTATTATGTCTTTGTATGTCTGCATGCTTTTCTCTGGGATTTTATCATTTTGCTACTGTTGTTGTTGGTGCTTTCAATATGCAGGGTGCTACTCCATTTTTTTGGTGTACATCAGGTTTAGGCCTCACGTAGTCTGCACGTGGGGTCCCTTGATGTGGCTGTTCACAAAATCTTCCCATGCCCTATTTTCAGTGCACAATATTAGACGCAGAAGAAAGGGCCTTGGAAATAGTTCCATCTCCTTGATTTTCGATGCCTTTCCTTTTTTGGGCCTTGGAAATAGCTTCACCATGCAAGATTTTCCACGCACAGCACTTAATGCATTTCCTTATATATGAGGCTATAGCTTCCCTTTTCCTCTCACAAAGAGATTTATATTATTATTATTTTTTTTATCTTGGAGTAACTTGTCTTGAGAAACAAACGAGCGCCATGGCCTGCAATCGCCCTCATGCTCGTCGACAGCCATGGGAAGTTCCTATTGAGGAAATGGTCCCCCGCTTTGCTGCTCGGTTGGTGGATCCCCTCCTTACCGACAACGAATGCGACTCAGCCATGCATGAACTCTCGATCCGTAGGGGGTCCCCCCTCCCGATGGGTTCTCTCTGGCTCCGGATGATTCTCAAGGCCGTGCTTGCCGACATCCCTCCTCACCCGGCGGAGATGACCCTGGCGATGCTCGACACGGCAGAAGAAAAGCTCGAGGGTTTTCATGAAGCGTGCCTGATTACTCAGGCTTTGAAGGATTGCTCAATTTATCTGCTGAGCCAGATCAAGGCCCGGCGAGCTATTATGTCTGCTTTCGCGGACGAACACGGCGCCAATCGGTGGGGAGCGACTCTTCGTGAGAACCGTCGCTTTGACGTGCTGGAGAAAGCAGAGAGAGAGATGGAGAATTTTGTCCTCTGTTTCATTAACCCTTGTGCCGTTGATCCCATGTTTGGTGACCTTTTCCATTAGCGTAGAACATTTTTTTAAATTAGTCCCTCCTTTTTTACGCTTTATGCCGAGATTCCATGTAGGCTTGGTGCTAGTATGTATGATTCCGCTTGCATAAATAAACTTTGTATTCTTCTCATGAGAACTTTCTTTAATTGCAAATGCTACCATCACTTTCCTGCGCATCAGACCTTTTTGGGTATTATGAACGTTCATGCGATTGCAAATGCTATTATTATTATTATTATTCCCTTTTTGAATACTCATATGATTGCGAACGCATGCTTGAAATATGTCGGAAACCTTTCTTGTTGCCTTTCACATCAGGCGATGTGAGCGCGTTTTAGATCGATTATTCCCGTCGACTAGAAGCCCATTCATATGGTCTTGTCAATGTCTTGTTTCCAAGGCTGTGGTTACGAAAGCAAGCTTATGTGGCCTGATAGAGCGATACGTAGCGAACATAAGGTTGTGGCTCTCGATAAGGCTGCCACGTTCACTCGTGAGAGGGTCGAGGCTCATAAGGCCATTGAGAAAGAGCTTGAAGCCCGGCTTGCTTCATATCAGTCCCAACAAGCTCAGGCGGAGGCTCGTCGTTTGGAGATCTTGCGTCATGAAGCCGTGGTCCAACAAAAGCAGGATGAGCTGACCAAGCTGCTGAATCGCCCGCCGGCTTGAAACATTTGTATCTTTTCCTTCCTTCTTGCACATACGCATGGATGAGAGTATTTTCTTTTTGTTTCTTTCATGAATTGTACTTTGTACCCATTTTGGTTTATGAATAAAAGATACGTTTTTTTTTTAACGATGTGTCTCCTTTTCATTGAATGTATTCTGCGGATATTCTATCTCGATCTCCTTGCAGGACAGTGATGGCTTAGGGTTCAGGGTTAAGATCTGCTTCCTAAGACTTTTGCATTTTACGAGCCACGAGGGTTTCATAAAGAGTTTTTCTCCCTACAGGTCGAGAGGATCCCATAGGTATGAGTTCTTTTTAGAGATCGTGAGGATCCTTAAGCGGGTTTTCCCTTGAGAGTCGTAAGGATCTCACAAGAGAGTTTTTTTCTTCCTCGCAGGTCGTGAGGACCTGCAAGTGTTGGATGTGGTCGCCCTTATCCGTGTTTTACGGAGTTAGGGGTTTCTCCAAGCATTGTAGTTTAAAGACGTCGCGGTCAAGGTTAAGGACCTCATAGTCCGTGGATTTAGGGACTCCACAGTCCGCTGTTAGTTTTAAGACATCACGGTCATGGTTAAGGACCTCATAGTCCGTGGATTTAGGGACTCCACAGTCCGGTGTTTGGTTGCAGGGACCCGTCACCTCTTTGAAGACGTTGAGGAATTACAACGCCGGGCATCAAAGGAGTGAAGAGATGTACCCTTAAACCAAGGCAAAATCTGTGGGGAATCGGGGTGGTTGATCGTTAGTTTTAAGACATCACGGTCGAGGTTAAGGACGTCATAGTCCGTGGATTTTAAGGACTCCACAGTCCGGTATTTGCTCTGGATGCTTCACACGGGTTCACTGCCGTGCTTGGTGAAGACCAGGCTCCGCTCTGGACGTTTTCCACGGGGTCAAGGAGTGACATTATCCGCGTTCTACGTGACCAGGAATTTTGCACTAGATGCTTCACACGGGTTCACTGCCGTGCTCGGCGAGGACTAGGCTCCGCTCTGGACGTTTTCCACGGGGTCAAAGAGTGACATTATCCGCGTTCCACGTGACCAGGAATTTTGCACTAGATGCTTCACACGGGTTCACTGCCGTGCTCGGCGAGGATTAGGCTCCGCTCTGGACGTTTTCCACGGGGTCAAGGAGTGACATTATCCGCGTTCCACGTGACCAGGAATTTTGCACTAGATGCTTCACACGGGTTCACTGCCGTGCTTGGCGAGGACTAGGCTCCACTCTGGACGTTTTCCACGGGGTCAAAGAGTGACATTATCCGCGTTCCACGTGACCAGGAATTTTGCACTAGATGCTTCACACGGGTTCACTGCCGCGCTCGGCGAGGACTAGGCTCCGCTCTGGATGCTTCACACGGGTTCACTGCCGTACTCTGCGAGGACCAGGATCCGCTCTGGACGTTTTCCACGGGGTCAAAGAGTGACATTATCCGCGTTCCACGTGACCAGGAATTTTGCACTAGATGCTTCACACGGGTTCACTGCCGTGCTCGGCGAGGACTAGGCTCCGCTCTGGATGCTTCACACGGGTTCACTGCCGTGCTCTGCGAGGACCAGGATCCGCTCTGGACGTTTTCCACGGGGTCAAAGAGTGACATTATCCGCGTTCCACGTAACCAGGAATTTTGCTGATTGTATCCGCATTTCACGGGATGGAGGTTTGACTGTTGGCGATATGTATACCACCGAGCCATGGAACTGGGCGTTGCCGCTGTTCCGCTTAGCTTGAAGTTGTGTCCGTCGTTACGAGACGAGTGTTGGGATGATCTCTAGGTCGCTTGTGACCCGTCGAGATTTAGCTTCTTTCTTTGGTGAAACCTGGGGGAGGGAGGTATGTTCCCTTTTTGTTTATGCCATTGGATTGTATACAGGGTGTGATGGAGCATCACCTGTAAGGCATACATTTTATTTTTATTTTATTTCTTTTTCCGCGATTCTCTATCGTTTCAGCTTTTATATCGCGAAGGTCGCGATTGCTCCATCATTTCGGCTATTTTTCGCGGTGCCCAATCATTTCGGCTATTTATTTATTTTCTACCCGCTGCTTTTTATTGCGAGTTGCCCCATCATTTCGGCTATTTTTCATGCGTACATTTTTACTTGCTGCTTTTTATTGCAAGTTGCCCCATCCTTTCGGCTATTTCGTAGGCATGTGTAGCTTGCTAGCTTTTTCGCCGCAAGCTTGGATTTTAGACACCGGTTTCAGCATCAGCACCGCTACAACTGGGATGTTGCCAGGAGCGGATCATCATTTGCCTCTGTCGCTATTGAACAAAGGTGGCTCAGTAAACAGGGTTAAGGGTCCTGTCGACCAAGGCTTTTGACTTCATGAGCCGTAAGGGTCTCACAAAGGTATTTCTCCCTACAAGTCGTGAGGATCTTGCAGGTGTATTTTCTCCTTAGGGATCGTGAGGATTCCTAAGTGTATGTTCCTCTGTAAGTCGTAAGGATCCTACAAGAGGGTTTTCTCCTTATGGGTCGAGAGGACCTACAAGGGTTGCTCATCATATGGACATGTCCCTAGTCACGGGTGTGACTTTGCTGGGGAAATGTTTATTCGCGCCCGTGGATTGTATACAAGGGTCAGTATTGAGCCTCTTGTAGGGAAATATCGAAGGTTGTGGAGGATTTTCTTAAGAACAGGTTTAGGTTTCTGTAACTTAAGACTTTCAAATCTCATGAGCCGTGAGGGTCCCATAAGAGAATTCTCTTTACGAGTCGTGAGGATCTCGTAAGTGTATTTTCTCCTTAGGAATCATGAGGATCCCTAAGTGTGTTGCTCCTTTGTGAGTCGTAAGGATCTCACGCAGGTGGTTTCTCCTTACAAGGTCGAGAGGACCCTACAAGTGTCTTTTAACGAGGTTGCGCCCTTTCGGGTTTTCACAAACACTCGCCGGTAATCCTGCTGTTTTTACTCACGGAGCCCTTTCGGGTTTTCATCCGTGCCCATTTTGCTTATGGACATACCGTTTTTTTTTATTCTTTTTCATATATTTTTTATTTTATTTTATTTTTTTTTCTCTCCTTTTTTTTATCTCGTCAGCCTAAAGATACTGCGGTAGTAGTTTTAGGGACGTTTCGGTCCGTCGTTAGTTTAAGGACGTTTCGGTCCGTCGATAGTTTAAGGACGTTTCGGTCCGTCGTTAGTTTAAGGACGTTTCGGTCCGTCGTTAGTTTAAGGACGTTTCGGTCCGTCGTTAGTTTAAGGACGTTTCGGTCCGTTGTTATGGGAAGGCCGGCTGCTGCTTGTAAAGTCTGAGCCTAGGAAGATAGCGAGCGGACATAGTCGTCGTCATCTATTATTGACCTAGGCTGTGGCTCATTAAGCATAGTATTTCTTTAAGAAGCGGCCGTTTATTGGCCTGAAAGGCCTTTCACCGTGCATGTCCACGAGTAGATAGGCTCCACCCTGGTAGACCTTGTCTATGATGTACGGGCCTTCATAGTTTGGCTCAAATTTTCCCCGCTTGGCACGATTGGGGATCATAGGTCTTTTGACCACTAGTACGAGTTCGCCTTGGTGGAATGTCCTCGGCCTGGTCAATCGTTCGTACGAGCGTGTCATCTTTGCTTTGTAGGCTTCTAGATGTTGTTGCGCTATGAGCCGGGTTTCGTCGAGGGCATCAAGCTCCTCAAGCCGAAGGTGAGCATTCTCTTCGTCTGTTAGCTCGTGGTGGACTGCCACTCGCAGAGAGGGTAACTCTATCTCGAGGGGGAGCACTGCTTCCGTCCCAAATACCAACGCGTACGGCGTTGTGTTCGTGGCCGTCTTGAACGTAGTTCGATAAGCCTAAAGGGCTTCTTGCAGCCTTTCGTGCCAGTCTCTCTTATTCCTGGAAACGGTCTTTTTTATGATCTTCTTCAAGGTCTTATTGAAGGCTACGGCCAGACCGTTAGCTCGTGGATTGTAAACCGAAGAATATCTCCAGTCTATATTGTGCTGCTGTGCGAAGCGGCTAATCTTATGGCTTCTATAGGCTGGCCCATTATCGGAGATAATCCGCCGTGGGGTTCCAAACCGATAGATGACGTGCGTCTTGAAGAAATGGAGGATATTCTCCGTCTTCACTTCCTTCAGTGGTACTGCTTCTGCCCATTTGGAGAAGTAATCAGTTGTCGCCAGGATAAAACGGTGTCCCCGGGATGATGTTGGCTCAATGGGGCCGACTATGTCAGTCCCCCACATTTCGAATGGCCAACTAGCCAGCGTTGGGTGCAGTGGATTCAGATGTTGGTGGATGAAGTCTCCATGAATCTGGCATGAGTGGCATTGCTTCGCATACTCGAGGCAGTCCTGGATCATCGTGGGCCAGTAGTAACCCATCCGTTTAATTTTTAACTTCATCTTTGGGCCTGCTTGGTGAGAACCGCAAAGTCCGTCATGAACTTCCTGAATGACTCTTTCTGCTTCGTCAGGTCCTAAGCATCTCAGCCATAGAAAATCAAACGATCTCTTGTATAGAATATCGTTGACGAAAGCGAAAGATAAAGCTCGTTTCATGAGCTGATGTCTTGAGGACGCCTCTTTGGGCATTCGGTGGGACTTAAAGTAGTCTATGAAGACTTTCCTCCAGTCTTCGGCCTTCTCATGGTCTTTTATTTGTAGGGTCGTCTGCTCAGTCGCTCCCTTCTCTTCGCATGATTCCGGAGATATTTCTGCCGGGGCGAGCACTCGACGGCTTTGTACCACGATTCTGACGTCATCGAGGTTCTCGTCAGCCAGTTCTTTCTCAAGTTTAGCCAACGCGTCTGCTTTGCTGTTTTCCGCGCGCGGTATGTTCTCCAAAGTATAGGAGGGAATTTGGGTCAATAGTTGTTGCACCTTTTCGCCGTACTTCACCAACTCCGGCTTGCACGTTTGGTAGTCACCATTTACTTGACTAACGACCAGCTGAGAATCCCCGTATATAAGGAGGTCTTCAATTCCCATGTCGATGGCGATCTCGAGGCCTGCTATCAGAGCTTCGTATTCAGCTTCATTGTTTGTCCTCGGCTCTGTTAAGGAGAAGGCGAAGCGCATTATCCCTCCTTGTGGAGTTGCAAAGATGAGGCCTATCCCCGATTTGATCATTGGGATACCTTGTTTCTGCTTCTTTATGGAGGACGCTCCATCGAAATAGAGTTCCCATCGGGCGCTCCCGCCGCTAATCGCATCAAATGCATGCTCGTCCGGCAAATCACAGTTCAGAGAAGAATCGGCCGGTATCGGGTGCTCAGCGAGGAAGTCGGCAATGGCCTGGCCTTTCACTACCTTGAGAGGTTGATACGTTATCGAGAACTCCATCAAGAGCAGGGCCCACTTAGCGAGTCGTCCCGTCAATATGGCTTTCGACATCAAGTATTTAAAGGGATCCACTTTTGAAATGAGACGGACTTCATGTGCCAACGCATAGTGCCTGAGCTTTGTTATCGCGAAGATTAACGCCAAGCAATGTTTTTCAATGGGAGAGTAGTTGCTTTCTGCCCCCAGCAGAACTCGACTTAAGTAGTAGAGTGCTCTCTCTTTCCCCTGATCGTTCTCTTGTGCCCATAATACGCCTAAAGAACCTTCGAGGGCGGTTGTATAAAGAATGAGGGGTTTTCCCTTGACCGGCGCGGCCAACACCGGAGGGTTCTGCAGGTACTGCTTGATCTCGTCTAGTGCACCTTGACATTTGTGATCCCAAGCGAATGGAGTTCCCTTTTTCATCAGGTGGCTGTAAGGACGGCATTTGCCCGAAAGATTAGCGATAAACCGCCGGATGTATGCGAGCTTCCCTTGGAGAGACCGCAACTGCTTGAGGGTTCTTGGTGGAGGCATTTCCATGATCGCCTTAATCTTTGACGGATCTATTTCAATACCTCGGTGTCGAACGATGAATCCCAGAAATTTGCCCGAGGAGACTCCAAACGCGCATTTGAGGGGATTCATTTTCAAATTATATTGCCGAAGGCGTCGAAATACAGTCTCCAGATGCTTTAAATGATCTTCGTATGACATGCTCTTTACTACGAGGTCATCGATATAGCACTCGACGACGTCGTGTATGAGGTCATCAAAGATCTTTGTCATAGCCCTTTGATAGGTAGCGCCAGCGTTCTTTAGACCAAAGGGCATAACCATGTAGCAAAATATACCCAAAGGGGTGCGGAAAGCGGTGTGCTTCTGGTTTTCGGGATGCATCTTTATCTGATTGTATCCTGACGAACCATCCATAAAGGAGAAAACCTCGTGAGTGGACGTGTTATCTATCATTAGCTCGGTTACTGGTACTGGGAAATCATCCTTTGGACAGGCTTTATTGAGATCCCTGAAATCCACGCATATGCGTACCGTCCCATTCTTCTTCATTACCGGGACGATGTTGGCGATCCAGTCGGGATATTGGACTTCTTGGATAAATCCAGAATCGATCAGCTTCTTGACTTCGGCGTTGATGCTCATCTCAAGCTCGAGTCGCATCCTCCTTGGCGCCTGCTTGACTGGCTTGATATCTGGGGATATTGCTAATCTATGCACAGCAATCTCCGGATCTAATCCTGGCATCTTGGAGTAGTTCCACGCGAAGCAGTCTTTATGCCGTAGAAGCACGTTCTTTAACGCAGCCACCCTTTCTTCAGATAGCAGCTCGCTGACAAATGTCTGTCGCGGGTCATCTGCCGATCCCAACTCAATCTTCTTTAGGTTATCTGCAGTAGTATGTATACCATCTTCCAGTTCTTTCGGAGCTGGCGGAAATTCTGAGATCACCTCATCATTGCTGTTCTCAAAGCACCGGGGAAGGTCATCTACGTTTTCGGGCTCTTCTCCTAATATCGTAATCGTATAACAGGTGCGAACCCGCTCCCCGGACTGAGGTGGACCCGGTTCTGCTCCTGCGGCCTTGGGCTCGTGCTTTTGTGGTGGCGTTACCTTCCAGCCGTCGGATAAAGCGAATCTGCCCCGTTGGTACTGGTCCTCGACCCAGTTCTTGAAGGTGAAGCAGTCTTCGGTAGGATGTCCTATGGCTTGGTGATAAGAGCAATAACTCAGATGAGAAGCCTTGTTAGCTTGCTCAGGATGTCTAGACTCTGGAAGCGTGATCATTTGATGTTTTATAGCGAGGTTGAGTAACCTCTCCGTCTTGTCTCAGGGGAAGGAGTACGCTCGACTCATCTTCTTCATGAGGGACAAACCCGAGCCGCTTCTTGATTTATTTCCATCTCTGCGTCGGGCCTTTCGTACAACGGATTGACGAGGATAAGCGTCTTTGTCTTTTGCAGCATGTTGAAATAGACGTTGCGTCCTGGCCTTCTCGTAGATGGCCATTTCGCGGTTGTGGTCTTCCCGAGCTTTCTGACCCACTTTCCTGATAGGCTTGCCCATTCGTTCCTCAAACGACGGACTCGGCGCTTCAATCGCGGGGTCTAGTTTTGATGGGGGGTGGCATCTCCTGACAGGGCGTCCTCCTCTTCATCAAAGGTATATATAGCGTAGCTGCTGTGAGCCCGTTCTCGTTTTCTGGCTCTTGTGTATCCAAGCCCGAGTGTTTCCATCTTCCCGTTGGGCAATTTGCGTTGAGTCCCGGGGACATCCCAAATCCTGTTGTAGAACCGAGCCTGCCGAACGGTCTGTTCTAAGGGTACTCCTTGGCGCTTCAATAGCTTCTTTAATCCATTTGTATAGTATCTGGGCAGACGGATGGGTTGGAGCCTGTCAAGTGTAGCATCCGCGCCATGCCAGATCTCTTTCTCTATTTTCGACTCTGAGAATCGGTAGAATAGGATCACCTTCTCACCCTTTTGCCTGGGAGGGACGTAAAATGTTCGCAGGTCCTGCACATTATTAGGCTGCAGCGTGTCGAGATCCTTGTAGTGTTCTCGCGGTACCATGGTGACTTGCAAACTATGGTCATCGCCAGGGAGTGTTTGTATTGACAGCCGATTGGAGAACACGGCATTAACTTCATCTTCTGAATCACTTCCGAAGACCAACATGGGGGCGGGCGTCCCCAGGTTGTCGCGTTGAGATGGCCCTGCATAAACTATCTCTTCCTCTTCTTCGGTATCGCTCCCGAAAACAGGGATGGTGGCGGCGGTTTTGTTCTCCGGATTGCGACATCTTTCTGTATCCTCGAAATCTGGCAAAAAGTACTTCGCATCTTCGTATTTGCGGACTTCGTTCATGGAAAATGGGTTTAACTCACCTGTTACGGTGTACTCGAAACCATCCTTAAAGTACTTCATACACTGGTGTTGTGTAGAAAGGATGATGTTGTATTCGTGTAACCAAGGACGACCGAGCAAGGCGTTGTAGCAGGTCTTGGCAACAATGACATGGAATTTGATGTCTGTGACAAGAAGTCCAAAGCGTAATGTTAGTATCACAGATCCGAGAGTCCGTGACGATTGTGAATCGAAACCGGAGATAGTAATTTTGTCACGAGCGAGGTGTTGCACACTCATGCAGATTTCCTTCAACACCCGAACATTAAGGAGATTGACGGAGGATCCATTATCCACCAGGATCTTGCCTATCTTGATATCATGGCAGTATCCGGAGACATATAGGGGACGGTTGTGGTCGCACGTCCCGAGAAGGAGGTCTTCATCACCGAAAGTGATGTCGGCCGTATGCACTTCCTCCAGTTCATCCTTCATCTTTTCAGTGGCGAGGAAGGCTTGGAATTGCTCAGGTTCTTATAACGCCTTAATTAGTGAGTCTCGCGCTTCTTTTGATAATAAGAGGGCATCGAGAATGCTAAGCTGAGAAGGTAGCTTCCTTAGGTGCGCGAGGATGTTATAGTCCACCTTACCCTTCCTAGGAGGGTCTTTGGCAGCCAGCTCTTTCATGACTTGGTTATCTAAAGTGATATCTTCAGTGACATTTTCCTTTCCCTTATCTTTTCTACTTACGGGCCCGAGATTTTTTTCTGGGAGTGTGCGATTGCGCAGCTGAATGTTCTCGCAGATCTCCGATTTCTCCTCTTTCCCTAAAACGGATTCTTTGAAGAGAGGGCCCAGAGCCATTTCTTCATCAGAGTCGCTCCCAAAGGTGAGAACTTGTGACCCCCTGGCGTTAACCATGTAACAGTTGCCAGTAGTTCTGTCGTGCCCATCGATAGTACTTCTTCTCTCCCGACGGCTCTTGCGTTTCATGCGCTTAAAATGTTGCCGATGAGCAACATATCCTTGCCACCATATCTTAAAGGCGTCGCACTCCTCCGTGGGGTGTGAGATTTTCTGGTGATATGCGCAATAATCAGGGTGCCTTTCCACCCCATCGTGCGTGTTTCCTTCCGAGGGTGGTAGCTTCATTCCCATTGACATGGCTTTGGCAAATCTTTTCCTCGTCTTGAATATCTTCTTGTCTACTTCGGATGCCTTTCGCTCTGGCAGGGGTAGTTCAACTCTTCCGTTCAGTTGCCCGCATTTGGCTCCTTTCGATGTGGCCATCTCACGCTCCTGGTCTGCTTTACATTTTAGATAGATCTCGTCTAGAAAAGTGTCGATCATTTCGTCTGTTGGCCATGCACGCTCTGGTACAGGCTCTGCCTCCAGCTTCTTAGTGCCAGGAGTTTTCCCATCATCGGTAAACGAGTGGGAGATTACGTTACAACTCGCCATATACCCTTCAGATTCCTCCGACGAGCTCTCTCCATCGTCTCCCTCTTGAAAGATGTGGTTGAGGAACTCTTGCAGTGTGACAGGAGTTCGCGCCTTTTGATTTTATTCTTCCAGCGCGTCGATTTGCTTCTGCAAGTTCGTGTGCTCGTTTCCAAGCTTCACGGACTTCTTGGATTTCTTCTTCTTTTTCTTCAAAGATTTTGACGATTGGGCGTGAGTATTTGGGCTCTTACCGCGAGTCTTTGTAGTTGGGAAGCGCCTTAGCATCCCTTCGATAATTTGAGGTTCAATAGGGTCCTTCCATTCGATCGCAGGGCACGCATGAAGGTCTCTCAGCATTCTTTTGGTTTTGGTTGATAGCACGACCTCCCATGGGGCTTCTTCAATAAAGGAGCAGGTTGCCCCCGGTGTATCTGCTTTCTTAGGAGTATGCGGTTGTGGTGGGTTCACCTTCCAGTTTTCGGAAAGTACAAACTTCCCCTGGAGGTATTGATCTTCAATCCATCCTTTGAAGACGAAGCAATCTTCAATCGGATGGCTTACCGTTTGATGGTAAGGGCAATAGTTAGGGTTATTCATCTCGGTAGGTTGCGGCGGTCGCCTTGGATTTGGTAGGCTTATAAGTCTGTTGCGTATTGCCAGCTCGAATAACCGTTTCGTCTTGTCTCGTGGGAACGAGTAGGGACGCTTCATCTTCTCATTATAATACCGACGTCTTTCCTCCAGTTGATCTGCCGGTTTCGGGGCGTTAGGTTGCTGTTGGGCATTCGCAACAAAGGTTGCCCTTCCTTTACCCTTGTCATTCCGAGGTTCCGACTTCGGGGGAGGTGGTCTATGACCCATCTGGTCCATCTGAGCCAACTTGTCGATTAAAGCCTGGAATGTGGTTGGCTTAAAGAACATCATAAATTGGGAGATAGTTGCATGAGGGTCTAGAGTTCCCATGAACATGCCCACCGCAGGTGCTTCCTCAATGCGTTGCTCGCATCTCGACCACAAATTCCGCCAGCGTATAGCATACTGGACCCAGGTTTCGCCTGGTTTTACCCTGGCGTTAATCAGTGCAGTTATTGGAGTGCGTTCGCTGGCACTTGCGAATCGCTGAGTGAACAACAACTCCATTTCAGCGAACGTTTTGATAGAATCGTTCGGGAGTTCTGAATACCATTCGAACGCAGTTTCTGATAGGCTGCCCACGAACTGGCGGAGCAACAGTTTATCATCACCGCCGGTGTTACCGCAGAGGGCCCGGAACTGGGCGACATGTTGATGGGGGTTGCCGGTCCCCTTGTACACGTGGAATTTTGGTATCGTATAGCCTGGCGGGTATTTGATTTGGTCGTACCAGCTCGGATACGGTCGCCCTGTTTTCACGACTTGACCAGCTGCCTCAGTCGCGTGATGAACCCGGATTTGCTGGGCTATGTAGTCAACCAAGTCAGCCTTAGAGATTGCCTCCTCCTTGGCCGTTGAGAGGGCAGGTGGTGATTTGACGTTTCTCCTCGGTCGTCTTCAATAACGATTGGGGGATCCTCAGCGGGTAAGTCCTGCTGGATCATCACTCCTATCATATCTTGGAAGAGAAGGCCCATACGTTGTATGTTGGCCGCTTGTTCAGCAGCCTCTTTGTCCTTTTTCTTCAGTATCCGGCGAAGGAATTCAGCGTCGGTTTCTTCCTCCTGGCGCGCGTATGAGGACGTTTCTGGGTTTTCTTTTGGCCCGGTAAGTGCGGCCATAGCATTCATCATTTCCTGAAGCTTTTGTTGCTGCTCCTGAGCCTTCGTCACGGATCGGGTTAGCGGTCGGTGGCCCGTAGAAGT
Source organism: Agapanthus africanus (assembly GCA_030015575.1). Lineage (NCBI taxonomy): Eukaryota > Viridiplantae > Streptophyta > Magnoliopsida > Asparagales > Amaryllidaceae > Agapanthus > Agapanthus africanus. The sequence continues at coordinate 679,198,937 of CM057337.1, forward strand.
GCGGCTTTCCTCCTTTCCAGAGGCCATGTAGACAGTGTGCACCACCATGCCCCCAGACTTAGGGCGTCTGGGCTCAGTGCTTTTAGCCGTCGTTGCATGCTGGGGGGTCTTCTCTGGCCTCCTCCTTATATGAGCCAGTTGATCAACAGCCTTTTGGGGTTTAGCCTGGTGACCAGCTTCCGGTTGGATTTTCAGCTTCTTGTGCTGGCGGGAGAAGTTTGGATCGATGATCGAGTCTCGGGCCTGTCGCCAAACCTTATAGATTTTGGAAGATAGCCGTTGAGGAGATCGGGGCTGTTCTGGTTTTATTTCCACAACCTTTTTTAATGGGGGAGGAGACCTCTTCAGCAGTGCAGTAGGAGAATTCCTTCGCACCTTATTTAGCATTTCGAAGCTGTTCCCAGTTGGAACAGCAGCATTAACTTCTGCCACCGGGGCTGATGGAGTCAACCCGGAGGGGGAGTTGCCCCCAGCCTTCCTTACTCGGCGCCAATGGTGACGTCGAGCGTGTCGAGCGGACGGCGTAGGGTCAGCGGTAAGAATGGTTTCGTCTTGCCCCCTGTCTGGGTGGGGGGTCGCTGTTGGTATTAGCCTGTCAAAGACCGATGTCCTTTGGGCAGCAAGAACGGGAGCTGAAGCCGTCAATCTTGTAAAGACCGACCTTTTGGCCGGAGAAGCTGCCTTGATGACTTCGGGGACAGAAGCAGCCTTCTCTGAGATTGTAGGCCCCATGATGGGTTTGCAGGATTTCTGGCCCAATCTAGAGAAGACCGAGACGTTGACGTTGGGCGACTCGTTGAGAGGAGCCGCGGCAGGGGTAAGACGATCAAAGACCGACTTCTTAGGAGCTTCCGTTGTCAGCACTGGAGCGGTGAAGTTTGTCGGCGGGAGCATGGTCCCAAAGAACAATCCTGTGGTGGCGCGAGTGACCTGTTCCACGGGCATTGTGAATAGCGAAGCAGCTTGGGGTCCATAGGCTATACCTCCTGGCGAGGCAGAGCGTTGGTTGCAATTGCAGTCTGAGCAGTTGGAGAATTTCACGGAAGTAGAAACCATCGATCCTTTGCTTTCTGCAATAAGCGAGACGCCAATTCTTAGTATCTTGAAACCCAAGGGCAACCAATAGCGAACCGCGATTGGTTCGCGAGTCACGACACACGAAGTGTGGAGTGGAAAGAGGAAAAGGTCCCACCGGGCGTGCCAGAATCTGTTCCCCTCCGAACGGCGGCGCGCAGGACTGCGACGTCTTGGCGTTGAGATTCGGGGCAGATGCTAATTGGTGCTATCCATTCACCTCTCCGAAGATGCCAAGTTGATTTATGGCACCATGTATCGAAGGTTTAGACGGATGCGTCCGATGTAGCAGACTTCGTCAGATTCCCCCTCGTTTGAGGGGTTTTTGATTATGGGGACGCTCTTCCCTGCAGGCGCAAGCCCCTGCAGTTAATTATGCTACCGCATTGCGGTAACAACTTTCTCCTTCTCCAGATGGTCACTTCGTGTCGTGGGTGTTTGTTTTGTATTTTGTTGCCCGTGGATTGTTTACGGAGACTGAGTTATGTCGTCGCCCGTAGGGCGTGGACTAGTCCAAATCCGTATTATCTTAGATTTGGGTTTGGGGGTTTGGTTTGAGGATACGTCAGCCATACTTGAGGCTAAGATTAACTCAAACGTTTGTTAAGGATACGTTAGTCTAACTTTGAGACTAAGATCAACTTAACGGGATCGTTTAGATCCGACAAAAGAGCATGCGGGCTCTATTGTTCCAGTTTAGGGACCTAGTGGTCCATTGAATGTATGGCTGTCGGGACCCATCACCTCTCTGACGACGTTGAAGGATTACAACGACAGATGTCAGAGGAGTTCAGAGATGTACCCTTGAGCCAGAGTTAATTGGGGGGATTCATAGTCCAGTCTGTTTGAAGGTTTAAGGATACGTTAGCCATCTTTAAGGCTAAGATCAGCTTAAACGGGACCGTTTAGATACGACAAAAGAGCACGCAGGGGGAGCTCTATTGTTCTAGTTTAAGGACATTGCGGTCCATGGGTAGTTTAAGGACATTGCGGTCCATGGATAGTTTAAGGACATTGCGGTCCAGTATGTGCTCTGGATGCTTCACACGGGTTCACTGCCGTGCTTAGCGAGGACCAGGCTCCGCTCTGGACGTTTTCCGCGGGGTCAAAGAGTGACGTTATCCGCATTCCACGTAACCAGGAATTTTGCACTAGATGCTTCACACGGGTTCACTGCCGCGCTCGGCGAGGACTAGGCTCCGCTCTGGATGCTTCACACGGGTTCACTGCCGTGCTCTGCGAGGACCAGGATCCGCTCTGGACGTTTTCCGCGGGGTCAAAGAGTGACATTATCCGCGTTCCACGTAACCAGGAATTTTGCATTAGACACGGGTTTAAGGACCCCGCAGTCCATATCAATGTGTGGTCGTCGGGACCCGTCACCTCTTTGAAGACATTGAAGGATTACAATGCCAAATATCAAAGGAGTGAAGAGATGTACCCTAGAACCGGAATGGCTTAAATAGTCCTTGACCCAATCTGGGATCAAGACCGATTAATTATGTTATGAGCCCATTAGCCCAGTTGATTACGAATTGAGGACTTATGGCCAGCTTGGGCTAAGTCCAATCAGGTCTGGAATATTGGCTTCTTGTTGGTCCATTGAAGGAGAGGCTTTGCCTCTATCCATTTAGCCAATTGGGCTAAAGCCTAGTGTTAAACACTACAGAGCAATCAATGTTGAATACTGGGAATGAGGTCGACAAGTTAGTGTTTAACACTAAGAGATAATTGGTGTTAAACACCAGCAACAAGGCTATTATCATAAACACTAAAACAGATCAGTGTTGAACACTGGCAATGGAGATCTCAGATCAGTGTTAAATATTAAGGTAATCAGTGTTGAACACTGCAAATAAAGTTTTTTGATTAGTGTTGAACACTAAGGCCCAACAGTGTTTTAACACTGGGTTCGGGAGTTTCAATTTAGTGTTAAACACTAAGGCAAGAGGGGTCACGTGGCAACACATGAGAGCGCCCTCCCTTCATTTATTCTGCTGAGACTATCGCATCTTTCAGAGCATCACGTGTCATCACGTGACGGGCATTCAAATGCCTATATGTTAAAGCTTCTGCCGAAGGTCACGTGGGTCACGTGGGGTGCTGCCTCAAAGGGGCTTTCTGTAGATCTCTTGGGGGGGTCACGTGGTGACACGTGACCCTGCCTCTATGTATGTTGTTTAGAGGATCTGTTAATCTTTTCCAGGAATTAAATTCCTCGTAGGGTTAAACCCTGACAATAATTTCAGAGGAATTAAATTCCTACTTCCTTTTAAAGATTTATATTCTGAATAGGGTTGGACCCTGAATTTTCTGTAGGAATTAAATTCCTCATACATGTGAAGAACCGAATAGGGTTAAACCCTAATAAAAGCTCTTAAAGAATTAAATTTCCACTTTCTGTTAAGTTATGATCAAGGGAATTAAATCCCTGCTGTTCCAACAGAACTAGGTTCTTAATTAGGGTTAAACCCTGTTTCTTTTGTTCTGAAGGAATTAAATTCCCATAACACAGGGTCAGGCCCTAGTTTTATTTTAAAGGAATTAAATTCCTATAGTTCTGTGAGAATTAAATTCTCGTGCTTCCATTCCCTCTCTATGTTTTGGATTTGCATGGCAGGATCTCGACCCATTGAGAATTAAATTCTCAACCTTAAGGGGAGATGTGCACTTTGCAGATCCTCTATCAAAGAGAGAAGAAATATGTTCTTCTGTTTTATATATCAGAGTTAAACTCTATTGAGAATTAGATTCTCTTTTCCTTCAAGGAGCCTTCCCTTTCTTACCTAGGGTTTTTTTTTGCAGAAGATCCAAGTTCCTCAAAGTATCTAGCTCTCTCCCTTTTCTTTCCTCTGCGTGTGTCTCTCTATATTTTTTTTTCCTTTTTTTTGTCTCTTGGCTCCTATTTATAGGAGAACCAGCCGAATCAATTAGTTTTTGACGAATCTTCATTGAGAGGTCTGATTTGCATCCATCATTCATTTTTGACCTTTGGATTATTGGGTGAATTTTATTCACCATTGGATTTCAAGTCCCGGGATTCTCCTTTGTTATTTCGGTTAGATTTAAAGGGAAAATCTTTCCAAACCCGAGATTTTCCCATAGATAAATGATATTCAATCATCTTTAAATCTTTAATTCGATTGGTTCCGGATAGTCGCTTTCCTTTGGAAAGATTTGAATCTCTTTCAGAATTTAATTCTGTTGACAAAATGGGCTTTGAAAGCCGGCCGGTCACGTGTGGGCACGTGACCCATGGTCACGTGTGGGCACGTGACCCATGGTCACGTGTGGGCACGTGACCCCCTTTGGAATGAGCCTTCTTCTTTCTTTTTGCGCTGTCCTCTGGTTGCTGCTTAACCGTCACGTGCCACCACGTGACCCCTGGTCACGTGTGAGCACGTGACCCTGGTCTGGACTCTTTTTTTTTTCTGTTTTAACTGGAGAACAAGTCTGCTGCTTTTGATCATCACGTGCCAACACGTGACCCTGGTCACGCGGGAGCACGTGACCTCTTTTGAAGCTCTTTTTCTTTGATGTAGTCAGTAAGCCGAATCTGCCTTGATGATGCTTTTAGATGTCACGTGCCCACACGTGACTGTTGGTCACGTGTAAGCACGTGACCCTTTTCTGAAGCTTTTCCCATAAGCTTTCCTGATTTTAAATCAGGAAACACTTACCAGTAGATCTCAACAACCCTGGCCAGGGATTTCCTGTTATGGCCAATCGAGCATAGCGCAACATCAACCCCCAATACCGGGAGAGACGAATCCTCTCCTATCGCTCATTGCCTCCATATGAATCGGGACTGTACCCAAAAACCACCTTTTTGCACGATCTCTTGAACGTGATCAAAGCACAGTGGGAATCACACAAGACTCTATGATGATCTCGGGTCGACAGACTAACATGTACCAGTGTCACTAGAGAACTGCTATCTAACGATAGGTATAATACCATCTAGGAGTTCTCGGCGATTCCGTTCAGTGTACCTAGTCTCCACTGAGCACCCGTATACCTTCTCTGATGTCAAACACCAATGGATATGGGATCATCCATCGCCCATCATATGGGCCAAGAAGCGCATACGCTAGTCTACTCTGTAGTATCGATGCCCTGTCTCGATACTCCCACGACTAGGAACATTTGAAGGGTGTACTTGCCGACTACCTCTGCCCCAGTAGTATGATCCGCATCACAATCCTGGTAGTCAAGTACTCATCCTAAGGGCATTATCAACAAGTAATAGAGAGACAATAAGTGTACATGTTAAGATAAAGAGCAATCAGATAGCATACTATTATGTCGAGCAAGAAAGTCCTCCCTATATATGTCCAAGCATCCACTACAATATACATCGCATGTACAGTAATGGCCTCTAGGGCATACATATAACTAACAATCTCCCACTTGCACTAAGGCCATTTGTTGCAGTATCTCATACTCAACGTCCTATAGAAGTCTTTCTAGGATAAGGCCTTTGTGAATGGATCCGCTGTGTTATCCTTTACGTCAACTCTCCTGACCTCGATCCCTTGGAGATCAACCATTTCCATGATTAGGTGTGTTTACCGCCGAACACAGAGACGCGACCGCGTAGGTCCGTCTTGCCTGAATTTAGGGGCAGATGCTAATTGGTGCTATCCGTCCACCTCTCCGAAGATACCAAGTTGATTTATGGCATCATGTATCGAAGGTTTAAACGGATGCGGCCGATGTAGCAGACTTTGTCAGATTCCCCCTCGTTTGAGAGGTTTTTGATTGTGGGGACGCTCTTCCCTGCAGGCGCCAGCCCCTGCAGTTAATTATGCTACCGCATCGCGGTAACAACTTTCTCCTTCTCCAGATGGTCACTTCGTGTCACGTGTGTTTGTTTTGTTTGTGGTTGCCCGTGAATTGTATACGGAGACTAATTTATTTTGTCGCCCGTAGGGCGTGGATTAGTCTAAATCCGTATCTTCTTAGATTTGGATTTGGGGGTTGGGTTTAAGAATACGTTAGTCTCATTTGAGACTAAGATCAACTTAAACGTATGTTAAGGATACGTTAGTCTAATTTTAGACTAAATCAACTTAACGGGATGGTTTAGATCCGACAAAAGAGCATTTGGACTCTATTGTTTAGTTTAGGGACATTGCGGTCGATTAACAGTTTAAGAACATGGTGGTCTAAGGTTAAGGACATCATAGTCCGTGGGTTTAAAGGGACTCCACAGTCTGAGGTTAGGGACATCATAGTCCATGAGTTTAAGGACCCCACAGTCCGTAGTTTAAAGACATCATAGTATGTAAAGTTTAAGGACATCATAGTCCATGGGCTTAAGGACCCCACAGTCCGTAGAGTGTTTGGTTGTCGGGACCCGTCACCTCTCTGAAGACGTTGAAGGATTACAACGACAAATATCAGAGGAGTAAAGAGATGTACCCTCGAACCGGTGTGAGTTGGTTGGAAGATCTGTAGCCCAATTTGGGACTAAGATCTGTTAAATATTCATGAGCAGATGGGATCAATTAAATATAAGTTGAGGACTTATGGCCAATATTGGGCAAAGTTCAATAAATGTTTAACATTTTTATTTTGGCTGTTGAGCCTTTATTTGGGCTTGGCCCTTCTGACAATATTTTTGTCTCGTATGGAATGCAAAGAATTCATTAGAGCTTTGGATTATTAAAGAACGATTTATGTTCTGTCAGCGCAACACGTGGCACGCCAGGCGCTTTGCGCCAATTAAAGAGCACAATGTGCTTCTGCCAAGTAGTGTACATGTGGAGGACACGTGTCACGCTTGGCGCTAAGCGCCAGATGATGGGCGTATTGCGCCAGTTTATGAGCACTAAGCGCTAATTTGTGAGCGCATTGCGCTTTCAATTTAGTGGCGCACACGAGTGACACGTGGTGCGCGTGGTGCTGAGCGCCAGCCCATGAGCGCAGTGCGCTATTTCAGAAGCGCAAAGCGCAAGTTGTTTAATTGGCACATACGTGGTTGACACGTGGCGCATCTGGCGCTGAGCGCCGATCCAACGAGCACAGAAGCGCAGCGCAAGGCTCATTTTAAGAGCGCAAGGCGCAGTTTAAGGGCGCAAGGCGCAGTTTAATAGCGCAAAGCGCATTTGATCAATTTTATGATCTGGGAACAAATTTATGTTCTTTTAAAAGAGACTTTGATTCAAGAATGACAGTTCTTATTTTTGAAAGGCTTTGCCTTTATAGATCCATGATCTTTAAGAAAATTTAATAATTTTCTCCCCCTTTATGATGAGATGTTCATGATCTCAGAAAGACAATTTGTCTTATAGATCTATGATCTGTGAACGAAAACACTTCTTTGTTTTTTTATGATGAGATCTTTTGATCTTTTTATAAAAGACCTTAGTCTTTGTAGATCTATGATCTTTTTTTAAGAAGATAATTTTTCTTTTTAAGAGATGATTTCATCTCTGTGTTCATCATTCATCATCTTTACCTTGAAGAAATATGTTCTTGCAAGAGCTTGCTCTCTTTCTTTTGAGTTTCTCAAAGTTTATAGGTTTTTTTTTCTATATCAGACTTGAAGTCTTGGGGCCTTTATATAGGGCAAGTTGATTTGTTGAATCAGTTAAAAAGATCTTTTCTCTGATTGATTTGGGGATGTTTCCCACCGTTGGATTTTTGATCCTAGGGTTTCTGTTTTATAGAAGGCAATCTTCTTGTTTTTAACAAGATTGAAAGAAAATCTTTCCATAACAGAATTTTAATTCTGATTAATGATTTATCATTATTTATTAGATCTTTTGATCTAAGGGTGGGGAATTTTTAATTCCAGTGCTGGCGCACCCATGCTTTGCACGTGGTGTGCTGCTCAGAGCGCAGCGCACTTTACGCTAGCGCATCTGTGTTTGACACGTGGTGCGCTGCTCAGAGCGCAGAGCAGCCTGCGCTAGTGCACCCATGTTTGACACGTGGTGCACAGCGCGCCCAGCGCTAGCGCACATATGGTGCACTGCCTAGGGCGCAGCGCACCTGGCGCTAGCGCATCCGTGTTTGACACGTGGCGCGCAGCGCGCCTAGCGCTGGATCTGTTGCGTTGCTTCAATTTTTGAAATTCGAATTTCAAACAGAGCTTTGCTCTAATTGGGGGAAACAAATGCCCCCCCACCGTTGCTCTCACGTGGTCCACACGTGAGTGCAGCGGTGGCAGCATCTGTGCCCTTAGATCAACTCAAAAGTTGAAGAGGCGTTTCAATGCCTATAAATAGGACCTTTGGTCTCTTAGATGATTTTCATCTTCTTCTTTGAGAACTTTTATTCAGAGCATTGCTCTTCAGTTTAAGAACTTTTCAAGAGTAAAAACTCTGTCATAGATCTTTGATAGATCCTTGCTCTTCATAGATCTTTGATCTAAAGAAAACCCTTTTAGGGTTTCATTAATAGAGCTTTGCTCTCTTCAGATCATGAACCCATAGATCTAAGGAGATCTTTTCTTGGGGCTTCTTAGCCCATGAACAGAGCTCTGCTCTTTTGATAACATGTAGATTTTTTTAATCTCTTGTGAAGGACTCTTAAGAGTTTGTTCATGGATCTTGAAGATCCCAAAATTTTTTAATTCATAAAAATTGATTTTAATTAATTCTTTTCTGATGGATTTTTCCATCATCATTACAGAGTCAGGCTCTTGAGGAATTTTATTTCTTCATAATCAGAGTTTGACAAGTGTCACTCTGTCATAGAGCATTGCTCTCAAAGGGAGATTTTCTCCTTTTCCCAAGGGATCTCTCATTTAATGAGAATTTTCTTGAGGATTTTCTCATTTAATTAACAGTCTCATCCAATGATGAGTCTGTTTTATTAATTATTAATTGATGAATTGTCATCCAGATTTTGTGGGCCCCCTTTGGTCCCTTTCCACTGCATTGTAGTGTGGTACAAATTTTAAAGTACCAAGTGTCAGAATTTAAAATTAAATTATAGCACTGACAGTTGACTTCTGTCCCTTTTTTTTTGCTGGCGACATGTATTTCGATACTTCATTTCCGTTTGTCCGTTCAGAGGGAGGATTCCCTGAGGCGCCTGTGGATCGGGAGGTTCTCGCGCTCATCAAAGACCATGACCCGGAACACAAAAATCTTCACTTGTGGGGTAGATGGTACGACCGGATTATCAGAGGCCGCCGGAGCTTTTCTTGTGCGACGCCTTCGGAGCCTATCTCGGCGATCCCGTATGCAGATGCACCCCCGGTGAACTATGCCGTAGAGTTGGTTAATTGGACATCGGAGGGTCTCCTTCAGCCTTCGATCGCCGCAATACCCGTGCAGCCGCCGACGGCTTTGGATACCCTAGGGCGGCGTATATGTCAGGGCGAGTCGCGCCCTTGGGGACAGCCCTACAACATCGGGTTAACTCCCCGTCATCCGGCCGGGTACTTGCAGTGGGCCCGGTACATTTTGTCGGCGAAGAAATCGCAGCTGCTGAAGCTTGGCTTATACCCTGCAGTCTACGCTTTCTTGTTCCAGTATTCTTTACCTCCCACATGGTGGATCAAGGCGTTTTTGGAGCAGTGGAACATCCCGACCCATACCTTCCTCTTATTGGATAGAGAGGTCTTCATTTCCTTGGAAGAATTTGCCGAGGTTTCTGGTTTACGAGTCAGGGGGGAGCACTACGAGGAGCTGCTTCCTCCGGATGAATATGTTTTTGCCACCAAGCCAGTGGTGATGGGCCTTACCCCGGAGAACGCCATTCAGCACTAGTTCCCGAGTCTGATAAAGGTGCTGAACATGTATGAGAGCCTCTTCCTTGAATCTGGAGGCCGAGGGGTCAACTTTGCGGACTTCATTGCCCGTTTTCTTCGCCCAGAAATTTTGTCGCGACAAGGCGAAAAATTTGCTAAGCTTGATGATCCCTTCGGCTTAAACTTGGACCATCGGCCGATACTGGAAGCTGATCAGAAGGGTTTCTTTCTTCCTGACGTCGCGATCGTCCCCTTGTCAGAAATCTCCGCTCCGAGCATTGATGAGGAAGTGTTTTTTCTTGGGTTTCTTGGGCTATGGTTGAGCTGGTTTGCGCTTCCTATGCATCCTCGTTATATGAGGCCTTCCGTCTTCTACCCCGCGCATCGCATGGTTGCCGGATACAAGTGGCCATCGGGATCGCCGGGTTAGCCTACCTATATCACGGTCTTAGCTTAGCGGTGGATACCACTGAACCCGGGGTGCATCCTGCCAGCTTCCCGATGCATTACTTCACTTCATGGATGGAGTTGCACGTGCTTGGGGTCTTTGGCATCCACAAAAGACATTCTTTTTATGACAGATGCAAGTTCCCACGGATAATGCGGCTGGTTGACGCCTCCATCGTGAGTCCGTCACTATGGGAAGCTAGGGGCTTGCTCCTCCGTCCCCGCACGGTTGGAGATGGTATGTCTTTCACAGACAAAGTCTTAACCATCGGCCAGGAAACTTCAAAGGCGGTGCTACCACTGCGAGACATTTTTAAAGACGGGGCCTCCGTGTTGAAAGCCCGAGAGATTCTTCATTTCTACTCCATCAGGCCGGGCTTTCTTCTATTCAGGCAAAATGATGCGGTGCTATTCATGAGATATAACCCACATCACTTTGCCCAGCAGCTGAGTTACAATCAGGGAGTCCCGCTGGAGGCTTTCCTGGTGGAACCTGCTGCCACCGAAGAGGGAATGCGGAGTACGCTGCATCATTTCATGCGCTTGAACACGGGGTCTCACTTCTTTATCAGCGAACCGAGTTGTGTCCCGAAGGCCCTTAATGTACACGTGGCCTGGTACCAACATGCAATGGGCGCTGTTATCAGGGAGGGGAAACGACTGCTACTCGACCGCAAGGGTGCACCCCCTGTTAGTGATCGAAATGTCCCTTTGAAGCGACGGACCATTGTCCTCCCTCCGCTAAGAGAAGCTGCTGTGATTGAAGTCCCCTACGACAGGCCTGAGCTACTGGTGCCCCGTGCTCCCATGGAGACGGTGGATGTACTACCGGTGCCCCGTGCTCCTGTGGAGACGGTAAATGTAGCTTCCCCTGAGTCTGGCGTGGGCTCAGACATCGGGACTCGTCGCCCCAAAGTGCCCACCAAGCGTAAGCATGTGCTGGCTGCGACTGGAGCTCGCTCGCAGAAGAGGAAGAAGAAGTCGATCCTCTCTATAGACGCTGTACTCGGCTTGAAGCCTCATGCTCCTTATAACGAGGGCCTGAGTGAATATGGGACCAACGAAGGTCTATTCATAGCGCCGGAAGACACTGACCTCGAGGCCGCCATTGCAGCTTCTGTGCGATCCGCAAGCCACAAAGCGGAAATGGCCATCCTCGCGCAATCAAGTGAGTATAAGCCGTAATCTCTATTATTGCATTATATTTTTATTATCATATTTTGACTGACATTTTTCCTTCTGTAACAGGCTTTTCCACTGAAGAGGCTCTAGCGGCTTCCTTTAGGACCTTTGAGGAGGAGGAGAGGGCTCGCACTTTGCTGGGCATTGGTATTTCTCGGCTCATTGCATCTTCATTCTCCTTCCTTATGGACGATCTGACGCCTTCATTATCTTATCGCAGGGACTAAAATGCCAACCCCGTAAGGTGATGCGGAGATACTCCCCAGTCCAGCCATCGAAGTCCCGGCCTCCTCTGCATTGCCGAAAGAGGCCTTACTCAAACGACCGATGACGGATGCCATAACGGCTCCAGAGGTTAACCCTTGGCGCGGAGGAGGATGTCCTTTTGATGGAGGCTTATAGAAGATCCACTTTGACGGCCCGAGCGGAAAGGAAGCGCAGAATGCGCGCGGCAAGGGAGCGTAGTGCTGCCTTGGCCGCGGGTGCAGGTTCGAGCACCGCTACCCCTGCCCCTACTCCTTTAGAGGATGCTCCGGCTGCCTTGTCTACCGCCCACAGACAGGCAGCACGTGCGGCTCGGGAAGCAATTGGAAGACCAACTCAAGGTAACGTGACATTGGGTTCTTTTGTCAAAGTTTTAACTTTCAGTTCTCATATATCCTATCTTGCAGGGCCGAGTCTTACCGAAGAAGTGGCGACAACTACTGAGCCTGGGGTAGCAGTAGAGGAGATAGCCAGGCTCGCCGAACCCGAGGTAGCGGTAGGTGAGATGGCTATCATTGCCGAGCTCGAGGTAGCGGTGGGTAAGATGGCTACAGCCGCCGAGCCCGAGATAGCCACTCTTTCTCAGGAGTCGGACACCGCTCCAATCGTCACACTTTCCCCTTGCGTCTCCTTTCCGTTGCCGGGCGCTGCGAGTATCACGAAGATTCTCGTAGAGTCGGGGGATGAAGCCACGGGCGGCGAAACTATTCTGATGGAGAAAGGTTAAGCAGTCATTGCATCAAGTGATGCCTTTGTCGCGGTTCCGACCGGCGACTCACCGGGTAGACTTTGGGTCATTGCTTTTCTTTTTATTCTGCAATCCTTTTCAATCTTTCCTGACAGTATTTATCTCGTTTCTAATGCAGGCGTGGCGAGCGTTGAGGTTGCGCTACCCGAGGCAGCGCCATCAGTTACCGCTTTGACGGTGACCACTCCTCTACCTTCTCTCATACCATCTCAGATGTTGGAAGGTGCGGATTTGTGACCCATTAGTTTTATTTATAGACTGTATAATTTATGTACTGACATTGCATTACTGCGTCCTTACAGGAGTCCTTTTTGATCACCTGTATCAGGTGCTGCACCCACACTTCTCTTTCCAGTTAGAGATTAGTCCGCCCGCTGGTGTCGGTGAGTATCTTTTCTAACCGACGTCCTTTCTTTAACGGGCAGTCACGTTATTGCTAATTCTTCTTTGCATTGCTTGTAGCCTTACAAATTGGAGGGGACGAGGGTATCGTTGCGCTACCAGTACTCCCAGCTCTGCCCCCTATTGCAGCCGGTATAGTAGACTCTATTGTTCATGTATTTTCTTTATTTCTTGAGCCGACATCTGACTATGATTTATTTTGCAGCAATCATGTCGAATCTAGCTCCGTTCGAATCTCGCATCATTATGCCGGCAGGGCCCTTTTCTAGACGTCCATCTTCCAAAGGCACTGTGACCAGCCTGCGGATATTGAGCGAATACGTCGAGGAGCTTGACGCGGAGACCTCTACATTCGCTGCAGATTTTGCTGCCGAGGTTAATCCAATGCTGGCGACGCTTGTGAACTTCCATAATGAAGGCGTCGTCGATTCTTGGGTTAATCACTGCAGGAAGATTGAGGCTTGTCTGCATGAGCTTGAGCTTAGGCGTCCTGCTCCTGAGATTCTGGCCGTGAACTCCCAGCGGGCTGCATGGGTTGAGCAAAGTGCCCTTTTCCTTCATCATTTTGAGCAAGTGGTGGTCCTCAAGAAAAAGGAATGTGAGGCGACTTCCGCTGAGTCGGCCCAATTGCGTGCCCAGGTCGAAGCGAACGCTGCGCAACTGAGAGCCGTCTTTGACAATTTGCAGCGATGCATTTCGGACGGGCTGGCATTGAGGCGGAAACTCGACTTCATTGAGTGGGTTACGCAGATTCACGAAAATGCCCAACGGGAAATCGATGAGAAGGTTTCATCGTGCTTGCAGCAACGGGCTCGAATCGAAGCGGAGCTGGCTGCGGCAGCTGACCTTGAAAAGGAGTTGAGAGGAGTGCGCGAGCAACTGGCTGACTTATTGAAAACGCCTCCTTCTCAATAGCTGCCTTTGTATCAATTAAACACTTATAATCTTTGAATAACATGTATCCATTTTTTTTATTCTTTTATATGATGTATCTTGTATTCAATTGAGTTCACGAATAAAGACACATTTTTCTTATCTCCCACTGTCGTTTTCTTCTCTTTGCTGTGTTGTTGGTATGTTATTCTGGTAAGTGTGGCCTGTAGATAATAAAGAACATTTTATCTTGAACTCTCCGAGAGGTAGTGATGGCTTAGGAAGCAGGTTTAGATCTGCTACCTAAGGCTTTTAAACTTCATGAGCCGTGAGGGTCTCATAAAGACTTTCTCCCTACGAGTCGAGAGGATCTCGTAGGTGTATTTTCTCCTTAGGAATCATGAGGATTCCTAAGTGCGTTTTCCCTTATAAATCATAAGGATCTTATAAGAGAGTTTTCTTTCTTATGAGTCGAGAGGACCCGTAAGTGTTTAATGAGATTGACGTTAGCCGCATTTCACGGCGTCGGAAATTGCTCCGGGCGTTTTCCACAGGGTCAAGGTTAATCTTGGCCGTGTTCCACGGAGTCGTTGGATGACGTATTTCCGCACGGGGTCATGTGGATGACGTGTTTCCGCGACGGGGTCATATAAATGATGTATTTCCAGGACGGGGTCATGTGGATGACGTATTTCCGGGACGGGGTCATGTGGATGACGTATTTCCGGGACGGGGTCATTTGGATGACATATTTCCGCGACGGGGTCATGTGGATGACGTATTTCCGAGACGGGGTCATTTGGATGACGTATTTCCGAGACGGGGTCATGTGGATGACGTATTTCCACGATGGGGTCATATGGATGACGTATTTCCACAATGGGGTCATTTGGATGACGTATTTCCGAGACGGGGTCATGTGGATGACGTATTTCCACGACGGGGTCATGTGGATGACGTATTTCCGAGACGGGGTTATTTGGATGACGTATTTCCGAGACGGAGTCATGTGGATGACGTATTTCCGAGACGGAGTCATTTGGATGACGTATTTCCGTGACGGGGTCATGTGGATGATGTATTTCTGAGATGGGGTCATTTGGATGACGTATTTCCGCGACAGGGTCATGTAGATGATGTGTTTCCGAGACGGGGTCATGTGGATGATATATTTCCGCGACGAGGTCATGTGGATGACGTATTTCTGCGACGGGGTCATGTGGATGACATATTTCCGCGACGGGGTCATGTGGATGACGTATTTCCGAGACGAGGTCATTTGGATGACGTATTTCCGTGACGGGGTCATGTGGATGACGTATTTCCGAGACGGGGTCATTTGGATGACGTATTTCCACGACGGGGTCATGTAGATAACGTATTTTCGAGACGGGGTCATGTGGATGACATATTTCCGAGACGGGGTCATTTGGATGACGTTGCGTCCGTTGTAATGAGACGAATATCGAAGTGGTCTTTAGGTTGTCTGTGAACCGTTGAGATTTGGCTTCTTCTTCAGATAGAGCCTGGGGAGGGAAGGTGTGATTCCTTCTTTGTTTGCGCCCCTGGATTGTATACAGGGATTGACGTGATATCACTTGTAGGGCATAAATTTTATTTTTTTTTTGCGATTCTCTACCATTTCAGCTTTTATATCGCGAAGGTCACGATTGCCAAATCATTTCGGCTATTTTTCGCGGCGCCTAATCATTTCGGCTATTTATTTTACTTTTACTCGCTGCTTTTTATTACGAGTTGCCCAATCATTTCGGCTATTTTTGTATGCATACATTTTTACTTGCTGATTTTGTTGCAAGTTGCCCCATCATTTCGGCTATTTCGTATGCATGTGCGGCTCGCTGGCTTTTTTGCTGCAAGCTTGGAATTAGACACCGATTTCGGCATCAGTACCGCTACAACTGGGATATTGTCAGGAGCGAATCATCATTTGCCCCCGTGACTAAGGCTTTTGACTTCATGAGCCGTAAGGGTCTCATAAAGGTATTTCTCCCTGCGAGTCATGAGGATCTCGTAGGTGCGTTTTCTCCTTAGGAGTCGTGAGGACCCATAAGTGTATGGCTTCTCGTAAGTCATAAGGATCTTACAAGAGTATTTTCTCCTTATAAGTCGAGAGGACTTACAAGGGCTGTTCACTTATGCAAACATATCCCTAGTCACGGATGGGACTTTGTTAGGGAAATTTTATTCGCGCCCATGGATTGTATACAAGGGTCAGCATTGAGCCGCTTGTAGGGCAAAATTGGAGGTTGTGATGGCTGCTTAAGAACAGGTTCAGATCCCTGTAGCTTAAGAATTTTGAATTTTATGAGCCATGAGGGTCCCATAAGAGGGTTCTCCTTACGAGTCGTGAGGATCTCGCAAGTGTAATTTCTCCTTAGGAATCGTGGGGATCCCTAAGCGTGTTGCTCCCTTGTGAGTCGTAAGGATCTTACGCAGGTAGTTTCTCCTCACAAGATCGAGAGGACCTTGCAAGTGTCTTTTAATGAGATTGTGCCCTTTCGGATTTTCACAAAACTCGCCGGTAGCCCTGCTGCTTTTAATCACGGAGCCCTCTCGGGTTTTCATCCGTGCCCATTTCACTTATGGACATACCGTTTTTTTTCTTTTTTTATTCTTTTCTCTTTTTTCGTGTCAGCCTTGGGATGCTGTGGTCTACAGTAGTTTATTGACGTCTCGGTCAGCAGCTAGTTTTAGGACATAGTGGTCCATCGTTAGTTTAAGGACGTTTCGGTCCGTTGTTAGTTTAAGGACGTTTCGGTCCGTTGTTAGTTTTAAGGACGTTTCGGTCCGTTAGCCGGCTACTACTTATAGAGTTTGGGCTTAGGAAGATAGCGAGCGGACATAGTCGTCGTCATCTATCATTGACCTAGGCCGTGACTCGTCAAGCGTAGTACTTTTTCAGGAAGCAACCGTTTATTGGCCTGAAAGGTCTTTCACCATGCATGTCCATGAGTAGGTAAGCTCCACCCTGGTAGACTTTGTCTATGATATACGGGCATTCGGCTTGAATTTTCCCCGTTTGGCACGATTGGGGATCATAGGTCTTGTTCCCACCAAAATTTTGGCTCAAAACCCGCTCCGTATAAAATAATAACAATGAAAGAAAGAAAGAAAGAAATAAATAAATAAATAAATAAATAATAAAGGAGAAAATCTCCCTTTCAGAGCAAAGCTCTGTTCAAATTCCAAGGCGGGAAATGAAGCAACGCTTCTGTTTCCCCCAATCAGAGCAGGGCTCTGTTTTAAACATTCAAATAATAAAAGAAGCAACGCTTCAGATCACTTGCGCTCTGCGCTGCGCGACACGTGTTAGCGCAATTGCGCCAGCGCAGTTGCGCTGCGCGACACGTGTCAAGTGCAGGTGCGCTTGCGCCAACTGTGCCAGCACTAAAATTTAAATAATGAATTATTTAATCAGAATTAAAATTCTAGAAAGATCTTTTTAATCTTGTTAAAATAAGAAGATTATTTTTTGTAAAACAGAGGCCTTAGGATCAAAGATCCAACGGTGGGGAAATATTTCCAGATCAATCAGAGAAAGATCTCTGTAACTAACGTAACAAACCAATTGGCCCTATATAAAGGCCCCTAGACTCCAAGTCTCAGATATACAGAGCTCCTCTAAAAAACTTTGAGAAAAACTCAAAGAGAAAAAAAGGTAAACCTTTGAAAAAAGAAGAATTTCTTCTAAAAAGATCAAAGATCTAAGAACAAGATCAAGATCTTCAATAAAAAGAAAAAGATCAAAAAAAGATCCAATCATAAAAGAAAAAGAAGTGATTTACTTCAGTATTAGATCTTTTGATCTATATAAAGGCACAGCCTTTTGATGAACCATTGGTTCTTGAAACTTGAGGTAGAACCTCTTTGGAACAAGAAAAACTTGTTTCTTTGATCTAAATTTGATCAAGATGCGCTCTGCGCTATTGAACAGTGCCCTGCACTCTTAATTTGTGCTGTTGCGCTTCTTGGACTGGCGCAAGTCATCAGAGAGCGCCACGTGTCAATCTGCGCCTTGCGCTCCTAAAAACAGAGCGCTGCGCTCTTGGATTGGCGCACTGCACCAGAGTACGCCACGTGTCAGCAGCGCACTGGCGCAACGCACTGCGCCAACAGACTTGCGCTCAGCAGAGCGTGACACGTGTCACCTCTACATGCGCTAGCGCCTTGCGCTCCTCAATTGGCGCAAAGTGCCTGACAGACCACGTGGCACAGTGTCAGACCATTAAATGCTGCGCATTATTAAAAAAAGGCAGAGCCCAATTAAAAGGCCTAACAGGCTAATCTAAATGCTGTGCATTTAATTAAAGAGTCCAATGCTATGCATTAATAAAAGGGCTGAGCCCCAAATAAAGGCTCAAATAGCCAGAACAACAAAATGTTCAACTCATATCAACTGAGCCCATATGCTCATAAACCTTCAAATAGACTTTAGTCCCAAACTGGACTATAAATCTCCCAATCAACTTTGGTTCAAGGGTACATCTTTGAACTCCTCTGATATTCGTCGTTGTAATCCTTCAACGTCTTCAGAGAGATGACGGGTTCTGACGGCCATACATCCCATGGACCACCATGTCCTTAAACTGGCAATGGACCACTATGTCCCTAAACTAGAACAATAGAGCCCCCAAATACTCTTTTGTCGGATCTAAACGATCCCGTTAAGTTGATTTTAGTCTATAATTAGACTAATGTATCCTTAACAAACGTTTAAGTTAATCTTAGCCTCAAATATGGCTAACGTATCCTTAAACCAAAACCCCAAACCCAAATCTAAGAAAATACGAATTTGGACTAATCCACGTCCTACGGGCGACAACATAAATTAGTCTCCGTATACAATCCACGGGCAACCACAAACAAAACAAACACCCACGACACGAAGTGACCAGCTGGAGAAGGAGAAAGTTGTTACCGCGATGCGGTAGCGTAATTAACTGCAGGGGCTTGCGCCTGCAGGGAAGAGCGTCCCACAATAAAAACCCCCTCTCGAACGAGGGGGAATCTGACAAAGTCTGCTACATCGGCCGCATCCGTCTAAACCTTCGATACACGGTGCCATAAATCAACTTGGTATCTTCGGAGAGGTGGACGGATAAAACCAAATAGCTTCTGCCCCGAATTTCAGGCAAGACGTCTCTCTGTCGTGCCTTCTTTCAGAAGGGAACAGATTCTGGCACGCCCGGTGGGACGTTCGCCGCGTCTCTGCCGCGTCCTTCGGAGGGGAACAGGTCTTTTGACCACTAGCATAAGTTCACCTTGGCGGAATGTTCTCGGTCTAGTCAATCTTTCGTATGAGTGCGTCATCTTTGCTTTGTAAGCCTCCAGATTTTGTTGTGCTATGAGCCGGGATTCATCAAGAGCATCGAGCTCCTCAAGCCGAAGGTGAGCATTCTCTTCGTCCGTTAGCTCGTAATGAACTGCCACTCGTAGAGAGGGTAACTCTATCTCGAGGGGGAGTACCGCCTCTGTACCGAATTCCAATGCGTACGGAGTTGTGTTCGTGGCCATTTTGAACGTAGTTCGATACGCCCAGAGAGCTTCATGCAATCTCTCGTGCCAGTCCTTCTTATTTCGGGACACCGTCTTTTTCACAATCTTCGTCAAGGTCTTGTTAAAAGCCTCAGCTAGACCGTTAGCTCGGGGATTATAGACTGAAGAGTATCTCCAGTCTATGTTATGCTGTTGTGCGAAGCGGCTAATCTTGTGGCTTCTGTAGGCTGGCCCATTATCGGAGATGATCCGTCTCGGAGTGCCGAACCGGTAAATGACGCATGTCTTGAAGAAATGGAGGATATTCTCCGTCTTCACTTCCCTTAGCAGTACTGCCTCTGCCCATTTGGAGAAGTAATCAGTTGTCGCCAAAATGAATCGATGTCCTTTGGACGATGCTGGTTAGATGAGGCCGATTATGTCAGTCCCCCATATTTTGAACGGCCAGCTAGCCACTGTTGGATGTAGTGGATTCGGATACTGATGGATAAAGTCCTCATGGATCTCGCACGAGTGGCATTGCTTCGCATACTCGAGGCAGTCCTGAATCATCGTGGGTCAATAATAACCCATCCGTTTGATCTTCAGCTTCATCTTTGGGCCGGCTTGATGAGAACCGCAGAGTCCGTCGTGAGTTTCTTGGACGACTCTCTTTGCCTCTTCAGGTCCCAGGCATCTTAGCCACAGAGAATCAAATGATCTCTTATATAAAGTGTCATTGACGAAGGCAAAATACAGAACTCGTTTCATGAGCCTATGCCTTGAGGATGCATTTTCAGGTGTTCGATAGGATTTGAAGTAGTCTATAAAGATTTCCCTCCAATCCTCAGCCTTTTCCTGGTCTTTTATTTGTAAAGTCATTTGCTCGATCGCTTCCTTTTCTTCGGACGACTCTGGAGATATTTCTGCCGGTGCAAGAACCCGACGGCTTTGCACAATGATCCTCACGTCATCGAGGCTCTCGTCAACCAGTTCTTTAGCGAGCTTGGCTAATGCATCCGCCTTGCTATTTTCCGCACGTGGTATGCTTTCCAGAGCGTAGGAAGGAATTTGAGTCAGCAATTGCTGCACTCTCTCGCCGTACTTCACCAACTCAGGCTTGCACGTTTGATAATCGCCGTTTACTTGACTAACGACCAGTTAGAAGTCTCCGTATATAAGAAGGTTTTCAATTCCTATGTCGATGGCGATCTCGAGACCTGCTATCAAAGCTTCATACTCTGCTTCGTTGTTTGTCCTCAGCTCTGTTAAGGAGAAGGCAAAGCGCATTATCCCTCTTTGTGGAGTCACGAAGTTGAGGCCCACCCCGGATTTGATTATAGGGGTGCTTTGTTTGCGCTTCTTTATGGAAAACGCTCCATCAAAATAGAGTTCCCACCGGGTATCATCCCCGTCGATCGTGTCAAATGCATGTTCGTCTGGCAATTCGCAATTCAAAGGAGAATCGGCAGGTATTGGATGCTCAGCGAGGAAGTCGGCGATGGCCTGTCCTTTCACTGTCTTGAGAGGCCGATAAGTTATCGAGAACTCCATCAAGAGTAGAGCCCATTTAGCGAGTCGTCCTGTTAATATGGCCTTTGACATCAAATATTTGAGGGGATCCACCTTTAATATGAGATGGACCTCATGTGCCAATGCATAGTGTCTGAGCTTCGTTATTGCGAAGATCAACGCCAACCAGTGTTTTTCAATGGGAGAGTAATTGCTTTCTGCCCCCAGGAGAACTCGATTCAAATAGTAGAGGGCTCTCTCCTTCCCTTGGTCGTTCTCTTATGCCCATAATATGCCTAAGGAACCTTCAAGGGCGGTTGTATACAGCATAAGAGGCTTTCCCTTGACCGGGGCAGCCAGCACTGGCGGATTCTGCAGGTACCGCTTGATTTCGTCCAGTGCATTTTGGCATTTGCGATCCCAAACGAAAGGGGTTCCCTTCTTCATCAGGTGACTGTAAGGACGGCACTTGCCTGAGAGATTGGCTATAAATCGTCGGATATACGCGAGCTTCCCTTGGAGAGACCGCAATTGTTTGAGAGTCTTTGGCGGGGGCATTTCCATGATCGCCTTGATCTTCGACGGATCTATCTCGATACCTCGGTGTCGGACGATGAATCCCAGGAATTTGCCTGAGGAAACTCCGAACGCACATTTGAGAGGGTTCATCTTCAGGTTGTATTGCCGAAGGCGCTGAAACACGATCTTCAGATGCTCTAAATGTTCCTCGTATGATTTGCTTTTAACGACGAGGTCATCGATATAGCATTTGACGATTTCATGTATGAGGTCATCGAAAATTTTCGTCATGGCCCTCTGATAGGTGGCGCCGGCGTTCTTTAGACCGAAGGGCATCACCTTGTAGCAGAATATGCCCAAAAGAGTCCGGAAGGCGGTGTGCTTCTGGTCCTCGGGATGCATCTTTATCTGATTCTATCCTGACGAGCCGTCCATGAAGGAGAAAACTTCATGAGTGGACGTGTTGTCTATCATTAGCTCGGTGACCGGTACTGGAAAGTCGTCCTTCGGGCAGGCTTTATTGGGATCCCGAAAGTCCACACAAATGCGCATCGTCCTATTTTTCTTCATCACTGGGACGATGTTGGCGATCCAGTCAGGATATTGGACCTCCTGGATGAAGCCGGAGTCGATTAGCTTCTTGACCTCGGCGTTGATGCTCATCTCAAGCTCGATCCGCATTCTTCTCGGTGCCTGTTTGATCGGCTTGACGTCCAGAGATATCGCCAATTTGTGCACAGCAATCTCTGGATCTAATCCTGGCATCTCGGAATAGTTCCATGCGAAGCAATCCTTATGCTGCATGAGCACGTCTTTTAGCATAGCCACCTTTTCTTCAGACAACAGCTCAATGACGAATGTCGGCCGCGGGTCACTTGCCGTCCCTAAATCAATTTTCTTGAGGTTATCTGTAGTAGTATGTATTCCATCTTCCATCTCTTTTGGTGCCGGTGGAAATTCTGAGATTACCTCGTCATCATCGTTTTCGAAGCACCAGGGGAGTTCATCCGTATTCTCGGGCTTTTCTCCTGACAACATTATCATATGACAAGTACGAGATCGCTTCCAAGACCGATGTTGATCTGGTTCTACTCTCGCGGCTTTGGGTTCATGCTTTTGCGGCGGGGTTACCCTCCAGCTGCTAGATAGAGCGAACCTGCCTTGTTGATACTGGTCTTCGACCCAATTCTTGAATGTGAAGCAGTATTCGAGAGGATGTCCTATTGCCCTATGATAGGAGCAATAGTCCGGGTGAGAGACTTCGCCTGCTCGTTCAGGGTGCTTGGACTCCGGCAGTATCATCATCTGATGTTTTATAACAAGATCGAATATCTTCCGTGTTTTGTCTTGAGGAAAATAATATTCTTGACCCATCTTTTTTATAAGAGACGAATCCGGACTGCTCGATTCCTGATCGTGTGGCTTCTTGGACCCGCTTCGTCGCTGTCGAACGCCTTTCCCGTTCTTTGGTTTGTTTCTGCCTCTGCGTCAGGCCTTTTGTACAACGGGTTGACAAGAAGGAGCATTTTCATTTTTCACAGCCTGTTGAAGGAGGCGTTGCGTCCTGGCTTTCTCGTAGATGGCCATTTCACGATTATGGTCATCTCGAACCTTTTGACCTGCTTCCCTTATAAGCTTGTCCATTTGTTCTTCAAACGACGGACTGGGCATTTTCATGGCGGGAGCTCTTTCTGGTTCAGGGTTAGCATCTTCCCACAGAGCATCTCCTTCTTCATCAAAGTCATGGATGACGTAGCAGTCGCGGAGTAGCTCCCGTTTCTTTGATTGAACATATCCAAGCCCGGTCGTTTCCATTCTCCCGTTGGGCAACTTTCGTTGAGTTCCGGGAACGTTTCAGATCCTGTTATAGAACCGTACTTGTCGCGCAAATTGCTTAAGGGGTACACCTTGGCGTCTCAAGAGTCTCTTTAGTCCGTTCGTGTAATATCTGGGCAAACGGATAGGCTGGAGCCTGTCAAGTGTAGAATCCGCGCCATGCCAGATTTCTTTCTCCACATTGGTTTCCCCAGACCGGTAGAATAGGATCGCCTTTTTACCTTTTCACATGGGAGGGATGTAGAATGTCTGCAGTTCTTCTACATCGTATGTATCAAGCGCGTCTACTTCTTTATGATGGTTGGGCGGAACCATGGCAACTTGCAAACTTTGCTCTTCATCAGCAAGGGTTTGTATTGATGGCCGAGCAGAGAATACGGCATTGACCTCATCTTCCGAGTCGCTGTCGATGAGCAACATAGGAGCGGATGGTCCCGGCTTGTTGCATTGGGGCGGACCTGAATAAACTATTTCTTCTTCCTCCTCGGTATCACTCCAGAAGACCGGAATAGTGGTGATAGCTTTGTTCTTGTCCTCCGGTTTGCGACATCTTTCTGTGTCTTCAAAATCAGGCAGGAAGTATTTGGCATCCTCATATTTGTGGACTTCGTTCACAGAGAACGGGTTTAGTTCCCCTGTCACAGTGTACTCGAGACCATCTTTGAAATACTTCATACACTGATGTTGTGTAGAAGGGATGATGTTGTACTCATGTAACCAGGGACGACCAAGCAAAGCATTATAGCATGTCTTGGCATCAATAACATGAAACTTGATATCCGTGACGAGCAGCCCAAAGCGTAATGTCAATATTACAGACCCAAGCGTCTGTGATGACTGGGAGTCGAATCCGGAGATGGTGATTTTATCGCAAGCGAGGTGCTGAACCCTCATGCAGATTTCCTTTAACACTCTCACATTGAGGGGATTGACGAAGGACCCATTGTCGACCAGGATTTTACTTATCTTGATGTCATGACAGTATGCAGAGATGTAAAGGGGACGGTTGTGCTCGCACGTCTCGAGGAGGAGGTCTTCATCACCAAAGGTGATATCGGCCGTGTGTATTTCTTCCAACTCATCCTTTATCTTTTCTTCAGCAAGGAAAACTTGGAATTGTTCAGGCTCTTGTAATGCCTTGATTAAAGAATCTCTTGCTTCTTTGGATAACATGAGGGCGTCGAGAATGCTTAACTGCGAAGGTAGCTTTCTTAAGTGTGCCAGAACGTTGTAGTCCACCTTACTTTTCTTTGGCGGGTCCTTGGCTGTCAGCTTTTCGACGGCTTGGTCATCAAGGATGATATCCTCAGAGACTTTTTCTTTTCCCTTATCTTTTCTATTTGACCCACTGTTCGAGGGCCCAAGATTCTTTTCGGGCAGCGTATGATTGCGCAGCTGAATATTTTCACAGGTCTTCGGTTCTTCCTCTTTTCCCAAGGTGGACTCTTTGAAGAGAGGGCCAAGAGTTATTTCTTCATCAGAATCGCTCCCAAAGGTGAGAACTTGCGATCCCCCGGCGTTGACCATGCGATAGTTGCCGGTAGTTCTTTTATGCTCCTCGGTCGTACTTCTTTGCTCCCGACGAGTTTTGCATTTCATCCGCTTGAAATGTTGTCGGTGAGCAACATATCCCTGCCACCATCTTTTAAAAGCGTTGCACTCTTCGGTGGGGTGCACAATCTTTCGATGATATAAGCAGTAGCTAGGATGTGTTTCTGCTTCACCAAGAATATTTCCTTTGGAGGGTGGCAGCTTCATTCCCATCGATATGGCTTTAGCGAACCTTTTCCTCGTCTTGAACCTGTTTTTATTTGCGACGGGCGTACTTTGATCTGGCGGAAGTGTTTCAACTCTTTCGTCCAGTCGCCGGCATTTGGCTTTTTCAAATATGGCCATTTCATGCTTTCGAGCAGCTTTGCTTTTAAGAAGAGTTTCGTTCAGGAATGCATCAATTGTTTCGTCTGATGGTCCTGGAAATTTAGGCTCAGGATCTGCCCCCAGTTTCTCTGTGTAAGGAGCTTCTTAATCGTTTATTAACGAGTGAGAGATCATATGGCAGCTTGCTATATAATCTTCAGATTCATTGGACGAGTCTTTTCCATTGTCATCATTTCCGTCCTCAAGTACGTGGCTGAGAAATTCTTGGAGTGTAACTGGAGTCCGCGCTTTTTGATTATATTCTTCCAACGCGTCAATCTGTTTTTGCAGATCCGTGCGCTTGTCACCAAGCTTCACGGGCATTTTGGTCTTCTTCTTCTTCTTCGAAGACTTTGACGGCTGGGTGTGAATGCTTTGGCTATCACCACCAATCTTTGGAGTTAGGCACGGTTTCAGTATTCCCTCAATGATCTCAGGTTCCAATGGATTTTTCCACCTAATTGCCGGACATGTGTGGAGATCCTTCAGCATTCTTTTAGTTTTGGCTGAAAGAGCGACCTCCCATGGAGCTTCTTCTACGAAAGAACACGATGCCCCCGGTGTATCCGTCTTCTTGAGAGCGTGCGGCTGAGGCGGGTTCACCTTCCAATTCTCGGATAATATGAATTTGCCCTGTTGGTACTGATCTTCTATCCAGGTTTTGAAGATGTAACAATCTTTGATCGGATGGCCCAACATTCGGTGATAAGGGCAGTAGTTAGGATTGCTAATGTCGCCTTGTTGCGCTGGGCGTCTTGGCTCCGGCAGAGTGATGAGCCTGTTGCGCAGTGCTAGCTCGAATAACCTCTTCGTCTTGTCTCGATGGAACGAGTAAGGGCGTCTTATTTTGTCTCCAAGAGATCGAGTTCTATCATTTTGGCGATCAATTGGTCTTAGACCACTGAGCTGCTGTTGAGCGTTAGCGACGACAGTCGCTTTCCCCTTTCCCTTCTCGTTCCGTGGCTCCAGCTTTGGAGGAGACGGTCTATGACCCATCTGGTCCATTTGGGCCAGTTTGTCGATCAAGGCTTGGAACGTGGTCGGCTTGAAGAACATCATGAATTGGGAAATAGTTGCATGAGGGTCTAGAGTGCCCACGAACATGCCCACCACTGGTGCTGCTTCGATGCACCGTTCGCATTTTGACCACAAATTCCACCATCGTATTGCGTATTGAACCCACGTTTCACCTGGCTTCACCCTGGCTCTGATCAATGCCGTTATTGGGGTGCGTTCACTAGCACTCGCGAATCACTGGGTGAATAATAGCTCCATTTCTCCGAAAGTCTTGATGGAGTCATTTAGAAGCTCAGAATACCATTCGAATGCCGTCTCCGACAAGCTGCCGATGAATTGGCGAAGTAGCAATTTATCATCACCTCCGGTGTTGCCACATAGAGCCCTGAACTGGGCGACATGCTGGTGGGGATTGCCCGTCCCCTTGTACACATGAAATTTGGGGATCGTATATCCCGGCGGGTATTTTATTTGGTCATACCAGCCTGGATATGGTTGCCCAGTTTTAACAACTTGGCCGACCGCTTCATTCGCCTGGTGAGCTCATATTTGCTGAGCAATGTAGTCATCCAGAGCGGCCTTGAAAATAGTTTCCTCTTTGGCTGCTGAAAGAGCTGGAAGAGGGTTCGATGTCTCCCCTCTGCCGTCTTCAATGATGATCGGGGGGTCTTCAGCTGGAGGTTCCAGCTGTAACATCATCCCAGCCATGTCTTGGAATAAGAGAGCCATTCGTTTTATATTGGCTGCCTGTTCTGCAGCCTCTTTTTCTTTCCTTTCGAGCATTCTTCGGAGGAACTCGGTGTCAGTTTCTTGTTCTCGACGCTGCTCCGATGTCTCTGGAGTTTCTTTCGGCCCAGTGAGTGCGGCCATTGCAGTCAGCATCTCCTGAAGCTTCTGCTGTTGTTGTTCTTGAGCCCTTATTAATGATCGGGTGAGGGGTCGGTGACCCGTGGAAGCACGGCTTTCCTCTTTTCCGAAAGCCATATAAACGGCATGCACCATTATGCCCCCAGACTTGGGGCGTTTGGGCTCAGCGTCTTTGTGGTTTGCCGTAATCACAGGGGCTTTCTCCGGCCTCCTTCTCTTTTGAGCAGTTGAAGTTGAGGGGGCCGTTGCAGCGGGCACCCAGACGGATGACATTTTCTGTGGTACCTCAAGATGGCTCTTTTCTAGCTGAGCTTTGAGCTTTTTTGGTCAGCGAGAGTAATCTTGATCAATTACTGAGTCCTGAACCTGTCGCCAGACTTTGTAAATTTTGGAAGAAAGCTGCTGAGGGGACTGCTCCGGCTTTGTTTCTGTAACATTCTCCACGGGTGGAGGAGATCTTTTCAGTACGGCGGTGGGTGAATTCCTACGCACCCTGTTAAGCAGCTCGAAGCTGTTCCCAGTTGGAACAGCAGTATTAACTTCAACCGTTGGGGCTGGTGGAGTTAGCCCAGAGAGGGAGTTGCCCCCAGCCTTCCTTACTCGGCGCCAGTGGCGACGTCGAGCGTGTCGAGCCGTTGGGATTGTTTCAGCTTTAGGGGTGACTTTGTCAGGCCCCCTGTTCTGGTGAGTCGCTGCTGGTACCAGCCTCTTGAAGACCGACGTCCGTCGAGCAGCAGTATCCTATCGGTCAAAGACAGACCTTTGAGCAGGAACGGGAGCCGGAGTAGCCAGCCTCGTAAAGACCGATCTCTTGACGGGAGAAGCTTCTTTAGTGACCTCGAGAGCAGGAATGGCTATCCGTTTCGGGATGGCCGCTTCAGGTATCATGGGCTTCTTGAGGGGCCCATTGGAGTTCAGGCTCAGCCTATCGAAGACTGATGCTGTTGGCTTAACATCGGACGACCTGTTGAGAGGGGCCGTGATAGTAGTGAGCCGATCAAAGACCGACTTCTTTTGCACTTCTTGCGGCAGCGGGATGTTAATGCTTACCAGTGGGAGCATGGTCCCGAAGAACAAACCCGTGGTAGCCTGCGTCACCTGCTCTATCTGCATTGTGAACAGGAAGGCCATGTGGGGCGTGTAAGCTATACCTCTAGATGAGGCGGAACGTGAGTTGCAGTTGCAGCCGGAACACTTCGTGCAAGTATACGCCATTGATCTTTCGTTTTCTGCACCAAGCAAGACACCAAATCTTAGTACCTCGAATCCAAGGGCAACCATATCAAACCGCGATTTTTTCGCGAACACAATACACGAAGTGTGGAGTGGAAAGAGGAAAAGGTCCCACCGGGCGTGCCAGAATCTGATTACCGCCGAACACAGAGACGCGACCGCGTAGGTCCGTCTTTCCTGAATTTGGGGGCAGATGCTAATTGGTGCTATCCGTCCACTTCTCTGAAGATACCAAGTTGATTTATGGCACCATATATCGAAGGTTTAAACGGATGCGGCTGATGTAGCAGACTTCGTCAGATTCCCCCTCGTTTAAGGGGTTTTTGATTGTGGGGACGCTCTTCCCTGCAGGCGCAAACCCCTGCAGTTAATTACGCTACCGCATCGCGGTAACAACTTTCTTCTTCTCCAGATGGTCACTTCATGTCGCGTGTATTTGTTTTGTTTGTGGTTGCCCGTGGATTGTATACGGAGACTAATTTATTTTTTCGCCCGTAGGGCGTGGATTAGTCCAAATCCGTATCTTCTTAGATTTGGGTTTGGGGGTTGGGTTTAATACATTAGCCTCATTTGAGACTAAAATCAACTTAAATGTATGTTAAGAATACGTTAGTCTAATTTAGACTAAGATCAACTTAACGGGATAGTTTAGATCCGACAAAAGAGCATTTGGACTCTATTGTTTAGTTTAGGGACATTGCGGTCGATTACCAGCTTAAGCACATGGTGATCCAAGGTTAAGGACATCATAGTCCGTGGGTTTAAAGGGAATCCGCAGTCCGAGGTTAGGGACATCATAGTCCATGAGTTTAAGGACCCCACAGTCCGTAGTTTAAAAACATCATAGTCTGTAAAGTTTAAGGACATCATAGTCCATTGGCTTAAGGACCCCACAGTCCGTAGAGTGTTTGGTTGTCGGGACCCATCACCTCTCTAAAGACGTTGAAGGATTACAACGACAAATATCAGAGGAGTAAAGAGATGTACCCTGGAACCGGTATGAGTTGGTTGGAAGATCTGTAGCACAATTTGGGACTAAGATCTGTTAAATATTCATGAGCAGATAGGCTCAATTAAATATAAGTTGAGGACTTATGGCCAATATTGGGCTAAGTCTAATAAATGTTTAACATTTTTATTCTGGCCGTTGAGGCTTTATTTGGGCTTGGCCATTCTGACAATATTTTTGTCTCGTATGGAATGCAGAGCATTCATTAGAGCTTTGGCTTATTAAAGAACGATTTATGTTCTGTCAGCACAACACGTGGCGCGCCAGGCGCTTTGCGCCAATTAAAGAGCGCAATGCGCTTCTGCCAAGTAGTGCACATGTGGAGGACACGTGTCGCGCTTGGCGCTAAGCGCCAGATGATGGGCGCATTGCGCCAGTTTATGAGCGTTAAGTGCTAATTTATGAGCGCATTGCGCTTTCAATTTAGTGGCGCACATGTGAGTGACACGTGGTGCGCTTGGCGCTGAGCGCCAGCCCATGAGCGCAGTGCGTTAGTTCAGAAGCGCAAAGCGCAAGTTGTTTAATTGGCGCATACGTGATTGACATGTGGCCCATCTGGCGCTGAGCGCCGATCCAACGAGCGCAGAAGCGCAGCTCAAGGCGCATTTTAAGAGCGCAAGGTGCAGTTCAATAGCGCAAAGCGCATTTGATCAATTTTATGATCTGGGAACAAATTTATGTTCTTTTAAAAGAGATTTTGTCTCAAGATTCAAGAACGACAGTTCTTATTTTTGAAAGGCTTTGCCTTTATAGATTCATAATTTTTAAGAAAATTTAATAATTTTCTCCCCCTTTCTGATGAGATGTTCATGATCTCAGAAAGACAATTTGTCTTATAGATCTATGATCTGTGAACGAAGTAAACACTTCTTTGTTTTTTTATGATGAGATCTTTTGATCTTTTTATAAAAGAGCTTGGTTTTTGTAGATCTATGATCTTTTTTTAAGAAGATAAATTTTTTTTAAGAGATGATTTCATCTCTGTGTTCATCATTCATCATCTTTACCTTGAAGAAATATCTTCTTGCAAGAGCTTGCTCTCTTTCTTTTGAGTTTCTCAAAGTTTATAGGGGGTTTCTCTATATCAGACTTGAAGTCTTGGGGCCTTTATATAGGGCAAGTTGATTTGTTGAATCAGTTAAAGAGATCTTTTCTCTGATTGATTTAGGGATGTTTCCCACCGTTGGATTTTTGATCCTAGGGCTTCTGTTTTACAGAAGGCAATCTTCTTGTTTTTAACAAGATTGAAAGAAAATCTTTCCATAACAGAATTTTAATTCTGATTAATGATTTATCATTATTTATTAGATCTTTTGATCTAAGGGTGGGGAATTTTTAATTCCAGCGCTGGCGCACTCATGCTTTGCACGTGGTGCACTACTCAGAGCACAGCGCACTTTGCGCTAGCTCACCTGTGTTTGACACGTGGTGTGCTGCTCAGAGCGCAGCGTAGCCTGCGCTAGCACACCCGTGTTTGACACGTGGCGCGCAGCCCGCCCAGCGCTAGCGCACATATGGTGCACTGCCTAGGGCGCAGCGCACCTGGCGCTAGCGCATCCATGTTTGACACGTAGCGCGCATCGCGCCTAGCGCTGTATCTGAAGCGTTGCTTCAATTTTTGAAATTCGAATTTCAAACAGAGCTTTGCTCTGATTGGGGGAAACAAGGTGATACTTGCCTCAGAATATGTCTGGATCGCTGATGGGACCGGTGTTCCTTGGCCAAAGCCCCAACTCCATTGTTGTCATAATAACAGTTATTGGACGCTCAATGGTAGGAGCCATGCTCATCTCATGAACAAGAAATACCCAGACAGCCACTTTGACAGCATCGTTGGTAGCGATGTATTCAGCCTTTATCGTCTAGTATGCCACGGTATCTAACTTGGAACTCTTCCAACATACCGTCCCTCCACTGAGGGTAAAGACAATGCCTGTGACCGACTCTCAGTCGACCTTATCACTCTGGGAGCTCGAACCAAGAACATTCATTTAGTGCTACTCAAGTACTTAAGAATGTCCTCCACAGCTGTCCAGTAATTCTCCCAAGATCCGATTGATTCCTGATCACTACACCTAGTGATTTAGCTACATCTGGCTTGGTACATAACATCGCACATATGATAGAGCCTACTGCCGAAGTATAAGGTATCTTTTGCATGCGAGCTCTCTCCAAATCAGTCTTGGGAGACATCTTTTTGGAGAGAGTGATTCATGAGTAAATGGGAGAACCACCACGCTTAGAATCTTCCATACTAAACCCTTTTAGTATGGTGTTAATGTACCTGAATTTGGGACACTCCCAACATCCACTTATATCTATCACCATAGATCATAATACACAAGATGTAGTAGGAATCATCCAGATCTTCTATGGAGAATCCTCATGATAAGAGGAGCTTGACCGAATGTAGCATAGGAAATCATTTCCTATCAAGAATTTGTCATCCACGTACAATACGTGGAAGACAACCTTACTCTCTACAACCTTCTTTTATATACAAGGTTCATCTACCATTTTGATGAAGTCAAACTCTTTGACTGCCACATCAAAACAGATGTACTAACTCCGCGATACTTGCTTTAATCCTGATGGACTTAAGCATAGCTTTGAAAGTCTCAACTTTTCCATTTACACCAATAATCTTCTCAAGATCTGTTTGCTCCCAATGGGTTTTACCCCTTCAGGTGCAACATTCAAACTCATACTTTGTTGGTGTACATGGATTCCATCTTTGATCGCATAGCATCCAGCCATTTCACAAAGTCTCCACCTGTGATGGCCTGTATGAACCTAGTTGGGCCATTATCTCATGATGCAATCCTTGCTCCTACATTCACCGAGAAGACCGTAGTATCTCTCAAGTGGATGAGGAACCCTACCAGATTCGCGAAGAGGCTGAGGTTCGTTGGAGACTATTAAATCTTTTGATTTCACCAAATCATCAGCTATTAGTTTGTACAGCTGGAACTCCTTCCAGTTCTACCTCATGACCATTAATTTCTTCACAAGAAATTACTTTTCTAAAAAAGGTGGCATACTGAGAAACAAAACACCTTTTGCTCCTCAGTTTGGTAGAAGATATTCCCTCCCAAATGTTCGGGATATCCAACAAATTTATACAGAACTGACCTTGTCTCGAGCTTGTCCGGATTTTGCTTTTCAACATAGGCCGGACAACCCCATATCTTAACTCGTATAAGACATAGTCTCTTCCCATTCCATATCTCATATGTAGTGGTAGGCACTGATTTGGATGGAACCTCATTCAATAGGTATGCAGCTTCTCAAGTGCATAACTCCAAAAGGAAACAAGTAACTCAGCAATACTCATCATAGAGCGCGCCATATCTCATAGGGTGCGATACCTCTGCCCGATACACCGTTGTGCTGTAGTGTATACGAAGGAGTAAGCTGAGAGTGAATCTCATTCTCCTTTTAGAAACTCCAGGAACTCCATGCGCAAGTATTCGCCTCCTCGATCACATCGTAGGATTATAATATTTCTACCTGTCTGGTTCTCAACTTCAAGCTTATATTCCTTGAATTTCTCAAAAGTTTCAGACTTGTGTTTCAACAAAAATATATGTCCGAAACTTGAGAGATCGTCGATGAATGTAATGAAGTACAAAGAACCAACCCTGACATTTGTAGACATGAGATCATATACATCATCATGTATCTATCCCAAGAGTTCACCGATCAGTCGAAAATAATGTATTTTTAACACGGTAATTTCCCTATCTTTTGCACTCATTTAGAAGTGTTCGGTATTCACATTTCACATATTAGCAAATCAGTCGTAAAATATCAGATTTCATGTGTTAGACTTTTAAACCGACACTTTAAGGGAAATTAACCGCATTTCATGGCATCGCATCAATTCTGTATTTGCGCAACACTTGTCTTGAGTCTGTGCAGGAAAATACGGAAGAAAAACCAAAGAGCTGATCAAAATTACGCCAACTCAATGATTTCAGACCTGGTAGCAATTCAGAGGGAGAAATACAAATCAACACATCAAAACAAGGCCCAAATAGTATATAGAGAATTAACAGAAAATTTGAAAGCCCAAGGCCTATAAGTAGCCGCGGATCCGCGGCCATAGCTTGCTTGGGCCGCGGATCCGCGGCTCTTCTGCCACATCATCGCTTCATTTTTAGTGCAGATTGCTTTTCTCTGGGCCCACATTCATTTTATACATGACAAATTCCAGAATTCCCTCGAAGCTACTGTCAGATCAGCAAAGAAGATTAAGCAAGGCTAATCATAATTAAGCTCCTAACTAACCTCTTCTAGAAGCTCCCTCCTAACTAATCACATATAGAAGCTTCTCCTCTAACTAACTTTTGGAGGGAAATTCAAATTTGCTCAACAAACTTTTGGAGGGAAACTTAAAATTTGAAATCCTAGATCTAGGGTTTAGATGTCTATAAATAGGAGCCTAGATCTAAGGGTTGAGGTTAATCTTCTATATTCCTAAAATTCTAATTCTTCATCTTCTTCCACAAGTCTAGTGACAAGACTTGTGCGAAACCCTAACCCTAATTCCACTCCAAATTCAAGATCTTGAGTACCAATCAAGCAAGAAGCCCTTCAACCTTTTAGGAGCCGAGCCGATCTTCAATCGAGCAAGTGATCCAAGCCGATCCGCGACTCAAGGAGAAGAGCGAAGCCAAATCGACGATCGAGTTCTTCCTCTTGTAGTTCTTGAGCGAATGTAATGAAATTGTTGATATAAATAAAAGGTGAAATTCTTTAATCTTGCTTTCTTTAAATTCTTGCATCATGATTAGATCTC
This sequence comes from Agapanthus africanus, assembly GCA_030015575.1. Lineage (NCBI taxonomy): Eukaryota > Viridiplantae > Streptophyta > Magnoliopsida > Asparagales > Amaryllidaceae > Agapanthus > Agapanthus africanus. The sequence continues at coordinate 679,232,841 of CM057337.1, forward strand.
AATTTGTGATTGTAGTTCTTGTTGTGATGTTCGAGTAAAACTCCGCTCGTTAAGGAGTCGAAACGATCAATAGAATGATGATGTAACAAATCTTAATACGATTCTTGAGTCCTACGAGTTTTGTAAACCCTAGCAAGTTCAAGAATCGATGACCTAGTTTCGTTGCGATACTTTCTTGATTGTGATCGCTCGAAATTAGGGATCTACGATCGTTTCTTGAATTTACTAGAGGCTAGAATGTGAATGATATCGACGAAAGAACAAGGGATAAGATGAAACCCTAGTTTCATAAGAAATCCCTAATTCTCGATCGATCATCATCGATCTAGTATCAATTCATCGAAGGATAAGAATACGTCATTGTAAGATTGCATCACATCTATAGATCTGATCGATTCCTACGAGCCTCATTTCGATTCTTGATATTTGGTTTGGAAATATCATCAAACTATCAATTCTTGATTCTATCTTTTTCTTGTTATTAGATCTAGATTTTCTAATTCTTGAACTTCAAATATAAATCATGAATTGTTTGATTTCTTTTCATTAAAGTTTCAATTCAACTAATTCGAAAGACGAACTATTACACTTTCCCTGTGGAGGATCCGCACTCACTTACAATCTACATCCGACACCGTAGTTGATTGCGGTCAAATAATTTTTGGTTGTGATTTCTTTACAATTTCCCAACTACACAATCCGAAATCTCTAACAATCAAATGGCGCCGTTGCCGGGGAATGTGCGCTAATTGTTTGTATTTTGAAATTTGAGTTGAAAATTTTATTCCATCTAAATTTTATGATCAAAATTCGTGCAAACACTAATACGTGTGTTGTGATTTGATTGCGAGGAAATCTGGAATCATTGGAGTTGTGGAAAATTTTTTTTGAAACATCCAGAGAGCTGTGTAGGTGAAAAGAAGCTTGTGCACAAATTTCTGTGCACTGATCCCAACATACCGCGGCGGAAGCGCGGCATTAGGGCGCATCCGCGGCGGATCCGCCGCAGTTCTAGCTCCTCTCTGCACCAAACTTTCTCTGTAAGCTTCTCACTTTCTTATATCTCCCCTCATCTGCTCCAATTAACACTTTACTGCAGGTTTCTTTGCAAATAATCGCAGCGCGCAAAAAGCAAAATAAAAATTTGTGCGTGTTTTGATTTTTGGTTGTTTGCATTTTAATACGGAAATTAAGGGGCACGACCAAATTCAAATTAGGTGGGGAGTTCATTACCCTTCCTAGGCCCCGAAAATCGCAAAACTTGCATCCGCATTGACCCACATTAACTAAAAAATATCTAGAGATGACTCTAAGGACCGTCGCGCTCATTTATGACAAGAGAAGGCCATGGGTAATTCATTGCTTATCCGCGTTTTCCTGTGGTGCCTAAGGCGAGTGTGTCTAAGGCTAGTGGTTATTAATTAGGCCCACTACGTACGTAGTGGAGTACCTTCCCACTTACCTGGCACTTATCCGGCAACAGGGGAACAAAGAGGCAGTGGAGGATTCTATCCTGCGACTTGTCTTTTGGCAGTTAGGAGCGGTCTAGAGTTTGACCTAGGTGACCACTAGATTTTAGGGTTTTGCTTGTTTCATTTGTTGTGATCGCATCATTTTTCAAAAATCCGTATCATTTTTCAAAACAAACACCAACACTTCATTTCCTCTAATTATAACAACGCTGCCACTTGTGCTACAACCATTTAGCACAATGTTAGGCTGGACACGGGATTCCATTTCCCGTCTTGTCCGCGTTTCTTTTATCGACCCCAGAGTCGGTAATTCTTCGTCTTCTCCCCCACCACCCACCACACCCGCGATGGACCCAAATCCATCAAACTTTAACACTACTCTGCCACCGCCCGCAGGTGCGCAGAATCTTCCACGCATTTCTCTCCAAGAGAGATGCTATCCTACACGTGTTACCCTTCCCACCTGTCTTTCTATACCACCTGCCATCGGGGAAATTTTTGAAATCAACCCCCAATTCATCAAACTATTACCCAAATTTCATGGTCTTGATTCTGAAAACGCATACATGTTTATTTCCAAATTTGAAAACGTATGTGCTTTGATGGGGAATTCACAACTGTCTTTGGATGCTCTGCGTTTACGTCTTCTCCCGTTCACTTTGTGCGATTTAGCCGAGAAGTGGCTTTACATCACACCCGCACATTCTATTTCAACATGGGACGAATTCGTTGCAGCATTCCTTAAGAAATTTTATCCCAATCACAAGACCGCCCGTGTTCGGAGCGAAATCTCTAAATTTACCCAACTTCCCAATGAACCATTTTGGAAATGCTTTGAACGGTTCAAGGATCTTCTTATCCAATGCCCTCATCACGGAATCTCCAGATGGGATTTGTGTCGAATTATCTATGAGGGTATTGATCTCACTACTAGACAGATGCTTGAAACCATGTGTCATTGCCAATTCCTATCTAAAGATGATCGTGTAGCTTGGAAATACTTAGAAGATTTAGCTCAAAACACATCACAATGGGAAAGTGTTAGACCACCACCACCTAGGGAAGATGTCAATCAGCTCGATGTTTCCGTCACCTTGAAAGCCGAAATGGCCGCAATACAAAGGAAACTCGACGCTATAGAAAATAAAATCTCTTCAGCCTCCCTAAACCAATCCACACTTCCCAAAACCGTGTGTGGCTGCTGTTCAAACCCTTCACATTTGACGGAAGAATGTTCTTTGAATGTACCGTTTCAAGGTCACACTAATACTTCACTTCAGCAAAGACCTGGAAACTATCCCTCTTCTTCCTCATATAATCAAGATTGGAGGAATCACCCGAACTTTTCTTGGAACCAATCACAATCTCAAAACACGGTTCCAATCCTAAACAATTTTCAAAGGGTCCCTCCACCACAACAGCAACCACCACTTCAATTGAGTCAGCACCCCTTCCAACTGCAAAATTTTCAAAATCCTGCCAACACTTTTGCACTACATGAAAACTCTTTGCAATTGGCCGGTACTGATAATATCTCTGCACTGGTGCAAACCTTGGTTATTTTCATGAAACAATCCATCCAAGAGTCGGCAAGTTTTCAATCTTCCATCGATAATATGATAAAGATCATTCTCACTCAAAATGAGAATATCAAATCAATGGAAGCATAAATTGAACGAATAACAGCCGAAATAAGTGCTAGAGAAGAAGGGAATCTTCCATCTCAACCCGTACCTGATCCTAGACCTTCACATTACACTAATGTGGACGCTTTTACAACGTTGAGATCTGGAAGAGTGCTAGACAATCATTTGGGTGAATAAATTGATAATGATGAATTGATCATTAACACCCCGGCTTCCACTTCCACTTCCACTTCTATTTCTTACCCTATTTCGTCTAACTTACCTTCTTCCGAGCCTATTCTCCGTATTCCCAAAGGCTCGAACCCTCCACCCACCTCATCTTTTCCACCCCCACAAACTTCTCCACAAATGTTGGACCCAACACTTATTGATAGAGCTCCATTTCCAAATAGGTTGAGGCCCAAGAAACATGATGCCCAAATGGAGAAGATTGTGGACATGTTTAAGGTAGTTAACATCAACATCCCTCTCCTAAATGCTATTCAACAAGTTCCGTCCTATGCAAAAACTCTTAAGAACTTGTGCACTAGGAAGAGGAAGACTCAAGTGCCTAAAAAAATCTTCATGTCGAGTACTGTAGACACGGCTTTTCCCCAACAATTACCACGGAAACGTAAGGACCCTGGCTGTCCTACTATTTCCATTTTTATTGGGGAGAAACACATCAACCGTGCGTTACTTGACCTTGGCGCTAGTGTTAACTTACTTCCTTACTCGGTATATGAACAACTAGGTATCGGAGTGTTAAAGCCCTCGAATATAACTCTCCAGATGGCTGATCGATCAATCACCAAACCTAGGGGTGAACTGGAGGATGTGTTAATAAAAATCGGGGAATTTGTATTCCCTGTGGATTTTATTGCACTTGATACACAGCCTGTAGCGAACCCACGGAATCAAATTCCGGTGATTTTAGGTCGCCCCTTTTTGGCCACTTCCAACGCAATAATCAACTGTCGTAATGGTTCTATGACCCTATCTTTCGGGAATAGGTCAATAGAGCTGAACATTTACAAGTTGGGAAGTATACCCTCCGAACCTACTGTTCAGGTCTGTTCTGTCGACTTAATGGATGTCGACAGCAGCGAATTTGATGATCCTCCTGATATTGATCTAGACTCTTTTTATACGTTATTGTTTGACCCAATTATGTATCATACAAATACGGACTCTTCCACCGAGATGTCCGGGTCAACAATTAACACCGATTATGAACTGCTTTTAGAGTCTGAAGATCACCCTGCACCTTGTGATGACATTATTCTCCGGGGTATTGATAGAACTTTTGAGGAAATCTTCGCTGAAAAACTTGCATTTCTGAACAACTCGGGTGTTGAGATGAATCATCTCCCAGTCATTGAAATTGAACCTCCACCCCTTCTTCTGAACTGTGAAAAGAATGCGAGTTATCCATCACATTCACTGCATCGTCTCTCCAAAATGAGACGCACACACACTCTCTTCCACCACTTAACCATTCCCCACTTCTTCTTCCACCAACCAGAGCACTGTATTGATAAAAATTTTGAATGGTTGGTGTTAACATTCGGTCTTTGCAAAGCTTGGCATCGACCAATGATTTTTTGACCCCCTCATATGATTTTAAAAGATTAACATTGCATAACTCAAGTTTGGGGGGGTACATTATCTGGCTCTTGAAAAGAAAATTTTTACAAAATGTTGAGCCAAAAATAAGTTTGGGGGAGGTTCTTCACTTAAATATTTTGGCCCCACTAATAAATTCCTCCCAAGCTTACAGGTTTTTCGAGATTTAGCTGATGGCAACAGTGAGGACACTGTTGAAAACAAGTTTGGGGGAGCTTTGTGCTTATTTTTACATCATTTGCATCATACATTGCATAAGCACAAAACATTTTTTGAAAACCCTAAAAATTTAAAAATTTTCAAAATTATAAAAATAATTTTTGTACATAAATAAGATAATAAAAGTTTAGATAGTGAAAAATTACATCCATGAGATTAGAAAAATTTAAGAAAACCAAGAAAATTAGAAGTTTTCTTATACGGACTAGTAATAAGTAGTTATGAGCCGTTGTCCCAAGGGTTAGTAAGATGAAAGTCGTCACTAGTCTGAGGATAAAAATAAGTCTGAAAAATAGTTTCTATTCTGGAAGCCAAACATTTTGAACGTTGCTACCCTGCTATTCGCACTTACACACGTCTTGAAGCCTGGGATAGTAGAGGATACCTTGAAATACTCTTGTCTTAAAGCCAAAAGTATGAAGGAAACAAAAAGAAAAGTGAATAAAACAAATATAAAGTGGTGAGAAAAATGGACACTGGTTTTGTTATCACCAAAGGCAATAAAAAAATGTATAGCAAGGGTGCTTCTTCACCTAGTGCCCTAAGGCCAACTGGTCTGGGAGTCACTGCTATGCCTGAGGTGGTGCAAGCCGAGGAAAATACACCAAGTAAGCAAGCACAGGAGTAATCGGTCGGTTAGTACCTCAAGAAGTATTAACGGTCGCATGAAAGTGTGTGAGCAATCTCATCTAAATATTCATTAATTAAAAAGTACTGAGGCTGATGGGCAAGAGTATGATAGCTTGAATTGAATTCTCTGGGTGTAGGGATGTCTTTACACACACGCAGGGTGATATGATCGATGTTTTGGAAGAAAGATAGGAATGAAGAATAAGACGATGTTTTATTAAGGGAGGACGTGATTTCCGACATCTTTTCATGACCATTAAGATAGGGCTCATGACAACCGAAAAGCTAGCTTAGTTGGAAACCCTAATTTTCAAAGCTTTTCTTTTACGATTCTCTTCTTTAAATGTAATATTCATGATCTAGCTTTTATTATTGGATTTTGTGGGTGCAATCCGCTGAAAACCCTCAGGAGACAACACTCCTCCTACTAGGGACACTTAGAGGTTTAAAGGCTTGTTGCACGTGCTCAGTGCAATCGTGTTGCCTACGAAAGTGTGCTAGTTAGTTTTTCTCTTTCTTTATTTTCTCCTTCTCTTTTTAATAAAACATTCGTTCGAGACGATCGAAATTAAGTTTGGGGGTATTTGATCAGTCGAAAATAATGTATGTTTAACACGGTAATTTCCCTATCTTTTGCACTCATTTAGAAGTGTTCGGTATTCACATTTCATATATTAGCAAATCAGTCGTAAAATATCAGATTTCATGTGTTAGACTTTTAAACCGACACTTTAATGGAAATTAACCGTATTTCATGGCATCGCATCATTTCTGTATTTGCGCAACACTTGTCTTGAGTCTATGCAGGAAAATACGGAAGAAAAACCAAAAAGCTGATCAAAATTACGCCAACTCAATGATTTCAGACCTGGTAGCAATTCAGAGGGAGAAATACAAATCAACACATCAAAACAAGGCCCAAATAGTATATAGAGAATTAACAGAAAATTTGAAAGCCCAAGGCCCACAAGTAGCCGCGGATCCGCGGCCATAGCCTGCTTGGGCCGCGGATCCGCGGCTCTTCTGCCACATCATCGCTTCATTTTTAGTGCAGATTGCTTTTCTCTGGGCCCACATTCATTTTATACATGACAAATTCCAGAATTCCCTCGAAGCTACTGTCAGATCATCAAAGAAGATTAAGCAAGGCTAATCATAATTAAGCTCCTAACTAACTTCTTCTAGAAGCTCCCTCCTAACTAATCACATATAGAAGCTTCTCCTCTAACTAACTTTTGGAGGGAAATTCAAATTTGCTCAACAAACTTTTGGAGGGAAACTTAAAATTTGAAATCCTAGATCTAGGGTTTAGATGTCTATAAATAGGAGCCTAGATCTAAGGGTTGAGGTTAATCTTCTATATTCCTAAAATTCTAATTCTTCATCTTCTTCCACAAGTCTAGTGACAAGGCTTGTGCGAAACCCTAACCCTAATTCCACTCCAAATTCAAGATCTTGAGTACCAATTAAGCAAGAAGCCCTTCAACCTTTTAGGAGCCGAGCCGATCTTCAATCGAGCAAGTGATCCAAGCCGATCCGCGACTCAAGGAGAAGAGCGAAGCCAAATCGACGATCGAGTTCTTCCTCTTGTAGTTCTTGAGCGAATGTAATGAAATTGTTGATATAAATAAAAGGTGAAATTTTTTAATCTTGCTTTCTTTAAATTCTTGCATCATGATTAGATCTCAATTTGTGATTGTAGTTCTTGTTGTGATGTTCGAGTAAAACTCCGCTCGTTAAGGAGTCGAAACGATCAATAGAATGATGATGTAACAAATCTTAATACGATTCTTGAGTCCTACGAGTTTTGTAAACCCTAGCAAGTTCAAGAATCGATGACCTAGTTTCGTTGCGATACTTTCTTGATTGTGATCGCTCGAAATTAGGGATCTACGATCGTTTCTTGAATTTACTAGAGGCTAGAATGTGAATGATATCGACGAAAGAACAAGGGATAAGATGAAACCCTAGTTTCATAAGAAATCCCTAATTCTCGATCGATCATCATCGATCTAGTATCAATTCATCGAAGGATAAGAATACGTCATTGTAAGATTGCATCACATCTATAGATCTGATCGATTCCTACGAGCCTCATTTCGATTCTTGATATTTGGTTTGGAAATATCATCAAACTATCAATTCTTGATTCTATCTTTTTCTTGTTATTAGATCTAGATTTTCTAATTCTTGAACTTCAAATATAAATCATGAATTGTTTGATTTCTTTTCATTAAAGTTTCAATTCAACTAATTCGAAAGACGAACTATTACACTTTCCCTGTGGACGATCCGCACTCACTTACAATCTACATCCGACACCGTAGTTGATTGCGGTCAAATAATTTTTGGTTGTGATTTCTTTACAATTTCCCAACTACACAATCCGAAATCTCTAACAATCATTCACTAACTCTTTCTCTGTTTCCAGTAAACGGAGTATTGGTCATTTTACATTTGAGACAAGACTGAGAAGTATCATTAGATTAAAATTCGAACAGATTCTCATATTCATCCTTATGTAACTTAGCTGGTCGTGTCGCATTGATATGACCTAGTCTACAATGCCTCAAGAAGGATTCGTTCATTTCTGTACTACTCCTCTTGTGTGTGTTCTAGATACTTTGAACTGTGGTTTGATTTAGAACGTATATGCTATTATATAACGTGCCAGATCCAATCAACTCTTGATTCAGGAAAATGTTGACAACATTATCCTCCAATACAGAATTATATCCTTCTTTAACTTAATAAAGAAACTGATGTAATGTTGTATATCAGGTTCGGTATGTAATAACATTTGTTCAGAATCAATGTATTTACCATTTGGTAATACCAGGTGATATCTGCCAACTGATTTGGCTGCAACATTTGCATCATTCTCTAACACTTATAGACATATCACCCAATCTCAGTTCTCTACCTATCTGTAGCCCATATAACAGATTACATATATGGGATCCTGATCCGGTATCTCATACCTAGGACGTAGAGGATACTGAGAAACAGTTCTCGGTAATGAAAACACCTAAAGAATATGCATCAACATGCTCATTCCTCATTTGGGTGGAATGGGAATCCGGATATTCCCCTATTCCCTGCTCGGACTTTATAACAGTTATAAGATAAAGCGGAACCAATGTTCCCCAGCTCAGTATAATAAGCAGGTTCGGTCAATGCATCCATATTATTATCTTGATTAAGACGTGACATGGTCGATACCAGGAGAGAGGGAGAAGAAAACACTCAGCGTGTGCTCTTGTAAGATTAGATTTGTTATTATTTTATCTAATCAGGATGGCTCCTACTGTTTTTATCAAATCTTCCTTCAAACCCTACAAGGTAAGACTAGCCAGGATTAATTACACGCTACAAGTTCGCCAATCTTTCGGTCAGGCCAGTGTCGGTAGTTTGAGGGAGGTTCCGCGTGCTTTCGCACGGACCTAATTAAAATAAACCTCGTTTTTCAAGGGACGTAACCCCGTTAACACCTTTCTAGACACCTACTTGATCGGCTAATTGTAAAGTGTAAAACTCTCCCAGGAGTAACTCTTACTCGAAGTGGGTATCGGGATCCAACTATCTCATAGAAGGTATGCAATCTCATTGCAAATTTCAACACTTGAAATTCCCGATAATACTCTGCCCTTAGCGTCCTATGACCTTGACGCATGCCAACAAACTATAATCCGCTAGTCAAGTTCAATCCGTACATTTCATGATTGAATTAAACTCACCCGCACGACCCTTGACCCAGGCCAACAAAGTCGTATGACCACCCTAATCCAATTGCATCGTATGCAGCAGATAAGCACTAGTTAGCTACCGCACACTACGCCTTGACGCAGGCCAACAAACGTAGCACGAATACTAAGTAGTACTTATCTGAAATGATGTAGAGCTACGACAAGTTTTTAAGAAAACCCTTTGCGTAATGAACTTGATATCATTGTAGAATCGAGTGATTTTCAAAAAGGAGTATTTTTTAGGCTTTTACTAATTTTGCTAAAGTGGTCACTCCCGGTGAAAGGATCCCGGCTCTTTCCTTATCGAATAAGGTGCAGGATATTTCACAAATACCGCTATGCAAAGCAAAAACTATAGAAGCAATCAAAAGACAAACCGAGTGGGTTGTAGCATCTGCCAGTTTTGCTAAAGAGGTCACTCCCGGTGGAGATCTCGGCTCTTTCCTTATCAAATAAGGTACTGGATATTCTACAAGGAATACCACTATGCAAAGCAAGAACTAGAGCTACTAGTTTTTAAAACAAGTTTCTACAATATCTTTAGGTTCTTTTTTCTTTCATTAATCTCATTAATGAAGTCCCATCAAATTATGCTTCCTAAGCATCACAGAAGAAACAAAAGTATCAATATTTACTATATATCATCATATATATAATATAAGCATTCGTCTCAACATATCAAGTGATCACATCACAGAATATCAGCAGCAGAAGAATCACATATGAAATATTGGATATACTAGGAATTCCGTGTTTTAAATTAAACCAGTAAAAATCGCGGATTCCACGGTCGTGGTGAATAACCAAACCCACATCCTTAAACCCCTATGAGAGCGGCAAGCAACCCTACCAATTCTAGAGTTAGGAGACCCGGTCTCGACAACTCGAGATGGTCTCCTACTGGACCCTAGAACCTGGTTACTTGTGCTCCTCTCCTTGGGTCTATCCTAATGAGGAAAAGTAAATAATATACATCAATGGTGACATCATCCTCAACCCGGAAGTGCCCCAATAAAAGAATATTACATACAAGTTTTTACATGAATGAAAATGAAAAACTCCCATCTCACATAAAAAACCCCAGCTATTCAAAACACGACGATCCAATATAACATATCACAGCAACACATAACATCACATGTCATCAACGTAAGTAAATATACGTATCCCAATTGTCGTTGATTTATAGCAACGAAACCGGCGATACACCACATATTACACTTACGGTTACAGAAAAGAAAGAGAAAAACTACAACAATTGGAATGCACAACCATCTTAGACATCATAAACCCAATGTATCACATAGTTTGGATTTCATGCCTAACCAAATGAATTCCTTAGACATCACATGCTTAACAATTATAAACCCCGCATTTTAGTTTCAGTATTGAAAACACTTTCCAATAACCTGTCGGGTAATTCAACAAGATTCTCGATAACCTAATCGAATGCTTGTCGGAAACTTTAGTAGACGACCGCACCCCCGATGCCGTCGACGAAGTGCACTAAGGCGGAACACCGCGGCCGCGAGCACCCGAACGGATGCTTTTGGCGACAGGGTTCTCCTACAGTCACTTGGTCGGGGCTATGGGGTGTGGTTATCTAGTAAGGTTACCCGGCAAGTATCCACGAACACTACTTAATTGCGACGGACTTTTGATCCACGTTAAAATTCCATGGCAACCGATCAAATGAGACTAAACTGCTAGATTTATAAAATTCAAACTAGTTATCTCATAACCAATTATGTGGATTCCAAATATCGTATCACAATCACAGATAGCTAGACGATATTAAACTTTTCGATCGAATAAATAAACACCCAAAATTTCCCAAAGAGCTCAACACTTGAGCGGAGTTCAAAAAGTACCCAGAACATGCCACAGCACCTATGAACCATCCGTAGAAGGGCCGACCCATACCTCACTCATGTCGTCGCGGAACTGCCACAAACCCTAGGGTATGACCGCGGTTCTACGATCCAAAAAGTCGAGTTTGGGTATCGTTCTTCTAGAGGGTCCACAGAATCGCTTGCATGATTTTCTGAAGATTTCAAACTTGGAAAAAATCCAACTCTTGGAAAATTTCCAACGAGGGAAAATATATCCGTTTGAACTTTTTAACGTTGTCTAAATAACCCGAAAGATGTTAGAATTATGACTACGAAGCACTTTGAATTGCCTTTGCAGAAAGTTAACATCACATGCAAATTTAGCAAAAACAAACAACACCTGAAACACCAAAACCCAGAGACTGGAACACACTAGAAATTTCAACCCAAAACTCCGTAACAAAACCGAGCAGGCCGATTTTATCATCAATGTGGCCGGCCAAAATCCGGCGACGGGGGGTGAATTTTCTACTGTGTTCATGTTATATCTCATATAACATTCTACAGTTGCTAAAAATATTTTTAGACACCATTTTAAAAACGACAGAAACTAGGTTTTAGTATCGGGTGTTTCGGAATTGTTTCGGTTTCGTAATCTAACAAACATCATTTAAATTTCTAGCTTGTCTCTGATACCACTGTAGGGTTACCTAGCGCGGCAGCAAGATTTCGGGAGGTATCGTCCATGCCGTTTTCAAATTTTTGTCGTACTAAAGAACCCTAACCCTACAATCTTAACTAGAGATTTAGACGGACTATCAATGAAAACAACTTTACATCTAAGTGAATGAAAAATACAACCTTTGTAGACCGGTCCTTCACTTCTAAAGCTCCGTGTAATATTTCGCTCCAAGTAGTGAACACCCGAACTCTAGTAAGGGTTCACATGAAGAAATGAACAAGCTTACTCGAAGTCTACGAGGCCGAAGATGATCTACGTCGACGAGACTCAAGCTTATGCTACCTCTTCACTAATTGTAGATTAATGAAGTAAACAACCTAAACTAAATGGCTAATATAGTAGAGGATGATGAAGTAGGAAATGGACTCACTTTAGATTTATTTTTCTCACAATATTTTCTCACCTTTTGAAAAGCTAGTGAGCTTTCTCATGAGAAAGAAGAAGATGAAGTGAAGATAAGAATGAAACTCATGAGGTGAGAATAGCAACTATGGGTGAGTTAGTGTCATACATTAACTCATGTAGAGACTTAACTATGGCTATGGATAATGGTTGGGTTAATAAATATCTCAAGCAAAACAAAACTTGTGGACTTAGTCAATGGTTCTACAAGCTTCTCCAAGTTTCAACTATTAATCCAATTTCCATCAATTTTGAATTACTTGGATAAATAAAAACCCTTCATTATATCAAACATAATGTGAGTCTCATACACCCATATATCATGTGGCATCAAGCATGACACAAATAAAATGTACATTAATATATATCACATATATACTATATGCACACAAGTGAGAAAAAGAATACTTAGTGAGCAAATATTAGTTAATGTAAGTTAATATATCAAATATATAACTATACATTAAATTATCAAATCAACACTTGATTTAATAATCCGGCTATATCACATACAACCGACTAATATCATATGAATCAACTCATCGAATCAACACTTGATCCGATAACCCGGCTATATCTTATACGACCGTCCGATTTCACATACCACGAGAATAGAATGCCATATCACATACGCGCATTAATCTCGGTCCCGCACATATCACATATGTGCTCCTACTTCGTTTTGCATGAACCAGGAAACCTCTGTGTAGGACTCTAAAAACTCGTCAATACGCCGGCAGTAGGTGATGATCAAATCAAACACCCACAAGCTGCAAGTTGTCTGCTAAACGTAACGGCCACCCAGGTATTGAGCGATCAGAAGATCAATAAGCAAGCCTGCTCATACTCCTGTGAATCCAATCAGTAACACTACCGTACAGTCCGGTCTCTTCGTCTGATATGTCGCATATCACAGCCTGGGGGGTATAACGTCAGACCCCAATAGCCTGATAAGTCATGCCGATGCAAGGTCCATAACGGTTCGAGAAACTACTGATAACACTTACCAGTAGATCTCAGCAACCCTGGCCAGTGATTTCCTGCTATAAGGTATTATTAAACCATATAGAACCATATATATCTAAAATTATATATATGTATATGTTTATGTTTATCTTCTCTTATGGATTATGATATGAAAAGAATAGCGGGTTTACGAGATATGACAAGAGGAGAATAAAGAGATGGAGGGGGAGAGAGAGAAGAGACTTACATACACAAGCCGGTATTGTCACCGGGCTTGTCTATCCGCCGATAGCCTCGCGTTACTATCGAGACCTTCTTGAATACTTCTTCATGTTCTTCCTCTTGGACTCTATGTGAAGAGGGAGAAGAGAGAGATAGAAAAATGTGAGGAAGGAAAAAATAGATGAGGACAAATAAAGATGGTGTGATGGTGAATTATGTATAATAATATATGCATTCAACATGGGAATTAAAAGAGAAATGAAAGGTCACCATTCATTTTGGAAATGAAAGGTCTCATTTGTAAGTTATGAGAAGGACTAAAAATTGATAATTTTTTTTTGCAAGAATGGGAATTTGAACATGTGATCTATAGAATAATAATGCAAAGACTTAACCAATGAGCTACAAGGTTGTTCATACACATATTTAATAAGAATTAAATATATGATGTTGCTTAAAAAGAAAGTGGGCTTTTGGGCTCATAGAATTATTAAAGAAAATGAAAATGAAATTGGATTTGGGTTATGGGCTGAGTCAGGTCTTGCATTTAATTTTGAATAAGTTTAGATTTAGTTTAAAGAAATGAGTTTGGGAAAAAAAGATGGAATAATAAAATAATATATTTAATAGAAAACAAAATATACGGAAAAAAATACTAAGAATAAATAAATACAATATTTTTCTAAAAAAAGAAAACACGATGGTATAGTAATATTGGGATCGTTACATTCTACCCTCCTTAAAATAATTTCGTTCTCGAAATTACTCAAGAAGGTGTAGCAACTGAGTAAGAAAACAGGATTAGGATGATATCATCTTCAAGCTCCGTCGATCGATACTCTAACCAATTGAGCTAATAAGTCTACAAGAAACAAATAGAAAGGGTGAATAAAAATTAAGGATTCAAAAGTGGAGAGATGGACTTCAAGGAAACCGATGGTGGAGTTCAAAATAGATTCAAGGACTATGTAATGTAAAGAATGTTTTCAGTTGCTGTTTCTTGTGTTATATTGCTTAGCTTGTTCACGCAGAACAGCAGAACAGAACTGCATGATAGTGTTCCATACAGTCCCGTCATGCCCCACTTCCCGGTGTACGGCGAAGGGGACGCGACTAGACCGCTACGTATTTACTCTGAAGTAAATACGCTAAGCGTATCTAAGCAATATAAATATAAATGCACAAGAGACAAGATATAATAAAACAACAACTTTATTTATTCACATTCTTTTTGTACAATGCATGGAAAATTAAATCCATACGAAAAAAGCAATGCCTAAATAGTGGCATAACAGAAAAGGAAAAAGTACTGAAATAAAAGTGTACAATGTAGCTAGAGCTCTGGATTGTATGCAAGCTGGTCCAAGTCCTCGTTAGTAGGCTTGATCTCTGGAAGATCCGAATCACCTGACAACATTCCGAAGAAGAAAGAGAAGGAATGTCGTCAGCGAACAATCGCTCGGTAAGTCTCAAAAATAAGGAAGAAGTAGAAAAGACAGAAATAGAGAGAGTGTGTAGCTTTTAAAGTTATATTATATTGTTATAATGTTGTATTTAGTGTTAACGTTGTTGTTTGTAGCTTGGTACAGAAGGATGCCAGTGTATTTGAGAGGAGTCTCTATATGCTAGAGACTAGGGCAAACGGAATGTACAAGGCTCCGTTATACAACCCGGAACAACGACAATTGGATTCAGATTAGGTGTCTTAATCTTGCAGTCTCGTGCCACTTTTAACACCTTCCGTACTAATCTACCCCTTAAACCCCGCGATATCTTGATTGTATTGTCTGTATTGTATTTCAACTTGTAATTGAATTGTAATATAGATTGTATATTTGGATGACTTGCCGAAACCATGATATCAGTAAAATAGATGTACTGGAGAATCATGGATGTAACTGGAGAATCATGTAAATGGATGTAACTGGAGAATCATGTAAATGGAAGTATATCCATGGTTCGGTTCAGTCAATACAGATTGAATAGATTGAATATATGGATTCATGGATTCATGTTGAATTGTAGATTGTAGATTGTACTTGAATCATATTCAAGTCAGATTATTTAATGAGACTCGGTCTGAGTCAGAACAATTAGAAAAGAAATTGAAATCCTGATTGTTTTGATGTTATCGGTAACCGCTGCACATGGGCGGCAGGATTTGTGTCTTTTTCAAAGATGATTACCGTGTTGATAACACCGTTGTTAAATTGTCTACCTTAAATAGGCCAGCACCCACTTTTCCGGCTCCCTGAGGCTCAAGAGATTGGTCCCGCTTAAACCTATATTTACTAGGGTCGTTAGGGTAATTTATAGAACTTGAGGGGGTTTTATGTAAAAATACTTTTGTATAATTTTCAAAATACAACTAAAGTATTTAATTATCGTTTTTATGTACATACAACAATTTAATGATCAAGATAAATATGTATACATGTTTGAATAGCATGAAATGAGTCAAGTATATTATTCGAGTAACTACCATAAACAATGCTGTAAAGAAATATTATGTACGACTAATCAATCAAGTCAATCAATTTCTGAATATAAACAAAAATATATATTTAAGTGTTGTGCACGTGTGAGCTCCTGTCGCGCCTAAATACGACTACCGGTTTGGGAGATATACTAATTTTCGTTTTGTCGCGCAGAACAGATCAGAATCTGTTCAGCACCGTCGCATATTTTTAAAACATAGTTTGAGTTAATTTCCATCAGATTTCAGGTTACAATGATTATTAGAAAATTGTAGGTATTTCGATATACTTACCTAAAACACCAAAATTCGCACGATTTGGATTTCTTAATCTCTAGTTATGATCATTTTAACATCAGTGTTTAAAACAGAAATTCAGATTTCTGGACAGCAATTATATGTTATATTGCAAAGCCTATATCGGGTTGTTTCGTGCATTTCTAAGTAATATAATATACAGAAAATTATAGCTTTATCATTTATGCATCTAAACATCTAAATTTTGTCACGAACAGATATCGGGATTTCGAGTTATGTCCTATTTAAAAACAGTGTGCGAATCAGGACATATTCTGTCCAGATCCGTCGCTTAATATTGTAACACAGTTTTCTTTATCTTACGTTGGTTTTCATTAAAATATTAAAACTAAAAAAATATAGATTATTCGATGTATATATCTGAAACGCCTGAGTTTGCTCAATTTGGATATCGGTATACCAAGTTATGTGTCCTAAAGGTTAACCAATAACTGCAGTTTTTTATTTTACGAACAGTGAATAAAACTGATATAATTCCTAAACCGTTAAGTGATTCGATCTAAAAATTTTACAGCATGTACAAAATAATATAATCTATCATATGTAAATTTCCTGAAATTTTCAGAAGTAAAAATTAATTTCTAAAAATTATTTTAAAGCTAAAGGTATTGATGTGTATACTAAAATCGGCAAAAAGATTAACTAGTATTTTATGCAGGCTTCTATTTTTCTTTTAATAAACAAACTGATTTCATGAGACATTATAGATATATTGTGGCATAAAATTTGTGTTCTCACAACTTGTAATAAACATTCATAGTCATGAACAAAGAATTAAAAACACTTTAATTTGAACAAGAGGTAATAAGGTATTATTAAACCATATAGAACCATATATATCTAAACTTATATATATGTATATGTTTATGTTTATCTTCTCTTATGGATTATGATATGAAAAGAATAGCGGGTTCACGAGATATGACAAGAGGAGAATAAAGAGATGGAGGGGAAGAGAGAGAAGAGACTTACATACACAAGCCAATATTGTCACCGGGCTTGTCTATCCGCCGATAGCCTCGCGTTACTAGCGAAAACTTCTTCATGTTCTTCCTCTTGGACTCTATGTGAAGAGGGAGAAGAGAGAGATAGAAAAATGTGAGGAAGGAAAAGATAGAGGAGGACTAATAAAGATGGTGTAATGGTGAATTATGTATAATAATATATGCATTTAATATGGGAATTAAAAGAGAAATAAAAGGTCACCATTCATTTTGGAAATGAAAGGTATCATTTGTAAGTTATGAGAATAGTTAAAAATTGATAAAAAAAAATAATTGCAAGAATGGGGATTTGAACACGTGATCTATGGAATAACAATGCAAAGACTTAACCAATGAGCTACAAGATTGTTCATACACATATTTAATAAGAATTAAATATATGATTTTGCTTAAAAAGAAAGTGGGCTTTTGGGCTCATAGAATTATTAAAGAAAATGAAAATGAAATTGGATTTGGGTTATGGGCTGGGTCAGGTCTTGCATTTAATTTTGAATAAATTAAGATTTAGTTTAAAGAAATGGGTTTGGGAAAAATAGATGGAATAATAAAATAATATATTTAATAGAAAACAAAATATACGGAAAAAAATACTAAGAATAAATAAATACAATATTTTTCTAAAGAAAGAAAACACGATGGTATAATAATATTGGGGTCGTTACAGGGAGGATCCAAGGCTCAAAAGAAGAGCCAAACATTCCTAGGAGTTTAACTCCTTTCTAGATCTGTTGGAGTTTAACTCTATAAGTTAAATTTCTGTTGGTAGTTCAACTCCCCAACCTAGGGGCTAAGCCCCTTCCCGCTGGTGTTCCCCGTGGTCGCATGCCGTGCACGTGACCCGAGGGCGCTCAGTGGTCGCGTGCCGCGCACGTGACCCTTGGGTGCCCAGTGATCATGTGCCGAGCACATGACCCGAGGGTGCCCCGCGGTCGCGTGCAGCACACGTGAACCGCGGGCGCCCCGCGGTCGCGCGCAGCACACGTGATCCGCGGGCGCCCCGCGGTCGCGTGCATGGCACGCGACCTCTTTTTTAGGAGTTCAACTCCTCTGCTAGGGGCTAAGCCTATTTTCCTGCTGGCACCCAGCGCCCGTGTGCCGCGCACGTGAGGCGCTGAGGGCGCTGACACCCAGTGTCTAGCGCGCGCGTGCTGAGCATGTGAGGCGCTGGCCCCCACGCGTACTTTGGACGCTTTTTCCCCCTTTTTATATATATGTGTATATATATACACACACACACACACACACACACACACTCCATGACATTGTCCCTGTTAGAAAAAATTTCTAACGGGGAGCTGTCCCGTACCCCGCAGGGGGCTGCTAGCCCCCTTGACCCCCAGCCTGCTATCCGGGTAGCGGGACCCCCATAAAAACTCTGCAAGACCCCCGATATATCCAATTCCCCTTCAAAACACAACACTGCATATTGAGTTTGCATGACCTGTTTGACCCATCAATCGGAGGTTCTCTCGCTCCAAAGGCGATGGGTAATTAACGGTAGCTTAGTCTGCGGCTGTCAGAGATTCGGATCTCCACAATCAATAAACCCCAGCCTACCCTAGGCAGGGGGAATCTGTAATGCGCCTGACAAGCACGCGCGTATTCCCATCTCAATGGGGTGACGAAAAACACCCTACAGCAGACATCGCGGAGATGGAACATCTGTTTTAATGAAGCTGTCAAAGAGTTTGACTTCATCAAAAAGGTAGATGAACCATGTATAAATAAGAAGGTTGTAGAGAGTATTGTTGCCTTCCTCGTATTGTACATGGATAACATACTCTTGATAGGAAACGATGTTCCTATGCTACACTTGGTCAAGCTCCTCTTGTCACACAAGTTCTCCATGAAAGATCTAACTGATGCCTCCTACATCCTAGGGATATAGATCTATAGAGATAGATCTAAATGGATTTGGGATTGTCCTAATCCAGGTACATAGACACCATACTAAATGGGTTTAGTATGGATGATTCTAAGCGTGGTAATGTACCCGCTTGTTCAGGAATCACTCTCTCAAAAGAGATATCTCTCGAGACTGATTTGTAGAGGGCTCGCATGCAAGGAATGCCCTATGCTTTGGCAGACGGGTCAATCATGTATTCGATATTC
Organism: Agapanthus africanus; assembly: GCA_030015575.1. Classification (NCBI taxonomy): domain Eukaryota; kingdom Viridiplantae; phylum Streptophyta; class Magnoliopsida; order Asparagales; family Amaryllidaceae; genus Agapanthus; species Agapanthus africanus. The sequence continues at coordinate 679,252,233 of CM057337.1, forward strand.
TGTACCAGACCAGATGTAGCTTACTCACTAGGTGTAGTGAGTAGGGATCAAAAATATCTTGGGAAAACCACTGGACAGCTGTGAAGAACATTCTTAAGTGCTTGAGAAGGGCTAAAGAGATGTTCTTGGTGTATGGTAACGGTGAACTCCAGATGGAGTCCTTTACCGATTCGAGCTTCCAGAGATCATAAGGACGACTGAAAATCAGTCTCGGGTTTTGTCTTCACCCTCAGTGGAGGGACGGTATGTTGGAAGGGTTCCAAGATATATACCGTAGCAGACTCTTTGATAGAGGCTAATTATATCGCTACCAATGATGCTGCCAAAGAGGTTGTTTGGATGAAAAAGTTCATATGATGAACTTGGTTCCTACCATTAGGCATCCAGTACCTGTGTATTGTGATGGCAATGGAGCTGTGGCTTTGGCCTAGGAACTCCGGTCCCGTCAGTGATCCAGACATATTCTTAGACAGTTTCACCTGATCAGGGAGATAGTTGATCACCGGGAGATCGAGATAAGGAGAGTTCACACAGAGGATAACACAGCGGATCCACCCACCGAGGCCTTTCCCCAGATGCTATTCGAGAGACTTTTGGGACATTGGGTATGAGATACTATAACAACCGGCCTTAGTGCAAGTGGGAGACTGTTAGGAATATGTATGCCCTAGAGGCCATTATTGATGATATAGTGGATGCTTGGACATATATATTGTGGGCTTTCTTGCTCGACATGATAGTATGCTATCAGGTTACCATTATCTTAACATGTAGACTGGTATTTATACTGTCTGTCTCTTACATGTTTATAAAGCCCTTAGGATATGTACTTGACTACCAGGATTATGATGAGATCATACTTGTGGGTCCAGGGTGGTCCAAAAGTACATCCTTTAATCAGTTCCTAGTCGAGGGAATATCGAGACCAGGGCATCGATATTCCAGAGTAGACTAGTGCGTATGTTTCTTGTCCCTTAGAGGGCGATGGTTGATCCCACAACCATTGGTGTGTGACATCAAAGATTGTACACAGGTGCTCATTGGAGAATGGGTACACCGAACAGGACTCGCTGATGACTCCTAGTTAGTAGTGTACCTATCGTCAGATAGAAGTTCTCTGGTGACACTGTTACAGGTTAGTCTGTAGACCCGAGATCGTCATAGAGTCTTGTGTGGCTCCCACCGTGCTTTGATTTCCTCCCTACCACGCTCAACAGGAGTTGTGCAAACAGGTGGATTTTGGGTACAGTCCTGAGTCACATGGAGGCAATGAGCGATAGGAGGGGTTTCGTCTCTCCCGGTATTGGGGGTTGATATTACGCTATACTCGATTGGCTATAACTGGAAGTCCCTGGCCAGGGCTGCTGCTGAGATTTACTGATAAGAGTTATCAGTAGTTTCTCGAACCGTTATAGGCCAGACATCGGCATGACTTATCACGTTACTGGGGTCTGACGTTTACCACGCCTAGACATGATATGTGACATATCAGACGAAGAGACCGGACTGTACGGTAGTGTTACTGATAGGCTTCATAGAGAGTATGGACAGGCTTTCCTGTTGATCTTCATATCGCTCAATACCCGTGTAGCCGTTACGTCCAGCTAGTACCGTTGACGACTTGTAGGTGACTAATGTGATCATCACCTACTGCTGGCGTATTGACGAGTCTTTAGAGTCCCACACAGAAGTTCCCTGGTTTAAGCGAAACGAAGTAGGACACATATGTGATATATGTGTGGGCCTGATTAAATACGTGTATGTGATACAATATTGTAATTTGGCAGTTATCTGTTATCGAGTTAGGTTATATATGATATAATCAGATTATCGAATCAAGTGTTGATTTGATAATATGATACACAGATAAGTGATATTAGTTGGTCATATGTGGTATAACCGGATTATTAAATCAAGTGTTGATTTAATAATGTGATATATATTATATGTGATATAATTATATCTTAACTAATATAATTAGCTCACTAAATATTTTATTATATGTATTAATATATATATATATATATGATATATATATAAATATATATGTAGCATGGCATGATTTCTATTTTTGAGAAAAATGGAAAATAATATGGAAAATGGAAGACTTTGGGAGCATGGTTGCAAGCATGGGCTTTATTCATTGTTTAATCATCTTGACTCACTATTCAAACATGGTTGCAATTTAATATTGCAAGAATTCCATGCTTGAATTAGTGAGGGGTTAAGAGTTGCCCTTCTCACTTGCTCATTCAACACTTAGCCATTTTCTTGAGTTGCTCCCATTTTTCTCTCATGCTCTCTAACTTCTTCTTCTTCCTCAATGTCATGGTTCAAGCTTCAACCCTCACTTGTGATGTGAACCATGAAACTTGAATACAAACTTATGAGCAAAATCATATCTCCTACTTCACCATCCTACACTTGACTAGCGATCGAGTGTAGCGTGTTTCCTACGCTAAAGAGTTTAGTGTAGAGGTAGATAGAGTTGGAGGGACTTCGCGTGGATCATCTTCGGCACGAAGGTTATCGGAGGAAGCTCGTCCAAATCCTCAAGTGGAGCCTAGTAGAGTCGCGGGACTACTACACGGAGCAAGTGAAGTGAAGGACTCGATCTACGAGGGTATATCTATCTTCACTTCTTTATACTTTAGTTGATATCAAACGTAAAACCTTAATCATCTAGTTAACGATCTTGATTAGTCTAGCTTAGCACCTATAAAAATTTGAATTTGGCATGCTTGATGTCACTTAGACCTCATGGTGGTGCTAGGGTAGACTTTCGCATAGCAACACCCTGAATGAAACTGTGTGCCACCGATACCGCTACTGATCCCAGTGGTCGAACCTGTAAGAAACAATGGCACAATGGGGGTGAGTTGCCAACTCGTGAGTAGAAAACATCAGCAGGTAGAAATTGAATAAACAACGATTTTTAGGTCATACTGTATCATGAAGGTAATACTATGATATCTAGGGTTACCATGTATGCATATGTATCAACAATATAATCGATGCCAATGACATATATAAGCAATCATCTGAATCAAATGCCTGTATGTATGAGGAAAATCAACCAGCATGTGTCCATCATTGACACATCAATATCATGGAACCTGAGTGTCCAACACTGACACTCGAAACATCATGAAATCCATGTCCAGCATCGACATGTAAATCCTCATATCTCAGGCGCCGCATCCTCTGATTGGCCCTCAGGCGCCGCATCCTCTGATCGGCCTTCATATCCATCTTACGACTCTGGTCGGTATCCTCCGGATAACCGCCGGGTCCAAACTATCACCGCTAGGTAGTGCTCCCCCTGTCAGGCTCATCGTTTACATCTTGAGCTTCTTTCCCTGAGGTACCTTACCGGGTCCACCATGTACCCGCAAACAGTGCCTCCTCTCTCCTCGAATCGGGTCTCGAAAACACGCTCAGAACTGAGAAAACTCATGGTGGACACGAAATATCATATCAAGAGAAACCACGTTTTTAAAGCAATACACAATTTCCTTTTGAAATATAACCGCGGTTTTCAAATCCAGAGATCTCATGAAAACAGCATCTCAATGCATGTAACCATAAAGTACGATGTATGCAAACATAGAACAGTAATATGAGCATGTCAAGTATATTATGCAAGCATATCCTATGATAGTGATGAACAATAAGTGTACTTTTACGGTTAAGATTAATATCATAATATGGCAGTCCTACTGTGTAAGTGGCATAGCAATTATCGATGATGAATGTGTGTGAGCCGGCAAATTGGTGTAAGTGTAACATGCGCATCATCTGTAATTGTGCGGGTGTACTAGCAGCTGATATCATATAACAATGAATACCGGGATCCTGGTACGTAAGTCACGAGGGATAGTCCCACACAAACATGAATAATCAACAGGTATATATATCTACACATGAACCATACGGTCAGTTTTAAAAGATACGAATCGTAGTTTTGAAAGTGGGGGCTACGGTGTTTTTAAGGAAAAGACACCATTTGAAAAATCCGTAGCGTCCCTTGAGGTTTCCGTTTAAAAGATGCATACGATTCGTCAATTTTAGAAATAAGTATGGTTCAGGTGGCATCTTTATGTCGGCGATCCTGCCTCATAGCATCCGATATGGAAATATCCTCTATCATCATCCTCAAATCACGAGCATGGATCAATCATCCGATATAACTCATCGTGTCATGCTTGGCTTCCCAGAGTATGGTAAGGAGACGTGATGGGTCACGTGATGTATTTACTCAGAAGTAAACATGCTACGCGTATATAAGCAATATATTGTAAATGTACACAAGAAAGACATGAGATGTAAATGAACATTATTTTTTTATTTATTAAACATTCTTTACAATACAATGCTGGAAAGTAAATACAAGACTGAAAAGCAATGCCTAAACAATGGTATGAAACTGAAAATAAAAGTATATACAAGTGTCTAGAGCTCTGGGTCGTCGACGAACTGCTCCAAGTCGTCTGAACTGGGCTCGATCTCCAGAGAGTTGGGTCCTCCTGACAACATTCCAAAGAAAGAATAGAAAAGGAATGTCGTCAGCGAACAATCGCACGGTAAGTCCTAAAGAGAGATGGAAATAGACTGAACAGGTAATGAGAATATAAGTGGTATAATGTAGATTGTTATGTTAATGCAGTTGTTTGTAGCTAGGTAAAGAATATGCCAATGTATACGAGAGGAGTCTAGCTTACCCCGTGGACTATGGTATAAAGAGTACAAGGCCCCGTCAAAACCTACGGGACAACGACAACGAATATTCAGGTTAGGTGTATAAAAGTGACCGTCTCATGCCACTTTAAACACATTCCGTACCAATCTACCCCTTTAAACCCCATAATGTATTATTGTATTGTTTTGTAGTGATTTGTAAATATAAGACTTGCCGAACCCATGATATCAATTGTTCATGTAAACAGATAAGGATATAAACGAATAGTCATGTAGACAAGTCAAATGTATATCCATGGATCGGTCAAATCAAGTCATGTTGATATAGATTGTATTCTAGTATAAAAGGATTCATATTGCATTGGAGTTATATTGAATTGTATACATGGATAGATTGATTTCAGATTAGACTGAGACTCCGACTGAGTCAGACACTTAAACAGAATTGAAGTCCTGAATTAGTTTTGGAGTTATCGGTAACTACTGTTAGTTATATGTATGCCCTAGAGGCCATTGTTGTACATGATTGTATATTATAGTGGATGCTTATACATATATAGAGAGGACTTTCTTGCTCAACATGATAGTATGCTATCTGGTTACACTTTATCTTAACATGTACGCCTATGTATCTTTATACTGTCTTTATGTTACATGTTGATAAAGCCCTTAGGATGTGAACTTGACTACCAAGACTATGATGTAGATCATACTAGTGGGGCCAGGGTAGTCTACAAGTACATCCTTTAATTGTTCCTAGTCGAGAGAGTATCGAGACGAGGCATCGATATTCCAGTGTAGACTAGTGTGTACGATTCTTGACCCTGTATGGGGTGATGGTTGATCCTACAACCATTGGTGTTTGACATCAGAGAATGTGCACAGGTGCTCATTAGAGAATGGGTACACCGAACAGGACTCGCCGAGAACTCCTAGATGGTATTATACTTAACGTCAGATAGCGGTTCTCTGGTGACACTAGTACAGGTTAGTCTGTAGACCCGAGATCGTCATAGCGTCTTGTGTGATTCCCACTGTGCTTTGATTTCCATCATACCACGTTCAAGAAAACGTGCAAACCGGTGGATTTTGGGTACAGTCCCGAATCACATGGAGGCAATGAGCGATAGGAGAGGTTTCATCTCTCCCGGTATTGGGGGTTTGTAACACCTTAGAATGCGATTAGTGTTAATTAAGCGATAATGCGGGTTTTCTGTAAAAAGTTTACCAAATTGGTTTCCTCACATTTTATAACAATTAATTAATATTTTATTATTATTTGTTATGGCTTGCACACACTTGTGCATGTTAATGTGAGGGTTAGTTGGTGTTAATCTTGTTTAGTGACCATGATAACCTTTAACCTAATCCTTGCCTTGTTTAAACCTTAACCCTTAGATATTTGTTTGGTGGAGAGATATTTTCCTTGGTGTTTTGGATTGGGAGGAGGTGGCAAGGTGACTCATGAGAGGAGTCATTGCTTGCATTAATAAGGAGAGGGAGAGAGTAAGTGCAAGGGTGCACTTACCCTACACTCACCTCACTCTCTCATTATCACCTCATACACTCTCATTCTCACTTCACTTATCTCTTTCTCATTATTTCTTCATCCCCTCTAAGCCTCAACTAAAACCTTCACTACCCCTTCACTAAATCTTGCTAAACCTTCATTAAACCTCACCAAATCACATCCCAAGTCTTGTTTTAGCCCCTAACATCACTTGGAGTTTGGAAAGCTAGGATCTTTGAGTTTGTGTGGTTTGGTAATGATCTCTATCTGTTAAGTAGGTGTTTTTAATGTTGTGTGGCTTATAAGTTTCAGTTTAGAACACTAAAGATATCGTTTTAGTGCGCATATCGTATTTTGGTTTAGTTTTGGGTCTCGGATGAATCTGCTATCAAACCAGATGTCTGTTGGAAAGGTTGCCATCACAGTGACCTAGTGTTGTGACCTAGAAGCTACCCTAAAAACCCAAGACTATTCCCTTCCAAGTCAGCCGCAATTATATTGCTTCTGGTCGCAATTTGCGGCCAGACTGGGGTGTTTGGGTTTGTGCTTTGGTCTAGGGGCCTCTGGGGTTGTGTGTGGTCTTGTGGAACTTGAAACTTTCACCAATTATTTGTGTAGAAAAATCTGGGATCACTTTGCTTGTTTTCTAGTGTTTCAACTACGCGCATTACGTTATCCGACACGGTTCGTACCTTTGTGTAGCTGTTGCTCATGGGTTGGTTTCGTAGTGTCGCTACGCATGTTAGCCACTAGACGAACACTTGAGAGTTTGATTGGAGTTGGTGCGTCGGTCAAACATAGTTTGTACGTGTTATTAGTCGATTGCTAATGCAAACTTGTTATGTTGTTATATGATCTTAGGGTCACAGGTGGAGACTTCGGACGCTGCGAAGAAGGGAAGACGAGTGGTTGGTTTTACTTAGCCCAAGATCATCTGTGAGTAGATTTAACATCTACAGGGAAATCGCCCGCATGGCGTTATGCGTCTGGGCTAGATTAAATGATATGATTCTTGATTATAAGTATTGCACATATAGAGATTGTAAATGAACTTCATTGCATATCATTACTTGTTGTGCTTGGACTTGTACCCATTGGACACTGCACTATTATTGACGGTTCATGTTTCACGAGCACTAATTGTATGCTACACACACTCCGTCGATAATTGCCATGACACGCACAACCCACATACATATGTGATATTGTATGGTTAGTGACATTGAGGCATTGATTCATATTCTATTGTGCATATGAGATATAACATATCTGTATACCTACATGCTTACACATATGCCTTACTATGCCTACATGATTTCACATATACCTAGAGGGTATTTCATCATTATTGACAGGTATAGACACATATATGGCTACAACTACATGTACATCATGCATACATACTTACATGTACACCCACTTACCTTGCTATAGCTACATGTTCATTTTTATATGATGTTGCATTGGATTTTGGAGGAATTGGAAACCGCATGATATATTTAATAACTTGATGCATTTAAATAGCGGTTTTTCTTTTATATGCTCATATTACCGTTTCATGTTGCATATATTATATTTCATGGAATTTCGCATTGAGATATGGATTTCACATGATGTTTTCTGGATTTGAGGACCGTCGTAGTTCATGAAATTATGCATTGTTTGAAAAACCCGGTTTCTCTTGATATGATATTTTGATGCGTCCACCATGAGATTTCTCGGTTCTGAGATTTGTATTAGATACCCCATGCGAGGAGTGGATGAGGCCGTGTGCGGGTACATGGTGGGGCCCGGAGGTACCCGGAGCAAGAAGATCGCAGATGATGGCGATGAGCTCGAGGCTGGGGAGTACTACCTTACCGATGACAGTATTTGGACTCGGCAAATATCTGGAGGATACCGACCGGAGTTATGAGACGTATGGATACGGGAATTGTGAGTGTCGGAGCTGGACACTCAGATTCCATGAGACGTATTATACATGGATATGAGGGCTGGTCTTGGTGACGACACCTGACAGATGAGTATTTATGTGTCGATACTGGACACTAGTTTTTATGATATTTTAGTGTGTCGATGTTGGACACTCCGGTTCCATGAGACTTACAGGATCTGAGGGCCGATCTGAGGCTGCGGTGCCTTTGGTATTGGGATTTAGATTGTCTTGATGGACACTGGTCCTGCCACAATGAGGATTCCGTGAGGATGACATGTTTTATCCCATACTCAACATTTATTTGATATGCATTTCTTCAGGTATTAGTAGTACTTGATAGAGTACCTTTCATGATTGTTGCATATACATATTGCCATTTATTGCTATCAGTTTGCATGTGATAGATTATCGCAGTACGTGCATACCTGCGATTACCTGCATATGTTATTTACTATTCACGAGTTGACAACTCACACCCGTTGTGCCACAGTGTTTTGCAAGTGTCCCTCAGAGTGGTAGTGACAGGGCTTCTTCTTATCATATCATCTTTTGCAGCGGATACCGCTACGGCTGACTGTGAGCAGTTTTGCTATAGGTGAGTTTTGCGGTTATACGATGATACTCATTTGTATATTCGTTGTATCTAGTACTCTCCATCTACTACTTCATGTATTGACTTAGAGACGAGTTATGAGTACGATATTGTATCTTATTTTATAACTTGGATATCTTTTATGCCGTTGTCACTTTATATCGTCTTTTTCTTCGCTACGGCGTCGTATATTTATTGTGGTGGTTGTTTCCGCCTTTGGGCGTGGATTTGCTCCCGTTGGGGATGCTTTACTTATATTTTTATGTTGTACCCTTTTTGGGGCTAGTTTTTACAAAGAAAATGCTGCCAAATTTTAAAGAAAGTAAATTTGGACTTTAAAGAATTTTTGATTGAGATTCCAAAAGTTTTTAACAATATTCTTATCACTTACTACTTTTGATGGTTTAGATTGCTGGGTTTTCAGCTTACTTAAATTGCATTATACCTGTAGACGTTACGTGGTTTAAGGGCCGTCACGTGCCAAGTTTCGGATCGTGACAGGGTTGATGTTGCGCTGTGCTAGATTGGCCATAACACGAAATCCCTGACCAGGGTTGCTGAGATTTACTAGTAAGTGTTATCAGTAGTTTCTCGGACTGTTATGGACCTCACATCGGCATGACTTATCAAGTTATTGGGGTCTGACGTTTTACCACCCTAGACTCGATATGCGATATATCAGACGAAGAGACTGGACTGTACGATAGTGTTACTTGTTGGATTTACAGGAGTATGAGCAGGCACGCTTGTTGATCTTCTGATTGCTCAATACCCGGGTGGCCATTACGTTTAGCTAACCGCTTGTGGTTTGTGGGCGACTGATATGATCACCACCTACTGCCGGCGTATTAACGAGTGTTTAGAGTCCTACACAGAGATTTCCTGGCTCAAGCGAAATGAAGTAGGAGAACATATGTGATATGTGCGGGACCGAGATAAATGCGTATATATGATACCGTATTCTAATCTCGTGATATATGTAATATATGATATAACTGGATTATTGGATCAAGTGTTGATTCGATGATTTGATATTAGTCGGGTATATGTGATATAGCCGGATTATTAAATCAAATATTGATTTAATAATTTAATACACACATACACACACACATTTGATATATTAATATATATTAACTAATATAAATGCTCACTTAAGAATTTTCTTTTCTTCATTTACATTTTATATATACATACATACATATACATACATACATATATATACATACATACATTTACATATATATATATATATATAATGTATTTTGATAATTGTATCATGCTTAATGATACATGGAACTTGGGTGTATGAGACTAACACTTAAGTTAAGAAAATGTATGGTTTTAATTATTTAGATAAAATAAAAAGAGATGGAAATTAGCATGGTTGTGAAGCTTGTAGAAACCTTGACTAAACTCCATTGACTTTTGTTTTACACTAGATATTATTTAACCTAACCATTCTCTTAGCCTTGATAAAGTCTCTACATGAGTTTATATTAGATATTTTCTCACCCATGGTTCATATGATGCTTCATCTTCTTCATCTCTATTTTCTTCACTTGATTTTCTTGAGTTGAAAAAGAATAGGAGGAAAAATATTCTAAAGTGAGCTAAATTCCTACTTCATCAATCTATACCCTATTAGCCATTTTGTATAGGTTGTTTGCTTCACTTATTCATACATTAGTGAAGAGGTAGCTTGAGTTGAGTCTCCTCAAAGTAGATCATCTTCGGCTTCGACGATCATTAAGTAAGCTCGTTCATTTCGACTAGTGGAGCCTACGGAGAGTCCGCAACACCACTACTTCGAGCGAAGGGACTTCTACACATAGCATTTGATGTGATGGACCGGTTTACAAAGATTGTATTTCATAATCACTTAGGTTTATGCTTTCTTACTTGTTGTAAAACCCTAAATCTCTAGTTCGATTCTAAGTTTGAGTTCATTAGCACACTAATTTTTAAAATTGTATCTCGATACACCTTGAAACCCTAGTAGATGTGCTAAGAAACTCCAACATGGTATCAGAGCCAAGCTAGATCATTAGGCGTCGTCTAGACGAAGTTAAAATTTCCGAACGAACACCGAAAACCCTAATTTCCATGCTTTCTGGAAATTTTTCCAAACGTTGGAATTTTTGAGTCAAAAAATCGTGCAGGTAATTGTCATGCCCCGCTTCCCAGTATACGGGCAGAGGACGCGACGAGACCGCTACGTATTTACTCTGAAGTAAATACGCTAAACGTATCTAAACAATATAAATATAAAATGCACAAAAGACAAGATATAATAAAACAACAACTTTATTTATTCACATTCTTTTGTATAATGCATGTAAAGTAAATATATCTGATGAAAGCAATGCCTAAATAGTGGCATACCAGAAAAGAAAAGTACTGAAGTAAAAGTGTACAATGTAGCTAGAGCTCTGGATCGTTTGCAAGCTGGTCCAAGTCCTCGCTGGTAGGCTCGATCTCCTGAGTGTCCAGATCACCTGACAAGATTCTAAAGCAGAAAGAAAATGAATGTCATCAGCTAACAATCGCTCGGTAAGTCCCAAAGATAAGGGAGAAATAGAATAGACAGAGGGAGAGAGTAACCTTTAAAGTTGTATTATATTGTATTAGTGTTAACGCTGTTGTTTGTAGCTTGGTACAAAAGTATGTTAGTGTATACGAGAGGAGTCTCTATATGCCAGAGACTAGAGCAAACGGAAGTACAAGGAACCGTTATGCCACGGTACAACAGCAACGGAATATAGGTTAGGTGTCTTAATCTTGCAGTCTCGTGCCACTTCTAACACCTTCCGTACCAATCTACCCCTTAAACCCCGTGATGTCTTATTTGTATTGTTTGTGTTGTATTGTAAATTGTATTGTCTTGTATAGATAGATGACTTGCCGAAACCATGATATCAGTAAATGGATGTAACCGGAGAATCATGTAAATGGAAGTATATCCATGGTTTAATTCGGTCAATACATATTGAATAGATTGAATATACGTATTCATGGATTCATGTTGGATTGTAGATTATACTTGAATCATATTCAAGTCAGATTATTTATAATAAGACTCGGTCTGAGTCAGAATAATGAGAAAAGAAATTGAGGTCCTGAATTAGGTTTAACCGCTGCACATGGGCGGCAGGATTTGTGTCTTTTTCAAAGACGATTACCGTGTTGATAACACCGTTGTTAAGTTATCTACCTTAAATAGGCAAGCACCCACTTCTCCGGCTCCCTGAGGCTCAAGAGATTGGTCCCGCTTAAACCTATATTTACTAGGGTCTTTAGGGTAATTTATAGAACTTGAGGGGGTTTTATGTAAAAATACTTATGTATAATTTTCAAAATACACCCCAAGTATTTAATTATCGTCTTTAGAGTTGTCATGTATGCAGATTTTATATTTGTGACATTTCTAGTGAATAAACCTATTTTTTATAATACATGGTATTTATTTGTAATATTCAATTTGTATGGATTTCATGGTATTTTAATGTAAAGTGATCCTTGTGATTTTTAAAAAAAGTTGGAATATTTATATTATTACAAAATAGATATTTTAATGATACATATATATATATATATATTTATATAAAAATAAATTTTAATATATATTATATTTCTAGAAATCTCCTTTTCTTAAGATATTCGTATTTTAAATCTTCGAGACTGAATGCTCCTTGCGGAGGTCTGAATCTAGCACTACTAAGCTCAGGGATGTGCAATAATCCACACCATCCCAGTCGGGTTCCCCAAAGTGGGTTGTAGCGGCATTTTGCAAAGATTTATAAAAAATACGAATTTTTATAGAAAACGGTTTTTAATAGTTATTGGTATTTATATATAAAGTTTCGTTTTCCCGTATTCTATGTTCTCGAAAGGTATTATGCTATTTTGCATATGAGTGTTGTGAGGAGGTAAGTCATTATCTCGTGATCTACTTAAAGGTATAGCAAGTTTGTGATGTTTTAATGTCGAAATGAAACTACATGGTATTTTAATGAAAAAGAGTGGTAAAAGTTACAAAATAAAATAGATTGTTATGAGACTTGCTCAACATGTTTATTAATGTTTAATAGTCAACATGTAATGGTTTGGTATGATTTGTATTTAAGAAAAAGTTGAATTTTTAAAAAGAACCGAATTGGAAATTGGATTAATTTCGATTCCGTCGGTTTTAAAAATACGGATTTTGAGAATAGTAAAATGAAGAAGGAATTGGGACTTACTCACTAAAAAGAAAGAGAGGAGATATAGGGTGAGAGAGGAATCGCCGGTGCATCGTTTCGTCGCCGGTTGCTTCTTGAAACGTCGTCGGAAGATCGTCGGAGTTTCGCCCCTTTGCTAACTCCAAAAGTACACTAAACTTCTATGGATTTCTTTAGAGTTTTGATCAAAATTTTGGGGTGAGGGGGGGTGTCTAGGGGTTGTATTTATAGGGTAAGGCTAGGGTTTAGTGTAGGTAAAATGTTGAATTGAAAATATGTATTAAAATGTATTAAAAATGGAGTAATTAGGGTTTTAAAGGAGTTCTGGTACTGATCTGAGGAATTAAAGTATACAGGAGTACAGGGGAGATGAAGAGGCCCAACTTTTATATTGGTGACTCGGCGATCCAGCCGAGTCCGGCCGACGGCGGCGGCTCGAGTCGGCCGATCCGCCGGCCGAGTTAGGCGGCCGGAATGCTCCTCGTCGCTTCATTACCCCCTGGTACAGTTAGTTTATTTAGTGTAGTGGGGTTTTTATGAGTTTTGCACGTGTAAACTCTTGGACTTCTAAAAGTTTAAAAAGAAAATAATATTAAAAATAATGTGGGGTATGGGATTTGAACTCTAGTGTTTTGGTTCAGCAGTGCAAGGTCTTACCAATGAGCTACAAGCTCTTTCTTACTATTAAAAATCAAATTAATTACTTATAGCAATCTCAGTAAATGCAAATACCCCAAATATACATTAATTTTTAAACAAATTTTTGTACATCAAAATTGGAGTTGTTACAGTCTACCCTCCATACAAAAATTCGTCCTCGAAATTTACAACTTTTATTTTAATGACTAGTTTACAAAGAGGTGAGGATATCTTGCACGCATCTCATCTTCCCTTTCCCAAATTGATTCTCCTGGAGTGTCTTTTCTCCATATCACTCGAACCAAGTTAACTTCCTTATTCCGAAGTGACTTCACTTTTCTATCCAGAATCTCCACAGGTTGTTGCTCACAGGATTAGTCGGGCTGTATAGTGAGCTCGGAATGATCAAGAATATGGCTGGGGTCACTCACATACCTTCTGAGTTGGGATATATAGAAAACATTATGCACTCCTTCCAATAAAGGTGGAAGTGCTAAGCGGTATGCCACTTCACCGACTCGTTCGAGTATGTCGAACAGTTCAATGTATTTCGGACTTAACTTACCCCGTCTTCCAAATCGGATCACTCCACGATTTGGAGATATCTTTAAGAATACGTGATCTCCTCGCTGGAACTCCAAGTGACGTCGCTTTGCATCAGCCCAGTGCTTCTGTTGATCTTGAGCTATGCATATTCTTTCTTTGATAGTACGAACCACATCAAAAGGTGACATTTCTATGCTTGCTTGGTAGCTGTTATTGTATGAAAACTCCACAAGATGTAGGTGATCTTCCCACGATCCTTTGAAGTCTAACGTACATGCTCTGAGCATATCCTCCAAGATCTAAATAGTTCGCTCAGACTGACCATCTGCTTGTGGATGATAAGCCGTGCTGAAGTTCAGACTTGTTCCCAAGCTTGCTTGCAGACTCTGCCAAAATTGCGATCGGAACCTAGTATCACGATCGGAGACAATGCAGACCGGTACTCCATGAAGATGCACAATTTCCTGTATGAGTTCATGGGTATCAGAGATAGTACATATTTGAAGAGTTTAAATCTTAAGTAGATTATTACCTCCATGTAACTTTGCTAATGTTTCAGTTGATTGGCCAACTCGAAATGGGATGAAGTGAGCCAACTTTATGAGTCGATCCACAATGACCCATACCGCATCGTTACCTTTTGTGCTGCGAGGAAGAGCAGTCACAAAATCCATCATGATGTGTTGCCACTTCCATTCTGGGATTGGTAACGGTTGAAGTAATCCAACAGTCCTGTGATGTTCAGCCTTTACTTGCTGACACACCAAGCATTTAGCGATGCTTCTGGCTACTTCACGTTTCATTCCATGCCACCAGTAATTCTGACGTAGATCTTTGTACATTTTTATACCTCCAGAATGTACTGAGTAGGAAGATCTGTGAGCTTCTTTCATTAAGTCTTCCTGAACAGAACCTTTTGGTACATATAATCTGCTGCCGTATCTCAAAGATCCGTCTTCATGGATGATGAAGTCTGTTCTGAGTCCATATTCCACTTGTTCTCTGATCTTTTGTAACTTATCATCACTTATTTGTGCTGCTTTGATCTGGTTGACAATGGTAGATTGAACATGTAAATTCATCAAACTTGAAGCATTACCTGGCATGACTACTTCAATCTCCATCTGATGCAAGTCCTGTTGTAGCTTCCACTGAGCGGTGAGATGCATTGCTAATGCTTGACGACTAAGAACATCTGGAACCATATTCACCTTCCCTGGGTGATATTACAGGTTGATGTTAAAGTCCGCCATCAGTTCTAACCACCGTCTCTGTCGCATATTCAACTCTTTCTGAGTAAACACATATTTCAGACTCTTGTGATCTGTGTATATGTTCACTCGTTCACCAAGAAGATAATGGCGCCAAATTTAGAGAGCAAAGATTACGGCTGCCAACTCCAAATCATGTGTCGGATAATTGCGCTCATGAGTTTTCAGTTGTCTTGAAGCATAAGCCACAATCTTACTGTGCTGATATAGAACACATCCTAATCTCTTACCGGATGCATCACAGTGCACTTCGAAACCTCCAGACTAGTCCGGTATAACGAGAATAGGCGCTGATGTCAACCTTGACTTGAGTTCTACGAAAACTTGTTCGCATGCTTCTGACCACACAAATTCTTCATTTTTACGTGTGAGCTTGGTCAGGGGTGTTGCTATCTTTGAAAAGCCTTCAATGAACCTTCTGTAATATCCAGCTAAACCCAAGAAACTCCGAATATCCTTCACTGACTTTGGTGTCGGCCATTTGCTTACTGCCGAAACTTTCGCTGGATCCACAGAGATTCCTTCGCCTGATACGATATGTCCAAGAAAACCAACTTGATTTAGCCAAAACTCGCATTTGCTGTACTTAGCATATAATTGATGTTGTCGTAGAGTTTCCAGGACAATTCGTAGGTGCTTGTAACAACCCTAAATTTCCAATACAAGTTTTTGCAAAAAAATTTCAAAAAATCAATAAAGGGGTATTTTAGCCTGTGCACAAGTTATAAGTAATTATTTTGCTTTTTAATTACAAGTTAAAAGAATGTAACAACTCCATTTTTAGTGTACAAAAATTTGCTTTAAAATTAATGTATACTTGGGGTATTTACATTTACTGTTATTACTTTAAATAATTAATTAGTTCCATAATTACAAAAAGGAGTTTGTAGCTCATTGGTAATACCTTGCACTGCTGAACCAAGCCACCAGAGTTCAAATCCCATACCCCACATTATTTTTAATATTGTTTTTATTTTGAATCTTTAGAATACCAAGAGTTTACACGTGCATATCTCACAAAAACCCCAGTCAACCCAAAGATGTAATATTGCCAGAGGGTAGATGAACCGTCGGGGGGGGGGGGGGAGGGGATCCCGGCCGCCAGAAATCGGCCTCGACTCAGCCGACTCAGTGCTCCGACCGAGTCATGGCCGAGTCACCCCAGAGTCGGCCGATTCCGGCGACGACCCCAACATGAAAGTTGTGTCTTTTCATATTTCCTATGCACCTGCAAAATTTCAGTCTCAGACCAATTCCAAAGCTCTTTAAAAACTCCAATTACTCCACTTTTAATACATTTTTATTACATTTTATCACATTTTTATTTTAAACTTTTCATCTACTCTAACCCTAGCCTAACCCTATAAATACCAACCCTACACACTACCCTCTCACCCCAAAATCCTGAGCCCACTCTCTCAAAAAATTTCCAAAGATCGTGTACTTTGAAAATAAGCTCAAGGTGGAGCTCCGACGAAATTCCGGCGGAACTTCCGGCGATCATCTTAGGAACTATCGGCGACGACGCAACACACCGACGATC